>JARWLC010000016.1:7612246-8812246 GCA_033318265.1 Phyllotis vaccarum
AGAGAGACAAAAGACTTCCTAGAATTCAATGAAAAAGAATGCACAATATACCTAAACTTTTGGGACACAATGAAAGCAGTGCTAACAGAAAATCTCAAAGTACTAGATGCCTATATGAAAAACCTAGAGAAATCTCACACAAGAAGCTTAAGAGCACAGCTGAAGGCTTTAGAACAAATAGAAGCAAACTCACATAGATGGAGTAAACAGCAGGAAATAATCAAACTCGGGACTAAAATCAATAAAATTGAAACAAAGAGCACAGTACAAAATATCAGAGAATCAAAGAGTTGGTTCTTTGAGAAAGCTATCAAGGTAGATAAGCACTTATTCAGACTTACCAAAAGGCAGATAAAGAGTACTCAAATTAACAGAATCAGAAATAAAAAGGGGGTCATAAAAACAGACACCCAGAAAATCCAGAGAATCATTAGATCATACTTCAAAAACCTATACTCCAATAAATTGGAAAACCTAAGAAAAATGGACAACTTTCTAGACAGATACTACTTACCAAAACTAAATCAAGACCAGAAAAAATGACCTAAATAGACCTATAACCCCTAAGGAAATATAAACAATTATTAAAAGTCTCCCAAACAATAAAAGCTCAGGACAAGATGGTTTCAGTGCAGAACTCTATCAGAAATTTAATGAAAAAGTAATACCAATAATTCTCAAAGTGTTTTCGAAAATAGAATCCAAAGGAACATTGCCAAACTCATCTTATGAGGATACAGTCACCCTGACACACAGGCCACACACAGGCACAACAACAACAAACAATCTCCTTCGTGAACATTGATGCAAAAATTCTCAATGAAATACTGGCAAACTAAATTCAACAACATATCAAAAAACATCATCCACCATGATCAAGAAGGCTTCATCTCAGAAAGCCAGGGATGGTTTCATATACAAAAAACTGTCAACATCATCCATCATATAAAAAACCTGTAGAAAAATTATATGATCATCTCCTTAGATGCTAAAAAAGCCTTTTTATAAAATCTAAGACTACTTCATGATAAAAAAGTCCTGGATATATCAGGAATGCAGGGGAAATACCTAAACAAAATAATGGCATTATACAGCAAGTCATCGGCCAACACCAAACTAAATGGAGAGAAATTCAAAGCAATCCCACTCAAATCAGGAACAAGACAAGGCTGCTCTCTCTCCCCTTATTTATTTAATATATTTCTCAAAGTTTTAGCTAAAGCAATAGGAGAACAAAAGGAGATAAAGGGTATATAAAATGGAAAGATAGAATTAAAACAATCTCTATTTACAGATGATATGATCATATATATAAGTGAGCCCCAAATTTTACTAGGAAACTCCTACAGTTGATAAACACCTTCCACATTATAGCACAGTAAAGATTTACAAAATAAATAAATTTAAAAAATCAATATTCCTCCTATACACAAATGATTAAAGGGCTGAAAAAGAAATCAGGGAAACATCACCCTTAATAATAGCTACAAATAGCATTAAATATTTTAGGGTTATTATATACAAAGAAATGGCATACCTGTTGGACAAGAACTTTAAGTCATTGAAGAAAGAAATTGAAAAAGGTGAAAATGGAAAGATCTTCCCTGTTCCTAGATTGGTAAGATCAACAGCAAAAGTGGCAAATTTACCAAAGCAATCTACAGATTCAATACAATGCCCATCAAAATCCAAAACAATTTTTTACAGATCTTAAAAAGAAAAATACTCAACTTCATATGGAACAATAGGAAACTCAGGATTGCCAAAACAATCCTGTTCGATAATAGAATTTCAGGAGGCAGGAGGCATTAGCATCCCTGACTTCAAGCTATTCTATAGAGCTACAGTAACAAAACAGCCTGATACTGACATTAAAACAGACTTGTGGATCAATGGAATTGAGTGGAAGACCCCAACCTTAATTCACACACACACACACACACACACACACACACACACACACACACACACCTATGAATACCTCACTTTTTTCAAAGAGCCCCCAAAAATACAATAGAAAAAAAGATAGCACCTTCAACAAATGGTGCTGGCATAACTGGATGGCAGTGTGTAGAGGAATGGAAATAGATCCATATCTATCACCCTGCACAAAACTCAAGTCCAAGTGGATCAAAGACCTCAACATAATCCAAGCTACACTGAACTTGGTATAAAAAAGTGGGAATAGCCTTGAACACATTGGCACAGGTGATGACTTTCTAAATATAACACCAGTATCACAGACACTAAGAACAACAATTAATAAATGAGACCTTCTTAAACTGAGAAGCTTCTGTAAGGCAAAGGACACAGTCAATGAGAGAAAACGAGGGCCTACAGAATGGGACAATCTTCACCAACCCTACATCTCACAAAGAACTGATTTATAAAATATATAGAGAACTCAAGAAACTAGTGTCCCAAATCCCAAATAATTCAGTTAAATAATGGGGTTCAGATCTAAAAAAGAAATTCTCAACAGAAGAATTACAATGTCTGAAAGACACTTAAAGAATTTCTCAATATCTTTAGCCATCAGAGAAGTTCAAGTCAACACAACTTTGACATACCATCTTACACCTGTCAGAATAACTAAGATCAAAAACACAGATGACAGTCTATGCTGGATGAAATGTGGAGCAAGAGAAACATTCTTCAATTGATGGTGGCAGTGTAAACTTGTACAGCCACTTTGGAAAGGAATATGGCAGTTATTCAGAAAACTGGGAATCAATCTCCCCAAGGATCCAGCAATACCACTATTGGGCATATACCCAAAAGATGCACATTCTTACCCCAAGGGCATTAGCCCAACTATGTTAATAGCAACATTATTTTTAAAATCCAGACTTAGAAATAATCTATATGCCCATCAACTGAAGAATGGATTAAAAAATTGTGGTACATTTACACTCAGCACAAAAAAAAAAAAAAACAAAAAAAAAATCCTGACATCCTAAAATTTTAAGCCAAATGGATGGATTTATAGAGTATAATTCTACTTTGTTTTACTTTATTCTACTTTGATGTAACACAAACCCAGAAAGGAGGAAGTTAAGAGATACATCCAGGGTTCCCCCTGGGAATGGGAAATAGAAAAGATCTCCTGAATAAAATGGGATCATAGTGGGGAGTGAGAAAGGGAGGTGGTAACAAATCAGGAGAGAAGTTTGTTGAGGGAGAGAGGCAACAGAGTTGAAAAACTAAGAAATGTTTATCTTGATAGAAGGAGCCTCTGTGTAGAAAAAAACCTGGTACTAAGGAAAGTTCCAAGGACCTACAAGATGTATCTGAATAGGTCTCCAAACAATAGTAGAGAGGGTGCCTAAATAGGCCATCCCCTATAGTGAAATGAATAACCACACTAACTGCCATTATAGAATTTTCATCCAGCAATGGATAGAAGCAGAAGCAGAGATCTATAAATAAGCACCAGGTGGAGCTCCTGGTCCAGCTGGAGAGAGAGAGAGAGGAGAGAGAGAGAGAGAGAGAGAGAGAGAGAGAGAGAGAGAGAGAGAGAGAGAGAGAGAGGAGAGAGAGAGGAGGGAGGGAGGGAGGGAGGGAGGGAGGGAGGGAGGGAGGGAGGGAGGGAGGGAGGGAGGGAGGGAGGGAGGGAGGGAGGGAGAGAGAGAGAGAGAGAGAGAGAGAGAGAGAGAGAGAGAGAGAGAGAGAGAGAGAGAGAACAAAGTATATATGAGCAAAGGGATCAGGATCATGAGGAGATAATCCACAGAGATGGCTGACTATTGGGAGCTCACTGACTCAGAAACAATCACTGATGAACCTTCAGGGAAAGAAAATGAAGCCTCCAAAGATAGAGGACGTTCGGATGGCCTGGGCAGTTTGTGGGGCCTTTTGCAGTGGGATCAGACTATTTTTCTGGTGTCATAAACTGATATCTTTGAGCCCATTTCCTACAGGGGAACACCTAGCCAGCTTTAATACTGTAATGAGGGAAAGTCAGACCTGCCTCAACTGGATATGCCAGACGGAACTGACCCGCCTTGGGACTCTTTGCCCTCCTTTGGGAATGGGTTGGGAGATGAGGTGGGGGAGCCTGAGGGGGGATTTGGAGGGTTTGGGAGGAGGAGCAGTGATATATAAGGAAAAAACATTTTTAAAAAACATGTAATGACAATATCTATTGCTGGCTAAAACCAGTGCCTTTTATGGATGTGAGAACCAAAGTTCTATACAACTGCAAAGATCATTTTTAGACTACTAATTTTTGAGTTGAATTATATTGGCAGGACAGTTTTAAGATTGATGACTCTAATTTTGCATTCAGATAATAGAGAAAACTATAAATTCTATGAGAAAATTGCCATCAAGTTATTTTGTGTTCAACAATTAACCATATTCACACTTTTAAAAACAAACTTCACAGAGGTAACTAAAACAAAGAAAAATTTTAATGCAGACTTACTATCATATTTTCCTTTGAAGTGTTTGGAAATAACTGAATTTCACTGTTATTTATTCTGTTTTAGCATAAGGTTTAGTATATTTATAACATGAAGTTGATTTTCTGAAACATAATTCCAGTTTATGTTACTAGTATGCAAGAAGAATGCAATTAAATTATTTTCCTGTAAACAACTCCCATATTGCCAATACATAAAACACAGTTGTGATATGCCAATTTAGAAGCAAAATAAGGCAGCGTAGGTAGGAGCCCAGACATATTTTGTTACAAATATTCTGGAAGTAGTTATAGTGTACATTTTTTGTGAGGAATTTATTTTACTTATGTAAATGTGTTATTTTGAATAATGCTATTCATTAAGAAGCTATGAGCATCACCATGTCACATTTTACCAACTTTAATGGAGCATAAAATTACAAATGTAAAAATATACTTGGGATATTTGTAAATAGCAGGCAAAACATCCAAGAAAACATAAGAGTTATTGGAACTTGATATTCCATGCCAGACTCAGAAGGCATTTCAAGAAACAGTATTCTAAAAACTGCTTACATTTTACATATATCCATGCATATATGTATATGCTACATCTTAATGATAATCTGACAATAACATATGAAAATGTACTAATCGTTCATATATAAATGCATGATTATAAATTAAATTTGTGATGTTTATATATATATATATATATATAGATAAAAAGGACAGACAGATTCCAGTAAATATTGGTTTAAGTCAAGATGTTCTTATCGAGATATCTTCATTAACTATAAGCTTGAACCACATTAGTAACACATTTTGTTGGTGTTATATCAGACTAAATTCAAATATGTCATTCATTGACTTTGTGAACCACTACTTCATAGTCAATTAAAGACTGCTATTAGCATCATATATGTAGGATGACACTTTTTATTAGGAAATCCACAGTCCAAATTGACTGTATAGAATTTTGTAAAAATTATTGAATCTCATCTTTGAACTAATGCAACTTTTCTCCATTTTCACTTATAATGCCTAGCCAATATAATATGCTCTGAATATTGTATGTTGAGGTGAAGTGGAACTGCCTTAAAAGCTACAACCTAGTTATGTAAATCATGGTAAATAAAACATCTTGAGTTATGAAATACTGACTACGACACCAAATTCAAAGTTTTTATGTTACTAAGAAGTAATATTTTCTTAAAAGTTTGCTAAGTAATCACTGAGTTATATGATTCAGAGAGGAGCAATTGATCAGAAGCAGTCAACACCTCATCTTCCCTTGAATCCAAAGTTAGATTCATAATGATTCAAACTTTGTATCTTGATAAATATATTTCTAAGTAATAAACTTTCTTTACACAGCTGATGAATGAATCCATACAGAGGTTGCTTTTCTGTTGCTGTGATAAAAGACCATGAACAAAGGCAACCTAACCTAAGGAAGAAAAGGTTTAGTTCAGAATAGAGACAAAGTTCACTATGACAAGATGGTGTGAGGAAAGTAAGCGACAGGCATGGGGCAGGAGCAAGACGCAGAATGATCACATCTTTAATAGCAAGCGATGAACGGAGAGAAGGAATACGATCTGAATACCTACAGCTAAAGCACATTTTCTGAACCTATAAACACTACCAACAATTGGTTTTGGAGGAGGGGAGAATTCAAATGTCTTAATTTAAAGGGTTCACTCAAATGACCACATTCAGTTTTCACTGGATTCGGAACATTTGATGATCAGTGTAACTGGCAGGAAGGCAGTAGGTAATGAGAAAGCAAGGGCTGTGCTTCAACTCCTGCTTTGTGTTTGCATAGCAGCGATCTCTGCTGGGCTACAGTAAAACGGGAACCTCTCATTATTGAAAAGCTGCTTCAAAGTCAAATTATCTCTATTTGCAGATGATATAATGGTTTATATAAGTGACACCAAAATTCTACCAGGGAATTCCTACAGCTAATAAACAACTTCAGCAATGTAGCTGGGTACAAGATTAACTCAAACTATCAATAGCCCTTCTATACACAAATGATAGAAGGTCTGAAATAAATATCAGGAAAAAAATCACCCAAATAGCATTAAATATCTTGAGGTAACCCCGCACATTGCTAAGCACCAAGTTGAGCTCCTGGTCTCACTGGAGGGATGGAGGGAGAGAGGGAGAGAGAGAGAGAGAGAGAGAGAGAGAGAGAGAGAGAGAGAGAGAGAGAGAGAGAGAGAGAGAGAGAGAGAGAGAGAGAGAGAGAGAGAGAGAGAGAACAGAGTATGAGCTAAGGGATCAGGATCATAAGTCAGGAGGTGATCCACAGAGATACCTGACCTGAGATACTGGGAGCTCACTGACTCAGAAATAATCATTGAGGAACATTCATAGAAAGGAGCCAAACTCTCCAAAAGCAGACAGCTATCAAATGGCATGGGCAGTTTGTAGAACCTCTTGGAGTAGAATCAGACTATGTTAAAGTGCATGATCTGGCAACCTAGAGCCCATTCCCTACAGAGGAACACCTAACCCACCCTTAATACTGCAACTAGGGACTCGGACCTACTTCACTGGACATTCCAGACTGAATTGACCCACCTTACCCTCCTTTGGGAATGGATGAGGGGGGTGGGGTAGGAGAGACTGAGGGAGCACTAGGAGGGTCTTGAGGAGTGAACAGAGGAGGAGCAGTGGTGCATACTGAAAAAAAAATTAAAATAAATAAAAATAAAGAAGTTAAAAAGAAATTCACAATCTTCAATTTTATTAAGAAATATGTAGGATCTGATTAACCCATAAAATAACTTATTTGTTCTCTCGTGCTTGCTCTCCTAGAAACAGGTTATAATTATACATGACTCAAAATTTTAAAGGCATATTAGCACATCTTATTAAAGGTTTATTTTATATTTTCTTTTGCTCTGATATTTTCAATTTAGCTTATCTTTTCACATTTCTTATCCAATGAGGTTTGCTACCATTGCTGTGTTTTATGTTTCTTCTTAAATAAGAATAAAATTATCCACTTAGTGTTATATATTTTGTTCATCTATTACAGATCTGAAAAACATCTCTGTATATTTTCATATTTCATCTTTGATTTTTCTGACCATAAGTATAACGTATCTATATCTACAATCACTCTATGCCTTACCAATAAAACAAATACTTTAATGCTTCTCGCTTATTTGTTTGTCATTTTTATTCGGTTGATGACATTCTTTCAAAATATCTTTACTTAGATTTTATGTAATTTTTTTTCATAAATCATGATTCCTTGTCTGCTTAGAACACGGCTCCCAGAAACACCATCCAGCCACGCAAGAATCAACATGTAAAAGTAACACAGGTGAGCCACAGGCCATGTAGCAAGGCAGATTAATGGAAAGGGACTGAGTTAAGATGCAGAAGGTAGCTGAGCTGCAGACCAAACAGCATGGAATTAATATAAGCATCTGAGTCATTTGGGGGTGGGGAGGTGGCTACAGGAAAGTACAGAACTTGGAACTAGGCCAGTCCAGAAACCTCCTACTACAGATGGCACTTCAACACAGGGCCTAACAGTCACCTAAAGCCTGAGAAAGCTTTAAAAGGCTTTTAGAGCACAGAAATTGGGAGCCAAAAGCAGCTTTCAGGTTGTGTCTTTGATGCGGTCATAGTACAGAGACGTCATGGTGTTCGGTGTTCAGGCTAGAATTATAAAATGGAAGATTTGCTGTGGGAAGCTTGGCTGCAAGAAGACTGGTTCCCAAAGCCTCACAGAAGACTCAGTATAGGCAACAAGCTGCATTTGATAGATTTAAGGTTTATACTTATATTGAACAAAAAGGGAACAGAGTCTTCTTGGTAGCAGCATTTTCTGGGACTGCTCTGTTTGCTGGCAGTGAGCATATGTGCAACTCCTTTGAGAGGTTTCCTGGCTCAGTATTAGTAGCGAAAACGGTGTGGCTCTTTAAAAGGCCCTGCTAACAAATGCTTAAGTGGAGTGAGCTGCAGAAGGTAGCCTTGTACTTGGTAGCAGTGTGGAACCTAAAGGTCTCCAGAGCAGGAGTGGTAAAAAGTTCCACAATATTTAATACTACATTAGGAACTTGAGAGATAAACATGGCTTCGGTGCCTTTGCCATGTTGAAAAGCTGCTGAGCAGGGTGGAGTCAGCAGTCAAAGCAGTGCTAAAATGTCTAGCATTTGAAAAGCTTTTCTGATTGGAAAATGATTAAGGATACACAATAAAGCAGATTCAAATGGAGAAAACCTCTAAATGGGTTACAATGTGTTGAAAAAGAATAAGTAGGCTGGGAGAGAAAAGAAAAGGGGTAGAAAAATTCCTTTAAGAAAGAGAAATAGAGTGATAAAAATAAAATAAGCCACTTAAAGATGAAAAATACAAAAAGTCTCGATTATGGTTATTATTGTGTTTTCTTTTAAAGTTTTAACTATTAATGAGCTAACTGCAGAAAGACATTTGATTACAAAGGCTGCTAAGTTAAAAAAGTATATTTTTTAAAGGTATCTTGCCTCTGAAATTTAGGTGTCAGGATATTTTGCTTTGGTCAAGAGGTTAAGCTTTTGTTTCCACAGAAGATGAAAACCTGTGGATGGCTTCCAGACTAATATGGCTCCATCAAGGAAAACCACCTGAAAAAAATCTCTGATGGGAAAAAAATGGTCACATCAACTGAGGCTGCCAGCCTCAGGACCCTCATAAGATTGCCAGAATCCCTCAGTCAGCAGGGAGTAATTGTGGAAAGCTATGCCTAAATCCCCAAAATATTCTTTATAAATGCTTGATTTCTTTATAAATAGTTAATGGTCATAGTCAACCTCTTTCTAAGAAAAAAAGCATTTGATACAAGAATGATTAAAAAAGATAAAGTATTGAATTTTCTTTAATCCAAAAATCAGTTGTTAATCTCAAAATATTTTACATAGGTATAAATTTTGGTTTAGTGATACAAATTTAAAGTCAATTTTGTTATACTGTATGTTTATTTCTATTCTTGTTTAAAATATTATGTTTATGTAATTCCTTTAAAATTGTAATGTATAATTAAGAAATACAGATTAATAGTCATCTATGATAAGCAAACTTATAGTCATGTTAGTTAGAATTTTTAGGTATATAAAGATATATTTCAATTAGATAAGTAATCTTTAAACACTTCAAAGACCTATAGAATATGCCCTTTAAAATATTTTAAGAAATAATACCTTTATGGATAGTGAGAAATGTCTGCTCCTGGAAGCACCAATATACTTCAAGAGATGGGCATTGAAAACCTCCGTATGAAATTTAGTTTCTTTGTGGTAATGGTTAGCCACTGGACAAGAAAACTGTCTTGTATTGACTGCTTGACAGTATGTTGTATGAACTGAACATGCAGGACCCATAGGAAAGTGATCATTGAACTTTGGCAGAACAAACCAAGATGGTCTTTCAGGTTCCTGCATCACAGAGAAAACTGCCAGACATCCTTCAGGACTCAAGGAGAAGTGACTGAGCCAATTAAGAATAATGCAATTTTCTATAAATAATTTTTTTTATGAAGCTATTGTTTTTTAACTTCCCATTGATACTGGTTTCAGCAAGTTCCATAGAATTACAAAAAATAAAATTTAAAACAGCCAAGGCTACTTCCAGGGATACCTTTCCAGAAACACTAAATTCATGTTTGATATGATCTAGAAAATGTACAGCTTTGCCACAATAAAATTTCTTAAAGTCTCCATTTTAATACACATACAAGTTCAAGTTCACCAAGAAGAAAGGATAGATAGGTCTCTGACTGGTAAAAGGGTTATATTCTTCATGAGGGGTGAAGACTATGTGGATATAAGAATGAATATTTATAGTGTAGTTAGTGATTATAAAAATTTGATGCTTATAGTTTCTTTTCAAGATGCATGACTTCATCAGCCCTGATTCTTAGGTTAAGTTTCCAATACCACCATAATTCACCTCTTGTTGAATGTGCCAAGGTTATGAATGCCACAAGTTCATCCTTGCTGCTTATTGTGGTTCATAGGTGGTATCACAACAAAGTAGGACTGTTGATTGATTCCCTCATTTTGAAGGTTACTTGGAACCATCTAGTACATGAACACTAGTCTTCAAGGATAGAAGCATGTGTGTCCATTCCTGTCAGAAGACAGGCCCTGTTTCTTGAATGCATGGTATTTTCAGGAATAAGGACTTAAGCTTCTACCTCAGGAGGTAAGCAGACAATAGTAATAGCATGTAATGTTGTGGAGGTTTCCTCCACAGCCATGAACAACAACTAAAAGAAAACTTTTGACATCTAGATTTATTTATAGAAATTATTGCATAAATTCTAGTTAGCATATAATGACAACCCAGAGTCAGATATTGGGGAAAATCTGGAATATCAGAAGGAAGAAAGCAACCAAAATCAATTCTCACCCAGCCAACTTCTTTGGCCAAACAAGGTAAGTGTCATCTTCAAGGGTCCTCAGTTGCTTCTACATAATGAATGAACCTCTGCCTTCTTCTGTCTTAAGTATTTTCTCTGACCAGATGTTTCACTTTCTTGTTCAACTCTGTATCAAACCTAGAATTAGAATAAAAAGTGTGACCTACTACAGCTTGGCTGTTAGGCCTTGAACTCACAGAAATCCAAAAAGGTCTCTGTGTCCTGAGTAATGACATTAAAAGCCTGGGACATCACTTGGTCATCCCAAGTGATGAGATTAAAGGTGTGGTTCACCACTGTCTGACCTTCATGACTTGACTATGGGTGCTTTTGTTTTGTGATATTCCAGGCTGATTTTAAAAATATACAATATATCACTACCTAGTCTCATGCTTTTTTTTTTTTTTTTTTGATGTTGTTGTTTGTTTTATTTCTAATCATTTAGGTCTTGTAAAAGGCAATTTGAGATTGTGTTTTCAGATAATGAGAGAATCTACAACCATGAAATCTCACTAACATAACTAGATAAGCTGAAACAGTAAAACAGTAGGCATGATGAAGTAGACTGACGAAAGCCCAGGATGCTTCAACTCCACACGAAGAACTACAAGAGGCTAAAGAATTTTGGGAGTGGAAGAAATAGCCTTTCTCAGGGAAGAACACATGAATTAGTTATCCAATATACAACCGTGAAATCTGAAATCATGTGTACAAGTAACAAACAGACTGAATAGGTTGTGTTTATGTATTTAGGGATATATAAGTATATGCATATGCTTATATATGTAACAACAATTATTAAAAAGAGAAACAATAGATTTGAAAAAAAGTAAGGAGAGGTATTTGGAAGGGTTTGAAGGTAGGAAATGGAGGGAAAATTGATGTTTAAGGTGTAAACTCACCAAGTCTATTTGAAGATTTATTAAGGGGTGCAATAGAAGTACAAACTCACTAATAAAGAGTGAGGTAGACACAGCTTCTCATCTAGCTTCCTTAGTCAACAATGAATAAAATAAACCTGATAAGCTGAACCATATAAGCATACTGTTTCAAATAAACAATAATGAATTTGAATGAAATAGAGCTGTTTAAAACCAATTTGACAATTGAACCCTAATCGTAATAATATCAACCATCTCCTTTGTAATATGAAAATGGAGAGATGGTGCCTGTGCAGAAATGTTTTTAGAAGGCAATGGAGCAAATGCTAAGAGCTGGCTATGAAATCACACTATCCTGGCATGTACACACCTTGGCCTGATGTGTCCGTTTCTTGTTCTTTGTTCACAGTTATTTATCTGCCATTAATTTAAGCGTGTAATGCTTCATTTTTAGCTAACAAACTCCTTCTGTCTGCTTTCTGGAGCAATTCCATAGTTTTTTGAAATTCAATGTTTAACTTTTTGTTAGAAAGTAGAAATGGTGAAAATTAGTGAACCATTTGCTAAACTTAGGAAGTTAAAAAAACGAGGAACAGAACAAACCCAAAGAAAATAGAAGAATAAAATTGTCATACTCTGGCATTAAAGAAAATCAGAAATTAATTACTTGTAATATCTAGTCACAGATTCATCAGCCAGTGAAGGTGTGGGCTTGGTTTTTTTGTGTGTATTTAATAGGCCTATACAGATATGATACAGTTTATATAAGGAAGGGATTAGACCCAGATTCCGAGAATTTGACCCATAGTTCTTGTCTCCATACTAGAAAATACTGTCATGTGCCAAGCAAGTGTTGGAGGCTACTCACCTCATGGTAGACAAGAGAGAAAGAGTAAGAGTCTAGGAAATGAGTATAACCTATGATGACATGTCTAAGAGACCTGCTTCCTCCAGTGAGGCCCCACTTCTAAGGCTTCCAGAACCGTCCCAGATAAAATCTCCTAAGTTAGGGAACCAGGTGTTTCAAGTGTTTATTCAACATTTGAGCTCTGAGAAACATTTCACACTCAAACCAGAACACCAGTCATATTGAAAGTTATTATTTTGTCTATATATTACTGCTAGTTACTGTTGAACATAGTCGAGAATGGTGTAACATAGGTATGGGTGAATGTTACTCAAGCACATACACATATCACACACCCACAAAATTAAAAAAAATAATAAAATATTGTATATCTATCATTGTATTTTACAGCTAAAGAATTAGTTAATTTTTATTTTTAAAAAGATATCAAATTTATCCGAGGGCTGAGCAGACGTGGCACATAAACAGACTCTCATAGAATTTTAAGGAAAAAAATTAGCATGTGGGCTCCATTCTTTCTCATTTGGATATCTTGGTTGTTAATTTAATTATCTCTACATCTCTCCTTACTTAAGTTTTTATTTTCTTTTGTTACAGAATATTGAATATTTTATTAGTTTTATGCTTGTATGTTTTGGCTTACATTTGTGTTTTGGGGTGTATGTATAATTCATATTTTTCTGGGTTTTTTTTAAGAAATAGAGAACAAACTTATAGAATGTTGTAGGTGGAAGGATCTGGGAGAATGCTATAAACATAATCAGATAATAAATTAACATCTCTCATTAGCCACATTAACTAACATTAACATTTTGACTTTGCCATTTTCTTTTTATTCACCTGCATATGCATATAAATATTATAATTCTTATAATATAAACTACATATACATATTTATACATATACACTTACACATATGCATATATGTAATTATACCTATAAATATACACGTGTATCTGTCTGTATCTGTGTCTGTGAATATGTATGTAAGGCTTTGAATATGTAGGTACATAAAACCTTACATATCTATTTATATGTGTCATACATAAGTAATGTTTTACATACATAAATATATGTATGTCTTTTTAATAGTGACTTATCAATATAGAATTGACACTTTAGCATTTTCTCCTTATGATCTGTATTCTAACACAGTATTATGTTTATCAAAATTCACCATTCCTTATACTCTCTCACTTAGCTCCTATTGTCAGTTTCTATCTTTCACATATTGCCTCTTACATTTTCAGCATCTACTTTTCTGTTCTTGGTTATTTGTCACATAACTTTCAGAAAATCAGAATCTAGTCCTGTATTCTTTTACAATTCAGAGATAAAAGCAATTTATATAAAATTCTAAACAAACTGAACCTTTTATTTATTCTGTTATACACGTGCACATACATATTCTCGTAGTTCAAATTTTGACTTTCTATTTTTCTAGGATTCATTACATTTCATTACATATATATATATATATATATGTATTACATATATATATATATATATATTGAGCAATCTTTTGTTTTCATTCTCTAACAAGGCTGGTGATTAACATTTATTCTGGATATTTTTCTACCAAATAAAATGTTAGTGCAATATAAAACATTAGAATATATGGTAACTTAAATATATTTTGTATTTTATGAGATATTATTTAATACAAACACCCAAATATATTTCTTTAAATACTATGAGAAGAATAAAAAATTACAGTCACATAATAACAGATTTAGATACTTTGTTTTCATAAGTTAGTTTTTTGTTCTTTGTTTAAATAATGAAGCTATATTGCAAATGAATGAATGCCCATTTCTAAATATATATCAATTAGCCAAATGCTTATGAGTTATACTTTGAAAATTAAAATAAAATTTTCGATTTCCTTTAGAATTATAGTACCTTTAAAACACAAAAAATGGTCTAGGGGCTGTAGGTTAGAATTTTTTTTTTCTTTTTTTTTTTTTGCAACTGGGCAAATGCTTAGCAAATAAAAAGAAAATTACATTCTTTCAAAATACACAGTTTGAGTATGACATTTATATCAAGTCCTTGGCCGTAGACTCATCTAGAAGGTATGTACTGAGTAATGGAAAGACAGGTCTTAGAATATGTGATCTTGAAAAGTATTTTTGCTTTTGTAAAATTATATTTAAAAACATTGTACTACTCAATGCTCAAGATATTTGAGAAACATGATTTCTTAGTAGACTAATGGATTTTAACTATTAGGAGATCTGGATCATGATGAAGAGAACAGATGAAGGTCTGTTTTGGAAAAAAAGTTGACTGAATGTTAGTCTGAAACCAAACAATGAAAATTTCTATCAAATAAAACAAAGAAAGCAGAGCTTATAGAAAATTTGAGCAAATAGAAAAGTATCTGAAAAGGAATGAAAGTTGAAGATTAAGTTGATAATCCATTCATTTTATGATACATATTACATTAAATTGTTCATGCAAATTAATGCTGTTTGCATATTAATAGAATTATTGTGAGAACACTTTGGTAATATCAAATTAGCAAAATTATCCTGCAAATGTGAGCTTTCAGCTATTAGAATTTAATTGCAAAATCAAGAAGATTGCTTCTGTATTTGAAAGATAAATATCTTTTGAGTTAAGATATCGTGCTAACCCAAATTTCAAGAGTGAAATAACGTGGGAGTCTATTTTAATGAAACAAAATTCTAACATATAATGATTCACACACAATAAAATGTTATTCTTTGCTACATTTTCAAGTTTTGTCCATTCTCAGATATCAGTCGAGGACAGGTTCCTCTAGGTCAAATGTTGGTGCTGTATGAAGAGCATTAGTTGTCACCTCACTGAGTACAGAAGGCTGGAATGGTGAAGGGAATTTATCAAATAATTGGCACTCAGAAGTTTTGAAATACAATTAGTCCTATAAAAAGGGACAGAGGAGAGCCATTATTTGACTCCGTGTTAGCTGAAGGTTTGTGTTACCTTGAGAACAGGATGTAAAAGGGCATATTAAATATTAAGACAATGTTCACTTGAGAGAAGTATTGTTAAATTATCATCAATCTGGACCTTTAAAAAGGTATGTAGTCTGCCTTTTTTTTTAAAAAAAAATATGTTTCTTAAAAAAGATAGGACATTTGAACACTCTCTTTTGAGTTGTGAAATTTTAACAAGATGTTTTTCAAAAGAAGAGACATTTTCCCCTGCCTTAATCCTTATTTCTACTGCAGTGAAGCTTACAAAGGCCAGGAACAGATAGAGCATGCTTGCCCCTCCTCTTGGAGGATGGAACAGTGGGATCTTCCAAACGCAAAGGGCAGAAGTGATGTTCCCTGTAACGAATAGTGTTATTTTGTTATTTGACCTTCAAGACAGCCTTAAAATTTCAAGCCAGAGATCAGTGTGGAAAAGCAAATTGATGAGCAGGAACACTCATTGTATCTCATAACTTTAAAAAGTGGCTAAACCTATTTCTTCACTCACTGGAGAATGGTAAACTTTTGAAGGAACTTAAAATTTGGTAAAGCAAAAGAAAAAGTAAACACTTTAAAGGCCTTGCCAAGACCATGAGTGACCTTAAGAAACATGAAATAGTCTGTCTTTAGATAAAGATATGTAAAATTCTGAAAATGCCCCGAGTTAAGATGCACTTCTCACAAGCCCGTAGGAGTACACATCCTGTGAATGTGGGGGCTCACTGTACGTCTAAACATTCACAAGAAAAACAAAATACAGAAGTGGGACAAAATCCACATATAATCTGTCCTCATTTAGATCTTCACTCAACCAATGCAGGCAAGGTAAGAGAATTATTCAGATATCCGGGATTTAAAGCAAAGAAATAAGCTGAACTTGTATCTGGATTTTAATATCAGAAAGTTAAAATGGGAATCGATTTATAAAATAGGGTAGTTCCATATATTTCTCACATTTTCTATAAATTGAAATAATTTGAGTTTCTATGAACATAGAAATATTTTGAATGATCTAAAGTGCTAATAAATTTTAGGTGAATTAAAAACGAATACACACATTGTAAAGATGTTATTTAATCAAGTAGATTGCACTATATTAAATCTATTTAGTTTAGATAACTGTAGAAGCCATATTTTCAGTTACAGCCATTATTTCTTTAATTTAAATTGCATTGCCCTTGACTAGTAGGAGGCAGAGGAAGTTATCAGTAGTTGAGAACCATTTTGCTGCATGTCTTAATCTTTATCTGTTGCCTAAAATATAAATACCATAGCTAGGTTATTTATAAAAATGTTTTTAAATTGAAGTTCTCAATTTGGAGATATTCAACATGGTGGTAATCTGTGAGGCCTTTTATCATTCCATGTTGTGCCTTAAAGAAGAAAGTGAAACCATGAGAAAAGCTGGGGACAGGAGGGCAGCCTCACATGTACAGAGTAGGTCAGTGTCCCAAAAGTAAGACCCTACTCTTATGAGAACGGCAACTAAACACCCAACTGTCTACTGGAGACACCACCTCCAAAGGCACCACTGTAATATTCAAATCTTTTTATTTATGTAGTCATTCACCTCAGCATGAGGATTGATGATAGGGATGGAACACATGTAAACGATACCTGTTTATGTTGTATTGATCATTTGATAGGGATGGACCACATGTAAATAATACATATTCATGTTGTATTGCTCGTTTACCCTTTTCTTTTCTACTCACAGATGGACAAACTTTGCCCATTAGAGCTGAGAACAGTGCTGATGCTGTCTCATTGGCTTTCTGTTTTCTGAGCTTGACCACTTAGTCTGCTAAAGAAATACTGTTTTTCGTTTTCGTTTTTTTGTTAGGTTTTTCCTGGTAGGCTTGAGCCCTAACCTACTTTCACAACTATAGTTACTTTATTCTTCATATAATAAAAGACCATGACCAAGGGAAGTTCTAGCAAAATGAATTTAGTTGGGTCTTACAGTTCCACAAGATTAAAATTCATGGTGTAAAATAGAAGTACCAAGTGATAGGCATCTGGATCAACAGCAGAGCACTCACATCTTGGATCACAAAGGAAACACTAACTTTAGAACACATAATTCTTTTGAATCTCAAAGCACACTCCCTTTGACACAATTCCTCCAGTATGAATATACCTATTAGTCTTCCCTAAACGAACATCAATGTGGGAACCAAGTATTCAAACACACAAGACCTATGAGAGATATTTCACTCACATCATCATAATTTGTGACCCATACCTTGTACTAAAATGTTTTAGCAATTAAAGCATCCTATATTAATTATAATGTTTCTTCACTAATACTTAATCATTCCTTTTTCCTGTATTTGTATTTTTATTAAGAAAGTTAACAATTTGCTGGTATTTTTTAAACTTCTTAGCTATTTGAGTTTTTCTGCCTAACTACCTCATCACTAGTTTCATAACATTCTTTTGTTCAAAATACATATATTACATTATTATAAGCGGTCTCCGTACAGTATAATGAATACTTAGCACGTAGTACTTGTACTGTAAATTTGCCAACTACAACAGTTTTTTATGAATTATATTACAATGGCTACAATCAAATTAAGACCTTCAAGCACCATTCATTCTACATCTGCACTTTAAAATTTATTAAATATAATATCAGCTAAAAAGTCATAACATAAGGTACACAAATATATATTAGAAGATACATGAAAACAAATATCTGTTTATTTGTTTTCTGAGACAAGGGCTTATATACTTGAATGTAGTTTTGAATTACATATTCAGCCTGTATTTCTCAAACTTTTAGCAATCCACTTGTCACAATTTTCTTAGGGCTAGAATGATAGCCTAACTACACATAATTATCCTAACTACACATAAGAAACATCAAATGTCTTAGGTTATTTTAAAAATATATTACTGATTTTTCACAATTTCTTAGACAAAGAGAACGTCTGAGTTGAATCACAAGTTTTTGATGAGTTTATAGTAAGTTTCTAGAGTAAGTTACTATATAACACATAGTATTTTGGATTCAACTCTACCAAATGGTGCACATTTAGTGACATTGTAAACTAAATTTTACCTATCTGAACCAGACAATAATTTCATGAGTAACAATTTTGATTTTGAAAATATTTACTTATTTAAATTGTATTGTCCTTGACTAATAGGAGGGAAAAGAAACTATCTTTAGTAAGATGTTTCCTTGTCCTCAGACCTACATCAGCTGGATATGGCCAACTGAATTGACTCACCTTGGGACTCCTTGCCCTCCTTGGGGATGGATGGGGGATGGGCTGGAGGTGAGACTTGGGGAGAACTGGGAGGGTCTGGGAGGTGGAAGGGAGAAGGAGCAGTGGTAGATATGGAAAAAAATACCTTTTTAAATAAAACAAATGTTTTTTAAAAAAGATGTTCCCTTGATTCATTTTTAATGTTTCCCTGTATATAAAAATATAAATAATCAGATTCGTTGTTTATAAAGATGCGTATTTACACCATATTCTGTAAGCTGGGTTATCTCAGAACTGTCTATATGTATGGATTCTGCATTGTAAATGTAATATGTGTGATTGTGGATTGAAGACTTCTATCTTGAAATTGTAAAGACATTTTTTGTCATTAAATTCTAAATAGTAAAGTAAACAAACTGTCTATATTGTATCATGCATCACAGTTTGCTGTAGGAATACTAATTGGTTTCATAATAAAAACCTGGAGGCAGATATTGGGATAAATGTCAAAAGATCAGAAAAGCAGAGGAACGAGACATTAGAGAAACTTCTCACCACTACCTAATACTCAGGCCAAAAGGGCCTTGTCTATAGGAATCCTCAGACTGGATGCCTCTGAGTCCTTAGCCAAAGGGAAAGGAAACACGGGGCAGCAATCTCCTGTCTCCTCCAGCCTTAGATTCTTTTCTGTGCCCAGCCATATCACTTCCTGTCTCAAATTTCCTAGCTCTGGGACTAAAGGTGTGTGACCACAAGTGCTGAGATTAAAGGTGTGTGCCACCATTGCTGACTCTGTTTCTCTTTTGGACTGGATTAATCTCCTGTAGCCTAGGCCAGCCTTGAACTCACAGAGATCCAAATGGATCCCTACTTCCAGAATGCTATGATTAAAGGTGTAGGCCAACAACATTGCCTGACCTGTATGACTCTGTGTCTGGCTCTGCCCTGTGATCAACAGGCACACTTTGTGTGTTTAGAGTATATACTATATCAATTGACAATTAAGGTTGATGCAATATGCAGAAACTATAAGTAATATACTATTATATGTCATGGATTGAGGTTCCATAGAGGATGATATGAATGACTGTTTTGAATACAGAGCTCCACAAATACTAAAGAATAGTTTGTAAACATTGACTTTTGGGATCTGACAGTACTAAAAAAAATGGCAAAAAAAAACCCCATGCATTTACTTCTTCATGCATAATAAATGTTATAATTCCACAAAAGTGTCTGGATTTGCTTATCTGTACTAAATAGAAAATTATTCTGGATGAGTAAACACACTAAAATGAGACTGAAAACTCCTGTATATTCCATCTCAGTAGCAACATCTCATCAAACAGAACTGGGCAAACTCTGGTGCTCTAACAAGCTGCCCAGGTATAGCTTAAAGTGAAACTCTCATTTTTTTCTGGAAACAGAATTCTGGCAAATGATATGAACTCTATTTATATCTTACTTCAAGAAGACATTTAGAAACAGAGAAAGAGATGGTTTCAATCTTAATTTTTTTTTCATTCAAGGAATCTGAAGCTTCCTTAATATGATAATGTTCCCATCTATCATAAAACTGGACGAGGCATCTTATTTTATAAATATTAACTATTTGAAATAAACTTTTCTGATTTTAATTTATCTTTTATAATAACCTATCTGTTAATAACTATAGATTTAGAAAAGGCCTCAATGGCTACCTCTTCGACATACTTGTAAACTTGGAATACAGAGCCTATGAATATGAAGAAATAATTACTGTAGTTTTGCCTGTATTTTCTGTGACAGAGCTTGTGAAAAAATTAACTTAATCTTATTAGATTTAGAAAATGTGCCATGTAATGTTGAATGACTCAAAACTGCAACTGGAATATTTTTCTTTGTTCTGGTATTAGTTCAACTTCTAACCCAAAAGAAAAACTTAAAAAAATATCTTTATTATTGTTTGCAGCTGCCTCAGCTATAAATATTATATAAACAAATTCTCATATGTAAAGTGATTTAAAAAATATCAAAGCTCAGAATTATTTTTATAGTCTTCTATGACAGACAAATTTAGGTCCAAGCATTACTCAAGTTCTTCATATTTTTTTTCCATTTAAACTGTTAAAATATTTGTTAAAATGAATCTCATTTCATGTCTCATTAATCTGGATCTCACTAATGAGGTCCCATTTCATTTCTATACCTGATTTGTTTATTGGCCTTTTTAGATGCAGTGGACCAGGCTAACTATATTCAGGAAACATCCTCAATTCTTGCTAAGCTGGTGATATAAGATATTTGTAGAGTAAAAAATAGAGAGCAACATAAATTCTATATTTATTTTATTAAAAAAGACACTAAGTCTAGTCTTATAAAATAAGAATATAGATGTGGGAGTTCCAAGAATTCAAATATCAAAAAACAATTTTGTTTACAAAAGTTAGTATTGCCCATAAATTATGCACAGTTAGATTTTCATCTAATTAATTTGAGTATATGGGAATATCAGTTGCATATTTCATTATAATTATTAATTATAAATATTACTTGTCTTGCGTGTGTGTGCGTGTGTGTGTGTGTGTGAGTGTGTGTGTGTGTGTGTATGTGTGTGTGTGTGTGTGTGTGTTAATCACCCTAACTGTGCAGGTCAGAAACATCAAAGCCCCCATAACTGTAGTTATACATTTTTTTGTGAGCCACATGATAGGGGTCCTGGGAATCAAACTCTGGTCTTCTGGAAGAACTGTGCATGCTCTTAACACTTGAACTAACTTTGTAGGCATATTATATTTATTCTTAATTGCTTTCTTCACTTAAAAGTATCAGCATTTTGTGTTTATATATTAGATACAAACACTTTGTGGAAGATATTTGGAATTCATAAATAAACCATCTAATAAACACTTACAATATACCCTAAAAACAAATTTTCAATGTGACATAGGCTAGCTCAAGTTTAGGATATTAATAAATACTAAATCAAATGCTTAAATGACCAAGCTGGAGAAAATAAGAACTGCCTAGCCAGAGACAAAATACACAAAATTTATCTCCAGAGGAAGAAGTTCAATATGGTGTTTTAGGCTGGAAATGACATTATCCATTTTATCTTGATTTCAGCTTCTTTAAGAAAATGAGTTAACAATTAAGATCAGAAAATAATTAAGGATTCGCAGAAAATTCTATTTGAAAACTAGTAAGGTAAAGATAGCATGAAGTATCTGATTTTCTGACATTGTTACCCAAAATTTGGTATCATTCTATAAATGAATTAACAGGGAACAATCCTTATAGTATGTTTTTATTTAATTTTCTAGTCATTTGTGCTATAAACACCTATATTTATAATATCAGTATTTAAAGTATAAAATTTTGAGGTGAGTGGAGTCATATGAATGTAACCTAGTTCTAAGAATTTGAAGTGAAAAGAAAGCAGCAGTGTAGAAGGCATTTGTGAAGGTGTCTGAGCACCTCGGATGGCATAAGACAGCGCTTTTCTAGTCTCGTGAGACAGTAGTGTCCAAGAAAACATCAAGTTTAGAGTCAAAAAGCAAGGAGAGTAGTGTGAAAGCAAGCTAGGGTGTCGTTGATAGGCTGGTAAGTGAAGAATGACAACAGGTCATCACCATTCCACCACATGGTCCTTGGTTTTGCTTCAATTTCGCATCAGTCATATTTCCTGAACTTATTTCTGAAGTGTTTTCAACATGGATCAGATATGAACAAGAGCTTCTCTTTCTTCCTCACTTGATCTCACACCCTCTCATAGGTCCAGATGGAATGGAGACAGACAGCTAGAATAAATTTTACTTGTCCAGGAAGTTTTTTTATGGTATAATTGCAGAGTTTCTACTACTATGTCTCCGGGTCGATTTTAAAGCTCATAGAAGCACTTATTCTAGAATAATTGTGTTTTAATTTTGTTCTTGATTTGCAAGAAAAGAACTGGGCTTAATATAGTTTCTAAAATCATTAATACATTCATGAATTCATAGTTTGATAAGCAAACTATATGCATTTTACAGTTAGAAACTAAAAATAAATCACTGCTTAAAAAATCTGTTTCAATCTTTTTGTTCCCTTGTATTTATCTATTAATTTATTCACTCCATAAATTTTTGTAACTTTAAACTGTCAATCACTATGCTAGAAAGTAGAATAGGTATGGCATATAGTAGGCACATAACAAATATGTGTTTACTATGTTAATAATAAGATAAATAGAGTAGTTATTCTTATTTTGTATACTCTTCATTAAGGGATATTTTTCTAAAAACCACTCCTTGATTTTATATATGCATTTCTATATGTGTGTGAAAAATACTGCATACTAATGTATATTAAAGTACAATAAAGGATAGTAGCATATGATTAGTAACTACATCACTGAAGACAGTGACTCTCTCCTAGACCATCAATAGCTTCCCAGGATGAGGCAGAACCCTTGAAGCCTTTCCCTATGTATGGATGTTGACTTCTTTAGCCTTGTATGAGACCTATGAAAACGACATTGGTGATGTAAGTTCATCTACAGTACCTTTAATTTTCTTTCTACAAGGGTCAGAGTTAATATTAGTTAGGCGGGTGAATGTGTAGCCTGATGCTTCTAAGATGTTAACTTCAAATAGTAACTGGGGAAGCATTGTACTTTTACCATTAAGATCTTAGAATGTTTTAACCAGGAAGTAACTTCTCATTCACATAACTTAATATTGAATAGAGTTCTAAATTTAATGTAGTTGCAATTCATCACAGAAGCTATTTGTAACAAAATAACCTCTTATATCAGATTCTGGGATATCAAGATGCTTTGGTGTATGGCCCTATTTTTATGTTCTTATTGTTGTTGGGGGTGATGATGATATTCTTTCTGTTTTTATTCTTTTATTCTTAACTCAGAAAAATACATCCATTATGCCATGCTTTTCCCAGGATCCTTTCTTTAAATTCCTCTCTAACCCTGAAATTCAATTTTAATTAAGGAAGTTATGTATAAAAAACTTACTTGTTCACGTGCTGTTTTCAAGTAACAATAGTATCTATCAAACATGGGCACAATTAACATCCTTTAAATATCAAATATGCACTTACCTCATGTTTGAGGATGAAATGACATGGCAACTAAATTATTTTTGAAACAACAGCAAAGTGATAGGGATTAATTTTTAATATTGAAAGATTAATATAACTATATAGGATACATTTGTGAGGATCATTTAATTAAACTATTTAATAATCTGTGAAATTATTTCAATTTTTAGGAAAAGAAGATAAATTTCAAAAATTAAAGTGCTTTAAGAACGGTATCATAACTATAAGCTACAAACTACATCCATCAAGAATAGGATTTGTTTCCTAAATTTTAATCAAACTGTTATTTACAAATGTAAGATTTAAAAATTTAATAATGAATTTAAGTATATTTTTGGAAAATTTCTTTTTAGTTATATAATGTTATGAGTTTAAACAGATACATTCAAATACATCTTAAATTATTTATTTTTTAAATAGAACTTGGAAATTTTCTCAAAATTGTTTATTTTATGTTTAAACTTTCAAGAATGGTTTGATCTATGTTAAAGACAAGTTGTCCTATATGTGTTTTTAAAATATAACAATGAATATTACCAAAATTAGAGGGAAGAAAAAGTAGGTCAAACATGAAGTTCATTTTTCTCTTACAAAGTTTGGTTAGACTACTTGGCAAGATTTTGATTACTTTCCCTTATGAGACCATGAACCTGTCAGTCACAATATTGTGACAGCATAAAATAAATAAACTGTCTGTACACTGTTAGAAACATTCTGGTATTCAGATAAAAAAAATACACAATCACATTTCAGTAGGCAGAGAGAATCAATATATCATAAAAGACAGATGAACAAAGCTAGTTAGTTATAGGGATGATTGTATACAAGACACTCAATATACTTGATGTTTTTCTGAAGTAAATTCTAGAATATGAGAAAAACTGATTTTTCTGAATAGTTGTGCTTATATATGTTTTATTATATAAGTAACTGTTTCAAATATTAATGTTTTATTAAAATCAGTTATTTTTTCACATATATTCCTCCTGACCATTGAAGTATAAGTCCAAGGGTTTTTTTATTTTTATTTTATGTGTATCAGTGTCTTTTCTATATGTATTTCTGTGCTCGTTGATGCCAGACTAGGCTGTCAGATGCCCTGGAAATTGAATTACAGATAGTTGTGGGTGGTGGAAACCAAACCCAGGTCCAATGCAAGAAATCTATGTGCTCTTAAGTGCTAAGCTATCTCTTCAGCCCATAACACTTTCTTTTCAATGTATACACATGTATTTAGGATACTGAATATAAATCACTTTTAAATAATATGCCTATTATAGAAATATGGTAGGTAGGTCAGTGATGGTCAAATTTAGGACATTAATTTCGTTTGCAGGTAATTCATTAACCTTGCTTTGGTTGAAATTATATGTGTTTATTCATTAGACTTTAAAGGAAAAGCTGTCAGTCCATGTGCATTTACTCATACAGGTTTCATTACAAAGAGATAAGGCACAGTAATCAAGAAAGTGTGAGAGGATGCTAAGAATATACATCCAGCTGTACTCAGTGTTCTAGTTCAATGAAGTATTTACTTAAATAATAACCATTGCTAGTTTAGTTTTAGGCATTGCAAGATTTCATTGCTAGAGAGCCACCTGAGAAGCAACACTAATGCACTTCCCCACCCCATCCCTCCAAAAAAATGTGAAGCGAAGCTGGTGTCAAATGTTAATAAAAAAAAAAAAACCACATTCTGATTGTCTAATAAGAAGGTGGATATTAGTTGCTGTCACCACAAAATAATGAAATCTATGAAGGCAATGTGTGGGTTGAAAGCAAGTTTTAATTATCTGCTAATAGGTGTGATTCTACATATACACATTTACTTCAAAACATCATAAAAATAGAAAAATGAAACTAAATGAAAATAGAAAAAAATAGCATCCAGGGAAATAAGTTAAAGAATATAAGCCCCATTATTAAAAACCTGAACAGAAAATATTATTTAAACTAATTATGTCCAACTTTATTTTATTTAAACTCTAGCCCTGTACTTGTCTTTTATCCCCAGCTGAGCTAAGTAATAGCTGTCCTCCCAAGTATATAAGTGAGACAGAACATGATGGAGCCCCCTCTCCTCTCACCTTCTATTCAAAGTTATTGAGAATCACTGGGAAATGTCCTTTTCAACTAAGGCTAAAGGGGCCCTACCTTCTGATGAGTGTGGCCAGGTGTCTTGTGTTGAGCTATTTTATACGTGATTAAAGTTGAAAGTCTCCAATATATCCATGTTGAGAGTAAAAATGATGCTAAACTCATGGTGGACTTACTTCTTAATAAACGAATTACACATTGAAAATATGTCAAAATTACATTTAATCCACAACATCTAACACTATGACTTAAATGCCATTTCCATAAAGAATCTGATGCTGATATTGATGATTCTTGCTTCTTGATGCTCACCAGAATTATGAGAGGAGAGGTGCCACGTTATCAATATCACGGAAAATATAAGAATGTTCCAACTGACTGAGCACTAATACAGAAATTCATATTTGTGAAAATACATTAAAAATAATAATGAGGTATCCAGTATGATTTGGCCTACCAACCACACAATAAAATAGGTGTGATTCAGATAACATTATGAAAGATGGAGAAGAAATATTGTAAGACATTGAGGAGACCTGCAAATAGATAATATCATATAGACAGTGGAGAGACGATGCAGCCATAAAATTTCAGCAGTATGGTATCCTACAGAAGACTTGAGTGAAGATGACACCAGTTGATATGACAATGTGGACCTGGGAAATTTGACAAGGTTATATTCTTAAAGAAATACAGGTAGTAAATGACTGGGTCAGAAAAAAAAAATGTATCTATCTGTGGGCTTTGGGCTTTCTGCCAGGTTATCTAATATGAAGAGATCAACTCTAAACACATCTACACACTAGAGACAACAAATTCACACACACACACACACACACACACACACAGAGGGAGAAAGAGAGAGAGTGAGCGCTAGGTACTTATAAAAAGAACAGATAAAAAATTTAAAAGTGTTGAGATATGTGTTAGTAATTATATTGTGAAGAATGATGGACATGATATTAATGTGGTGCTTATCTTAGTCAGTGTTCTACTGTTGTGAAGAGACAAACCATGACCACAGCAATTCTTATGAGAAAAATTAATTTTTGTGGTGATATATTTCATATTTAATGAAAACCAATTTGAAATATCAGAGAGATCCACAATAGTCAATCCAGGAGGATCAGAGAGTGGTAATTTACACCTTTAATCCCAGCACAGAGAATATCCAGGAGTGGTGACCTATGTCTGACTGGGACTCCTGCTTGGTTTACAGAGGGAGTTCCAGGCTCCCAGGCAGGCAGTGGTGGTGCCAGGCCTAACTCCAGAGACAGGGGAGATTTAGATCTTTCTGTGTTTCTGTGAGTTCAAAGCTAACTACCAAATAGTAGTAGCCCACACCTTTAATCTTACTTAACCTGGATGTAAAACAACTGGAAAAGGAGGGTATTTAAGGCAGGCGTAGGAAGACAGATGGAGCAGTAGAAGCCACAAAGAGAGAGGCTGTGGAAACTGGAAGACAGCTGGGTGAGATTTGACTATAGAGTTTCCTCTCTTTGATATCTCAGTCTTTTCCTGATATCTGGCTCTGAGTTTCCTTTATTTGTGCAACATTGTTTACATTTTTAGAGGTTTAGTCCATTGTCATCACAGTAGGCATCCACAATGGCATGATGCTGGAGAGGTAGTTTAGAGCTCTACTTCCAGGTACACAGGTAACTGGAAAAGAAGAGATAGGAGACTTGGTTTGAGCTTTTGGAACCCCAAAGCTCATCCCTAGACATAACTCTTTCCAAATAGGCCATACCTCCTAATTCCTCCCAAATAGTGACACTCCCTAATATCTGAGTGAAATGTTTGATTTATACAGGCCATCTCTATTCAAATCATCACATTCCTCTATCTGGTCTCTTTAGGATTGTTGGCATGTTATAATTCATGCCAACTTCTGAAGTCCCCATATCTTATTACAGTCTAAACAATATTGAAAAGTCTAAAGTTCCGTGTTTTCTCTAAGATTCATAGCACTCTCTTAACTGTTACCCCATGTAAAATAAACAAACAACAAACAGATGACATACTTTCAACATACAATGGCATAGACTATGTATAAAGATTCTGAAAGGGGAGATAAGGAATAATAGTGAAGAAATACTGGACCATAACTAGAATGTAAAGAAGCAAGGCAAACTCTACATTTTACATCTCCATGCCCAATGCCAGTACTTTTCAGATGTCCAATTCCTTACTGCTTTGTTGCCTATCATACACTTCTCTCTCCTGGGCTTGTTCCACACCTTATTTGCAGCTCTTTTTGGAAGGTAGCCCATGGCTTGGACATCTCTAGTGTCTTGGAGTCTCCAATAGATTCCAGGTTCCACCTTTGTAGCTTTATACAATGGCTTGTTTGGACATCTATGAAAAGATATCCCAGAAATACTACTGGTTTCAGAAGTTTTCCTTTGATGTGGAGGAAGATTATAAAACTCCTTTTCTGCATTCCTGACTTTAAAGCCAGAATCATGTAGACAAAGCTACCAAGTTCTTCTGTTTGCTGGATTTGGAACATGTACCCTAATTCAAGTTGATTTTCATCAGCTTTCTCTTTATGATGGATTTCTTCATTGCTTAAAACTGTCTTTAATTCCTTCCAAAATTTTGGACTATGGCATAAGGCATCCACATTTTTGAACAAAATACCACAAACATGTTATCTAGGCCATTTACTAATGTTATTCTACTCTGAAGCTTTTTGAGCGAGGTATTCATAATCTCCATTGCTCAATGTCTTTCATGTTCCTACTAGTATGGTCCATTAGCCCTGAGAAAAGAGTTCAAATGCTTTTCTAGTCCGAGGTTCCAGAGCCCACATTCTTCCAGCAAGCAGAATGGCTAGGGAATAATACATTGTACAAGGTACAAACTTCAGTTTATTCAGAGTTTTCTAGAACAGCAGTGCTCACTTAGATGTTGCATATCAGATATTTACATTATGATTCATAACAGTAGCAAAATTAGAGTTATAAAGTAGCAAAAAAATAATTTTATGGTTGGGGGTCACCATAACATGAGGAAATATGTTAAAAAGTTGCATCATTAGTGAGATTGAGTACCATTTTCAGGAGTAACAGAACTTGCAGAATGAATCTCTCGATACATAATGAAAGGAAATTAATTAGAATAGCTTAGAGGCTCTGGTCCAGCTAATACAATGATTACTGGATGTGAACAAAGACAAAAAGTCTAGTAGTTGCTTAGTCCACCAGGCTGAATGTCTCAGGTGGTCTTCAGAAGGTGCTGCAATACTGAAATGGCAGCCTCTAAAGTCAGTGAAGGAAAGTCCTGTTATCAATGTGTCAGCAAATAGTCAAAAGCATAATCTCATTTATCCATGTCCTTATATAGGCTTCTAGAAGAAGGCATTGCCCAGTTTAGATTTGTATTAAAGATCTATATTAAACAACCTATTAGAGTAAGGAGATTGCATACATTGGCAATGCATAGTAATGAATGTCATATCATACAAAAATTAAAATAAACTTCTATCAAAGTACTAAGTGTTAAACTTTAAAATTGTAGAATATCATACAAAAATTATGAAAAATTCTAGAATTAAGACTAAATTTATAATTCATTTTTAAAATCAAACACAGAGCTATTGTGATGTCTCACTATATAAGAAAGCTAAGGCGAAGCAAGGCTCACAACCTAAATACAATCCCTGTGATACAACTGCTGTAGGAGAGAATATTCTACCACATGGTGTTCTCTCAGTTTCACAGTAGTGTATGCATGTGTACACACACACACACACACACACACACACACACACACACACTAATTAAAGAATGCTAGATCTTAAACAAATTTAAAGGTAATGGATAAGTTGTACTTCTTCAAAAATAATAGAATTTGAAACACAAAAACGTGATAATGAACTAGGAAGCTACCAACCATTTAGAGAATACATATGTTAGGGAAGTGATACTTATCTAAATTATGTAACTAAATATAAAAACATAACTTGAAAAAAATCTAAAAGTAAGCTACTACAACAAAAGTTGTGAATATTATAATAGCATATAGAAGATATTGAAAATATTAAATGCAGAAAAGACTTCATTGAACTTCAAATAAAAACTAGTTGATTAAAGAACATGCCATACGGAAAGGAAGCTACAGAAATATTTCCCTGACTGAGTTAATTTTACTCAGCTTTTAGAACTGAAGATACAAACCCACTAGTACTGTAATTGCAAGCTCCAGGGTGTAGAAAAGCAATTGAAAAAGAGGAATGAAGCAAATTAATTCTGAGACCTACAAAATCACAACACTGAAATTATCTGACTTTTCTGAAATATTTTGAAATTAGTTACAACTTCATTCCACTCTTTCTTGCTAATATCAAATTTTATTCTGTCTGTGATGAGTTAGTTATTAAGCAAATCCATTCAGTCACTAAGGAGGAGGGAATAGGGAACAATCACTGGTCTATGAAAGTCAGGAAAAATTATAAATCATATAAAATTAAATAATTTAATTAGTTGTCAAGTGCACCAAAATAACTACAATCAATATGCATAAGAATACCTAGAAAAACTAAAAAAAAATCTTAAAATCCTTAATAATTTATGAACATAGTTATCACAAATAAAACTTCCAGATTAAAAAATATTAGCTTAGGCACAACATGTTATATTTTTAAAAATTAAGGATTTGTACATTTTTAACTATAGGTATCATTTTATAAGAAATTTCCAAATTTTGTAAATATACTCCTTAGAAAATAAAATGAAAGAGCTATCAAACACAATTCTTCAGATATCAAGTAAACAAACATAATCTTATTGTAATACTTCTGTGGCCTTCAAAGTTTCATGATGAGGTCCTTGAACTGTTCAATTAAAAATTGTCACAACTCTTAATAACTCTCACAGAGAAGAGAATGCACACACAAAAAATAAAGAGTGTCAATTTTAGGATAAAATTGTGACCAATTTTCTAGTGTTAACATTGATGTTCTAGAGTTAGGACAGTGAGTACTTGTTTATTTTTAGAAGGCTATAAATCATTGAATTCATGGCATCAACATTTATGTGTGTTTGTATGCATGCATGTGTAGAGATGAAAAAGTTTAAAATGACGATCTGAGATGTGAAAAGACTCTTACACTGCCATAGATTTAAAAAAATCCATAAAAAATTAATTCAAACCAAAGCAAATAACAGACCTGACTCTATCTGAAATCTTCATGTACTCAGGATTAACTGAGAGCAGAAATTCTCAAAAATATGCTTGAAATAATACAATAAAATTTATATAAACTTAATTTACTTGATTTTAATATCAAAATAAACCTTCAGTGGACTAAAAGTAAAGAATAATTTAAAATCTAGTTATTAAGATATCTTCTGATGAGTATCATAAGAATTATCAATAATATCCATAGATGTAATGAATGATATTGTGATAAATACAACTGATTATTATAAATGTTTACAAAAATATTCTGACACTTGGCTTTCACTAACTAATAAATGAAACTTTATTAAAGATCAAATGTATGTTACTGTTTAACAACTAATGCTTTTAATACAGTAGTTCACATCATATCAATTTTTATGACTTTTCATAATGATTATAGAAATCCATGTTTTTTCTCTCTCATTCTTTATAGATATATTTCTTACGCACAGGAAAAGTCATGGTCTAGAATTCTAGGGACAACAAGCAACATAGAGTTATCTATTGAAAACAAAAATATACTTGAGAGAGCAGATTGGGTGGGCTGGGTGCAGGAATTAGGTTGGGGGTGGGCTGGATAGAAGGGGAGAGTAAAGAAATAGACTTCTTGATGAGGGAGTATGGTAGATTGTAGGAAGTATGGTTATGGAGATCCTGGAGCTCAGAAAATCAGCCAGAAATCTACCTGGATGAGCCCAGCTAAGACTCCTAGCAACAGAGGAGAGGGTGCCTGAACTGGCCACCTACTGTAATCAGATTGATAACTGCCCTAATTGTCATAGCAGATACTCTATTCAGTTACTGATGGAAGCAGATGCAGAGATCCACAGGTGAGCACTTGGCTGAGCTCCAGAAGTCTTTCTGAAGAAGGGGAGGAGGGATTGCTTAAGGTGAGTGTCATGATCCGGAGCCCACAGCAACAGCTGACATGAGCTCCGAGGAACTCATGGGCTCTGAATCAACAGTCATGGAATCTACAGGGGCCAAACCTAGGCCCTCATCATGTATGACAGTTGTGTAGCTCATTCTGTTTGTAAGGCTCCTAACAATGGAATCAGGAGCTGACCCTAGTGTTTAGTTGACTTATGGGAACCAGTTTCCCATGATGGATTACCTTGCCCAGTCTTGAAGCAAGAAGAGGAGCTTAGTCCTGCTTCATGGGAGGCCATCTCTTTTCTGAATAAAGATTGAGGAATGAATGAGAAGGGTGTAGATGAAAAGTATGGAAGGCCAGAAGGGAAGGAGGGAGGGTGAAACTGTGGTAGGTATATAAAATAAATGAAATAAAATGTCATTTAAAACAAAAATGAAACTATAATATTTAACACATATTTGAAAAGATATAATGTAAAAATTTAAATAGAATAGAAGTAGAGTACATATTAGTCACTATATTTTTCAAAAGTACAAAGAGAAATATAGCCATGTTAAATAGTAACATTAAATGAGAAAAAAATATTTGGGTCAACATGCTGATGGGTCCATAGTCTAGGAATACGCATCAATCAAGGTTCTCTAGAGAACCAAGACTAATAGAATATTATGAATTACAAAAGGAGATTTAGCTCCTGATTCCATTGTTAGGAGCCTTAAAAACAGAATGAGCTACACAACTGTCATACATGATGAGGGCCTAGGTTTGGCCCCTGTAGATTCCATAACTGTTGATTCAGAGCCCATGAGTTCCTAGGAGCTCATGTCAGCTGTTGCTGTGGGCTCCGGATCATGACACTCACCCTAAGTAAAGTACATGCTGAGTAGTCCAGCGATAGTTGTCAGCTTGGTTGGGAGTCTGATAACCAGTCCATGAGAATGAATGCCTCAGCAGTCCAAGTATCTTCCGTCCTCAGCGAAGGGGGGTAGAAGCAGCTCCATTGGTGGCAGCATCATTAATAACAATAGTAACAACAGGACAGATGCATTCACCACCAAGGAAAAGCAGATAAGTCAGCACCATTGCATTTTCCTAGAATGTCTTTGCATTTATGTGGCCAGTAGAAGATGCTGCCCATGCTAAAGGAGAGTCTTCCTGATGCAATGGAGTCTTTTTGGAAACTCCTCATAATCAAAGAAATATATCTCTCAGCATAAAGGTCCAACTAACTTGACAATCCAACCTAACTACCATAGAGACCCTCTGGCAAATGTTTGTGACAGGAAAATAATTTTGAGTGAAATGCTAATATATTATTAGTATTATATTATTGTGGGAGTACAATGTATTGAAAGTTGTATATTTGAATTCTGGTTTTTCTGGTTAAAACCTATCTCATCCTATAGACTCATATACTATGTCTGTGCTACTACTGAGAGTCAAAGAACTCAGTGGGAAGGAACATGCAATTAGAATGTTTGACAGAGTAAAACTAAGGAAATAAAAATTAAAAGGTATTGTTCGTTACAATATAGACAATAGAGTGCTGTCATTCTGAAGGAAGATCACATAACATACCAAGACAAATATGTAGCCCATAATATGTGTGGACTACTTGATTGTCTGCACAGGAAATCAGTGTTTTCCATTTAAGCTTTGTCAAATGTTTAGTGGCATTTCAACTTTTAAACTAGATAATAGCCCTCTGTCAAATTGTGACTGTCAAAAATTTTTAGACTGACTATTCTGTAAACTGCTTTTTTCACTCTAATTGTGAGTTTTTCTTTCTATATAAAAGCTTTTTTGTTTCATGTAGCCCCACTTTTGTAGTAGTTTGTAATGCCTACGATATTGGGATTGTGTTCATGTTCTTTCCTGAACTTATTTCCTATATTCTCCTCTATCAGGGTAAAAATAAGTGTTTTGTTGAGGACCTTGACTACTTGGATTTGATTTTTGTGATGGATGAGAGATAAAGGTCTAGTTTCATTTTTTTTAACATGAAGTTGTGCAGTTGGACCAGCAATATTTGTTGAAGATACCGTCTTCATCCTTACTGACTAGCTCTTATAGTTCTAAAATGTGTTATGCATGCAGTTGGGGAAGAAAATCATCAGAATTACTCAGCCACCTGTAGGTGGAGTTTAACTTACAAGGCACCAGTCCAAGATAAATATTTATTGGAATATAAATCAACACTCATTATATTAGTAACAGCTTATAGTAGCACCTGAATAGGGACTGGAGTATCCAAGCGATGGACAAGCAATGGACAGACAATGGATTCAGATTCTGTCTCTCCAGCAGGCAGCAGCCAGGAACCAGGAAGAGAGCCTCCTTGTGTCCCAGCTGCCACTTATCAATGGGGTTGGCCACACCCCATTCAGGGTCCCGGGCTCCCAGATAAGCTTCTTCTGACCTTATGGGCTGACACCTTAATCCCGCCACATCTCCCCCTTTTGTCTAACTAAGAAGGTTCTAAACTAAGACTATGTACAATAGGAATTATTATGAGTTAGTAACCATAAATACCTATTCTTCAACTCCTTCAGGACCTGAGAAGGAAGATATATCACTTGAAAGTCAGAAGTACATCGAAGTAGTGGCTTCCAAAATTTGGGAGAGGACAGCAACTCAGCTACCTGGACAAAGAATGTCTGGATACTGTATGCTATTGTCTTATCTTTAAGCCTCTTGACTGAAAATGACTTAGTAAAAGCTGCTAAAAGACAGTTGATTATAAATGTTGTTGGAGTAATTCAATCTATATATTTTGTAAATGAGTTTACTTTAAAATTGAAATGCAAAGATATGTTACTTTGGAGAAGTTTTCCTTTTATTTTCACAGAAAATGAATGACTGTGGATTTATTTTTGGATAAAGAACATAAAGTTTGATAGAGGAAGACCCCCTGAAGAATCTCCAATGGAAATGGATGGACCAGATGATTCAGCATTTCAGAAAACCTATGTGAAGTTTCCTGAGCTCTGAATTCAGAACAATTTCAAAGAGACTGGCTGAAATGACCCAGCCTTAGAGACTACCCCACTAAAGACTTGTCCATAATCCCACATTTTTTTCTGGATTCCCATGAGATTGTTGGCATCCCCATTCAGCAGGAAATAGCCTAGAGAACAACGCCCACATTCCCAAAACATGGATTATGGATGTTTGTGTTTATTTACAGTATTGTTTATAAGTTGTTATGGAGGGGGGAAAATATTAGGTTTGTAGTTCTTTTGTTTTAAAAGGAGAAAAGGGGATATGTAAATAATTGTCCCATCCACTGGTTTAATAACAAGCGCTGATAGGCCAAAGGCAGGCAGGAAGTGTGGGCAGGGCTACCAGACTAAAAACTCTGAGAACAGGAAGCACAGAGCAGAATGCCAGAAAAAACGCCAGAGAGAAGCCGCAGAAGCAGAGGACAACCATGCTGCTCTAAAGAAAGGTACTGAACCCCATGGCTGAACAGGAAGAATCATGGGTTAGATGAAGGGTACAGAGTTAGCAAGTTATATGCCGGGGCCTGAGGCCAATCAGCCTAAAATTATCGTAAGCCTCTGTGTGCCTCTGTGGGACTGTGGGTCTGCGGGTCTGCAGGTCTGTGGGCCTAGACCTTGAGGTTAAACCTGAAAGTCCAGGCCAGAAACCTCATACTACAGCCACCAGCCTTGTGAACTACTATAAAGATATGGTTAAGATTAGTCAACTGGTGAAGGAATGGCCCAAATTCCTGGGGAGTTAAATTTTCTGATTGGATTAAAGAACCCCTCCAAAAGATGTGATTCATATACGGCATTGTTTTGAGGTTCAAGATACTGTATCTAGACTTCTCTAGATTAGTGAAATCCACAAGCTTATCTGAGAAACTTCTTTTTTTTATATATAATTGAAACATTTTAGCTTCTTTTTTTATCATTTTTTAAATGTTTAATATTTATTTTAACATGATATTAAAAATCAATGTATAATTCCACCATTTTGGCCTTATTTATTGATATATATATAATTTGTTGGTATGTATATATAATAAAGAATAATTATGATATATATTTTTATGTATATGCATTTATATAAACATATATGTTTATACATAAAAATTAGTTAAGTCGTTTGATTTTCTTTTTCCAAGCTTTAGTTGAAATACTTATCATACATAATATATATTCAGCTATCTTCTTACTATGGTATATACACACTATGGAATATTTCCAACTGAAAGAAAATTAAAATCAAGAATTTTTAGGTACATAGTTGAAACTAGAAAGTAGTATAATGAGGGTTTTAATCCAAACCTAGAAAGACAAATACTTCAGGCTCTTCCTCATCTGTGGTTCCTAGTTCCAAGTCTTTAGATGTGAGTATATAAAGTTTAATAACCTCAAAACCAAAAAATTAAAAGGGGACCATAGGAGAGCAGCAGGTAAGTTATTCTTGGTGATTTTCTGTACCTCTTGGCAAGCGACAGATACTAACAAGAGGCACAGAAAATTAAGGATGCAGAGTGCTCAATCCTAAATGTAATGCTATATTATTCCTTCTTTCTCCTAAAATTCAGAGATTCAGGCAGAAAAAGGAGCTAAAAGTCCATGAGAGCTACACTTGGTAGATGATTAAAAGTAAAGAGTGTTTTCCAGAAACAGTAGACAGTTGCCAGTTGGAATTCACAGTGATTACAACAGTATGGAAAAGACCTATGAAAATTCAAGTTAGAAGGAATTCCAGAATGGAGAGGTTATGGGGACACCAAGTGTCACTCCTTTTTGAAGAACTATTGATAATTAATGTTGGCCAGAGAAAGGGAGTGTGACCCCTGGTGGGTCTAACACATTCTAGTGAATGGCCACTCACTTAATGGTGTGTAGGACGAACTTAGGTTAAGAATGGAGGGATTGATGGATCTGGGAGATGGCAAAGAAGGGGAGAATTTTCAAAATGCAACGATGAAACTTTCATATAATACACATATTACTTTTAGTTTATTTTAAGAGAAATTTATATATAATTATATTTTTATAGTATCTCTTCACTCTTGTAAATATACTTGTGAGCTTCTCACTTTTTCCCATATGTGTCCTGTTATTATTGTTACATAGGCACAGAATATATGTACATATTATATATATATATATATATGTTTATATATATTGTATTTGTGTATCCACCTGTATGTATGACTTTAATGTCCATTTAGTGTTGCTAGTGTGTCCATGCGTTTAGGGCTGACCACATGGTATTTGATAACATATCAGGGGCTAATCCTTGTGGAAAACTAAGGCTTCTCTTAGCAGCCATTCATTACCTAGAGCTCTTCACCCCAAAGTGAGAGCCTATAATTTTTTTTCATACACATTGGCTTATCAACTGGTCCTCTTGTTAAATAGGGTTGCTTGGGTAACCTACTTTTGAGATCTTATAGATGAAACATTCTTCTTTTGTCTAGAATATGCTAACGACAGACATCCTGGACCTTTAGCTCTTAGAATTTTCTGTCTCATATGATTTTTTCTGAGAAACTTAGGTATAGAGATTGTGCTTAGAAGATGAGTTCTGCATTACTTTAGTCACATATAATTTCAAGTAAGAACTGCATAAAATACTAAAAAAATTACTAACATTGATAAAATGTTTTTATATCTAAATTGAATGTTCTTGCAAGGTTGTGTGTGGTTGGTTGTGTGTGTGTTTACTAAATTCATCATATACTTCATAATGTTAAATTATAATTTCATTTGATCTAAATATAACATGAAGCCCTGCTGCATTTTGAGACTTCAATAGAAAGCAAAGTATTTGGCAAACTGTGCTGGCACTTCATTGATCATTTTCTGCTTCGCTTATTGTATAACCTTTGCCATATCACCACAGCTGGAGTAATTGAGGAAACACCTGCTGTAATCAACAGAGAATCAGCTTGTTCTCCATGAGACAAATGCATTGTCCTCTACCAATAGAGATTTTGAATAGAACTAAAAAGGAGTTAAGAGCTATTGCCTCAGCTGGTGACAATAAAACCGATTATCTTCTCTGTTTTTTAATATATGGCACAACCACTCTCAGAGACTGCAAGAATTCTGCTTCCACCCACATTAGAATCTTGATCCCTCTAAAATGCCATTTTTATTCAACACAGGAATGATGGTCCATGGGAGCTCATGTCTTAGTGACATGAATTCTGCAGTGCATGCTGAGCTGCTATGACACTGAGTTTTATATATAGGATCACTAATAAATTTGTCAAATGCAGACTCTTCTCATCATTAAACATATTCTCATTACATTAGCTTAGGTTGATCTCTTCTCATGTCTTCATAAGTGACATTTTCAATGGAAAGCCTAAAAAGTGAAAAATGACAATTGGTACTGACTCATATTTACCTTTTAATGGTCTATATTCTTTGACTCTCTAGCCATTTTCCTGAGCTCAAAACTTATATATTAGAATAGTTTCAAAGGTGTAGTTAAAATTTCACATTTCATTCAGAGTATGCCCAAGGTATGTAAAACTCTGCTATCTTCTTTTGCCTCACCCTTTCTGTTTTTGGACCAAAATGTTAACCTCCTGCTTAAAAAGGAATTGTGTTGAAGACAAAGCATGATGCTAACATCAAGTTTTACTTTGCCAAGTCTAGAGCCCAGCACTAATGTTGTTAATGATTGGAAGTAGGTGAGAATAAGCATTAGATACATTTCTGTGGAATAATACACTATTAAAAATACAGCGCAAACATTATTTATCAGGTTGTGCAGCATATGCAGAAACACTTTCAGAAAAAGAACTATTTTCAGTTTGGGGAGTTTCTAGCTTCAGGCATCTAAAAACAACATGGAAACATTTGTTTATTTATAGTGGTGATGGCACTTGTGTTTATCTAGAGCACTTGGGAGGTAGAGATATAGACAGATCTCTGTGAGATCAAGGACAGCCTGGTCTACAGAGTAAGTCTCAGGAGAGTCTCCAAAACTACACAGAGATATCCTGCCTCAAACAACAACAAAATCAACCAAGAGTATTATGCATCTGTTTTAAAATTTCTATGAAAAGAAAAACCTACTAGTCTTCTACTAGTAAATAGAACTTCCCTAAAATGTTCCAGTTAGAATGGGGAATCGCATTATCAAATTTTCTTTATCTGGTAATCATGTACATCAAATAAATAATTCATATATATTCATATATACACACTTAGGAAGAAAGAAAGAGAGAGAGAAAGAGAGAGAGCTTGCAAGAATAATTTAGTGGTTGTAACTCAGGCAGGTTTGAAGCTGTTACTTCTCTTGTCTCAGTTTTCCAAAACTTAAAACTACAGAAATACTGATTTTCACAAATAATATTTGTGAAAACATATTATGACCTGTAAAAGTGTGGATTACACAATGAAATGAAGTATCCTAAATGATATCAGGATTGAGGCACAGAGATAAATGATAGAGGCACAGAAAAAAAAACCTGCTGACATATTGGGAATTTGAGGAAGGATATTCTGAGAAGAAAGTAGACTTGCGAACACAAATAGTAACTACACAAGAAGGAAGACAGAAATGTATGTTGTTATTCTTACTGATACAATAAGTTATACTAAGAATCAAATATTTCTATTTTTAAAATTGAAAAAACAAAACTAGCCTTTTGTAACAACTTACGTGCAATGCCATGGGAAAACTTTATCATATCAATAAAATTGCAACCTGTAAGTATTTCTTTATGCTTTGCTACAAGTGTTAGTGAGAGAATTATTCATTAAATAAAATAATTGTAAATACTTTACTAAAAATAGTTTCCAGTGTTTATGCTCTCTTAGTAATGAACCTAATAGAGAATATATGAAAAAAAAAAAAACATTTTAGTCAAAGATTCAATTAAGCAACACCTGAACTACAGCTGAACCCTTTGTAGAACACAGTGTGAAATAGAATTTTTAATATAAAGGTTAATGGCTTAATTAGCCACACTTCAATGTTTAATTCAAATAAATGCTCAACTGGTTGACTGTAAAGTTCACCCATTTTTTTGCCTTTGGTCATTTCCTCTAGAATTTCTTTTATCACTGAAGTTTTATAAATACAGAAGCACATAATCTGAGAAGAAATGTGAATGTGCCCATAGTATTTATGTTTATATTTTATCAAATATGATCTGATAATTTTATGAGGATAAAAACTGAACTCAAATAAGATTCTACATCAGCATATAGATTTTTATGTTTTATTTTGAGAACATTTTGTACATTGAGTGGAAAACAACTAAACCCTAAAGAGTTCATTGCGTTTTAAAAAATAACTTTTTATTTTTGAGCTTATAGCATGAGTCAGCATTTTCCCATTTACTCTCCTTTACCAATCACTCCAATGCATTCCTCATACCCCCTCAAATTAGTAGCTTTCTTCTTTAATGTTGACATATACTTTTATGCATTTTTCCATATATTTGTTATATGGATTTGTATATTATATCAAATATGTAAATAAAATACTTTCAGATCATACAATGTGACTTGTACACACGTATCTTCATTGCTGCCCATTTGGTATTGGATAAGGAATTGGTGTGTTCTTCAAAGCCTTCATTACTAGCTGCTTATTGTTTTCTGTCTAGGGTTGAAGCTCCCTAGGCTTGCCTTGTTCCGTATTAGCCTGTGGTGGTATAAGCCTTATTCAAGTCTTGTTTATAGCTTCTGTGGCATTCTAGGAGACATTTACACAGCAAACTCCCTCTTACTCTAGTCATTGCATGCTTTCCAACACATTTCACAGTGACAACTGAACCTGAAAATTAAATAGAGAAATTGTGATATATGTATATGTGTATGTGTGTGTGTGTGTGTGTGTGTGTATGTGTGTGTGTTTGTGTGCGCGAGTGTGTGTGTGCGTGTGTGTTTGTGTGTTTGTGTGCGCGAGTGTGTGTGTGCATGTGTGTTTGTGTGCATGTGTGTGTGTTTGTGTGCGCGAGTGTGTGTGTGCGTGTGTGTTTGTGTGTTTGTGTGCGCGAGTGTGTGTGTGCATGTGTGTTTGTGTGCATGTGTGTGTGTGTGTGCGCGTGCGCATGTTAGTGAGAGTTTCTTCTACTTCCTCTTCCCAAGGAGATCCCAGCATCTTCCCATGAGCCCTCCTTATTAATAGTCTCTCTTGGTGTGGAAGTTGTAGCATAATTGTCCTTTATTTTACAGCTAATATTCAGTATGAGTGAGTATATTCTATGTTTGTGTTTCTGAGTCTGGGGTTCCTCACTCAGGATGATTATTTTCTAGTTCCATTAATTTGCCTGTAAACTTCATGTTATCACTTTTCTAAACAGCTGAGTAATATTCCATTGTGTGCATGTACCATATTTTCTTTATTTATTCTTTGGTTAATGGTTATATAAGTCAATTCCAAGTTCTAGCAATTACAAATAAATCTGCTATGAACATAGTTTACCAAGTAGCAAGTATTCTTGTCATATAATTTAGCAATCTTTGGGTTTATGCCCAAGAGTGTATAGCTGGATCTTGTGGTTGATTTGTTCACAGTTTTCTGAGAAACTGTTTTATTGATTTTCAAAGTGAGTGCATTGTAGTATGAGGTTTCTGGCCCAGTCTAGCTGCAAGATCTGGACCAGAACTCCCAAAGTAACACACAGAAGCTTGTATTAATTTTATCCTGATTGACTTATAGTTCAGACATATTGCTAGATAGCTTTCTTCTTAAACTAACCTATGGTTCTTATCTTGTTTACCCACAAAGCTGGGCACCTTTTCTCAGAGCAGCATGGTTGTCTCCTTTCCTCTGTGTCTCTCTGGCTTCTCTGCTTAGCTCTTCCTGTTCCCAGAGTTTTCTAGTTTATAACCCCACCCACACTTCCTGTCTGCTTTCTGGCCAATCAGCTTTTTTTTTTTTTTTTTTTTTTTGGAACCAGTAAGAGGGACAGATATTCACAATGTACTAAAGCATAGTCTCACTACAGTGTGTAAGTTTCACTCCCATCAAGAATGGAGAAGTGTTCCTTGTCCTCTATACCTTCTCTAGTAGAAACATTCAGCTTTGATTTTGGTCCAAACCATTCTAAAAAGTATAAGATTGATTTTGCATTTCACCGATGGCGAGGGATGTTGAACATTTCCTTAAGTGTTTCTCTACCATTTGAGATTACTCTGTTAATAATTTTCTCCTTAGATCTGTATCCCATTCTTAAATTCGATTACTTGGTTTGCTGATATCTAGCTTCTTTTGTTCTGTATATATCTTAGAATCAACCCTCTGTCAGCTGTAGGGTTGGAGAATATCCATTCCCATTCTATAGGCTGCCATTTTGTCTTATTGACCATGTCCATTGCCTTACAAAAAATTTAGGCTCATGAAGTTCTTGTTATTACTTTTTGATCTTAGTGTCTGTGCTATTGATGTCCTCTTCAGGAAGGTGTGTCCTACTCCAATGCTTTCAAGGATATTTGTCACATTTTTCTTCTATCAGATTCAGTGGAATTGGATTTATGTTTCATTGTTGTTGTTTTGACCTACTTGGTTTTTGCAGAGTACCAGTTATGGATCTATTTGCATTTATTTTGCATGTTGACATTCAATTAGACCAGCACCATTTGCTGAAGATGCTTTCCTTTTTTCCACTGTATAACTTTAGCTTCCTTTATAAAAAATCAGGTGTCCATTTGTGTGTAGATTTATATTCAGGTCTTTGATTTGATTCCATTGATCCACCTGTCTGTTTTTATGCCAATATTGAAGTTGTTTTTTATTTTAATTACTACTATTATAGCTTTGTAGAAGAGCATTAAGTCAGGGATGATGATACCTCTGAATGTTCTTTTATTGTATAGTGTTGCTTTTGGCTTTCCTGAGGTTTTTGTTTTTCCATATGAAGATAAGTATTATTCTCTCAAAACTTGTAAAATTTTTTTTTGAGATTTTAAGAGAGATTGTATTGAATCTGTAGATTTCTTTTGGTAAGATTGCCATTTCTCCTGTATTATTCCTACTGATTGATGATTATGAGAGATATTTCCACCATTTGCTAACTTTTCCAATTTCTTTCAAAGACTTAAATTTCTTGTCATAGAAGTCTTTGACTGGCTTAATTAGACTTATGCCAAGATATTTTACATTATTTAAAGTTATTGTTGATTTCATGATTTGTCAGCCTGCTTATCACTTGACTATAGGAAAGTTATTGATTTCTTAAGATAATCTAGTTTTGCACCACCTGACTAAAGATGTTTAGCAGCTGTAGAAGATCCCTGGTAGATATTTTGTGGTTACTTCTTTATACTATCATATGATCTGCAAATAATGACTCCTTGATCCCTTCTTTCTTAAAATGTATTCTCATTGATTTTTTTAATTGTCTTATTTCTCTAACTACAACTTTAAATGATATATTGAATGGGTATAGAAAGAGTGGAAAACCTTGTCTTATTCTTGCATTTATTAAAATTGCTTTCAGTTTCTCTCCATTTATTTTTATGTTGGCAATTGGGTTGTTTTATATTGCTTCTTTTATGACTAAATATGTCCTGTATATTCCTGATATTTCCATGAATTCTATCATGGGGGTGTTTTGAATTTTGTCAAAGGCTTTTTCAGCATCTAAGGAGTTGATCATAATTTTTTTTTCCCTTTCAGTTTGCTTATGACATTGACAGATTTTCATATGTTGAATCATCCCTGCATCTCTGGGAGGAAGCCTATTTGATCATGAGAGATGATATGTTTTTAGATTTGATTTATGAGGAGTTAAGTATTTTTGCATCAATATTCATAAGAAATATTGGCAGAATTTTTTTTTGTTGAGCCTTTATATGTTTTTGATTTTAGAGTATATTCTCATAAAATGGATTTATCCAAGCTCTTTCTATTTCTGTTTTGTAGAATTATTTCAGAAGGATTATTATTTATTCTTCTTTGAAGTCTGATAAAATTGATAAAAGCATCTGACTTTGATAATTTTATGGTTAGGAGATTTCTAATGACTGCTTCTATTCCTTAGGGGTTATTAGTTTTGTTCAATTGTTTATCTGAACTTGATTTAACTTTAGTAAGTGTAAAATTTGTCCCTTTATTATCTTCCAGTATTGTAGAGTATGTTTTTGAAATATGACCTAATTATTTTTTGGATTTCTTTCATATCTGTTGTTATGTCCCTCTTTCTAATATTGTTTGTTTAGATATTCTCTCTGTGTGTTTTTTAGTTTGATGGGATAATGGTTTATCTATATTGCTAATTTAGAAAAAAACTCTGTTTTATTGACTATTTTTATTGTTCTTTTTGTTTTTATTTTATTGATTTCTCCATGAGTTAAATTATTTCTTGCCATCTCTTCCTCTTGGGTGTATTTGCTATTTTGTTTTAGAGTTTTTAGATGTTCTGTTAAGTCGCTAGTATGAGATCTCTCCAAGTCTTTATGAAGTCTCTTAGTGCTATCCATGTCCTTCTAGGAGCGTTTTTTATTGCGTCACTTAAATTTGGGTGTGTTACACATTCTACCAAATCTTTAATTTCTTTATTTCTTCCTTGACCCAGTGGTAACTTAGTAGAAAGTTGTTCAGTTTGTTGCAGGCTTTCTTTCTTTCTTTCTTTCTTTCTTTCTTTCTTTCTTTCTTTCTTTCTTTCTTTCTTTCTTTCTTTCCTTCCTTCCTTCCTTCCTTCCTTCTTTCTTTTCTTTCTTTCTTTCTTTTGTTAAAATACAGCTGTAATCCATCATAGGTTGATAAGATACAGGGGGTTATTTTATTTATTTTTCATATGTTGAGATTTGCTTTGTTGCCATTATGATCAATTTTGGAGATGGTTTCATGACATGCTCAGAAAAAAAGGTACATGTGTTTGGGTTTGGGTGAAATGTTCTGCAGATAACTGTTGGGTTCATTTAAGTCATAACATATAGTGAGTTCTAAGGGGACTCTGAGAGCAGCCTGGCCTTAGCCAGTGCAAACTGATAACAGCTAGTGCCTTAAGACATGAGCTTCTAAGCACTTCTACATAAGCCAACCTGGGGTTTGAACCTAGGGCCTTGAAAAGGGTGGAGTCCAATACAACATTCCTAAACAAGCAAGAGAACACCTCTAGCAACCAATGATACCAATATATCAAAGCACTTTCCCCTGGTTGGGGGGAGCAGTTTGTGAAAAACTTATTTAAGGTCTTCCCCTCTGTAATAAAATTGAACTTGCTTATTTCAACTTGTTCTCAAATGCTATGTTGTTACTTCTTGGCCATCTTTGTCCTCTCCTCCAGGGGGAAAAGCAGGACACTAACATAGAGGCAACAAATTTCTGACCCCAAACCATGCCACATCCCAACATTTTTAGTACCAACAACACTGGGTCTTTTAGTTTCTTTATTGACTATGCCTCATTAGGGTCAACTTTGCTATTCCTATAGTTCTTTGGGGGGGGGGATTTTTAATTTTACCTGCTGTTACTGCTTTTGGAGACCTCAGAGTCTTCCTCCTTCATCCTAGGTCCTAGCTTCCCCCTTCTTGGTGATATTTGATAAAATGACCATGACTTTTGTGTGCTCGATCATTTCAATCTTCTGGGACCTCACTTTGTTTATTTATAGTTTGTTTGTGTTTGTCTATTTAAGCTGATTGGGAACCATACAAAAACCTGTCCAGGTTCCACATAAAGATGTCTCATCAGGAAATGGAACCAGGGTATGTCTTTCCCTGATAAACTGACCCCCCAGCTAAGACACATTGTGAGCAAACAGCTTTTAGAGTCACACTGAGTAGAAGTCCCTAGCTAAGCATAAGACATAGTCCATACACACAACTCTGCTTTGCTTGTTGTTTGTCTTTGTACTATGGTGATGGTTAATATCCTTTGTTACTGCTTGGAAGCCACACCGGAGCTTTAAAGGTTCTCCTCATCAGTCAAAGTCTCTGTGTAAAGAGGGCTGAAAAAATTCTTCTGTGAGGCTGTGATGTTGGGCCCATGGAGCTCTCCTGAGAACATGTGGGAACCTGATGTGTGGATGAGAGTACTGTTCCTAGTCAGAAAAAGAGAAGTAGCTCCAGGGAAAGCTCAGCCAAGACTCTCTTTGAACCCTGTTCTTCTGGCTATAATTGCTAGTTTAAAATCTTGCTCATCAGAAAGTCACAGAACTGCATATCTCAGCCCCACCTATGACCTATTTCCCACCTGAGTCAGAGAAGGAAACTCTAGACAGAGAACAGGCAGAAAAAGAAAACCCAGAAAGGAGGAATTCAATAGCCCCTAATAGCCCAATAGCAGACACAACTTCCTATGTCCAGCCTGTGCCTTAGGTGGCTATTTTTCCTACAGAGTGCCCTTGATTTCACCTTACTCACTCAGTGTCTGACCCAACTCAGGCTGATGACTACCTACAATTCCCACGAGTTGGTGCCTTATGAAGTCTTTTCACTATTTTGGACCCAGCTATGCCAGTGCTGGCCAACAAGAGCTTATGATGTTTCCAATGCCCACTGTGGCCTTTGTGATAAATGTAGGCCTTAACACAGCAGAATGGCCATGGGTTCCCACACCATTGGCAGATCTTTCCCTCATCAGAAAAGCAGCTAATGAGTCAGGCCCTGATTTCCCATATTTTGAACAAGTTTTATAGCAACAGGCTGTGCATTTACAGACCTATTATGATTGGTACAATCAGATGAAGGCCATATTAGATTCAGTTGCCTTCCTTAGTGAGTGTTCACAGATTCTGATTATGCAGAGTCTCAGTCGTGAACTAATATACAGTACAATGTCCCTATTACACAAAACAGGCTTATGGGCCATGGGCAGTATGTTAGCCTGGTTACTCAGACTCAGAGTGGACAACAGGCTTATTTACAATAAGCTGTATGAGATAGCTTTTTAAAGTCCTTAAGTCTAGCATTCTCCTGGATCCATTTGCATATTTTTGCAATCTCATTCAGCACCCAGGAGAATTGTTTACTGATTTTGTTGCCTAGGTAAAGGAAGTGGTTGAGTAGAATGTAGACTCAGAACCTAGCAGAAAAATGATGATCAAACAATTAGCATATGAAGGGTTTAATACCCCTACCAAAAAAGCAGTGGCTGCTGTCCCACATGAGGAAGAACATAAGTGGGTGACAGTTACCAGACATAGATCCATCCACAAGTCCAGTTGCTACACTCACTGCCTCTCTCAATGCTCTCTTGCTGAAAAACAATCAAGGGAAGCTATTCAGAAAGCCTTAGCTTGTCAGGTGGGGTTGTGGAAAGCCTGGCCACCTGCAGCAAGACTGCCATAGAGCAAAACCCAAGACCAAATGCCCTCAATGTAATAAAGGTTTTATTGGGCCAAAGACTGCAGCTCCCAGCCTGAGACAACTGCAGTTGTTTTAAACTCCAAAAGGTGCACTCTTCAGCCCCACCCATAAAAGGAGACTCTGCCATTCCAAAGGTCTCCGGGACTTTGCCTATTTTTCCACATTCACCTATGATGGCTATATTTCTTGATGGTCAGCAAGTTAGGGGACTGGCAAACATGAGCACCAATGCTACTATAATAACAGAAACTGAAGTGCTCTGTTTTCTGCACTGGAAATGTATGCCTGCCCCCCCCCCCCCAAATTAGCAGAGTAGATGAGAAAAAAGTTTCAAAAATAACTATCCATCCAATTCAATGCAAAGACTTGAATAGCAATAAGGTAGACTTCTATCCCATAGTATCCAATGTGCCTAGAAATTTATGGGGAAGGTACATATTAGAAAACATGGTGAGTGTAACATGGAGGTTTCTGGCCCAGACTAGCCCCATAGTCCAGATCTGCTCACAGCCATTTTCCCCCCAAAAATGACTCAGGTACTTATATTAACTTCATGCTGTTTGGTCTATGGCTTAAGCATATTGCTTTCTGGCTCTTGCATCTTAATTCAACCCATTTTCATTATTCTGTCCTACCATGTGACCCATGGCTTACCTATTTTGTTACATGTTGCTTCTTCAGTGGCTGGATCTTGTCTCTTTCTCACTATATCTTCCTTCTCCTACCTTACTCACATCCCCCTCCCCCACTTTTTCTACCGCCCTGCCATGACCTAAACAGCCCTTTATTCACAGCATATAGAAAGACATTCCTACATCAGGTGAGGTCCTTACAACTAATGACAAAGCCTTTTTTGAAGCACATAAAAAATTGGGCTTCAGATATTGTACTTCTATATACCCCCAATTCTAAGGGCTGCTGTGTTCCTGAGTTCAGAAATTATTCATAAGCCTATTATTCAGCGGTCAGGCCAACACATCTAGGTGGAACAATAGACTATCACTGAAAACAAATTATCTATATTAAAAAAAATTATTTGCTGAACAACTAAATGCTGGTCATATTGAGCCTTCTAATTCCATTTTTGTTATTTCAAAGAAATCAGACAAGTTTCCTTTTTTACATGATGTAAAAGACAGTAAATGATCACATGGAGAAGATGGGATCACCACGGTATGGCCTTCCAGATCCCAGCACCATTTTTGAACTCATTATATAGTGATGTTAGACATTAAGAATTGCTTTTTTCAAATGCCCCTGGCACCTCAAGATAGAGGACATTTTGCCTTCAGAGCATGGGAGCCCAATATGCACAAGCCAGCTAACAAGTATGAATAAACAGTTTTGGCACAAGTGTTATGCCCTGGTTGTGGGACCCCTGAAGAGACCACCAGAGACATGAACTCTCTGAAATGCAAGAGCAATGTTTATTGAAAAGTAGTACAAGCCATGGCAGGGACCTCATCAAGCACACCATCACAGCAGAGTTCAGAGGAGGTACCTGCCCCTCTGCAAGCTCAGTTTTTAAAGGCAAAAACCACAAAGTTTCACCAATCATGGGTCTCAGTATGGGTACAATTCTGCTTGGCTCATTTTTAGGGACTTTCTAGAATGTCTTTGTTATTTTAGTTTTCAGTTTTTCAAACTTTTTCTATAGACTATCTTCTGTGTTGGGACATTCTGTGGTTAATCATTTGCTATCAGACAGCCCTAGGCTATCTTCTGTGTTGGGACATTCTGACTTTGTACTTTCCTCAGTACTGAGAATTCAAAACTCAGGCCTGTTTCAAGCAAGGGGTAGGTGCTTGATTAAAATGGAGGTGCTAGTTCTTCACAAAGAATGAGAAATAGTCAAGTTTTGTGTCCCTATAGACATTACCTTGGTACATTATATGAATAATCTATTACTAGAACATCCTGACTCAACCTATTTACAACATGTTAAATTAATGTTCCAGAATTTGGCCTCATTAAGCTTGACAGTGGCTCCAGATAAGGTTCAGTTAGTGCCCACATTTTCCTTTTGGGGATTTGTTATTGCCAAGGATATTCATCTCCTATCCCTCAAATGGGATGTGAAAGATAAACATTCATTAACAGACCTTCAACAATTATGTGGGACTATAAATTGGCTAACATCCTTTTTGCCTATTCCAGAACAGAGATGAGGAATTTATTTTCATTCCTAGAGGGTCCCACATGTCCCTCACGGAGAATAGAACTTAAGCCAGAAGCAAGAAATGTATTACAAAAGATATTTACCATATTATCTACCACCACCTTTCATAGCCATGGGCCTGAGATGTCCCTGCTAGCAGTTGTACTCTGGACACTTAAGGGATTTTTAGGGGGTGTTTTGTCAATCTGGCCCCTTGCTGTGGATTCATCAGGCCCATTCTTAGATAAAGTGACTTCCAAATTTGACCAAATCTTCCACATGGGACAGAAGGCATGAATATTGGTCCAAAAAACATATAGAAGAGAGCCAGACAAACTTACTCTTCCATTTCCCTTAAGGAATACCCAGGCATTACAGGTTGGCTTCATTTCCTTCCAGGAAATGGTTGCTGGATTTACAGTAATGACAGATTGGCAATCATTTGCCATAAATTAAGATTTTTCCTGAGCTCTTATCACTTCCAACGGAGATTCCCATTCATCCAGTTTTTCCCTCATATTATATTCTACATGCAACACTAGCTTTGTTAGTTGCAAATAAAAAATTATGGCACTCTTATTCAAAAAAGGGGTTACACAGATTGAAGCATTTGTGAATCCAAATCCTGGTTCTGTGCAACTTGGAGAAGTGCTAGCCCTCTTTAAGGGTTAGTGAAATGTCAAAATGACCCTGTTCACATTTTTTTCAGACAGTCAATATGCAGTCTAAGCTTTTTAAGTGTTGGCCTCTTCTAGACTAAAGATACCCTTAGTCCTATAGTCAATACTATGCTTCTAAAACAAGATGGTACTTGTCTCATATTAGATCCCATTTTAATTTACTAGGAATACTAGCTAAGAGAAATGAAATAACTGACACCTTTATACTGACAATTACAGTTGATTTGCTCAAACAAGCTAGAGCATTGCACCAGCAGTTTCATTGATGCCCTAAACATTTGCATAAATGACTCCCAGAGTTGCCAATTTCTCGTTGCAAATACCTATCCAGAACCTGGGCCACTTGTGTACTGCTGGCTCTTCTAGGGCCCCTACAGAGGGCAGGGGTCAATCCCAAGGCTTGATACCCAATGCTATATGGTAGATGGATGTGATCCATTATGCTCCATAATTTGAGGTATGTTCATGTAATAATTGACACTTGTTCTAGGTTCATGTTTGCATGAGCATTGCCTAGAGAAAAAAATCTTCCAAGGCAATTGTGTAACCCATGCTAGTCATGGGAGTGCCCTGGGCTATTAAAACTGACAATGATCCTGTTCATGTGTCACAACAGCTTAGTAAATTCTTAGGCACCTGGAAAATATTTCACACAACAGGGGTCCATTACAACCAGCAGGGACAAGTCATTGTGAAAAGAGTTAATAAAACTGTTAAGAAACTCTTGGCAAATATACTATCACCAGAAGCTAAAAGAGATTTTAAACTTTCTCTTATGGCAGTCACCTGCCCCCCTATTGACCCAAGGGCAAGGGTATGCTTGTGTTTTGTTCCCAGGATCCCCCAATGCTGATATGAGTACCCTCCAGAGAGAAATGTTTGTCCAGTGGCGTGTCAAGAAACTCTGGCCATAAGAGAAACCCCAGATGGGTAATTAATTTTCTCCTTGCTTCAGTAACTCTTTCCACTTTGGTTAAAAAATTGTGGGCATTTGTACCTTTGCATCCCCCCTTCTTTTACCTGTGGATGTTGACTCTCCTATATTCCTAAGTTCATTTAGTACTAATGTGATCTTGGGACTGACTTTTATGGGCCTGATAACTACATTGCAGAGGGTAAAGAATACATAATTCATGGAAGGAGTACTTTGTTTTACCCTAAAGGCCTCTTCTAATAATCTATGTGTGAATTCATACAAGATGACCATAAGAGATCTTTATGGTACCTCCAGCAATTGAACTATGTTGAGCCTGGAAGTATAAGGGTCGAGAAACTCGCTGTGTAAAGACTCCAAGAGACGTTTTCTCATGCAACACACAAGGGCATTTTTTATTTACCAAGTATACCTGGGACTCACTGAACATGCAGGAACAGAGAGCCCTGAGCTGAAATTTAAAAAAAGCTTTTATAGGTCATGGGGGTTGCCACATGCAGGAATGCAGGAGGCAGATAAAGTATAACTCTAAAGCCCGTACTTGGTGATTCATGAGTTATGAAGAGTTTAACAAATTTTTCTCTAACAGAAGTAATTACCTCTCATTTCCATATTAAAATGTATTAGAGTGCTCCAAAATAATTCATCCATCATTAGCTCAATGTGTGAATATGCTCAGCTTTTCTACTTTGGTGAGCCTTACCCTTCATTGGAACATTGTCAACTAGCACTATCTTCCTAATCATCTCAGGATTTTCAATATAAGCTGCTAAAAGTTATTTTTAGAATCAAAATTATAATTATACACTCAGCTTATGGTGGCATACTTTAATAGATGCCTCAAAAACTACCTCATATTATGTCAGAGACCCCTTAAAATCTAGATGTGACCTAATTATGGGCAATTAGGACTTGTGCAGCCATGAAATTGTCTTGATATGTGCCCCCTGGTGTTTTTAAAAGGAAACAGTATCTTTACTGGAATTTACTCCAATGAGAAACAAGATATATATTGGGAAAATGTAAGAGCACAACCAATTTACCAGGTTAGTTGGAAAACCACCCAAGTTTGTGGCCAACAACAGTTTTTAATTCTTGGTAACTAATACTTCTACTATAGATAATGTTCTTGACTGTTCCTGAGAAGTTTGCTTTCTAACATCTTACTGGCAAGGATATTCAGAAACAGCTATGTTAATGAGAGAACCAGCTACCATTTGGGTCCCTATTGTTAATGCTACTCATTTCATGCTATTATCATTATGGCTGAAACACAATTGACAACAATAATTAGAGAGAAAGAAATTTAGAAATAATAGGTGCCATTATTACTCCAATACTGCTAGCCTTGATGGGGGGGGGGGGCAGTAGCTGGATTAGTCTCATTGACTCAAACTGCTGCCACAGCTGAGATCTTGAATCAATTAGCAGCTTAGTCTGCTGAGTCATTATATGCATAAGAAGTCATTAATCAAAATCTCCACCAGACCACACATACATTACAACAGCAGATTGATCTTGTGGCTAAAAAATTAACATTGGTAAGAGACATGTCATTATTAGCCTGCAATCCCAGATACCAGGCAATTTGTTGATTTGCCTTGTCCCCTATAGAGCCTCAAATATTTCATTGGAGAGAGACCAACTGGCACAATATATCAAAGGAAGCTGCTTAGATAAGTTCCGTAATTATTTCATCTTGCTTGGGGAACAAATACATCAATTAAATGTAAATAGGATGCCAGCCATGACCCTAGAAACTGATTTCCAGAATAATATATGGAATAATCTGAAGAAGCTGTTTGACTCCTCTTGGATCCTTGTAGGAGATTATGTTGTTGCATTGTAAATAATTGTCCCACCCACTGGTTTAATAAAAAGTGCTGTTTGGCCAAAGGCAGGCAGGAAGTGTGGGCGGGGCTACCAGACTGAGAGAACTCTGGGAACAGGAAGTGATATGAGAGGAGAATGCCAGAAAGAAATCAGAAGAAGAGAGGACAACTATGCTGCTCTAAAGAAAAGGTACCGAGCCCCATGGCTGAACAGGAAGAATCATGGGTTAGATGAAGGTTAGAGAGCTAGCAAGTGATATGCCTGAGCCTTAGGCTGATCAGCCTAAAACTAATGAAAGCGTCTGTGTGTCTCTGTGGGACTGTGAACTGTGGGACTGCGGGACTGCGGGTCTGTAGGTCCTAAACCTTGAGGTTAGGCCCGATAGTCCAGGCCAGAAACCTCCTACTACAGATCCTCATATATGAATTGTTGGGCAGATTGATACTTTTAAATCTTCTTTTGTTTCAATGTTTCCTACAGCATATTTGCCAGCAAAGAGCAGCCACCAAGGCAACCCTTTAGGTTTTAATGTCTCTGAGGCACCAAAATCAAAATCCTCCTACAGAGGTAATACATGCCTGATTTACTGAAATTCAAAAGGCCTAAGCCTGCCACCTGGACTGTTCTCCAGGTTATTGTGCTACTGGAGAGCTGTTTCTAAAGATGAATTAGAATTTGTTTGGTAAGCCAACCTAAGACAGGGACAGTCTGGAATGCTTAGCCTTCCTGAGCTTCAATCAACAAGGTCATGGAAAAGCACCCTGGCTCCCACTGAGCAGCCCCCTCAGAAAGGAAGTGGATATGTAGTGGCTTCTAAGGGACCTGGAGACTGACCTGGGCTCAGCCAGTGCTAACTGGTGAAAACCAGTGCCTTAAGACATGTGCTCTTAAGCACTTCCATCGAAGCCACCCTAGGGTCTGAGCCTGGCAGCTCTGAGTAGGGTGGAGATCAATACATTTCTAGACCAAGGAGAGACCGAGGCCTACAGCCACAGACACCAGCAAAGCAGATTTCTTTTCCTTGGCTGGAGGGAGGGTCGGGGGGGGAAAAAGTATTTAAGGTCTTCTCTTCCATAATAAAATTGAACTTGCTTGTTTCAACTTGTTCCCAAAGACTGTGTTGCTGCTTCTGGCCATATTTGCCCCTCCCCCTAGGGGAAAAGCAGGAACCTAAGCATAAAAACAGCCTGATCTTGAACCAGGCCACATCCCAACAATAAATAACACTTGCTAATTTATCTATTTCTCTTTATTTTCTGTCTAGATGATTTTTCATTGGTTAGAATGTACTGTTGAAGTCTCCCAGTATTAATATGTGGTGTTTGATTGTAACTAACTGAAGCTTTAATAATGTTTCTTTTACAAATGTGAGTGCCCTTACTTCTGGGCATAGATGCTCAGACTAAGGCCTCATCTTATGAGTATGAAATGCCCTACCCCATCTTTTAAAATTAATTTTGGCTTAATGTCTACTTCATAACATATTAGGACATCTAAAACAGCTTGTTTCTTAAATCCATTTGCTTGGAGAATCTTACCCAATCTTTTATTTTGAGGTAATCTCTATCTTTGATGTTGAGATGTGTTTCTTATATGTAGCAGAATGTTAAATCCATTCTTTCGCTTGTGTTTTTTTATTAGCAAATTGTGTTCATTAATACTGACAGCTATTAATGAACATTGACTATTATTTGTTGTTATTGTAAAGGAAAATTTTATGAGCTCCAGGTGGCTGTTAACCACCTCCTGAGATAGGACAAAAGGTTAAGAGAAACAGATGGGAACTTCCCCCTCCCCCCCACTGTTTATCATCCCCCCAGAGTGTGTGTGTGTTTGAATCTCCAGGATAGAGACTCCCCAGAGTTATCTGGCTGTTTATCATCACAGAGTGTGAGCTTGAAGTTCCAGAAAAGAATGTGCTATCAGAGAAGCCATAAAATATACGTTGACACTCATGACCTGTGGACGAACTTTTTTGTTTCCTACACCCTATAAAAACCCTGCTCTACTTCTTCTACTCAGGGCTCTCTCGCGCTGTTCAATGAGCTGAGCCCCAAGTGTATACTTGGTAAATAAGCTTCCCCTTTGCTTGAGAGAACGTCTCTTGGAGTCTTTATGCGGCAAGTTTCTCAAACCTTACATTATTAATAATGGAAGTGATAGTGTGTGTGTGTGTGTGTGTGTGTGTGTGTGTGTGTGTGTGTGTGTGTGTGTGTGTGTGTGTGTGTGTGTGTGTGTTTGTATTTGTGTTTGTTTTCCTGTTTGGGTTTTGCTGGTGTGCCTGTATTTTTATGGGTATAGTTACCTTCTATAGGCCTGAATTTGTGAATAGATATTGTTTGAGTTTGACTTTCTGATAAAATATTTTGTTTTCTTCATTTATGTTCAGTGACAGTTTTGCTTAGATGTCTAGGCTGGAATCTATGGTCTCACAGAGTCTAGGTCCTTCTGGATTTTAAAGTATTCATTGAGAAGACAAATATAATTTGATAGGTCTGCTTTTATATGTTACTTGGCATTTTTTATTTGTAGCTTTTAGTATTGTTTCTTTATTCTGTATATTTAATGTTTTGATTATATTGGGACAAGGAAATTTCTGTATCTGGTCCAGTCTACTTGGTGTTCTATAGCTTCTTTTACCTTTATAAGCATGTTCTTCTTTAGGTTAGAATATTTTTATTCTATAATTTTTTAATGTATTTCCTGGCCTTTGAGCTGAGGTTCTTCTCATTATTGTATTCTTCTTATTCTTAGCTTTGGTCATTTCATAGGATACCATATTTCCTATATGTTTTGTATTAGGAATTTTTTGATTTAATGTTTTCTTTGACTGATATGTCTATTTCCTCTACTGTGTTTTCAATACCTTAGATTATCTGTTCAGTCCCTTGTATTCTTTGTGTGAAGCATGCATACATAGTTCCCAATTACTTACATAGATTTTTCATTTTCAGAATTCCTTAGTTTAAGCTTTCTTTATTGCTTTTCTACTTCCAGGTCTTGAACTATATTCTTTACCTGTTTCTTTCTTTCATTGTTTTTCTTGGCTTTTGAGAATTCTTTAAGGAATTTATTTCTCTAATTTTTTGCTGGTACTTTTTAAAATTAATTTTTTTTATTTCCTCTTTACAGGCTTCTATCACCTTCATAAATTTATTTCTAAGGTCATGTTTGTGCTCTACGCAAGTCTTCAGGTCTTGTAGTCATAGAAAAGCTGAGTTCTGATGGTGACATCCTGCCTTTTCTGTTCTTGGTTGTGTTCCTACACTAGTGTTTAGGTATTGATGTCTGCATTTGTCCATTTGTCCTTGTTGGATGAGTGTTCTGTTCTTTGGTTTCTTTTTCCCCTCTTCAGGTTCAGGAGGGTGTCACTGGTTGGGTATTGGTGGCCTGAATAACCTCTGGGTTTTGGTGCTTGAAGAACCTGAGAAGTGCTTCCATTTTGAGTAAAAGTTCCTGAACCCCAGCTTGAAACAGGCTTGAGTTCTGCTGAGTACAAAGTACAAAACAGGAGATAGCCTTGGGCTATCTGATAGCAGTTAATTAACTATGGAATGTCCCAACACTGGGCGATATCCCAAAGCCATCTGAAAGCCAGAGAATGTCCCAACCTAGAGATAGTCTATAGAGGAAGATTTGACCAACAGCTGGCTAAGATAACAGAGGAATTGTGGCAAGTCCCCCCCCCAAAAAAAAACCCCAAAACAAAACAACAACAACAAAAAACAAAAAACAAAACACAAAACAAAAAAACCTAATAAGAATTGTGTCTGTACTGAGATGCCTATTTGATGTGTAGCTTCATAATTTTTTCATTTAAAACTCATCTTGCAGAGGGGCAGGTACCACTACTATGATGGTGTGCTAGTGGCAGGGTCCCTGCTGTGGTTTATACTTTTCAATAAAACTTGCTTTTGCATTTTGGATAGTTGTGTCTCTGGTGGTCTCTTTGGGGATCTTGTGACCAGGGCAAATCCTTTGTTGAGGGCTCATCAGGGATCTTCAGATACTCCCATGACCCCGAATCCCAAAGGTTTACACTGGCTAGTGGGTAAGTTTACCCTGACTTTTGGTGTTTGTTGGCTTGCCTCTCTGTTCCTCTTTTACTATTTGAAAGTTTGCTGGCAATGTTTATATTTAAATCTGAAAGGTTTCAGGTTTGAATACCTTAAGAGAGTGGGAGAATTTCCTACTCCTAGGCAGGGGTCTTGAGTTCTAGACTCTGATGTTGGGGACCTGAGAGGGCCAGCCCTGTCCCATCTGTGTGGTTTTTGGCAGTACCAGAGCCCTTTCTTGGAACAGTGATCACCAAGACCTCTTCTGAACTATTCTATTATAGTATTCTATTACAGGCCTTTGTTTTTCCATATTGTTTGACTATCTTGTTAGTATATTATATTTCTGTTTGTCTTGTTTGTCCATGTACCAGGTCAGACTATGGGAAATACTCCCTCCTCCCCTCTAGACCTGACCTTAGCTCATTGGAAAGATGTAAAGGAGGTTGCTTACAACAATAGGCATACATGTTAAGAAAAATAAATGGATACCTTTTTGTTGCTCAGAATGGCCCACTCTTGGCATTGGCTGGCCATGAGAAGGGACCTTCTACTCCAGAATCATCCACAGAGTCAAGGAAGTCATGTTTATACTTCAAACAGGCCACTCAGATCAAATCTCCTACATGATTATATAGAAGGGGCTCATTGACAGGATGGAGGGACCCCTCCCCTGGGTCACACCATTCTTGCTTCAGCTGCCCATGGATCCTGACTCCAAACCTACTTTGCCCTAATTTAACATCTTCCTCTTCATAGGTGCTCTCCATGAGACCCAAGGAAGACTCAAAGCTTCAAGTCATTCAAAGGCAAATAAAGGAGCTTGAGCTATTCCCACTGCCCTATGCTCCCCACAACCAGCTAATCCTCTACCCAACCCACACCTCCAACTGGAACTGCCATTTTAGGGGCAAGCCCAGGAAGAGCCTGGGGAGCTACAATGGCCTTACCCCTCTAACCTAATGGATCACTGGATGAGGTCAGGAATAAACCCTTCCATCACTTACTATTTGTGACCAGTGGTCTGTACAATTGGTGCACACAGAATGCTCCATTTTCTAAGAATCCCCAAGACTTAATTAACCTATTAGAAACCATTCTTTTTACTCATCAATCCACCTGGGATGATTGTAGGCAGCTCTTTAGCATTTTGTTCACTACAGAGGAGCAAAATAGGATCCTGGAGGTGACCCAGAAGTTGGTTCTGGCCCTACAGGAGCTCCCACCTGTGATCACCAATGCCTATTTCCCTACCACGCATCCTGATTGGAACTATAACACAACACAAGGTATGGAGAAACTCCAGGTCTACCACCAGACTCCTTTGGTGGGTCTAAAAGTGGCTTCCCAAAAGCCAACCAATATGCCAAGGTTTATTATATCAGGCAAGAGATGAATGAGAGACCGGCTGCCTATTTGGAGCACCTGCTAGAAGCCTTCTGTCAGTCAGCATGTGCCACATAATACTAAGAGCTTTAGGGAACTAGTGGAAGTGGTAGATTATAAGAAAGTGACAGATAAACAGAAAAAAAAAAGAGTGGCAAGAGTAAGAGAGCAAGAAGGTAAAAGAGGAAAGAGGTAAGAGAAAAGTTTATCCAGGATCCTAGAGTAATAGCAGGTTCAACAGAGAGAAGAATTGAAAGAGATCTTCCTGGTGTGGGAGTCAGACTGATTGTACCTCACCAACACAGTAACCAGTGCCTCGACACCAATCTAAGGTAAAGAAGAACCAATGTGCATACTGCAAGGAAGAAGGTCTTTGGGCAAGAGACTGTCCCAAGAGAAAGGGGAGGACATCCCTGACTACCCACATGCTCTATCCAACCCTAGGGGAAGATAATGACTAGGGAGAATGGGACTCAGACCCTGAGGGAAATAAGCAAGATTCATGGTGGCCATGGGTGGAGAATTCCATCCTGCTTCATATGAGATGGATGTATGTCCACGAGGAAAACCTGGGTACAAAGGGCACAGTCACCAAATCTTATTTGTGGACTACCCAATGAACGGTGGACTTGGGAATGGGATGGGTAACCCATTTGTTCATAGTTACTTCAGAGTACCTCTACCCACTATTAGGCTGGGCACCTTTTGTCAAAAATTAAAGCCCATTTCTTGGGTAAAGGGACATAGTTGTTACATCAAAATGGGAAACCAGTACAGATATTGACAATGTCTAGTATGGCAGTAAATTTTATTTAAAACATTAATATAAGATTAATATTTATTAGAAAACAAATTAACACTTATGATAACAGGCTATATTTTAGGAATATTCTTGAGCAATCCGATGGTCAAGTTCAGCTGGCAGTGGTACACAGTCTACCCACCGGGCAGCTGGAGAGTGAAGGGTAGAGCTCTGTATGTATGAAGGAGTGATAGGCCAGTGAGGGAGGGAGCTTTCAGCTCACACACAGGAGTTCAGGTTCCCAAAGCTGAACACTCTGCCTGTCCTCTGCTTTCTGACAGTGCTTAAAGAATGAATGAACCCCCAGCCCCCTAAGCTGGTGGGCTAAATGCCCAGCCCCATGTTGGGTGCCAGATATGACAGTAAATTTTATTTAAAATATATTAATATAAGATTGATATTTATTGGAAAACAAATTAACACTTATGATAACAGGCTATAGCTTAGGAATATACTTGAGGGATCAGATGGTCTGAGCGATGGACGTTAATGTAGTCTCTCAAGAAGGTAGGAACAAATGGGATGCTCAAGATCCCAGTAGCCCCTCTTGAACAGGGCTGGCCACACTCTCTTCAGGAGCCCAGGACCCTGGATAAGTGTCTTCTGACCTTATCAGCTGACACCTGAATCCCACCACAGTCTAGCCTTTCTGAGGAATATAGACTCTATTAGAAGCCAGCATCCCCTTAAGCAGAAATTGAGAAATGGTTGCAGAGGTTTTCCCTAGCATAGGCTGAGACTGGGAGCATGGGGCTATCAAAGCACAGACCCTGAAATACGTGGAAGTCTGAGTGGATGCGAACCCAGTCAAAATCCCAGAGTGCCTCATGTCTCAAGAAGTGAAGAAGGGAATAACCACCTACATACATAAGTTATTAACCCTTGGGGGACTGAAACTGTCAAAAAAAAAAAAAAAACACCCCATGATAATGACTGCTGGCTAGTGCAAGGCCTGAGAGAGCCTGCTTCTGACCCCGAAGGGCAAACAATATTTTGCCTTTGAGTGGCACAATCCAGACATTGGTGTCATTGGTCAATTGACTTGGACTAGACTATCCCAAAGATTCAAGAAACCCTCACCATCTTTGATGAGGCCTTCTATGAGGATCTGAGTGAGTATAGAACCCAAAACTGATATGAGAATGTTTCAATATGTGAATGACTTGTTGGTTGCAGCTGCTGATAGAGAGACCTGCAGGGAAAGAACTGAGAATTTGCCTCTGTCCCTGACAGACTTGGGTTATTGAGCCTCTGCTAAGAAAGTCCAGATCAGCAGATCATAGGGAATGTACCTTGGTGTATGTTCTTGAAGGGGGGCAGAGATAGCTCTCAGATGCCTGCAAGGAGACGGTGTTAAAAATACCCACTCCTAGGACAGTCAAACAGGTGAGGGAATATCTGGGCATAGCAGGCTTCTGCCGCCTATGGATTTTGGGGTTTACTGAGCTTACTAAGCCTCTATATGAGACCACCAAAACCACATCTGACCTCACATGGACAATGGGCAAGTGACATGCTGAAACAGAAACTCTTAGAGGCCCTGGCCCTTGGACTGCCTGATATAAACAAACCCTTTTACTCATTTATATGTGAGAATAAACAGACAGCAAAAAGAGCACACACTTTCATAGGGCCCTGGAAGAGACCTGTGGCATATATCTACCCAAGAAGTTGGATCCCGTGGCTGCAGGACACCCTTCACCCCTGTCTGTATATCATAGCTGCAGTAGCAATGCTGGTCAAGGTCGCTGACAAACTTAAAAGTGGGGCAAAGCTTAACCATTGTCACCCCACATGCTCTGGAGTCAATCCTTAATCAGCCACCCAACCACTGGCTGAGCAATGGCACACTGACTCATTATGAACCCTACATCTCAACCCACTGGAATAGCATTAGAGGTGCCCAAGGCCCATAACCCAGCCACACTTCTGCCAGACCCTGAGCTTAAGGTTCATGACCATGAGAAGATACTGGCTCAAGCCCACTGAATCTGTCCAGACCTGCTAGACTCAACATCGCCAGGTGTGGAGGAAACCTGGTGTACAGGTGACATAAGTTATTTATGTGATGGACAGAGGTGTGCAAGGATAGCAGTAACCACTGCTTTGGGCATCATATGGGCAGAACCCCTACCAACAGGGACCTCCACCCATAAAGTAGAATTAATCACCCTAACCAAGGCTTTGAGACTGGGGAAGGAGAAGAAATTCAACATCTTTACACATAGTAGATATATCTTCACCACTGCATTTATCTGTGGGGCCATCTACAGGGAAAGAGGCTTGCTGACGGCAGAAGGGAAGATCATAAAAAATAAACGGGATTCTGGCGTTCCTCTGGGATATTTGGGAACCCATGAAAGTGGCTATTATCCATTGCCTGGGAGACCAAAAAGGGCCTGGGCCAATTCAGAATGGCAATAAACTGGCATATCAAACAGCCAGAGGGGTGGCATCCACTCCTTGTTGGATGGCCAGATGAAGGAGGAAGGTTTTTTTTTTTTTTAAATATACCAATGTAAGATTAATATTTATTGAAATATAAGCCAACATTCACGATAGAGGTAACAGCTTATATAGGTTCCTGATAGACTGGATTATCTACGTGATGGTTGATAGATACCGAACTGGTCTCTCCAGCAGTCAGGAACAAAAAAAAAAAAAAACCAGGCCCCATGATCTCAATAGCCTTTTTTAAAAAATAAAATTGGCCACTCCCCCTTAAGGGCCCAAGACCTTGGTTAAATGTCTTCAGACCTTATCAGCTAACACCTAAATCCCACCACAGGTATTCCCAGTCTTGGTAAATCCTGAAGCTAGAATTGTCACAGATCCTTTAATACACCCCAGCTGACTTTGCCTGGATCCATACCCTGCTAATGGCTCACATAATAGAAGGCTGATAGAGAACAGCAGATGGGTGGATCATCCTGCCAAGAGAGACAGGACTAGTGATACTCAGAAAAATTCACCCATAATCCCATCTGGGCATCCGAAGGATGCAAAATCTACATGAAGGTATCATATCCAAATGCCATGCCTGCCAGGTGACTATGCTTTGCCAACCCCTTCTAATTCTGGTGCCAGACAAAGAGGGACTCGACCAGGTAAGTACTGGGAGGTAGATTTTACTGAAATCAAGTCAGGAAAATTTGGATACAAATAACTTTGAGTGTTTACAGACACCTTTTCCAGGTGCACTGAGGCATACTCAACCAAGCATGAGACCATGAAAGTGGTGGCAAAGAAACTGATAGACAAGATCCTACCCAGGCACAAGTTTTCCAGCAATTATAGGGTCAGACATGTCCCACTGCACTGGGGACTGATTGGAAGCTTCATTGTGCTTATAGCCTTCAGAGTTCAGGACAGGTAGAAAGGATGACTAAAACTTTGAGAGAGACCTTGGTAAAAATTAGCCTTGGAGTCTGGCACAGACTGGGAGACTCTTCTCCCCTTTGCCTTATTTAGGGTGCATAATTTGCCCTATCAGATGGAACTTACCTGCTTTGAAATCATGTGTGGGAGCCCCCACCAATGATATCAAGCACGCAGACCAAGCTGGTTGCCTTCCTATTTAGAGGCTCCAACACCAGGACATATGGCCAAATTTCATGCCATTTGTGAGGCTACCACTTGATGTGGAAATGCCTTTCTGTATGCTGTGAACCTCAATCTTTAAATAAAGGAGCTGTTTTGGGCCATGACAGGCACCATAGAAGAAGTAAGAGGAGGAATCAAAATAGGTAGGAAAGGAAGGGTGGAGTCAGAAGCAGATTGAGCCATCGCCCAAGGAACAACATATAAGGAACACAGGTGAGCCACGGGCCACGTGGCAGACAGATTAATAGAAAAGGGTTGATTTAAGATGTAAGAGCTAACTAGCAATGTGCCTGAGCCATAGCCCAAACAACATAAATTTAATATAAGCATCTGAGTCATTTTTGGGGGTCTGAGTGGTGGGTGGCTGGGCGGCTAAGGGGTCTGGAGCAGCAGGTCTGTGGGTCTCGGACCTCTGGCCGCCTGGGACTGAGAACCCCCACTACTACAACCACTGGTTCAAACTGAGAGACTGGGTCTTGTTCCATAGACAACAGAGGTGGAAAAGACCCTTTGTTATCATCCTGACCACACCCACCACTCAAGGCCCTGGTGGCATAAGCCACCTAAACAACACATATGCACCCTAGAGCCAGACCTGGCTTATCATCGATGAGTAGGAAAGAAAGCAGACTGGACCGATGGCCTGGAAGCCAAAGACTGATGCTGTTCAGATACTTCTGCATCCAACTATGGGGAAACCTGGAGAATCCTAAAATTTGTGTCCACTTCACAGGTGTCAATGGATCCTAGATAAGTACAGCCTAAGTTTTCCCCACCCGTCTGTTCCTAAGGATGATATTTTTCTCTCCTGGCTTGGAGACTACTGTCCTTCCCAATTACTAAGACTGGACAAAAAATTTACAAATATGTACATAAATTCTAACTTATGCTCTGTTTTAAATATCTCAATAGATTTCTACTTGGCTAGCATACACAACTTGCTCTAAAGGAATACAAGCTCTGGACTTGCTGAAAGCTCATTTGGACCAGTCCAACCAACAAGGGTTGTTTACTGCCTCCAAAACTGGGTCATATAACTACATACCTTGAAAGATGCCCCATTGCCTATCCTTTACTAGCCTTTCAGCCTTTTTGGGCCCCAACAACACTCTAGTGTCAGCTTGAAGCAGTTATGAAAGAGAAAACATTGCCCCCTGTTCCCTGCCTATAACAGGTTGATATGCTTAAAAGGAAAACTTCTGGCCTAGGAGACAAAGGACTATGCACTGCATTACATATCTGGGAATACTTATGATCTAGAGTTAACTGTCCAAAACCTCTAATTGGGTTTCCTCAGGCATATGTTAAAGGGGAAATGAAGAACCAGAGAAGCACCTCCATTTTGAGCAAAAATACTTTTCAAAAAGCTTTGCTTTTGCATTTTAAAGAGTTCACATCTCTGGTGGTTTCTTCAGGGGTCTCATGACCAGGGCATAAAAGTGTCAATGTTGCCTCTGCAATTTGTAGTAATTGTGTAGCCTCTGGTGTTCTGCATATCTGCTTTGCTTTAGGATTCCTTGAATAATTTGGCCTACAGTTAGCAAAAGTTTTCTGCTGGGGTTGGGGTCACTTGATGCTGTCTGGACTCCAGTAGGCCAAAGACTTTTTGAGATGTGGTCCAGAATATTATAGCTCAGGGGAAGTAGTGCTGTCTAGGGATGTTGGACAGGCTTAGAGGGGTTTAGTGCATCCTAGTAGGTATCTTACACAGGGTCCTTAGGCTCACTTTGGCCTCTTGTAAAGCTATCAGATCTCATTATAATTTCTTATTATTTTGGATGAAGGCAGAAATCTCTCTTAAAATATACCAATCCAAGATTAATATTTATTAAAATAAACCAACACTCATGATACAGGTAACAGCTTATACAGGCGCCTGATAAACTGGATTATTCACACGATGCAAAAGCAGTTTCTCCAGCAGTCAGGAACCAAAACAGGGCCCACAAAATCCCAGCAGCCCCTTTTGAATGGGGCTGGCCACTCCCCCTTCAGAAGCCCAGGACCCTGGATAAGTGTCTTTTGACCTCACCAGTTGACATCTGAGTCCCACCACATTGGGACAATTTTAGAAATCATAAAAGACTATGTATAAGTATCTTAGTCAGGGTTACTATTGCTATGATGAAATGCCATAAACAAAGCAACGTGAAGAGTAAAAAATTTATTTGGCTTCTGCTACCACAACACTTTTTGTTATTGAAGCAAGCCAGGACATGAACACAGACAAGACAGTGTCCTGGAGGTAGGAGCTGATGCAGACATCATGGAGGAGTTCTGCTTACTGACTTGCCTCCGTAGCTTTTCTCAGCCTGTTTTGTAATAGAACTCATGACCAAAATCCAAGGGATGGCACCACCCACTATGGAATGCCCCCCCATCAACAGCTAATTAAGAAAATTTTATAACTGAATCTTATGTAAGCATTTTTACAATTGAAGTTCTCTCACTTCCAATAACTCTAGTTTGTTTCAAGTTGACATAAACTAGCCAGCACTAGTGATTATTGATGACATAATTATATTTAGCATTTATTCTACTTTAACAGTTTATTGGGTAAACCATGACTTAAAACTAATCATAATATCAATATATATGCTTTTTATAAGTGGATCCTAGTATCAATTTTTACAGAATGTACAGAAAATTTTAGTGGGCAGCTAGACTCATGCATATTCATAATAATACCTTGTTTGCTCATTGTGAATTGATTTTTTTAAGGTTTTATCCATGAAAAGCAAACATATAAATTTATCTTTCATTGGAATGTATCCAAATTGTTGGCACTGTTTCTTTCTACCATCAGTAATTCTTTTATATGGGAAACTTTTTACACTTCTAGCTTAAATGCAGTTTGATCATCAGAATTAAGTGTTTCAGAATGTAGGATTAGTAGCATAAAGGACACAAGTACCTGACTTTTTTCAGCACTGTCCTTAATCATTTCTATATTCAAAAGCGAAAACTAAAGCAACACTCTGTTTCTTTAACATAGAAGCTAATACTCAGGAGGACCTTCAGACTTGCACCAGTTACTTTTTGGAATGGTGAAATTAAGCTCCAAAATAAACACTCTCTACTTCAAGCACCTGTTTGAATTAACAACTTTTGATGCTGAGGGAAGTAATCAATCTATATCAAAATAGGTGTTAAACTCATTAACAGTTATACGTGAAAAAATATTATAAGCTCTGACAATTACACATAACTGGATATATGATGCTCAGATAATTGTATTTTTTTCAGATTTTAAAATAAACACTAAGATGATATTTCTAGTCTGTAAAACCTTAACATAACAGAGAACAATTACTTAATTTTTAACTCATTATGTGAATTTTATGATACTTTGAAGCACATAATAGTAAGTGAAAATACATCATATTTAGCTCCTAATCAATGACTTTTATTATATATTTTTGTACCCATATTGAGAGAACCCCCTCTCAGACAACCAGAGAGCTGGGTTCTCATACAAGCATATGAGGGTCAGTTTATTCTTTTGGACAGATTTGAACCTGGACCAAAGCCCTATATTCCAATGTAGCAGATGGAATTCAGCCTGAGCTCAGAGGCGCGATGGTTTTAAAAGAAAAAAAAAAAATTAGGTGAGGTGTTATACATCTTGGCATTTCAGGATTGGTTAAAAGGATATGAGGTAGAGTAATTCTTGGAAACTATTGGCTAAATTTTGGTGAAAAGACAAGTTTTGAATCTCCTCCCTATCAGGCACATTTCTGAGATTTTCCTAGAATCTTCTTAGACGTAGGCCCTGCACTCAGGCATTAGATGTTCTAGAAAAAATGGTCTTTCCCTGAAATAAAATTTTGTATAGGTAAATCTATGTCTTTAAAATATTTCACTGATTCTAATTTTTAACACAATAACTAAGAAAAAATGTAAAGGTTGCTCAAACACAGTTTATACCTATGAATAATAATGTCAATGTTCAAGGTTGATTTCCTATTGAAAGGCTTCTCTCATTTTTGTAAAGCTACTTTTAAGGCTAATTTGTTTTCCTTCTTCTGTATTGGGATGTCAGGTCTTGCTGCTGTAGTACTACTAGGTTCTTCTGGTGATATCATATTGCTCTTTTCATTGTTGACTGTATTGTTGCTTTTGTGTCTATCCATTTTTATCTCTAAGCAGTATTGGTGGTGTTTGGGTCTCAGAGCCACTGGGGTTTGCTGTAAGGAGTGGAACTTGTGAGTTATAAAATCTGATGAGGGGTGGTAATGGGGAAGCCTGCCCACAAAATTCTTCTCTGCTGGTCTGATGCTTGGCAGAGGGTGGCAATGGGTGGGGTTGAGGTTTCACTGAGCTCAGTCACATACTCCCTCACTCCACCTTCTTCATGAAAGTTGGACAAGATAATTCTGCAGGAGGAGTAAGGAATGGGTCACAAAATCAGGCAACAGAGTTGTCACTGACCTCTTTAGTTCAATCAGAGCTAGAGGAGTCTCTATCTCAGGAAGCCACTGAGGCTGAAATGTGGTAGGTAGATTTCTGGAATAAAGTGGGACTTTTAGATTACACGGTTTGATGGAAGTGTTTGTGGATAGGCCTACACACAAGTATCTTCCTTTCATTTCAATGCTATAATTTTTTGAATAACATGGGCCTCACCAGTTGGCATGCAAGTGGGAATAGGAAAATTCCACAAGTTTCTGCCTGCCCCTAGATAAATAACTACTGAGAGAGGAAACCCCCACATTGTTTTTATAGTCTCAAATGTGCATACAAGAAATAAAGGTAAAATATATATATACAAAAGTGAATATTTGTAAAATATTAATTAGAGAAAATGTTTGTAAATTTGAGAGGGGAAGAGGAGTGGGTGAAGCTGGATGTACAAGGGTAAGGTAAATTCAGGATCCATCTATTTATTTCTAAAAATATACATATGTAACTTCAAAAGGAGTTGTTTCTCTGGTGAAGAGTGAGTAGGATTAATAGTTGCACTTGTACATACATACAGATATTTAGGCAGAGGAAGCTGGATATTATGTCACTTAGCCAAAGAGCAGTATTAGATCCTTTTTTTGACCTATGATCTGTCCAGTCATTTAAAATAAGATTTACAGTTTCAAATATGAATTGCTTCTTGTTGAGTGAGTCTAAAATTCAATCAAAGAACAGCAATTGGTTGCCTCTATAATGGAATTGATATTAAAATTCAATTTAATCAATGGGAACATTTATAGATATACTTACAGTAAGATAATTAATGAGTAACCATAACTTAATTTACAAACATTAGTTTGAATATTACTATTTCACAAGTAGGCTTATTATTAGTAATTCTAGTTATAAACATAGTTTGTGTTCTAATTTGTCACAGAGAAATTTAAGTCAATAATTACTTATGTTATTAAGCTTTTGTGTAAACATTAAAAAATAAAACAAAACCAAGATCTAGAAATAAGTGGTTGGTTATATTTCTACTATAATAATGATTTATTTACAAACTATACATATATTGGGAGGATATAAATCAGTTATTAAACTAGCATAGAAGGAATCAAAATTAATCTTTTTATCCTATGAATTTAATAGGTTGGTGGCTTTATTCTATTTACTGAAGGGTACTTCTAGATTTAAACATCTTAAAGCTGTATTGTGAATTAAATGTTAGTTAAGCACATGATGAACTTCATCTTAAGTGTGGGACAACATGTTCACCTGCAGCTTACTGGTCATAAAGCTGAGAAAATCAACTCTAGTAAGTTACTTTAATTATAACTCACAAGCATTATTCTTTGTGCCAAGTTTATAATTGAAACTGTTTATTTTTGAAGATGTGCAAGAGCAGCTGTGGGCTATAACCAAGAGGAGTAATCTTTGCATTTTTTATTCTGCTTGGTGGTTGCTTATTTTTTTCTTTGATGTTTTCTCATATGAGAGCTTAAATTACAAATGTAATGGTTTGATTCCACTTTGTGTTGTAATTTTAAAATCACTTCTTTAAAAATTATAACCTACAGGCACATTGCTTTCTTCCATTTACTCATATTAATTAAATACATTTATTTTTTGTCAAGGCAGAGAAACATAATAAATATAGCAACTGAATTTTTGATGTTTAAAGAGGAGTAAGTCCAGGAAGAAATAAGTAATAACAATGATAATTATAATTTTCAGCAAATAACATATTAAAACTTTTTAAAAGTTAATATCTTATGCTCATAATCAATATTTTGTAAGCATAACATATTGTGGGGATATTTTCAAGTATAATAAAAACAGCCAGAGATGTCAGAGGGATCTACCTACAGTCAATATAGGAGGATCAGACAGTGGTAACTCATACCTTTAATCTCAGCACGGAGAGTATCCCAGGAGTGGTGACCTATGTTTTAATCCAATCTGAGTTTGAGGTCACCTTAGTTTACAAAAGGAGTTCCAGGTTCCTAGGCAGGCAGTGGTGGTGCCACGCCTTAACTGAGCAAAGAAAGTATTTAAGGAAGATATAGAAAGGCAGAGTATGCAGAAGAAGCCAGGGGGAGCGAGGCTGAGGAAGCTGGAAGACAACTGAGTGAGATCTGACTGTGATGTTTCTTCTCTGATATCTCCGTCTTTTCCAGAGATTTGGACCTGAATTTCCTTTATTTATGCAACACTTGGCGTCCAACTTTGGGGCACAAATTCTCCGCTCCCTACCAAAAAAAAAAAAAATGGCACTTGCCAGCCAGAGAAACATGTGGCCTGAGGAGTACTTACCGGCTTGCTAGGCTTTCTGTTCCCGGTTAGCCTTCAGCCTTAGGCAGACCAACCACACCTGTTTCCATTTCACTCTCTGGGTAAGTTTTTCAGACAGTGGCCTCTTTCTCCTGGTGGGTTGTTTCTTTTTTTCTTTTTGGACTCCTCCTTGGGCTGCTATCACACTAAGTAGATGTCCCACTTCACAATCAATTGAATCATCACCAGATAAAAAAATGGTGAGTAAATCATTTTTTAAGAACAGAGGGAATTTGTTTAAAGCAATGGAGGGTGCTTAGTGCTTCTGTGACTTTTCTCTAGATGATTTGGTATTACGATCAGTGAAGGAAAAGATAAATAAGGTAGATGGGACTATCATAATGATTATTATAGTGTTTATTGTGAATATTTTTATTTGATTTCTATTTTATCACTTAAAAAGTAATTCATATAAATGTAAAGAAAAGTCTTTAAAAAGGCTGTTGAAAGAGAAGACAAAGATGTTCAAATTCAAACACAGGAATATGAAGAACCAATTTCAGAAAGGTCATCTAAAATTAGACAAAAACAAGCAGCATTAATATACCCAGTAACCTTTTAAAAAAATGAAGAATGATAAAGATGATAAAGAAGCTAGTTGGGCTCCAATACAAATACTAGAATTAAGGCGAGTAGAAGAAGCAATTGTAACATATAGGATGCATTCACCGTTTGTAAAACAAATGTTAAACAGCTGGCCATGCTATAACCGGGTCACCTCTAAAGATTGGTTTGATATGGTTACAGCTGTTTTAGAGGCAGAGCTGCTTATAAGATGGAAATCATGGTGGAGGGAGAGGCTAAAACAATAGAACAAAGAAGCAGGGCCAGAGGCATAGAAGTCTCCCAACACCAACTTCTTCAGGAGGGAGATTATGCTGATATTGAAAGGCAGTCTTTATACAATGAACATGCTCTGGATTTATGTTGCATGACAGCTTTAAATGCATGGTACCAGATTGAAGAAATAGGAAAGAAAGCTTAATCATTCATGAAAGTAATTCAAAGCCCAAAAGAAAATTTTACAGACTTTTTGCACAGATTAATCTCAGCAGTAAAAAGAATGGTATGGGACTCAGAAGCCAGGCAAATAATAATTGAATTACTGGCTTTTGAGAATGCAAATGCACAATGTAGAAAAATACTTAGACCTTTAAAAGCAAGGTCAGCACTCTTGGATGATTGGATTCATGAGACAATTAATCTAGAGTCTTATAACAGTAATGATAACTGGGTAGAAGAGCTTATCTCTACAGGTATAAGAAAAAGTCAAAATGTTAAATGTTACAAGTGTGGAAGGCAAGGCCACATAAAAATAGATTGTAAACAAGGCATTCCACAAAGCAGTGCTTTTGTTAAGAATAATCCCAAGAGAACACCCTGGAGTATGCAGAAGGTGTGGAAAAGGAAGACATTGGACCAATGAGTGCAGATTAACAAGGGACAGACAAGGTAACTTTCTGCCTTTTAGAAATGCCCCAAAGGGGCTTTCAAAAGCCGCCATATGAAAGCCAATCCAATCTTACCCTGCCATTTTGGAGGAAACACCTTACCAGAACAATTTTAAAAAAATTAAAGTCTATTTTAAAAAGACATGCTACATGGAATGATACAAAATCTACAGAAAAGGAAAAAAAAATTGATGAAAAATTTTAAAGTGAATATTTTGGCAAGCATCTATCAATGAACAAAAGTCAAAATTAAAAGTACAAATAAATGATATTATTATTGAAGGCTTACTGAACACAGGGGCATATGTATCAATAATTTCACCAGAGTCATGGCATCCAAGTTGGCCCCTTCAGGAAGTAAATGTTCAGTTTTTGGGTATTGGATCAATATCCTACATAAAAAGAATGCAAGATGGCTTGAGTGCATAGGACGAGAAGGACAGAAAGGAATATTAAAAACATATGTGGCTAACATTGCTATAAATTTATGGGGATGAGATTTACTATAACAATGGAACACACAGATTAATATTCCTCCAAATACAGAAATAATCCAGAAACTAGCACATGGTTCCAGAAAAAAACATTAGAAGGTATTATGACAAACAGTCACAGATCATTCATGTTATAGAGAAACAAGGCAAAACAGCTGCTGATCTTTCAAAAACACCCACAGCACTACTTCTAAAATGGCTAACAGAGAAGCCTACATGGGTTCATCAATAGCCTTTAACAAAAGAGAATTGCAGGCCTTAGAGCAGCTGGTACAGGAGCAGTTAAATACTCCTGTATTTGTGATTAAAAAGAAATCTGGAAAGTGGAGAATGGTAACAGACCTAAGGGTGATAAACAAGGTGATCCAGCCAATGGGCTCTCTACAGTCTGGGATTCCTTTGCCTTCTCTGTTACCTAAAGAATGGCTTATTATAGTTATTGATGTAAAAAACTGTGTTGCAATGGGGTTTCTTGGTCCCGGGCGGCCTGAGGCCCAGATCCTGCCGTGCCAGATCCCTTAGCCACCTAGCCGCCTGCCGACGCTGCTCAGGACCTTATAAATGACTCAGACACTTATATTAACTTCATGCTGTTTGGCCTATGGCTCAGGCACATAACTAGCTAGTTCTTACATCTTAAATCAACCCATTTCTATTAATCTGTCTTCGACATGGCTCATGGCTCACCTGTGTTCCTTACATGTTGCTCCTTGGGCGGCTATAGCTCCATCTGCCTCTGACTCTGCCCTGCTTCTCTTACCTATGCTCTTACCTCCTACTTCTTCTATGGTACCTGTCATGGCCCAAAACAACTCCTTTATTTAAAGATTGATATTCACAGCATACAGAAAGGCATTCCCACATCAAGACTGTTTCTTTATAATACCTTTATAAGAATAAGACAAAGAAAAATTTGCCTTTACAATGCCCAGTTATAATATTCTCATCCTATAAAGAGATACCAGTGGAGGGTTCTCCCTCAAGGAATGTTGAATAGTCCTACTCTGTGCCAGTATTTTGTTCAAAAGCCAATAGAACTAATATGTATCAAATTCCCACAATCTAATTTATCACTACATGGACGACATCTAGTTGGACAATTCAAATATCAATACCTTAGAAAACATTTTTGAAGAAGTGAAAAGAGTTTTGCCTGCTTGGGGATTACCGACTGCCCCAGAAAAAATACAAAAATGGTATTCCATTATTTATTTAGGCTACAATATAGGCCAATAAAAAAATTAGATCCCAAAAGGTGCAAGTCAGGAGAGATAGATTGAAGAACTTAATGATTTTCAAAGACTACTAGGAGACATTGCCAATTTACGACCCACTATTGGAATTAAAATTGATGAACTGGATAATTTGTTCAAAACCTTAAATGGTGACAAGGACTTAAATAGTCCAAGAGAATTATTACCTGAAGCTGAGAAAGAATTGGCTTTGGTGAAAAAGAAATTACAGGATGCACATGTGGATCATGTGGATCCAGACCTTAATTGCATTCTAGTTATCTTGCCCTCTAAGCATTCTCCTACAGGAATTTTAATGCAAAGAGAAAATGTTATATTTGAATTGATATTTCTTCCACATAAACTGAGTAAGAAATTAAAGACATATGTGGAAAAGATTTCTGAACTCATTTTTAAAGGAAAATTAAGACTTTGTCAATTGACAGAAATGGACCCAGGAGAAATTGTTGTACCTTTAACTAATGAATAAAATGACCAGTTATGGGTAGAAAGTGAACATTGGCAAAGAGCCTGCATTAATTTTTTGGGAGACATTAACAACAAATATCCTCAAAGCAAAAGAATTGATGTTCTATAGAACACTAATTGGATTTAATTTAATTTAATTTTACTCGTATTGTATAAGATAAACAAATTTCTGGGGCCGCTACATTTTATACCAATGCAAACAAAACAGGAAAGGCAGGTTACAAATCAGAACATATAAGTAAAGTGACTCAAAGCCGTTATAATTCTCTTCAAAAGTCAGAATTATATGCTATCGTGATGGTATTAATGGATTTTATTGAACCTCTTAACATAGTCACTGACTCTCAGTATGAAGAAAGAGTTGTTCTACACATTGAAATGGCTGATTTTATTAATGATGAGTCAGAATTAACTTATTTATTCAGTTACAAGAAATAATCAGGATTAGGAATCATCCCTTCTATATAACACACATTTAATCCCATACAGGTCTGCCAGATACTTTAGCACAAGGTAATGATGAAATTGATAAATTATTAATAGGAAATGTACTAGAGGCTCCAGAAGTTCATAAAAGGCATCATGTCAATAGCAAAGGATTAAAAAAAGATTTCTCTATCACTTGACAACAAGCCAAAGAAAATGTAAAAAGGTGTCCCACCTGTTTTTTTCTATAACCAAACTTATTGCCAGCAGGAAATAATCCTAAAGGTATACATAGAAATGAAATATGGCAGATGGATGTATTTTATTTCACAGAATTTGGGAAATTAAGATGTGTTGATCATACAATAGATATGTTTTCAGGATTTCAGTGAGTAACTGCCTTGAGTTCAGAAATGCCTGATTCTGTAATCATACATTTGCTAGAAGTTATGGCCATCATGGGAATACCTGTACAAATTAAGTCTGACAATGCTTCGGCATATGTCTCTAGTAAAATGATACAGTTTTTTGCTTATTATATTATAAAGCATATTACAGAAATACCATACAATCCTACAGGGCAATCGGTCATAGAGAGATCAAATTGAACTCTAAAGGATATGCTAAATAAACATAAAGGAATAACAAAGACCCCCCCCTGAGATAGACTACATAATGCTTTATTAACTTTGAATTTTCTCAGTGCTAATGAGAAAGGAACAACAGCTGCTGAAAGGCATTGGCTTATAGGTAAAACAGCTGAACTAAATCAGCCTGTTTACTTCAAAGATGTACTACCTTCTGAATGGAAGCCAGGGTATGTGCTACATTGGGGAAAGGGTTTTGCCTTTGTTACCACAGGTGAAGAAAAGTTATGGATACCATCAAAACTAAGAATCGATAGTTCATCCACCCATATTACAATTCTTTAAGTTGTAAGAAAAAACAAAGAGTGGGGGCAGGTTTCTGTTTTTATCTTTACAAAAAACTGGAAACACACATCTTCAAGAAGTTAAAGACCGTGGGCATCTAGACATCTAATGTAAAAGGGAGGCTATCCAGAAGACTTTATAAGCTAAAGAATATTGTAACTACTGGTACCAGTACATTTCATAGGATAAAATCTCATTGCTTAACCTCTACAAATATTTTTTTTGTAAGTTGAAGTCCCAGTTTAATTATAATTTAAAGCTGGCTTTAGAGTTGGAGTGTGGCTCTCTCCTTCTTTAAACTCAAGCATACTTGTTAAAAAAATACAAAATCTCTGTATCTTCAGAAGAGCCACCTGATATGGAACAGAAGGATAACAAAAAATAAGAGCCTATTATTCTATTGTTACTAATCCTATGCTGAATAAATAGTTATATAGTTTCCCATGCATTGTATGGGTTTTAGTCTCTTATCAGTATTCTGCAGTAATCCATGACAACACCTAATTGTGAACTTGAAGTATCTAAAAGGAAGTTTGTGGCCCCACAAAGATGACTTCATATGGACTCTGACAAAGCCACTAGTCTGACAAACATCAACCAAAGATCAGATTTGGACTACAAACTGCTCAGGACAATTTTTGTGGCAGCTCGCTAAGATGAACCAGCTTCACAGACTTCTATAGCTAGGACTTGAGACAAGCTGTGCACTTTTCTTTTACACAGAGACTGGGCAACAAATGACACAGCTACTTATTTCAGGACTTGACATTTAACAAAACTTTTTTTTTTTTTTTTTTTTTTCAGAATCTGCCAAAGATGCCATTGCCCCTAGATAGCAAGAAGTAAATTAAAGATCATGGTGCCCACATTCCCGGGTTCTTTTTGGTCGTTCAATAGGTTATGGATGATTGTCATTGTTTAGGTTAATTGGTTAAAAATTGTTAATGATAATGGCTAGAAAAAAGTTAAACAAGAAAGATTAGATTCAAGATTTGTGTTTAAAAAATAGGAAGAAAAAGGGGATACAGACATATAGGATGTAAGGATAGAATATTGAATCTTCTTTTTAAAGGATTTACTAGCTTTAAAGATTTTACATTGGAGTGGGTTTTTGTATACTGTATACAAATTGTGTATATTGAGATTAATTGTGTCACTGTACAAATATCTCTATGCTTGTTCAAGGTAGTATACTTATTCATTTCATCTAAGAATGTAATACAAATTGCTAGTCCATGAAAGTTTTTATTACCAACTAATTAGAATATAAAGTAATGCAAGTTAGTAGTTAGACATTATATTCAAACATAGTCTGATATGTTTTCAAGATCAAACAAATATATTTTAGATGAACAGGTCTTCTTCAAACACTTAAGGAATCCATAGAATATGACATTTAAAATATTTTAAGAGTTTAGACTTTTCTGGACAGTGAGGCAGGTCTGTTCCTGGTGGCACCAATCTACTTCAAGAGAAAAATGGGCACTGAAGAAACTCCATATGGAGTCTACTTCCTTTGTGGCAATGTTTAGCCACTGGACAAGAACTTGTTCTTATATTGACTGCTTGACAGTATGCTGTTTAAACTGGACATGCAGGTTCTCTAGAAGAGTGACCTCTGAACTTTGACAGAACAAGCTGATATGGTCATTCAGGTTCCTGCTTTTCAGAGAAAACAGTCAAATATTCTTTAGGACTCAAGGAGAAGCAACTGATGAACTATACCAGAATGGGCAGATTGGGATGCCTCATGGTTGTTGAAAAAGGAAGCTAAGATATAACATCTTCAACTGCTAGAGAAAGAGACAGAGAGTTGGAGGTAGTGTGACTAGGAGCTCTTAAAACTGCTACTAGAGTGCAACCAACAGCTTGTTAAGTCTTTTAGAGCTGGAACATAAGATGGACATTCATGATATAAGCCTGTGGTGGGATTCAGGTGTCAGCTGATAAGGTCAAAAGACACTTATCCAGGGTCCCTGGCGCCTGAAGGGGGCGTGGAAACCCCATTGAAAAGGGGTTTCTGGAACGGGAGACGCTCTCTTCCTGGTTCCTGGATGTTGGAGAGGATCGGAATCCATCGTCCATTCATCACTCGTCCAGCGTTCCAGACTCCAGTCCCTGTTCAGGTGCTACTATAAACTGTTACCTGTACCATGAATGTTGCTTTTTATTTTAATAAATATCTATCCTGTATTGGTGCCTTCTAAGTACACTCCGCCTACATAAGCCAACACAAATCTAAAGATACAAGCCATACATATACACATATACAATTTATTTCTGTCCTGCTAATACAATAATTACATATTTTGTAGGTACATGCTGAGAACTTAAAATACATATGGTTCACTAGAGAAGTTTAATATTTAACTTTATCCTTTAAGTGAATTTCAAATTAAAGAGCCACATGTGGTTAATAGCTAAAAAGATGTTCCAGTGGGGATGAATATAAAAATTTGTCCTACTGAAGTTTGAAAAGGAAATATTAACTATCACCCTGGATGTTACTCTCTGAACTTTAAAATAACACTTAGCAATAAGAAGCAAACATAACATTTAATAAAATACTTTTTAATTCACTCTTACTCCAGTGATAATAGTTAATTAGAAAAATTACTATAAGATTAATAATAGGTTCATATTGTTATGTTGACATTTATGCCAATGTCCAGAACATTTTAAAGAATAATTTATTTTTTCACAATAACACACTGTGTAGATGTAGAAAGAACATTGTTCAGAATAATTTATGATCTATAATATATATATTATATACATATATATATTATACAATGTAGTTAAATGTATGTTTAGGATACACACACACACACACAAGCATATATATGCAGACACACACTTTCATTGTAAATCCACATCCTAGGAAAGTGTATGACACCGTCACTTGAAATCTATTTTTATTTTCTCTTCAGAGTACAGGATCCATTCAATTATACCAAATGCAGAAATTTGATAACAATTCTAGAAATCTCTCTTAAGCAATGTAAATAAAGAAAATAGCAATATAAAGAAAATATTGGAGGGATAATGATTGCTCATATCGATTTTTTCATAGATAATTTATGTCTTCTGTCCAAGGCTTTTCTTGGAATTTAATGGAATACATAATGTATGAAAACAAAATACAATTTGAAGTTGGTGCCTAACTTAAAACTGTCAGAATTTTTCTTATTAAGATTGATCCAATATCATGAAGTTTCCATATAATTTAATAATTACAACAGAAATTTAGTAATAATCTTCATTTTAATATATTCAAAGTTTTTATTTCTTACCATTTTTGAGAGTTTTGCTTGTCATATATTTTATTTTATTTCTGAAGTAAGTTTTTTTGATTCTGAAAATATACAATTTCTACTATTTATTTTTGTTTATAATTGAGATTAATCAAACATCAGGTTTTTCTAATTTAATATGACAGGGTTGGGTTTTATTGTGTATTTCAGAATGGATTCTCTGCTTCTCGTATCAGCATCTCAAGTCCTGCCATTTCAGGTAGATGTGTACAGCCATGCCTGATCTATATCTATATGTATGTCTACATCTACATCTACGTCTATCTCTATGTCTATGTTTATATCTATATGTCTATATATGTCTATATCTATATCTATCTCTCTCTATATGTCTATATCTTTCTCTATATATTTATGTCTATATCTATGTCTACCTCTATCTCTATTTCTCTGTCTATATATATCTATATCTATGTCTATATCTATCTATTTATATATCTGTATATGTCTATATGTACATCTATGTCTTGTCTATGTCTATATCTACATATATCTATGTCTATTTTTATGTATGTATGTATAAATATATATAGTGTGTATGCGTTCATATGTGTGTAGGCTGGAAGGGCATAAACAAACATGATACACTTAATAAGAGGTTGTGCATGAAGACATCATTTCCAAATAAACAATTGATAGAAAGAGAAAAATGGCTAATTTTTACAATAACAAGAAAAGAAAATGAAACAAAGGTATATGCAAGAACCTTTAATCTGGTCATACAGAGGGAATTCAGTAAATGTGAGCAAAATGTGCAGAACCATAACACAGAATTCCTGTTCCAAATACAGCACTATAATATCACACATGACAAAATACTTAAACTCAGTAGTTATAAAACTTATATTCACTTCCTTGACAATACCAAGGAAATACTAAGTTTTCTTTAGATGAATGCTTATATCTAGGAAGTATGTTCAGGGGAACCCTTGCTAGCATCCTATTGCAATTACTTTTTACAGAAATTGCTCATACATAGCCCACTCCTTTTAGAAATAGGATCTTACAAAGTGAGTCAGGCTGAGATTGAACTCAATAGTCCAGAGAGCCCAGTACTTGCTATTTTCTCCAAGCAGCCTCCCAAGAAACTAGAATTACAATTTATACCACCAAGGTCAACTGTAGGCTGAGCATTTATATAATTTGAACAACAGTAAGGAAAAAAAAAACAGCTAAGTACATTTTCTATCTTTCTTGTCAGGCTGTGTTAGAGTCTAGAGACTTTCCTTAGAAAAATAAGGAAGGGTTAAGTCTGTTATCATTGAGTTTATTGAAACAAATATAGCCTTAGCTACAGAAGAAAGTCTATACAAATCAGTTTGATAAACCTAATTACCACTTTTTATAACACCTTTGAGCCACTTTGAAATAGAGTCCAAACACCATACAGTGAATGGTTGACTTTCCCCAAAGGCACTGAGGCATTGATCTAATTGAACTTTTTCCAAACAAAGAGCAGACTCAATTTTTCTCAGTCTCCTAAAACATAGAGAAAAGCAGAGTTCAAGTATCTCCTGGTAGTCTTTTATTTAATCTCTTAAATCTTTCAAATTCCTTATATTAGCCTCTGTGCTTTCATTATCTAGAAGGGTTAGAGACTTTACATGAAATTTGCCTTGTAGCTTAAGCTTGCTGAATTAAAGACAGGCTCATCTGATGATTGCTTGGCTTGCAAGTGTGTTCCCTTTGCATCATGCTAAGTTATCCCCAGAGAAACTATTACTTGGACTCTTTTGGATAAAGTTGCATTGTCAAGTGTCATCACTATCTACCCCTGTCTAACTCCCATTTCTTATTTTAATTTCACAGGAGTTTTAGGGGGAATAACCTGTATGTAAGTATTCCTTTATGCTTTTGGCTGATGTTTTGACATAGCAAATATTTTTTTTTTTTTTTTTTTTTTTTTTTTGCTTATCAGAAATCATACCAGTTTACAAAGGAGCATTTCTTTATTATCTTACATTCTTTAATCAATACTAAGTTAAAAATCTCATAAATTTACCCATACTATAATGATTATTTAAAAAAGTAAACTCTTTTTAAAAGCATAGATATAAAACCCAAGTCCTTACTGTACTCAGTAAGTACTCCACGACTGACTCCTTTTATTCCCCCAACTCAGCAGAATATAGTGAGTGAACTTTCACAAATGAATAAATTCTTGGATAGAAGCTATCATTGAGGTAGTTATGTGAAAAAAAAAATGAGTTGGCTTCTGTTTGAACATCAGAGAAATATCACTTCAGGCCTAGCATATTAAAATAAGACTGAAAAATACCAATAATTATTTTATATTTTAATTTACATTATACATGAAGATATTTTTTCTCATTATTTTATTTAGTTGAAAGGTTTTTTTTTTATGTATATCACTGCTTCCCCTCCCTTCCCCCCTCCCAGACCCTCCCAATTCTCCCTCAGCCTCCTCCAATCCCATTCCTCCATCCATTCCCCAAGGAGGGCAAGAAATCCCATGGTGGGTCAATTCAGTCTTGTCATATCCAGTTGAGGTAGGTCCAAGTCCTCCTTCCAGTATAAAGGCTGAGTTAGTTGTTTCTCTGTAGGGAATGGGCTCTAAGATGCCAGTTCACGCGCCAGGAACATAGTCTGAACCTACTGCAAAAGGCTGCACAAACTGTCATTTGACTGCCATCTACCTTTAGAGGGTTTAGTTCCTTTCACTGAAGATTCCTCAGTGGTTGTTTCTTATTCAGTGAGCTCCCAATAGCTTTTGCCAGCCATCTCTGCTGGTTTCTTCCTCATGATCCTGATCTTTTTGCTCATATATACCCTTTTCTCTCTCTCTTTAGCTGGGCAAGGAGCTTGACCTGGTGCTTAGCTATTGATCTCTGCTTCTGCCTCTATCCATTGCAGGATGAAGGTTCTATAATAACAATGAGGTGGTCATGCATTTGATTAAAGGGGAAGTCCTGTTTAGGTACCCTCTTTAAATGAGCCTGATCTCATCTGATCTTGAAAGCTAAGTAAGATCAGGCCTGGATAGTACTTGGATGGAAGATATTCTTACTAGAATGCCACCAACATTGCCATTAATTGAACACATCAGGGTACCTTAAAATGCTTTAAGGATAACAATATTCAAACCCAAGCAATTATTTGGTGTCAGCAAGACATATTTTTATATAGTTTCCCTTTCTACTAGAGGGTCCAATGTCTCAATCTCTCTGTAAAAGGCAGACTTGGTCAAAGCACTCTTTTCCCATCTCACAATATGATACTTATTCCACCAATAGAAGCTTCTATGTATAGTAAAGATGGATCTCTCTATCCCACATTTTACATTACATTATTCCCATCAGAACATACTAGATATTATCATTGATTTTTATATAATTAGTGCCCAGAGAACTTACTCTCAACAGTCAGCACAATATGTATTCCTTAGCCTTTCTCTATTCTGTGTATGAATGCTCTACTCTCTTTTCCAGAACTGTGAGACATAGTTCATGTTCCAAATGTTATTTTATCATTTGCACTTAACTATCACTATTCAGTAAAAAATAAAATGTCCCATAATTAGAATTAGGAGCTGTACTTAGTAATCCCAGGTAAGAGATTTGAGAAGCATTATTCCCCTGCTAAATCCTAGGAGAAAATATTTGAAAAGGAAAAGAATTTGTAGGAAAAATTACAGCTGCTGCATATGTGACTGACAAAGTAAAACTAAAAGCCACCCAAAGAATTACCAGTATAATGGGAGAAAAATGAGCCTTCAAGTTGCATGGATTTTGTAAATTCCTGTGCTCTTCCATGAACTGGTCCTTGCCAAGTAAGACTCCATAGTCTTGTCCGATGGAACCTGTTGCACAGATAATCATATACTGATCCAAGACTAGACTGTATGGCTCCCAACAGTCTTCCATGCTTCTATAAGTATTAGTAATAAACTCCCTCCTGGCTCACTAAGCTAGACTCAGGTGGAATAATTTCTTTTGTCTGTTATGGGAACCAAATATAAACTGAGTGTGTGTGTGTGTGTGTGTGTGTGTGTGTGTGTGTGTGTGTGTGTGTGTGTAGAACTTTTCACCAGAAATTCACACAACACAATTTTTATTTTAACATGAGAAGGCCTTTTGAAGACTTGGAATTCTAATGTATGGTCTTTTCAACGCATACAATATGTATTACTGAGGCTCTGAGAGTGTACATTATCTCTGAAACTTCATGACTTCTCCATGTTATATAATTATGGTTGCATAGACCTTGCAATGGGTGACAAGACATGTATTCAAGGCCAAGTTGTCTGAGAGTAATGTGTCTGAGGACAGTTTGCATGGCTGTTTCTTATACTTGTTATCCATAGCATGTCTCACTGAAAATGGGATCTATCAAACAAATATGTAAATAACCCTGTATCCAATGACAGAATACAAAATATATCACAATCCCTGAAAGTAACATATATGGGATGAGACTATGACATTTATTGCATGGCCTTTGCTGTAAACAATTTGACAGGAAATTGTGGCTGAAGTATTTTCCTCGAAAATAATGCTGCAGGAGGGAATATTTACAATTGTTTGGTAGGAAACAATCATGTGGATCCTGTTAAATCCATTAGCCTGCATTTTGGCAGAGAAATTATATAAAAAAGAGGTGCTGGTTTGATATATTTTTGTGGCTGAAATAAATATAAAAAAGGAGTTTTAAGTTTAGATTTTTTGTGTGTGTGTACCCAAATCTTGGAACCCACAGACAGAATCTGATTTTGAGAAAAGTGTGGGTTGAAGTCAAGGAATATATTGTTTAAGTCTGAATTTTAGTAGAAAAAAGAAGAAAATTGTGATTTTAACATACAGATGCAGGTATGTATGAAGATCTGGTTTTTAAAAAACATGGAAAACCAAAAGCATGGTATCTGAAAATACTCCTCCTATCCCCCAACTGTTTACATTGGTTAAAGCTGCTAAGCACACTGTGTCATAAGCCTTTCACAGCCTAGCATGCAAGGCCGTAAAATGCGTGGAAGCAGAAAAATCTCAGTAAATAACTACCCACATCTCCAGGAGGAAAAAGCTGTATATCCTGAAGTAGTGTGATGGGTATTCATTGTGGTAGATTGGATTTTATGAAGCACTATGTGTTTGAATTGGTAGAGGAAGGAAAGAAAGCATTATGGAGCTGGGTATGAAAGGCAATGCTGTGTGCTAAGTTTTACAGATGAGGAAGTATTGTGTTCACAAGAATTCTAAGAAAGAAATTGATTTCTAGGGACAACAGAACTGGTATGAGTGTTTAATGGCTTTCCCTGAGTCTCAATGTGAAGCACACTCTTTATAACATAGAAGGGGCTTTGCACAACATGGAAAATCTAGAAAAAAAGCATTAATTTTATAAGATATTAAATCATTCAAGAAGAAACCAGAAAGTGAGAAAACAGATGGCAAGTTTCATCTGTGTTTATTCAAATGCAAGTGTGACAAGATTATGTCAAGCTTGAGTTCCTGAAGGAAACTGATGAAAAGTTTGACCTACAGTCAACTAAACATTAAAAGAAGGAGACAGACAGAGGGCTACAAGTGGTCTGCACTGAGTCCCTGAACATGGAGAAATATATGACCTGGGAAGACAAGTAACCAAGCTATTCCTCTGACTGGATGACAAACATCGTGTTCCCATAAGAGAAATGCATAGTACCAGGAGGCCCCAGGTCACGCTATAGATTACCTGATCCCCTAATAACATTTAAAGTACTTCAGTTTTAGTGCATTCTGGAACTGTGAATCTCATTAGCCATAGCAAACACTCTGATAAGGACCAGAACCAGTGGGCTCCCATTGAACAAGCACTTAAATCAATCTTTCTAATTTCATACTGGCAGGTGAGCTTCTTAAGGATTTTGGTTGTCAAATATAAATATGGCTACATCCATATGTTGACTATCACAGGCCTCTAATGAGTATTTATATGCAAGCAAGCAACAGATAAAAGCACCATGAGAGTTCCCACCTAACTCAGTACTATGAATAATTGTCAACAGAGAATTAACAGCAACATAAACAGTCATTACACACATTCTAATGTATAGAACTGGTTGAGGACAAGTTCAATAAACCTTCTACCTTCCACTTACGTTATATCTTTACTGTGACTTGATTAATTAAAAATAAGCCATAGTAGCCCCTAAGTAATATAAATATAGAAGGCCTATATATGTGTATCATAGAATGATACTAGGAATTACAGGATTGTTGATAAAAATCGTAATGCAAAGTGGTGGGCCACTTTCCTATGATTTATTGACCATGAAGCTTGCTGAGCTATCATAAACCATAAAAGGCGTTGTTAATAAGGTTGGATTCATGACAGAACTATATAGTAATTATTTCTAAAGACACTACATATTTTATTTATCAGGAATGGAGGAAATAAGGTGAAACTAAATTAGAAGTACACATCCTAGAAGTTTTAGCAGTATCAGGAAGTGCCATATATTGGCAAAAATTGCCACCAAGTTTCCTGCTTAGTTATGAACCTTATATGTTCTAGTGTCAATATATCAGTTAAGATGCTAGAGTGGCAGGGTATTTGAAAGAATATATGAAGAATAGAGGGTGGGAAATCTGTGGTTGGGATATATTATATGAAAGAAGAATCAATTTTCATTAAAAAATATAATAAAGATAAAAGCTGATAATAGTGATATGATTATAATAGCTATGGTGGCTTTCTGGCCAGATCTCAAGCCTGCTCCCTGGGAGGAAACTCACATCTGGTATTTAAAGTACCTGGCTTGAGAGTAGGAGTTGTTTACTTTAGTGAGGAGGCTACTGTTTCTTCTCAAAATACAATAAGCTTATCAATGTTATTTCTAACATTGTGCTTATGTTGATGAATCATTGTTTCTGTAGACTTCATCAGTCTGGAAGGAAACTTCTTTTATATAATGGGACGTATACAAAAGAGAATTGTAACAGGACACACTCCTCAGAGAAGGTTAATATTTCTGTGGCACAGTAATACAATATCCAGCCACAGAGAGAGCAAAGTAATCAGATATCGATATATCACTACTACTAAGACTCAGGAGATACTGAAAACAAGGTAGTACAGAGTGTAACCTAGAAGCAAGGGTTGTCTGTTGTATAATAATTTCCCCCCATATTGAAACAGTACGTCTTGGACAGATGCTCATTGAGACTCAGAAAGTAAACAAAAGTTACAAGACTCCGAAAAGAAACTAGACACAAAGCTCAGTACCTTCCTGAGTCTCATGGGATCACAGAGTCAGCCTACTACTTTATATATTTACTAATGTCTGTTAGGGAGAAAAGATTGCCAGAAAAACCTAGTCTGCTAAATTATGTAGAGAGGTGAAAAGATTTATCTTCTGTGAATTTTATACATGCTGGTGTGGATTTTACAGTGATGCAGCTGCCTTTGGGATATTCATGGACTTGTCAGCTATCTCTCATTCTTACAGCAGTAACTTCCACATTCTCTAAGCTAATCTGTAATGGAATCATTTCTATAGTCTCTTGTTAGTTGCCTTCTTTGAGAGAGTGAATGTTTGTTTATATTGCTTCATCAAAAATTTATATAAGACAGTTAATAATCAATAACCTAATTAATTAATTTACTAAAGCTGTTGTCATCTACTTTGACAGAGTACCTGGAAATTTGGATACCTTTGGGTCTATATCACAGGCTATATCTTTTATAATTCAATAAATTAAAATGTAAATATTTAAAGAGATAAATATTTGATGAAACTTCCTTTTAACACATTTTTGTAATCAGTTTTCTGCCTTGGGATGGAAGCCAGATCAGAGTGAGTCAGCAAAGGCAAAGGCTCAAGGTCTCACTGGCTGGGGATTTCACACAGGTACAAAAATGCTAAGAATGAGAGAAGAATGTAGGGTCCAGGGTGCTACAAATAAAACAAAGCCTTCTGGCTTAACAACTGCAAACAGAAATATATACAGTGACCTTCACAGTGTTCTGAAACAAATAGACAATAGTTCTGTCTGCCAAGGATTGTATTGTCAAGAAACGGAAAATCTGAGCTGAAAAATTTAACTGACTACTCAAAGAGTACAAACAGAAAATAGAAAAAAAGGGTATCCATCACCCACTGACAAGCTGTGTTCGGTTCCCAGTACCTTGCAGAATCCTTAAGTTTCATAGTTTCACATATTGCTATGCCCACAATGTGTGTTATAACTTTTACAGATCTTAGACTATGATGAACCCATGTGAAATCTTCTTATTCTGTGCACAATATAGTTGTATTTATTGACTCTTTTTATATTTTAACATAGTTGCTTCATTCATACATTCAATCTTTTCAATTACATAGTTCCAGTGCTTCTAATATAATCTGCATTTTTATTTTCAGGTTTTAAGTATTTATATTCTTACTTTGTGTATATGGTGACTGTTGTATGCCTGAACTTGTTATTTTTAATCATCAAAAGACATGTTATAATCTTTTACTCCGTGCGTGCTTTGTGTTTCATCTTTTTATTATATTCATTTATTGCACAATATTTTATGTTTTATTTTGAACAAAGTCAATATCTTAAATGATTGCAGGAGCAATCTAAGGTTTGCTTTTTTTTTCTTTCTCTTTTAATATTGAGGAACCTAAAATGTGATAGCTGATCACATTCAGACTTATTTGGATTTGTGCTCCTAACGACTGAATTAAAGTCTCTGATCCTATTAGAGTTCCTTGAATGTCATTAAATTATTTGTTTATTTATTCATTCATTCATTTACATTTTTATGTAGTGAGTAAATTGTAAGCAGAATACATTGGTCAACTATGGAAGCTAATGTTATATCCTGTGTTGCAATAAGATTTCTGGTCCCGGGTGGCCTGAGGTCCAGACCCACAGACCTGCAGCCCCAGAACGTTTAGCTGCCTTTTTCTGCTCAGGCCCCCACAAGCGACTCAGATGCTTATATTAAGTTCATGCTGTTTGGCCTATGGCTCAGGTACATTGCTAGCTAGCTCTTACATCTTAACTCAACTCAATCCCAGCAGCCCCTTATGAATGGGGTTGGCCACTCCCCCTTCAGGAGCCAGGGACCCTGGATAAGAATCTTTGGACCTTATCAGCTCACACCTGAATCTCACCACAATCCTGCTGTTCTCAATTAAAAATTTTTGATGTGTGAGAAATAAATGAAGGACAATAAAAATACAAAATGTATAATAGAAAACTTGTTTTTACCTATAGGTGCCAGAAAAAAAATTCAGAGGTGATAGTAAATCTCTCTCAATGGGAAAGTAAATATAATTTGAAAGTTATTTAGGAGTTAGTAGACAGTTACAGCTTCAGAAGAAAAGGCCATTACCTTTAGGCAATTCTGTTTTATTAGGTCAGTGGTTGAAATTAGTAAAGAACTGGGATGGTCCATGGGTCCTCCGAACAATGAGAAGCTACAATAGAGTTTATAAGAGCAATAAATACTGATTTACTGTAAGTATAAAAGCAGACTCATAAGCAGTCTGATTGAAAAAACATAGAGTTGATTAAAAAAAAGATTAAATGTTGAAAAGAGAGGTAATAAGGATGTTTCCAAGAAATTCAGCACTTTGGTGAGTATGTTTCAATAAATACCATTTATCAAACTTGCAGCTAGAGGACAAGAGCTTTATGTAGAGGTTTTGTTTGTACCTGAGTTGAAAACAATCTTGAGCATCCAGAAGAACATGTCTACTCTTTACTTGAACATAAATAGATATAATTTTCTTGAAAAAGATAAAGAGAAAAGAATGTTACTGATTTGTTACTGATTTTTAAGTTTTTGCATGTGCGTTTTTGGGGGGAGAATTGTCGTCCATAAACTTAAGCTAGCAAGTACTCTGGAACAGAAGAAAGACCTAAAATAATTTAATTGGCTCAATTATTTTCTTACCTATCTTGCATACACTCACAATTATATTTTGTAATAATGTACTTTTCACAAGTTCAGATTAATTTTAATAATATTTGTAAGTAATAGGTGAAGTGCTCTTTCTCAAGATACCAAAGTCTTTATTTCTATAAAGATGTTATATTGGAGACATCTAATGATGGTATTATAAAGAATATTTTTCAGTGTACTAGTTATGAATTAAATCATCAATGGCCTAGATTATGATGATTAAACAGAATTTTTTCCTGTCATCAGTTTCAATTATTATTCCATTTTTATATTATATCCTCATAGTGTACTCCAATGTTTCTGGCTACTAATGTTTGTAATGCTCATATTAGGAAAAAAAACCTTCCTATATCTCTGCTTCCTTTGCAGAATATATTATATATTATATGTTTTTTTGTTGTTCCAGATTTTAAGACCATGTATTTTGTTATCTCTTAGCAACCAACTAAGGAGTCTATAGACACATTTATTTTAAACCCTTAATTTTGCAAGAACAGACAAAATTAATACAATCCAAGAGGTGCCCAAAGGCACTTTATGTAATCTATTGACATGTTTAATTTTAGAATAACATTCAATGTACTTTATTTTATTTATAAAAATATCTCAAAATATTAAATTTATTAAAATTATTCTTTTTAAAATAAAGTTGATGATCAAAAGCTCTTTCAACTCTCAATTTAGAAAACAAACATCTTATAAAAGCACAGAAAAATAATTAGGACATAAAATAATAAAATATGTACTTAAATATTAAATAAAGACAAAAGTGAATGAAGAGTTTTGTTTGTATTCGTTTGAAATAGTTTCTAATCATTGCATCTAATTACTGTCAGCAATGAAACTATGCAGAATTCCAGTAATGTTCTTTTGCTTCTAAGGTAAAATATGAACTCACATTCCTTTAAACTAGAACAACTACTAAAAAGAACATTTGAAATACAACATAGAAGGCTAAAACTAACTCATCTGTAATACTTTTTCCACAGTCAAGGCTGCTCTATTATGGAAGCTGTAGCAGGAGAAGTGGAGAGATATGATTAGCTTTCGTTATCTGTTCACTATGGTTACTCAGATGCCACAAGTCTACTCATTTAAAACAAAGAAATAAAGAAACAAACAAACATTGTTTTATGATTACCCAAGTCTGAGTGGGATTGGAAACATCAGGCCTTGTCTCTGGAATCTCAGATGAAAACCTGTCTCCTTTGGGTTCTCATGTTTAACTTTGTGTCTCTACACAGCCTGGTGCTCCTGACCTTCACCTTTAAGTTGAAAATCTCCAGTATGTGCACACCTGTCATTTTTTCTTTTCTGGTATTTCTCTCTTTTTTCTTCCCATTCCCTTTTTCTTTCTTTCTTTCTTTCTTTCTTTCTTTCTTTCTTTCTTTCTTTCTTTCTTTCTTTCTTTCTTTCTTTCTTTCTTTCTTTCTTTCTTTCTTTCTTTCTTTCTTTCTTTCTTTCTTTCCTTCCTTCCTTCCTTCCTTCCTTCCTTCCTTCCTTCCTTCCTTTCTTTCTTTCTTTCTTTCTTTCTTTCTTTCTTTCTTTCTTTCTTCTTTCTTTCTTTTTTCTTCTTTCCTTCCTTCCTTCCTTCCTTCTTTCTTTCTCTCTCTCTCTCTCTCTCTCTCTCTTTCTTTCTCTCTCTCTTTCTCTCTCTCTCTCTTCCTTCCCTCCTTTCTTACAAACCTTTGTTTCTATTTAATTAATCTTTCCAAGTTGCATATTTGTCAGTATATTGCTTGAAATACAGAGAATTACCTTGGAGACTGTATTTTAGAGTCTTAGAATGAAGGCTGATTCTTTCCCTGGGTCGCCAGGAATTACCTTTGCTCTGATTAGGCTTCTTTGGTGAAGTTTATTAACATGAGCCATCCTTAAAGTTTGTCCTTCATGATTAAGGGCGTTTATTGTACCAGTAGAACTCAATTTCATTGTGAGCATAAAGGTCTTGAGTTAGAAAGTAAGCTGTGTATGCCTCTTTTTTGTTTACAAACATTCTGTGTATCTCCATGAAAATTGTGTTGACATCACAACTTTCTAACAGTCTTGCTAATATCATTCTGCCAACTCAAAGATGGCAGATGGCCTTTGCTGATTGTATTTTGACTCCCTCTTATAAAGGTCCAGGATGATCACAACTACCCTTCTGTAGCATAGGATAATGTTCACTGCCAATAACATAAATTAATTATATACATAAAATCTCTTTTGATATGTGAGGACAGGATTGCATTTAGTACTCCAGTATTCAGCCTACCACAGTAAATCCAATAAATTTAACCCATGTTGGCATTGAGATTTCTTCTTTTCTCAGAATTTTTTTTTTTAGAAAACTCTAATTTATCTATATAAACACATATATAACATGCACAACTATTGTTTTTTAGTATTGTTGATATTTCATTAAAACTATGATAAAACAGACAAAGATATTGACCATGTTTTCCTATGTGCCTCATTTTGGTATCAATTTGAGAGTTAACATACGTATATTAAAATTTTCAAAATTAATATTTATATCAGAAGAAAGTGTACCTTTAAAAGTTTTATGGCATTTATGGCCATGGCAATATTGTTGGTAGTAAAAATTTGATTATGACTAGAGTATCTTATATAAATTATAGTACTGTGGATTTATTCCTGGATAAAGAACATAAAGTTTGATAGAGGGAGACCCCCTGAAAAATCTCCAATGAAAATGGATGGCCTAGATGATTCACCATTTCAGAGCACCTCTGTTGAAGTTTCCTGAGCTCTGTATCCAGAACAATTTCAAGGTGACTGGCTGAGATGACCCAGCCTTACAGAGTACTCCATTAAAGAGTTGTGCAGAACCCTAAACTTTTTTTTGCATTCCTATGGTATTGCCAGCATCCCCATTCAGCAGGAAGTAGCCTAAAGAAGGATGCCCACATTCCCAAAACATGAATTATGGATGTCTGTGTCTATTTACAGTGTTCTTTATAAATTGTTATAGATAATGAGGAGAAAAGAATATTATATTTGGAGTTCTTTTTGTTTTGAAAAGAGAAAAGGGGATATGTGGGAGATTATGTTGTTTCATTGTAAATAATTGTCCCACCCACTGGTTTAATAAAAAGCACTGATTGGCCAAAGGCAGACAGGAAGTGTGGGCAGAGCTACCAGACTAAATGAACTCTAGGAACAGGAAGCACAGATAGAGCAGAATGCCAGAGAGAAGCCGGAAGAAGCAGAGGACAACCATGCTGCTGTGAGAAAAGTTACTGAGCCTCATGGCTGAACAGGATGAGTCATGGGTTAAATGAAGGGTAGAGAGCTAGCAAGTTATATGCCTTGGCCTTAGACTGATCAGCCTAAAACTATTCAAAGTGTCTCTATGTCTCTGTGGGACTGTGGGTCTGTGGGCATAAACCTTGAGGTTAGGCCTGAAAGTATGGACCAGAAACTTCTTACTACATAAGTGACAAATCTAAACAGTGTATAAGAGCATTATCCCACAGTAATCTATATATTTTCTGAACAAGTAGAGGTGAATAGAAGATGTGAAACTTTCAAGTGGCCATTATTGTTTTATTTGTATTACATAATGATTACCTAGGATACTGAGTAGAAGATGTGAGCAGGACAGGCACAGAGGGTGGAGAAAATTGGCTCAAACCAGTTGCCAAGGCATTCATATAACTTACCTTCTTAAGAACCAACATAGAGTCACCTGAGGGTTTAGTATTAGCATTTGTCAGAGGTCCTGATTGTGACATGCCAATGAGGATTGACCATGCAATGCTGTTGGATCTGGACACAGCCTAGGTGCTGGGAGTAGGGTATATAAGGCTCTCCTCATTGCTGAATAAATAAGTTAGCTATTTGCTCTTCACCTGATTCCTGGGCGCTGTGTTATTGGCACTGTGTCTTCTCACCCCCTTCCCAAAGGAAACTGTTAGGACTCAGTACCAAAATAAATAAGTGAAAACATTTTTTGACTATGGTATATGCATTTTTGACTGTATTCATTAGACATATGGAGAGAAAAAAATGAAAAGTACTATCTTAAGGGAAAATATGCTCCAATTAAATCTAAATCAAGGTGCCATCTAATACAACAATAACTGATAATGTCTGTTCATGCAAAGTAAAGGAAACCTACAGAGAATAAGCAATAAACTTAATCATTACATTTCTGTTAAAAAGTAACTTCAGAAAACTAATAAGTTGATTGCTAAACTATAACATAAGTTTCTGGATGTGAATAAATATTTTGCATCTTTAAGGAATTTTTAAATACTAAAAGTTGGCAAATTGTTGAGAAAAAACAGTGTAAAATGTATCATATATTATGATTATGTATATAATATATATAGATGTTTTAATATTGAAAATAGTTTTTTATCACCCATCTAAATCCACATCATTTATTTTTCCAATAGAAAATCAACAGGCAAAAACCAAACCAAACCAAACAAAATATAATTAAATAGATAACAAAAGAGTCAAAGTAAAAGGAAGAATACAAGGAACATAAGTTTAGAGACACATACACACAAAAATCATAAAGAGGAATAAAATTGAAAGTCATAATATATAACAAAAGACTTATAGGGTTAAGATGATAAAACAAATCATTATGAGAGAGAAACACTTCAAAAATACTATTTCATTTATTATTTTTTTTTGTTGGCCATCTAATATATAGTGTGGTATCTGCTCTTAAGTTTGATTTGTAAACCCAGTCAGGATCTATTAATGAAGAGCATTTTTTTTTCCCTTTGTGACTGTCAGTCAATTGGAGATATCTACTTTAGGGATACTTACTTTTTCCTCTTAGTGCCGTGACACTATCTGATTTAGACAAGTGCTTGCCCTGTGCATACAGCCCCAGTCTCTGTGAGTTCAGAAGTACATTAGTCCTTTTGTGTGTAGAAAATGTTGCTTCCTTGGTGTCCTTCAATCTTTCTGGCTTTTTCACTCTGCATTTCTTCTGAAAAGGTCCCTGAGTCCCAAGGAGAGGAACTGGATGAACACAGCCTACTTAGGACTGAGTGTTAAAAGTTCTCTCACTCTCTGAATGTTGTTTCCTTGTGGGTCTTTGTACTTGTCCCAATGTACTGCAGCAGGAAGATTATCTGATGATGGCTGAGTAAGACACTGATATATATGTTAGCAAAATGTCATTAAGAGACATTGTATTGCTTCCTTCGTAAGTAGATCAATATTATTTAGTTTCCCCCTATGTTTCTGGCCTGCCTACAATCTTAGAAACCCAAACACTGACAGGCATGAGTTAAATCTCATGGAGTGTACTTTAATTTAATTGGATAGTGAGTAGTTGGTCCCACAACTTTTGTGCTACTATTGCACCAGCATATCATGCATATATGTCACCATCCCAGGAGCCCTTTGACATGTTTGTGTTCACAGTCATGCACACCCACCAAAGATGTATTATATAAGCTTAAAACTAAAACTAAAATAATATCTCAATATATTTTATCAAGGTTAAAAATATCTTTTATTCTGAGCATAGACAGATCAAACTGGTGCCTATATGCATCCTTCAGACCTATGTTCAGTCTCTTTAGCAGGAAAAGGTACACTGCAATGTTAGAAAAAAAAAATCTGGACACCAATCTAGTCAAAATCCTCCACCTACAATCTGGCATGCCTGCAAAGGTATGCTGAGCAATGGTGGCTTAGAACTTGAAGGAGTGGACAATGAAGGTCTGATTTAACTAGAGGCCATGCCACAAAAGGGAGCTAATTATCTATACTTTTCAGATGGCAAGAAAACAGAAACTGGTTTGTCCAGAGACATAGGGTAAAAGTAAACATGACTCTCTCTCTCTCTCTCTCTCTCTCTCTCTCTCTCTCTCTCTCTCTCTCACACACACACACACACACACACACACACACACACACAGAGAGAAATAAAAATAAAAACATAATGAAATGATTCCTAATGATGTTCCTGTATGCTCATGCACCAGCTCCTCCTTGTCCAGTTGTCAATAGAGAGAATTGCTCAAGCAGAAGATGGGAGTGGGTGCAGACACTCAGAGACCAACATAATTCAGAGTCTAAATGAAGGTCTCTATCAGAGAACACTGAAGTAGGGAGAAAAGATTGTAGGAGTCGAAGGAGATGAAGGGAACCAGGAGACTACAGCCAAATAAGTCAGCTCAGCAGGGCTCATACAGGTTCACACATACTGAAGCAGTAAGTGAGGCCTGCCTTTGTCTACACCAGGTCCTAGGTGTTTTCCTTACAGTTTGGTGTTTCTGTGGGACTCCTAAGTGTGAGAGCGGGCGTTTCTCTGATTCTTTTGCCTGCTCTTTAGGGTTTTCTTGACTACTCTATGGCCCTGCTCAGCCTCAATAGGAGGGAGGGCTTCTGCTTTGCTTTATTGTATCTTGTTTTGTACTTTTGGGTGTTCTCGCTTTAAGGCCTGCTCTTCTGAAGAGAAAGCAGAGGGGAAGTTGATCTGAATCAGTAGAGAAAGATGCAGGGAAGGTTGGAGGGAAGGGAAAATGTAGTTGCAATTGTCTGAGAGAGGAATCTATTTTCAATAAAATAATATTTTTATGATACTAAGATAAAATTTTTCATACATTTTTATGCAAAATGTTTTGTCCTAACAGTTATTATCACAGGCATGCCTTCCTTATTTCAGCTTGAATTAACTTTTTAAATAATGTGCTTTGAAAATCATATGGAATATTTTTAGAATATTTTTAAAATTATCCACCAATTTTGTTTAAAACTGAAACAACCTTAATTTGCTTGTCTTGACCTTTACATTTCTATTTCTCATCTTCAAATGGTCTAAAAATAACTTTTTGAAACATTCATAGTTTATAACTGTAGAAGTTTCATTATGTATGAATATAATCTTTTAAAAAAATATTATATTTTTACAAATGTCTTGATTTTTAAAATTAATTCATTTTCAAATTTTGTATGTCTAATCCATAGGCTAGCCATGATGTATACTTATATCTATGCTTAAATAGCGAAAATTTAAAATATTAACCCTGAAATTAAATATAAATTTGGGTGTTAGGAAAGTTGTTCAGCTGCCTAGTATTTATCAACCCTATAAAAGGTCTAATTTAATACCCAGCATTGCAAAATGAGCAAATATAAACTAAAAAAATAAAACTATGATTGTATTTAAAATCATTTAATTAAACCTAGATTATGAGTGTATTTCAATTCCTGGCATATTGTTCTTTAAATCATTAATAAGCCTCATTTCTAGTAGCACCACAGATTAAAACAAATAGCGCCCTTATTATTTGAATATTCTTTTGTTTTTTGCTTTCCTTTTACCTTACATTTCTATTTCTCTGAGATTCTTTCAGTCGGTCAGAAGGGAAAGCTGTGTGCTGCCACCTCATTTTCAGGTTTTTAACAAGCTCTGTCTAGCTCAGTATAGTATAGATATGACTTCCATTATACTCTCTGCTCCGTTTTTGACATGTTATTTGAAATAAATCCCTGAGTGAATATCACAAGACACTGTGATATTAGATGTTAAAATCTTCTTCTTTAAATATAGGCTCTTAAATATATTCTCTTATACCATAGGTAACTTTCACATCTGAGAAGCCTTCAATACTCTCTCTCTTTTTTTTTTTTTACAAGTAATTAAACAGATCCGCTGGTAAGTAATACTGATACAATTTGAGAGTACATAATTTATTTTTACAGTTTTCCACTAACTGTAATCCATGGTTTCATTATGGCTATTAAGAATTAAAAAAGAAACTTAAATATCGAGTTTAAGAGAGTTAAGAAATCATAAATATTTAAGAATTTACAATATTTGAACAATGACATGATATACAATGCTCCTTCAGCTCTTTGCATAAAGAGTTCTTTCTAAAAATATAGTAAACAAAATTTTTGTTGAATTTATTCTTCAATTTACACTGTGGGAATTTAAAGTTTTATTTAGCCTTCAGAGACTTGATACTAGCATATCAACTAGCAACACACACTTGAGCATCCATACTTTTAAAATAAAAACTTTACCAAAGTCAATTTTTAGGAAAAAATATGATAAGCAATGAAGCTTCTTATTTATTCTGTTACCTAAGTCACAGTACTAAAAACATACAGAGAAATTTGAATGCATACTGTTTAAATTTATTCTGTATAATAATTATTAGTGAATTTTAAAAAATAAAAATGCATTGGCAGGAAAATGTTTGCTTGTTCAGAAGTCTGCTAAAGTGGAAGGTCTATAGTTTATTATCTGTGATTCACACTCCATCAATTGTTTTGTAGTAGCTATCTTAGAATTAACATCAATACAAATTCACTTATATATACGGTATCATTTCACTGAGAATTTTACCTTCAATATGTTGTGACTTAGGTATTTAAACAACACAAGAGAGTCAGGTACTATTGAGTTTATATAACATGGCAAATAATTTATTCATTTTACAGATTTTTTTTCATATAGTATCACCATGGTGTTTTCAGAATGTATCAATCCAGTTGCTCTTCATCTTTAAATGCTCCTTAATAAATTTTGTCCAGAAGTGTTTGATATGTATTATACTGGAAAATTATGTGAATTAATTTTAGGAGCAATGATGAATGCCCAGCTTACAAAATACAGAGATCATCTCCCAGTTCTGTATCTCTTGTTTACATATGTACATAACCAACATACATACATATATGTTTGTATGAGCATTTGTGCATTTGAGCATCGGTAAATGTGCATGTGTGTGGAGGATGAAAATTGACATGAGTGTCTTCTATCACTCTTCAAATTATTACTGAACTTAGGATTTTACTGAACTCCCAGCTCATGCTTTGAACAAATCAAATTCCCCAGATTGCCTTGTGAATCTTCTGTCTTCATCTCTCAAGCAAAGCCATTCCTTATCTGGCATTTATATTGTTCAGGGAATCTAAACTCCTTTCTTCATGCTTGCACAACAAGTGATTTGTCCACTGAAACATCTTTCTGCATATATTTTAAATTTTATAAAATTCAAGTATCTTGCAAACATTTGCTTTAAAATAATTTGAGGCTTTCCTCAAAGCTTGCCCCCAAATAGCATTTAAAAATTATGGATTGACTTAAAATGAGTTTAAACTAAAAGTTTATGCAGTGTGGAGAATTTTAGCAATGAAATTTTCTGTATTTGACCTCAGATTTCAGGAATAAAGGGTTGTGAGAACATCACAAAGACTTTCCAGAAAAGTGGTTGTAATTACTTCTTTTAAAAAATCTTGATCCTCTAAACATACTTTGAAGGAAGCTGATTTGTTTCATATCTACCTAAGATTTGGCAAGTTTTTTTTTCATCAAAACACAGAGCTATATGTATAGCTACTATTTTGTAGTTTATTCAAAATTAACTCAAAGCAAAAACATTTATATAAAAAGGATTAATCCATGACTTTTCATAACTTTATTGCAGTGCATATGTTTGTGCATTCATTGTAATATGTCAGCAGTATTCATATGTGCACAATTAATGTGAATAGTTACTATAACTTCACAACATAATAAAATGCAATCCTCTCTCTGTCATTCTATTCCAGGTTATTTAAGCCTTATAGTTAATCTTAGCAACTAGGCTATCTGCTTTGTAGATAACATAAAAGATTACTTAGTACCTTAGTTTGATCAAATTAATATAACTATCTAGTAAAGGATTATGCCTATTTTGATTATTTCTATTCCGATGCTTTTTAAATTATATTTTATATAGAAGAAATAATAGTTGGCAGTTTTAACTTATTTTAGATACAGTCTGTTCAGTACAGCAAAACAACATATATAAAAATATTACTCTATACGTATGCATAAACTGAAGATAATAGAGTTTGCTTCACGATAATCCTTAATGTACTTTTAAATGTTAAAATTTACAGAACAAGCCACAATTGCAATTTAGTATTTAAGTTGGAAAAATCAAGTCTGAGAAGACAGATGAATCATGAAAATACTTGCTGCACAGGCAAGACCACCTGCTTCATCCTGATAACCTTAGCTAAAAAAACGATGGTGTGACAGAATGTATTTGTAATTCTTGTGCTGCAGAAATGGAGACAGACAGATCCCTGTAGCTTACATGTCAGCTAGCCTAATATACTTGACAAACCCAACCCTGTGAGAAACCTTGTTTCAAAAATAGAACATATATATATATATACATAAAGACATCTTGTTTCCACACATATGTATACACTATGTAAACAAACCCATATATACCTCATACACACAAATTTGATAAACTATTTATACTATGTAATAACTTTATATCTATTGTTTAAAAACCATTTATATTTTTACAATACTAACAGAAATGATGCATTATTTTCCTTATGAAAGGTAAATAACAGACTAAAAAACTATTTTGTAGACAGATTATTCATAAAATAAATTTCAACAGTATCTTTGGATTAATGTAAAACATAAAAGGAAAACCAAACTATTCTCTGAAAACTTGTACCAACATTCAGGTGCACGATTTGGGAACAATGGTTCAGCAGCAGCAGCAGGCACAGTCTCCTGTAGCCTCCATCAGGTAGTAATATTTAAAGAAGCATTGTGTGATGGTAGCCTCTTTTGATCACAGCTTGAGATATAAACGTAAGCCCACCAGAATTTGTACACCTTCCCTCAAAATGTCCAATCATGTTTTCATTGTACATTTAGGATAAAAATGTCCCACCTGTATCAGAAGATGAGAAATAATAATTTATAAAATTCAGTTGTCTTCAACAAAGAATGTCTGCATGGGAAACTTACAAATGACCTTCAGCCTCCTGGGATTTACCAAAGCCAATTAGCAAAGAGGAAGTATTTCACAAAGTTTCTTATGTCACCTAAAAGAAAACATTATTTGCCTACATGTCTTTCTATCCATCCATTCATCCATGCATGCATACATATTTACATACTTACACTTATCTATCTATCTATCTATCTATCTATCTATCTATCTATCTATCTATCTATCTGTCTGTCTGTCTGTCTGTCTGTCTGTCTGTCTGTCTGTCTGTCTATGTATATATCTATCTATCATCTACCTATCTCCAACCCTGATTAGAAATTGTTCATTAAATTTAATATATTTTAAGCCTATATTACATTAAGAAAAACTTGATGGCTGTCAAAATTATAATTTGATCACAGGAAAAAAATTATAAGTAAAAATTTTCAATAATGCTTAGCTAAGAAATTATATTAAATCAAGATTCCGATATTAAATATAAATGAAATTTATAATTAATTTATTATAAATCACATATCTCCCTTCATATTACTAAAATACATATGGGAGTATAAGATGAATTGGTTATGATGACTGTCTATTCAGTTATCGCTAATTATAAACAGAATAATTTTTGTTTTATTTTTTTCTCCCAAATCCTGGAGATGTCCTTTAAAACCAAGTCAACTTTATTAATGCTTTATTATTATGAATATTTATCTATTTTATATATATAACATGTACATATATAACACACACACATATGTATATATGACTCACAATACCTTATTAAGGTACAGATCAAAGGTTCTGTCCCCTAAACACTAGTCTCATCTGGCCACAGAGAACTCAGTCACCTGAGAAAGAGAAACCAAAAGGAAGTTTTTTTATTCCATTGATAGTGTAGTTTTTATAGCTATAAATATATAACTCAGACCAAATCGTCCCATGAGAATGTATTTAAACTTCTGAGAAAATAAAGAGAAAGAATTATAACTGAAATCTATAAAAAGTTGGGATTTTGAATGTTTAATTTAGGTTTGTTCCGTTTTCAAGTAGGGTGTAATTTAATCTAGAATGCCTTCACACTCACAGATTTTGGTAGGGTTTTTATATGGTAATGAAACACCATGACCAAAAAGCAAGTTTGTGAGGAAAGTGGTGATTTTGCTTATATTTCTACAGTGCTGGAACTTGAACAGGGCAGAATCCTGGAAACAGGAACTTATGTGGGAATGTCCTTCTGTATGCTGTGAATACCAATCTTTAAATAAAGGAGCTTTTTTGAGGGACATGTGTCAGAGTTCTTTGAATATTGCGACTTTAAATATGTTTATTCAAATGAGTTTATTCCTTCAGTTGCCTCAAGTCTCTACACATTTGAGAATCAAGTACTTGAGTAAATGTCAGTTCTAACTGGAAGAAAAGATTACATTTTAGTTTTTTAATGTGAACAAAAATGACAAACCTAGTTTTGAGTTCATGCTTATCACATTCATATTGATCATAACATTTACCATTGTAACAAATTTGTTTTTGAAGATTTCCAACTTCTTTAAGCATTATTTCTTTGTACGTTATTTCTTGCTTTAGTCCACTTATTTGATACTTTTTAAAATTTCTTAAAGGTGTAAACCTGAGAATTTCTCTTACAAAGGCCATTTTATATTCCTACTGTAGTTCTTCCTGGATCAAGAAACAAAGACAAAAACAAACTAATGGGTCTAAAAAAACCAGTACGTACCAAAGTATCAACATACATCCATAAAATCTACTAATTCATTGACTAATTAAATATTTGTAATATAAGTTATCACTATTATTGACATAACACATATATAACCACTTTGTTATAGAAATGCAAATATTCACTATCTGTTCATAAAAAAGACATGGGAGTATATTTGTGTTGCTTCTTAAAACTTATCCATGTTCTTTGTTAGGAGTGTCTTGATAACCAGGAACTTGAGAAGAAGAAAAAAAAAATTTCTCAATTATCTCTGAGATGGATAAATATAGGAACAAATTTTTCAACTTTAGAATAAACTGTTTATATTATAAAGGCTCATTTATACTGTTCAAATACAGTTGATACTATGGTAAAAACTTTTCTTTATTGTATTTAACATAGTTATGTATGGTAGTATTCAAGTGTCTGCTGATAAAAACACTTATCCAGATTCCTGAAGGAAGTGTGGCCAAGAAGGGCTGCTGAGATCTTAAACAGCCCATTTGTTCCTGCCTTCTTAAAAAACTAGATCAGCGTCCATCACTCAAACCATCCTATCGCTCAAGTATATTCCTAAACCATAGACTATTATTGTGAGTGTTAATTTGTTTTCCGATAAATATTCATCTTAAATTAATATATATTAAGTAGAATTTACTACCTCATCTGGCATGTGACTTCTGCTCAAACTCATTTCTTCTCTATTTCTCTAATTTACATCTTAACAAGTCTATTCTGGCAGTTATTTCTAGAGAATAGAACAGATCTCCAAGTGAGGATGTGTTATTTTACTCTTGAAACTGTTAGAATGGTCACAGGGTAGGAATCAGAACTTTTCTCATTTGATTGCCAAGCTCAGAAAGACCGATACAGTTAGTACCAGTAGAGAAAAATAGAAAAGGACAGAGTGATTACAGGGTGACACCATATATACATACATACGTACATATATATATATATGTATATATATATTGCTTTAAGATGATAGAAATTTTAAAAGCCTACAGTACAAAATTTTGTAAAATTTCAAAATCTGCAAAACGAAACTAATCATGTAAGTTGGCGAAGTGTCTTAGTGAGTTCAGGATGGTGAGGAACAAAGTCAGCAATGTATGCTTGATGTCTATAGCTCACCTAAAGACAGATGAAGAGAACTGAATGCACGGTGTCTTCATCTGACATACACTTGCATGTATTAGCATACAGGTCTACATAAACATGCAAGATATGGGCAGAAGCACTAATAATATCTTGTAAAAGTATTAATTACACATGCATTCGAATTTTAATGTTTCAAAGGCAACTTGGATAGGATACTTTAAATATCTCATTTAGTTTTAAAATATATTTATTTTTCTTTTACACTTATTTATAGTGATATTTAAAATGTGAAAATTATACAATTATAATGTGTACAATGTATCTTTTATTTATTTATCTTTTACTTACTTATATTTCAAACAAGGTCTCATATAGTCCAAGCTGAACTTTAAACTTGGTATGAAGCCAAAGATGTTCTTAAACTTAGGAGTCTTCTACCTCTTTTTACCTCCAAAGTGAAGAGATTCAAAAATTTTACCCCAGACCTAGTTTTACATTGTTCTAGGAATCAAACTCAGGGCTTCCTCCATTCTCCGCAAGCACTCTGTCAATTGAATTATATTCCCAGTCCATCATTTTGTGGTGTTTTATGAGAGTCATATACTATGTACTGTACAAGTTAATTACCTATATATTTATCTTCTTTATGAATTTTAAATTTCAGTCAACCTTTTAAAGCACACAATCCATTACTGATGTGTCTGTTTATCATGCTATGCAGCACTCTAACAGATTTTGCTGTTTCTAGTTATAAATTTCCATTTTGTTCAACATTTCCCCAATTATCTCCGCTTCCTACTCTTATAAAAAATAATGGAGTATTTGCTGTCTATTTTCACATTTTCTAAAAGAAATTTTGTACATAGTAATAAAAAAGTCTATATTTTATGTTATTTTGAAGAAAATCTTTTTTTTACATAACGGATTTTAACATATTGAATAAAATGCCTTATAATTTCACTATTTTGTATCTCTAATTTTAATTTAAAATGAACTGAAAACCTACCTCAACAGTTTGTCATATGAGTCAACAGAGTGAGTAATACTGCCATCTTCAAGGTGGCTGTTCATTTTATAATTATTTAGGAACCTCTGTCCTCTCCATCCCTCTCTCCCTCTTTCCCTCCCACCCTCCCCCTCCCTCCACCCTTTCTCTTCTCCTTCCCTTTCTCTTTTTCTCCCTCTCTCCCCATTTTACTCCTTCCCTCCTTCCTTCCTTCTCTCCCTCCCTCTTTCCTTCCCTCCCTCCCCCTCCCAATATCTTCCCCCTCCTGACCTCCCTCATACCCCTCCCTCCCTTTCTTCTTTGCTTTGCTTCTATTACTTTTCTCTATTCCCATCACCCCATCATAGCTCTTTTCTGCTCTGCTTTTTTTTTTAACTTCTAGTTCTCTTAATTGATTTTATACACCAAGAATATAAATGGATAATTCTTCTGTGTGAGGACAAAACTCATACTCAGCAACATACCTATAGAATACCTATAGGCTACCTTTACTACTCAGCGCTGATAGCCTTTACAATAGGTAGTACGTGCTTTTACAAACTCTATAGCCCAAACTAATTTTTATAATACAATATTTATAGATCTACAATTGTGCAAACAACCTCTTTGGAAAGTTTTGGCTTAAATTCACTTAACTTTGACTTTTCCATTACCAGTTGCCATGTAAATTGCTTAGATACAATGTGCGATCCAACACATTTCAATTTTGTTTTCCCAATAAGAAATAAGCTTAGTGACTTTATTTCCCATCAGTTACATTAAATAATTAGTACTGAATAATAAGATTGCAAGGTTTTTTTTTTCAATTAAGACTTTTACATACTTGCACTAAAAGTGTTTCTATGTACACTGTCTAAACAAGTGTCATTATGACCTAAAAGCTTTTTGCATTTTTATGCACTTTAATCTGAAATGTTTACTGATTCTATTTCTCTTTGCAATTACAGTGAAGTGAGGCAGAAAATAGCAGTTCAAAAAAATGTATTCAAGTAATGAAGTTGGAATCATTAGTTTCAAAGCTCTTGTTATTTTAGTAAATATTTAATCTTCCTAACAGCATGGGTTCCTAATTGATCTTTAACTATTATAGTTTCTGGACATTTCTAATTGACTTCTTATTGCTACATTAAGGCAGAAAGAATATAAAGTGCAATGAATGGTTGAGATTTTACAGTTAAATAAATCAAAAAAATGTAATAAATTTTAAAATTCATCTTTATCATTAAAATTTGGAACACAGTATAAGAAAATCTATATATTCTCAACTTGAACTACTCAAACTAATTTAAAAAATGAATATTTGATTTATGTTATTATATACCACATATGTAAAATATTAATAAAAATATAACATATTTTATAATCAAAATTTTGTCAATTTCTAATTTCCTATATGTTTAGTACTGTTTTATTGAATCACTTTTAATATTTGTTATATCCTTCACTGATAGTAAGTGAACTACTTTCATTAGTTTGTGATGAATTTATTAGATATATAATTCATATAATCAAAGGACAGTACAATAGGCCAATGTAAAATAAAGTGTCACAACTATTAACACATGAATACATTGTGTGATGACTAATTGCAAATGTAGTTTATAGTAGCATAGAAACGCTCAGTTTTTTTCTATTCAGCTCGATTAGTGCAATAGTTATTTATACTTCAATACCACCTCCATGGACTCAAGCCCCATTTTATATCAGATATGCACTGACTTATAATTTGCAGTACATTTGTGTGACTATGTTGTTTTAGACATAAAACTAAGAAGTAAAGTTTAATTTGTCTGTTCCTGGATATTTCAGGTTAGTGAAACTTTGTCCACTTCACTGTCACAGATAGCATGATTTCATTTTTTCCCCATTGAATACATGAAGTTTTAGAACATAACGAGAAACATATAAGTCATGCACTTTCATAGATAAGGCAATAAGAATTAAGAATAGAACATGTGGATATAATGGGCACATGAAAAGACAAAAATCTGTAAATGTGGAAAATGAAGAAAGACCAGAAATTCAAACTAAAGGTATGTAAAATATTCAATAAAATTATAGACATGGGAAGCCTCACATCCTGCAGTAGCTTTAGCAGAAGCTGAAGTTCTAGGGTAATTTCTTGTAGTTTGCTGGATTAGAATGGATAAAAGTATACCTGAATAACAAGAGAAATTATGATAAATATATAAACTCATATAGATTGAGCAGCATAAAACAGATGAATGACCATCAAAGAAACAAGGAAGCTAATAAATTTATAAAATCAAGTAAAAAATGAACCCACAGTCTATTTAAACCAGTAGAGTACAGTATAAGTTCTAATATCTAAATTTCTAACAATAAAATATTATATTCTTTGAAAAACTAAAATAATTAGTAACTTACTTCAAAGTCTTAGAGATATTATAGTTATTTTCACTTTTATATGTTTCTCTTGTGCAACCTGAATCCATGTCCCTGGGATACTGACAGAAATATTCGATTCAGAATAAGCTGCTTCTTATTCCAGTGAAGTAAGAACTCTGTTTAGCATTGACACATTGCTCTTAATGTCTATGTTTGTCTCACTTTCCTTGGCTCTCTGCCACCTGCCATAAAGTTTTCATAAATTGGGCAAATCTGCTAGTGACTCTGGGCCCAGGAAACTCACCAATTTCTGCAGATCATTTGGGTACAGGCTTGTTCAGGTGTTTCACAGCAGACTAGGTATTAACTGATATTGAATGACAGGTAGTGCTTCCATCACTTTCTAATGATCATGTGAAGTCACAACTATTTTGTAGACTCAATTCACTTCAATTTAATTCAACATGTCTAGCTAAAGGAGGCAATCCCATCTAATAAAATAAGAGTTATAAGAGCTTTCATTGGTACTTTGTAGTATTTTTGGGGTTGAAACACTCAAAATCATATCATGACCAATTAGTATGGGAAGATGACAGTTGGCCTTAAGATATCTTGTTTACTTTCAGTAAAACGATATAATCATATAAATCTAATATTTGGATATTTTACTAATGTAGAAATAAATTTTATGAAATAGGAAGCAAAAATGATAGTTGTAATGCAGGCACTTCCAAATTGGTAGAAATAAATCATTTCTATAAATCTACATTATTGTCTAAAACAACCAAAATCCCCTAGAAAGGTTATACTTTTCCTACTAATCCATTATAGTTTTCACGAAGTGGTCAGTTGTTAGCCCATGATGAGCAATGGGATTCCTGTCAAGAGACTTCAGGAAATATTTGAATTACAAGTTATGAGATAAAGCAACTAGTGAGAGATGAAAAGTAGATGCCTTTTCATAATGAAATAATTCCTGCCTATTATTTCATTAAAGAATAATGTTGGGTATTGTAACAGGTGGGTACAAGACTATAGATTAGTACAATAAATTTACTTCAGTCTAACTCATTGACTTTCTTTATGAGCCATCTGCTTCCTCACCCTGAAACAGCAATTCTGTGAGGCTCTCATAGACCTCTCACCTTTGATGGAGCAGAGTTCTTTACTGACCAAAAGCTAGGTACTCTTCTAAGTTTGACCAGAACTATATCTGCTGCTTTTTTCAGCCATACATGTTTACTGAAAGGGCCTGCAGCAGGATAAAAACATCTTGACTTCCACTATTCCTTCTATGTGAGAGAAACGCTTACTTTGTATTTTCTAGAAAACAAATTTTCTATTCACAGGAAAAGCATGATGTTTTAAATCTAAGCCATTTTGTTATTCATGCCTTTATAAACTGTTGCTTAAGTTTTAAAGTTTTCCAGAGGATTATGACCACTGAATTTGACTATTTTTATGTGAACTCTATTTCAACATATATATTCTTATATTTGCTTTCTATATTTGCACACACACACACACACACACACACACACACACACACACACATCTGCTTTGCCTTTTTAAAATCCTTTTGATTATTTTTGATATGTTATAAATCTGGTATACATCTTCACTGTACATAAGTCATTGAAATCTGACAATTTATCAATGTCAATATGTATTTCAGTTAGTGATAGACACATATTCTCGTTTGTTGTTTATTTGATTTAGTATAAAAACAGTAAGTAATACAACTTCCTTAAAAATAATTTTATCCAAGATAGGTAAGGGCTTAGAACACTGGAAAACCTACATGGACATGATCAACTTACAAAGAAACTCAAGCAAAAAAGACCACTCTCTCCTAACAGTTTGTACTGCTACCATAATGTTTGACGTGCATCTTGTTAGTATTTTGCCTTCATAATCTTACTATATCTTGTAAGTTTTAAGATTTTCATGTGATTTATAAATTTCAAAGGCCTTTAAAGCATTTGCATTTTTAATAAGAAAATGTTTCAATTGAAAGGGAATAAGCATATAAAAATTTTGTATTTCTGTAATTATTCTTCCTAGTCTATAACATTTCTACCTAATTCCCTGTGCAATGTAGAAATTTGTGTAAAATACTGTAGAGGAAAATAGCTTCATTTCCGCTTTTACTGGGAAATACAGTGTGTCAGCTACCTTCAATCAGCCATTTTCTTACCGTCAACCTAAGGATCACTTCCAGTTGTACTGTTTATTTGTTACATAAAAAGGAATGAGCAAATAATAAAACAAGCAAAATAATAATAATAATAAACACTTTTTCTGAAATTATAAATCAAATTTTATAAATATAGATTTTATTGGAAGAAGGTAGTGGGTTATTTTATTTCCTATTTTAAAAATATAATAATTTAACTCCAACAATATAGTGTAGAGTATTTAAAGATATTGCAAAATCCACTATGTCATTTTCTCAAAATCATACATGTATTAATATTAAAGGATCTTTGCATAAAATACATTCTGTGTGTTAAGAAATGATATATATTATTGAAAAAACTTCCCTGGTCCATTAAAAGAAAAAGAAATAAACAAAAAGATTCTGTGCTCTCATCTAAGAAATCTTTTCTAAATTTAGGAACTTGAAATGCATGATGCATAATATAAAATAAAAACAAATATTCTCTTTCTATGATTGAAATAGGTATAACTAAAGGAAACAGGCACTTGAGATGTCAGGTCATATAGCTAAGATTTATTTGTCCAGTGTTTTCTCAGCCAATGTGCAAACAGTAGCTTCTAGTCATAAAGGGGTTAACTATCTGGAGAAGGATGAGCTCTTTACATTTGTTAAAGTATATAAAAATTCTGCTAGTCTGCTTTATTAGGCTATCAGAATTCATTCAGTCTAAACGATGCATTATAATTTAAAAGTTAACCACATTATTTGGTATTAGTTACTAAAATAAATCATTTATTTTAACAGAACTTATAGTTCCACTTATAATACTTATAATAAATATGACTTATCTTGTTCAGAAAAATCATAATTTATTGTTTGGCCTTCTGCATAATTAACAAGGACAGCTTTTATATGGTTGCATAAAATGCTTATAAAATATAAAACATGCCAATTTTTGCATCATCCTTAAAAGATATTTATTGATTTTATTTTTTGATAATAGCTAACAAATCATAAGACTGAAATTATCTGCATTTTAAATAAAATGATAGATATAAATTAGGTTATGTGTAATTTCTCATTTTACTTAAGTCCATTTGACCACTAAATTTGGCTAAATTCTATGTTTTTTCCTTGTCTTAGTTTGTGAGGAATGCTTAATTATGGGGTCCTACTTCATATTAGATTTATATACTTTGTCACACAAAAAATAAGCATAAAAACTTTTGTATAAACAACACTATATTATTTGAATGAACATTATTTTCATTAAATACATTTCACAGAGCTTTAAGTGGTACTCAGGCTGTCAGCTTAGAAAGTAATTGTTATATTGGAACAAAATTAGTTTATGGTCAATTTATAGAGGCTTCGATTGCCATAAATCTTAAGTGATGAGGAGGTCATGCCCATTTACTATGGGAGTCACAATCAATCTGGCTTTGATTGAAATTATATATTTAATTTGTTCAGTTTCAAATAGATAATTTATTTCTTCATTATTGTTGTGATGACTGTGGTGGCTAAGGAATAGTTTAAGCATGAAAAAATATATTCTGGGTAACTACCTAATTAAAGACTTTAAACTTTGTTATTCTAATTAAGCCTTAGGGAAATGTGTGGTGTGGATAGTTTCAATTACCCTAAATTTCATAATGAAAGCTGCACCTTGTGCAAAGTCTTTTCTTCACATTTGTTCACATAGCACTGTCCAAAACAGATAATTCAGTCGTGGAGTTTATTTTGATAAAAAAAAAAAAAACTAAAAAAAAATATAAACTAAAAAAATAATAAAATAAAAAAAATTTTTTGATTAATTCTAGTTATAATTAATATATAATTCTATATGATTTCAAAGCTAAAAAGATATAAAGTATACTTTTAGTTTATAAAACTTGATAATAGGGAATTATTCATTTTGAAAAACATAAACTATATTATTTCTTTGAAGATGAAGTATAGACTTTATAGATTAATGCATTTTAAATTTGAAAAATCTTTAATATGAAGAAAAATTGATGAGGACATATGTTAGTTATTTATTAAAATTTGGTAGAACATTCATTATGGTAGGTACAGTCATTTATAACTTTTATTTACTAAAGTCTAAGAGTTTGGCACTTTTATTTAGAGGAAATGCAAACATAAAATATTAAAGTACCAATGCTAAATCCATTACAGTTGGTCTGGAAATCATGAGTTCCATTGTTTTGATTGCACCACTGCAAAAAAGAAAGCGAAATGAGATACACATAAAACCTTTTCTAGATCATGTTTTTCAAGGTTGGTCTTTCAAAGTGTGCATTGCTTGAAATTTGTCTTTCACATGTGATTACCGAGTTAGGGATTCTAAGGAGGAAGCAGGAATCAAGTACTTTAACATGAATGTGGATGAGCAAAAGACTGTTTGCAGTTACTTGCTGATATTGTTTTTAATATATCTTGATAGTTGTGTCTGTATTGAGTGTATTATCTTCCACAAACATAGGTGTCTAAAACGAAATGATACATTCATGATGACACCATTACTGTTTGTACAGTCCTTCAAGTCTTGTTGTTTTTAGTGATTTGATTATAAATATGCCATCTCTAATGTTTTCAAAGAGATTTAGGTATGTAATTTTAACACTCATCAGTATTATTAGATTATGCACAATTCTTAGCTTTATTTTCCACATGTATTAAAAACAAGGTAAAATTTCAGCTGAGTGGTCCGGTGTCACAGGGCATCTAAATGCTTGTTTTTAAGTCTGCAATTAATATTATCTTGGAATAGGTAAAGTATGATAAACACTGTGAGTTAGAAAAATACAGATTGATCTTTTGCTTAAATATGCTTGATAATGTTAGTATTAAGTAAATTAGAGAATTCACATTATTAAAACAGAAAAGATGAGATATACTTCAAATATTAAACTTCAATATTTATGAAACTTACAGAAATTAAACCTTTTTCTTTGTATTTTGAACATTAATATTTCTAAAAATCAACTAGAAATATGTCTTAAAATAGGATTTTACTGATATAATTGTTAGTTTATATATATTAACATATAAAAACATACGTGTTATTTTGAAAGTATAAATAATACACACATGTATATCAAGTATTTTTACAAGTTTGTTTTTATATGTCAGGGTATGTAAGTTTGAATAGAATCTTGCTATAGAATGCTGGCAGAAAACATTTGCATGTCTTTTGAGATATCATCCTTGTCCCTGGTTGGTTGCTTTTTTTCTAGTGGATGGCAGTCTTTTGCATATCCTTGTTGTACTAGTTGGACTCTGTGTTAAAAAAAAAAATGAACATAATGTTAATAAGAGGACATGAGGAGTTCTTCAAGGTATAAGACAGGGGTTAATAAATCATATGCATGCTGTGAATTCTTTAAAAAATAAATAAAATTGAATGTTTAAAGTGAAATAAATACTTTTATTGTGTCAAAAATTTGTTTATTAATTGATATTGAATAATAGATAAACAAGTTACTAGATTTATTAATTATATTGTTACTTTCATGAATTTAAAGTGAGATAATTGATAATGAATATATGTACATATACCATAACCAAATAAGATACATATTGTATTATATACATACTTTATAACAAAATTATTTAAACAAATAATTCAAATATTCATACTTAAGTAAGTTTCTAATGAATTTTTATTAAATACACATAAAAAATTATGAAAAAATATTACTAGTGGACTCACATAACACTGTCTGAAAAAGTGAAATGAAGGAACCTTTATTCTAGAAATCAGGCAATTTCTAGAAAAGCAATGAGAGAATAAAAGTAGCTTGCAAAGGCTTTGATATTTCTGAGATGTAAGAGATGCAATGTGACTGATATATAAATTTTAAGAAAGAAATATAGCTGCTTACAAATGATACAAAAGAACTTTGGCATATAACTTGCATTTCTGAACTGTCTATAAATACTTTTTAAGGAATTAGTTCATTGTATTTGTTTCTTTTAAAAATCAAGTTTTAGTAAACTCTGATAATGTGTGGGGTTGACTGTTCTCTGCATTTTGACCAATTTTGCCTTTTGTAGCAGTGTCTTTTGGGTGCAAAATGAAGCTTATTTGTTTCAGGATGCATGAATGTTAGAGCTACATTTATCTGTAAGTATAAATATAAATCTTTAAGACATACTCAAAATTATATTGGATGAGGAAATTGGCAACAATGGACTTTCTTCTAAGCTCCATGACCTTGATAGCCATGGCTTTTATGCTAAAATTCCAGTAAATAGATTACTTTCCTTTTGAAAGGGCTGTAATTTTATTTAGACAGTTCTTGGTTATCCCCAGTGTGTAGGTGTTACTATTGTATTCTTAGAGATATTTTTAACATACTGGTTATTTCCATTCCTAGGATTGTTGATAGATCAGATTGTCGTGAGTTTATGTTTTGTTACATTATAAATAATTGTCCCACCTACTGGTTTATTAAAAATGCTGATTGGCAGAAGGCAGAGAGGAAGTGTGAAAAGGGCTACCAGACTAAGAAAATTCTGGAAGCACGAAAGAGAGCAGAGAGACCCCCAGAGAGATGCCAGAGAGACACCAGCAGACACAGAGGAAAGAGGACAACCTTGCTGCTCTGAGAAAAGGTACCAAGCCACATGACTAGACAGATTAGTGCAAATAGATTTAAATAAGATGAAAAAGCTAGCTAGCAATATGTTTGAGCCAAAGATCAATCAGCATGAAATTAATATCACCCTTTGTGTGAATATTTGCAGCAAACTGGAAGCAGAGCTGAGAGCCAGTCTGAACCTCTGGGCCAGGCTGGAAAGTCTGGGCCAGAAACATTTTACATCAGAACATTAATTTCTTTTTTATTATTAGTTTGCAAATCACGTTCTGATACTGTGAGAACTGTTCTTTGGAGAGGAGGCTAATGGATCATTTTCTATTTTATTTATTCAAATTCAATGTTGAAGTATGTGGTGTCTTCTGCAATAGATTATTATCTTCAAGATCTGGATGGGAAATGATGACAATGAAGATGCCTATATTTTGGGAGGAATCTCTTTAATTGCTCTGACCAAAAACTCAAAGGGAAATAGCCATGCTTGGCCTTAAAAAAGCCTAATTTGAAAAAAACAATATGTATTATAAACAGGAACAAGATTAAAAAACAAATCTGACAAGAATTTAAAACAGCAAGTTGTTTTCTTGTTCGTTGGTTTGTTTGTTTCTTTCTTTATTTAACAGTAGTCATCAAGCATGTTTTGAAAATCATTTGGTACAACATATAATACTCACATAGTTAACATCAAGGATGTTAGAATATTTTACCTTTATGTGCATGTGAATTTATGAACATGTATATTTAGGAACTTGGATATGTACACATATTCCCTGTAAAAATGAGATATGAAGAATAAGGAAAAAGTGCTGTGGGCAAGTTAACAACATGGTAAAATAAAACAATAAAAAATATTCAAAAATAAATTCCCAATCATAATTGTGGTGATATGTTTTATATTTAATAAAATCCAGTCTGAAATATCAGAGAAGAGATTCATCTAGAGTCAATCCATGAGGATTAGAGAGTGGTAATTTACACCTTTAATCCCAGCACAGGGAAAGAATGGGAGAGGTGTCCTATACTAGTAATCCCAGCAGATCTGAGTTTGAGGCCAGCTTGGTTTACAGAGGAAATTTCATGCTCTAGGTAGGCAGTAGTGGTGCCAGGCCTTTAATCCCATAACTCCAGAGACAGAGGAGATCTTTCTGTTCTTGTGAGTTCAAGGCTAACTACCAAATAGTAGTAGCCCATGCCTTTAATCTTAACCTGGATGTGAAATAACTGGACAAAGAAGGTATTTAAGGCAGGCATAGAAAGACAGATTAATGCAGTAGAAGCCATGAAGAGCAAGGCTGTAAATGCTGGAAAATAGCTGGGTGAGATTTGACTGTGCTGTTTCCTCTCTTTGATATTTCAGCCTTTCCCCATGATCTGTCTCTGAGTATCCTTTAACACAACCAGAATTCATGCAACACATAATCTCAAATAAGGACTTAAATGTAGATATATTGATGGATGGAAGACTATTACTCCAGATTGAGAATATATTATTATTAATTAAATGTTATTAATAATAATATTAAAATTTATATAACATAAAATCGCCAGCATGATTCTATAGTAGGAATTAATCACTGGAAATTGATTATATAAAAAATTAATGCTTATTAAAGAGTTTATATAAAACACTCACTGAAACAAGATTGAACTTTAGGGCAATCTCTGGAGGGTTGAAATGTCCTATGAAGTGGCAGTGGTGATCCTTCCTTCAAGTACTCAGGGAACAAATATGAAGGGGAGGCAATGTGCAACCAGTCTGCAAAGGGGGATGGCCACATCACATACAGGAATCCTCAAAATCTCAGAGCCATGTTTTCAAGTATTATTATGTACATTATTTATAATAATGCTATTTTCAGATGTATTTGTCAGTTATTTTATTCTTATTATTTTAAAAACTGAAGCAATTTAAAATATGAATTAAGTCATCGAGTAACTTGGTCCTTCATACAACCTAAATAATTAGAAAGCAGTTGGTAAAAACTACTTCATTGAAATACTAGGGATTTTTCATATGTGTTCAATGAGCCTCATTTAATAATTATTTCACAAAACACTGATGTGGTGTAATAAATTTCAAAGTAATCAAGAGTCACTGTGAAATTTCTATTATAAATTAAATAAGAACTAAACTATAATAAATAATATTTATATTTTAAATATTTGATGAAAGTCCATATTTTCACTTAACACAGTATTACCTTTTATTGTCATTTAATAATTTTAGATGCCATTAGATGTCATTATTTCATGTTTTGTAGATAATATACATGACTGATGTAATAATACATGATGATTATAAATCTATATTATGATTCCCACTGATGCTCTTCTTTTACATCTAAATCCTTCTTCTAATGCCATAATTAACTCTGTTTTTCTTTTAATTATATCATTTCCCTTATAAATGTAAATAGGTATATGCATTTAAACTATTAAGTGGATTTAGTGTTACCTATCTTACTAATTTTGGGACATCATTGAATATTAGACAATCATTTAGGAGACTCACATATAGGGAATCTCCTGATTTTAGCAATCATTAATTGCCTATTTCTCTTTATATAAGTAGAATATTGCTAGACTTCATGTCTATGTAGACATATAAACTGGTTTTGTTATTGTTCTGATCTTATTTTAAAATCTCTAGAAATTTATTGTGGGCTACAATGTTTGTGGTGACTATTTTTCTGCAGATATGAAACATTGACAAAATTAATCTCATCTCCATTCATAGTTCCATCACTTTAATGCACTATAGTTATTGTTTGTTAATGATTTATTTTATGTTTTTGGCATTATCTATTTGATTGAACTACAGTTCATAAAATTAAATCTGTTTTTCAAAATTATTTATTGAAGTGTTGCCTCAGAAAGAAGCATATATTTAAATATACTTAAAGGAGAATTTGTTTGTAAACATGAGTATCAATAAAATTAAAAGGATTATTTATTATCCTGATAAATGATTTTTTACACCCAAAATATCCTATGCCATTGGAAATACTTTGGCCATTATTTTTTTCTGACTAATTTTAGCAAAAACTAGAGATATTTAATGTATGTTTGAAATCAAGTAGTTTACCAGGTGGTTGTAGTTTCTATTTATGTCCCTTACATACTTAATTTTTATTTATAATCTGTTATATATTATTGCTTTTAGGAGTACTCTCTTTTCCAGTGGCCCTATGACAACAAACATGTAATTGAAACTTCTTGCCTCTGTAAAGCATTGTGATTATATACAATGAGGGCAAAGTAAAACTTGTACCTAAGAATTAAAAATCACGGAAAAAGGCATAAAATTCAAAATATTTTTCATGTCCTGACTGCGATGTTGTCTATGGCTTCCCTTTCTGTGAAGTAAAACATTTAATTGAGTATGTCTTTCAATTCAGAGGATTTGTCCATTATTATCTGATTGTGTTCAGTCAGACCTTATTCTAGAGAAGGAACTGAGAACTCTACATCAGGATCAGCAGGCAGCAGAAAATGAACCAAGAGCAACTAGACTTGTTTTGAGCATGTGGGACCTAAAAGTCCACCTTCTTTATATACACTTCCTCCAACAAAGACCCACCCACACCAACAAAACCATACATCCAAATAATGCCACTCCCTATACTATTGGAGACATTTTATTCAAACCACCACAAATATTATCATCCTTTATATTCCTTCAAATGTTATGCAGTTTGCTATGTATAAATATTGCTCTGAATATTTTAGCATTTATACTTTATCCTAATTTCCAATATCACTTCTTCTTACTAGATTTCATAAAAGTCTTTATTTAAGATCTTAGCAGTACATTGCACTAATTCTAATTGGTACTATAATATAAACATGGAGGCAGATATTGAGGCAAATGAGAAAATATCAGAGAGACAGAGCAACAAGCCACAGCCATTCTCAACTAACCAACACCTCAGGCCATAAAGTGTAGATTCTCTTTCAATGAATCCTCAGAATGAATAGGAGAAGCAAAGAGAACCATAAGTTGAAATGGAATGGCTAAACTCTCCTCCTGCTGTATATTACTATTTCTGCCCAGCCACATCACTTTCTTCTAGTGCTAGGATTAAAGGCATGCATTTTTCAAACCCTGGGAGCAGAGGCATGGGATTCCAAGTGCTGGTATGACAGCCCCCCTGACCTTTAAGGCTAATTCTGTGGTTGACTTTGTCCTCTAATCTTCAAGAAAACTTTATTTCTTTAGGGTCTATACAATATATCATCAAAACTGTACACTTAATGTGTATTGTATGTTTTATGCATATAATTTAAGGGCTGACTACTTGGTTGAAGTATGTGTATATTTTTGTATATGTTCATCTGTAATAACAACAACCTATGAAAAAGAGGCTCAATTTCAAGAGGATCTAATAAATGTACATGAGTAGTGTAGAAGGAAGTAAAAGGAAATAAGAAAATGATGTGATTATATTTTAATTTAATAAAAAATATAAAAGATAACTTCACTTAATTTGCTGGGAATTTGAAAAAAAATACGAGAAAATTAATACACTCTTAATCCATGCCTGTGGGTGGTGGGATTCAAGTGTCAGCTGATTAGGTCTGAAGCCACCTAGCCAGGGTCCCAGGCTCTGGAAGGGGAAGTGGCCAACCAAAACAGGAGATCCTGAGGACCATATTGCAGTACTGGAAAAAGGTAGTAATGCATCTTAGGCTCAGAACAGTTCAGGTCAACCCTCAATGGGATATTATGGTACTGGAGATACTCTACCTAAGGTGGTAAATATGACAGGGCTACTCCTTTCCCCACCACTACCACTATTGTTCCCAGCTACTGTTCAGACAAAGAAAGCATTTGGGGGATCCTCAGAATTTGCAGAGTATAGTTATGAGCCAGTACATATGAGAGACATCAAGTATTTTAAGGAGGCAATATCATTACATGGTATACACTCTACTTATGTAAAGCAGCTTCTAAATTCATGGTCAGCAAAAAAGCAGATGTTCCCAATTGATTGGATGTAGCTAATGGCTGCTGTCTTGGACCAAAGTCAGATTTTGCAGTGGAGAAGCTGGTTTAGAGAGGAGGCTAGGACTTTAGAACAACTAGTAAAAATTAGGGGTTTCTTTGCTTCTCAGGATCAAATCCTTGGTAAATGCATGTTTGCTGATGTGAAGGCTCAAACAACCTATGACAAGCAAACTTCATTGCTATGCCGTACTGCTGCACTGAATGCTTGGGAAAAGATTTTGGACCCGGGTCAAAAATTGATGGTTAGGCATCTTTGGACCTAATCAGCTGACACCTGAATCCCACCACACCTATGTCCATATGTATTTGATATATTTTTGTACAGTATATAACTTTATTTTTGCAAGATACCTAATACAGAGAATACTTCTTGTAGTAAGAGGTTTCTAGGCCAGACTTTCAGGCCTAGACTCAATGTTTAGGCCCACCAACCCACAGACCCTTAGAGACACACAGATGCTTATTTTAATTTTAGGCTGATCAGCCTCAGGCCCAACCATATCACTTGCTAACTCTTTACCCTTAATCTAATCCATGACTCTTATCCTGTTCAGCCATGTGGCTCAGTACCTTTTATCAGAGCAGCATAGTTGTCCTCTGCTTCTTCTGGCTTCTCTCTGGCATTCTGCTCTATTCTTCCTGTTCCTAGAGTTTTCCTAGTCTGGTAGCCCTGCCCACACTTCCTGTCTGCCTTCTGCCAATCAGCGCCTTTTATTAAACCAGTGGGTGGGACAGTTATTTACAATGAAACAACACAATCTCTCACATATCCCCTTTTCTCTTTTTAAAACAAAAAGAATTCCAAATCTAATATTCTCCCCCCCCCCCTTATCTATAACAACTTATAAACAACACTGTAAATAAATACGAACATCTATAATCCATGTTTTGGGATGTGGGTATCTTTTTCTATGCTACTTCCTGCTGAATGGGGGCATTGGCAATCTCATGGTAATCCAAAGAAAGATGTAGGGTTATGCACAAATCTTTAGTGGAGTAGTCTGTAAGGCTGGGTCATCTCAGCCAGTCTCCTTGAAATTGTTCTGGATACAGAGATCGGGAAACTTCAACAGAGGTGTTCTGAAATGCTGAATCATCTGGGCCATTCATTTCTATTGGAGATTTTTCAGGGGATCTTCCTCTATCAAACTTTATGTTCTTTATCCGGAAATAAATCCACAGTCTCTCATTTTCTGTGAAAATAAAAAGAAAACCTCTTCTCCAAAGTAGCAAATCTTTAGATGTCAGTTTTAAAGTCAATTCATTTACAAAATATATAGGTTGAGTTAATCCAACAGCATTTATAATCGACTGTCTTTTAGCAGCTTTCATTAAGTCATTTTTATTCAAGAAGCTTAAAGATATGACAATAATATACAGTATCCAGACACTGTTTGTAGTTTTCATCTTTACGTGGGTTATTTATTTATTTATTTATTTATTTATTTATTTATTTATTTATTTTACTCTATTTCTTTTTTAAGGGATTTCTCTACCTTTTTTTTCTTTCTCTAAGCCTATGTATATATATTTTCAACACACTCTAAACCACTTAGACTTTTTACAAAAAGAAACTGTCTTTACTGTATATTTATTTCTTAACTTTTTCTGTCTCTGGCCATACCTTTGTTTGGCTAGAGTGATTGACTCCACCCAGATTCTTCTATTTCTTTCTGTTTCTGAATACAACTTTAATCTGCCAAGATTCAAGGTTGGTAGGATGGATGGATGGCTTCACCCAGTTCTAGTCTAATTTCATAGAATTTATCTTTTTAGTCAAGGTACTCTGGGAATTTCAGGGTCCATATAATCACCAAGTAAAGCATTGCCATCTGCTGCTCATTAACTTCATTTAAGTATTAGGCAGCAGGGCCTCTTAAAAAACTCCCACAAGTATTTTACCTCTAAGGCTGAATCAAGAAGCTTCTCTTTAAAAAGCCAAACCTCTGCTTGCCTCTAACAAATAGAGCTTATTCAATAAAATATCACCACTAAGAAGTCAACTTTGACTCTATTCTCTTTTTCTCCTTATTAACAGAAACCTTAAGTCTACCATATAGAGCTTCTTGCTTATATCTAGGCTCATGAACTGGCCTTGTTCACCTTAAGCTGCACTTCAAAAGCCCGCCATTGTAGCTCAAGTGCACATGTCTCACCAAGGCATCTTTGTACCACGGCTCACATGAGAGACACAACTCAAAAGCTCCTTTGGGCTCTAGACCATTTTTTTTTTTAGCCTTTTGGTTTTATGTGGGCATACTTGCCCCACTTTGGGCTGCCATTTGTAGTAAGAGGTTTCTAGCCCGTACTTTCAGGCCTAGAGTCAAGGTTTAGGCCCACAGACCCACAGACTCTCAGAGATACACAGATGCTTACTTCAATTTTAGGCTGATCGGCCTCAGGCCCAACCATATTACTTGCTAACTCTTTACCCTTAATCTAACCCATGACTCTTATCCTGTTCAACCATGTGGCTCAGTACCTTTTATCAGAGCAACATAGTTGTCCTCTGCTTCTTCTGGCTTCTCTCTGGCATTCTGCTCTATTCTTCCTGTTCCTAGAGTTTTTCTAGTCTGGTAGCCCTGCCCACACTTCCTGTCTGCCTTTGGCCAATCAGCATTTTTAGTAAACCAATGGGTGGGGAAATTATTTACAATGAAACCACACAATCACCCACAACTTCCCTTGGAAAATATCCTAATATTGAGAGTTCTTTCTTCTCAATTTTATTCTTCATAGATCTATTATCTCTCCACAAAAAAATATAAAGTGACATCCCACACAAATATAAAATAGGTAAAGTTACCTGTATTCTTTTAGAATTAAAGAGCTAGTGGGACAATAAATTAAAGTTTGCACAATTTTAATCTGCACCGACCAAATGGATTATTCCTTATTTCCACATTGAAATAAAAACTAACACCTATAGAAATTTTCTACTTTCTCTGAGCTTTTGAAAATCCTGGTTGAACTGGTTAATTGAGATATTACAGTATAACACAAAGGATGTGATAATTATATAAATAGTTATTACAACTGGAGAATATTTCTAATTTTTCCATTTAAGCCATGATACATTCTTTGGATTCCTAGTTTTATGTCAAGGTGTCACAGGCTCATGTCATCTTAGAGGAAGGAACCTTAGTTAAGGAACTGTCTCCATATGATGGAGCTGTGGCAAGCCTATGGGACATTTTAAAAATGAGTGATTGGTATTAGAAGGCCCAGCAAATTGTTGTAGCAGGCTTTCTTTTGAGCCAACAACCAGCTCCCAAATTGTGACATGAAGACATTATTGTTAAAAATTAAGACATTATTAGCCATAAATGATTAGTCTTTGCTTAGGCTCATTTCTTACCAGCTCATGTTACTTATATTAACATATTATTCTTCATCTATGTTTTGCCTTGAAGCCCTTTAACTTTTATCATTCTATATTTCTTACTTTCCTGTTTACTTTGTGTCTGGATGGATGGTGGAAACAAAAGCATAAAATGTGCCACCCTAGCCCATCATAGCTCTAGCTGCAGATAAATAAGCAGGTTCCCTGCTTTCAACCCTGACTATCTACATCCCTCATTGGAACTTCTACTCCATAAGTCTCAAGCCATTTCCCCAAATCACCCATTCCCCCAACCTCAGTTGCTCCCTTAGATACAGCCTCTGCAGAACTCCAGGAGAAAAGGTAAGTAAGTTAACCTCTTCCCAGCCAGCCAGCCAGGCCGGCTAGCACAGCTCCCAGGTCTGAGAAACAGGTAAACATAACTCCTTCCTGAAAACCTTACTATCTACACCCCCATTGGACTTTCTACCTTATAAGCCTCAAACCATTCACCAAAGCCACTTGTCTCTCCAACCTCAGCTGCTTCCTGAGATACAGCCTCTGGAGAAACCCAGAAAAAGAGCTCCAGTTATAGCTGCTTCATAAAACACAGTCTCTGGAGAGTCACAAGAGCTGTTCGCTGAGACACAACCTTGAAAAACCTCTATCATAAGACACAGACTCTGGAAATGTCCTTCAGAAGAGCTACACCTGTAGATGTCAATTTTGCTCTGAGATCCAGATTTTACTGTCTCTGAATTCTGCAAAATCCCCACTTGCACATGGTATACCAAAAACAGCTAGCTGAATCACAGACAACATTTGCACCAATCAGCAGAAGAGATGGGTATATACCAGTGCAAAAATGGACTCAAAAACATTAAGAAAATTATGACACAATGAGAACCTAGTTGTTCTACAACAACAAGACCTGACCATTCCAGTATAGAAGAAGCAGAGTAAAACAACCTTTAAAATATCCTTATAAAGGTGATAGAAGCCTCCAAGAAGGAATTAGAGAAGAAATGAAAAACTCTCTTAAGGAAATAGAGGAAGAAAACAAGCAAAAATTAGAAGAAAACAATAAATTTCTTAAAGAAAGTTTAGAGACCCAATAGATACTCACATAGAACCAAATGAAAGAAGGGAAACACACACACTACCACCAACAAAAATAACAGGAATTAACAATCACTGGTTTTTAATATCCCTTAAAATCAATGAATTCAATTCACCTATAAAAATACATGGTAACACAATAGATATGGAAACAAGATCCATCCTTCTGCTGCATACAGGAAATGCAATTCAACTTCAAAGACAGACACTGGCACAGAGTAAAGGATTAGGAAGTCTTTCCCAATCAAATGGACTTCAGAAACAAGATGGTGTAGCTATCTTAATATCTTAAAAAAAGAAAAGTCTTCAAACTGAATATAATCAAAAGAGATCAAGAAGAATACACTTCCCCCTTTCTCTCTTCTCTCTCATTCTCTCTTCTTTTCTCTTCCTATTTATTCTTTATGTCCACTCATTCCATTTAGCTCTTTTCTGCCAAGCTATTGGCTGGTCGACTGTTTATTATACCAATTAGTTACTTTAGGCAGGCAAGGTAAAAGAGCAGCACATATTAACATAATTATACAAATGCAGCATAAACAAAAGTAACATATCTTTATTGAGTTTCATTAATCATGAACAAAAGTAACATAACTTTACATAGTTAAAGTAATAATCTGCAACAAAAAATGTAATACATTTTTGCCTAAAGTAATATTCGACAAACACATTTTAGGTAGTTCCATCACTGAGCTATGTTCCATAAGAAAGTAAGCTAAAAACTTCAGGATGAGCAAACCAGAAAAGAACACTTATCAGTATCCCTTCTTTAGCTTCTGTGGTTAACTTCCTGACATACTTTTGTTTCTGTCCTGACTTGTTTCAATGATGAGCAGTAATGTGGAAGTATAAGTCAAATAAACTCTTCTTCTCCAAGTTGCTGTTGGTCATGATACTACTTAACAACCATAATAGCCATGACTAACACAATCCTTGTCACTGGAGACTTGGTTTTAGAAAAATAATCTTACCAGAAAATAAAGTTTAAATATTGTTTCATAGTCCCTTATCTGAGTCTCCACAGACATCCATTGGTGACTAGTTCTCAGAGGTACAACATAATGAACGGCTCTTTTGCAAGCATAAGAGATTGTTTTGTTCACTGCAGTTAGATAAACAGTTGTACCAATAATAATTATATTTTCCTTATAAGAATTCTACATGCATTGAACTCTAGCTAAAATAGATTATAAGATTTAGCTATATTTGTTAGCACTGATCATAGTTGAAACAGACATTGTTTTTTACAATCTTTAATTTTATCTTGATAAGTGATTTAGTTTTTTCTAAGTCTATAAAGTGTCATATAGATATAGAAAATAATTTCATATCTAAGTTTCAAATGTTGATCTCTCTAAATTTTTTTTTCATTCAGCCTTAGGGGAAAATTGTAAAAATGAGGAAAAATGTAGGTAAGTACCCTACTATAGAAAAATGTGTTTGGTCCTTTTCCTGAAGCTGCTGTTATAAATTCATTATAGGATGCTCACAAGAATTCCAACATTCTCAAGGCTCTAAACCAAGAACAAAATAAAACAAAGCAAAATACATATTATCACTTTGGACCTCTTACCCAAATAATTTACATCATTGGGAGAACTGAACTCCAGTAAACCTTGTTATAAATTCATTTGTTATCAGTTAGATTCTATGTGAGACTTATGCAATAGTGATAATGGGGGATAAATTTTAGAAGATTTCTCTGCTGGGATGGTCAATAATCAAAATTATCAAGATGTTATCCACAAAAATTGTGACTGCCATAATTGTAATTGCTCAGCATTTAAAAAGAGTTTAACCCGAGGTCCTAAAGTTGCACTTTGCTCCCACCTCAGGTATGTGTTTTCATGGCTTCACATAATAAGGTTGATTATTTTACCTAATTATTTCTAATCTCTCTTGTCAAGTGCCTGCTTGTAAAACCCTCTTAAAATCACCAGTCTGATCACATATTCATGTCCTTCATAGCCAGAAAGGACATGAAGTTCAGTGACCTCATGACATTTACTTTAACCATTAGTGGCTTGAAGAAACATTTATTGTGGTTGCCTAAACATCCTTTATGTTTCTATATTATTCATGTAAAACTATATTTCATTTAAACTCAGTTTCCTAATAAACACTCTTAGACATACTGCCTGCTTACTCTTAACTCTTGTCACAATTCTTTGATGTTTTCCCTTATCTTGCTTATTTCTTCACTCTAAAGAAGGTCTTATTTTTTTCTGGTTTTGAGCTAATATTATATATATGCCAATCTTAGATACTATGCAAAACACTATATATATATATATATATATATATATATATATATATATATATATATATATATATATATAGTGGAAAACCAAAATATGAAATTATTATGAAAGATATGACAATTGTGATGGAGGGCAAAATTGGGATATATGTGATTATAATTTACAGTATGCCCAAAGGAAATTATCAGAAATAAAAGAGTTCAATACATAATTTAGTAGAGTTGAATTTTTAGGAGGGTGATAAGTATGAATCTATTTGAATTATTTTACATACAAATACCCATTTGACTAGACACATTTGTTGAAGTTGCGGCCTTTTTTTATTGTGTATTTCTGACTTACTTATCAAAATCATGTGTAAATAGGTGTGAGGATTTTTTCCTGAGTCTTCAAGTTTTTGTTATTGATCAACATGTCTGTTTTGAGGTGGACACCATGTTCTGTTTTATTACTAGTGCTCTGTAGTACAGTTTGAAATGGGAATGGTGAGATCTACAGAAATTCTTTTATTGTTCAAATTAGTTTTAGCTATTTTAGATTTTTTGTAATTTCATTTCAAGTTAACAATTGTTCTTTCAAATTCTGTGAGGAATTATGTTGAAATTTGATGAGAATTGCACTGAATCTGTAGATTGTTTTTGGTAGGAAGGCTATTCTTACTATATTATTCTACTGATTCATGAACATAAAAGATCTATCTTCTGATACCTTCTTTAGTTTTTTTTTTCTATTTGAAGCTTTTACTGTAGAAGTCTTTTACTAGAATATTTTGTTACCCCTTAAAATTTTATTTTATTTGAAAGGATTATAAAAGGTCTTGTTTCCCTAACTCCATTCTTAGTTCATTTGTAATTTGTATAGAGGAGAGCTATTAGTTTTTGAGAATTAATTTTGTATCCAGGTACATTGCTGAAAGCGTATCATCTGTAGAAGCTATCATGTAGAATTTTAGGTGTCACTTATATGTACTATCACATCAAAGACATAAAAATTAAACAAAATAACCTGAAACTGATAGAAGAGAAAGTAAGGAATAGCCTTGAGCTCACTAGCACACAGGAAGACTTTCTGAAGAGAACACATTAGTAAAAGCACTTAAGATCGGCAATAAATGGTACCTCATGAAACTGTAATCTTTGGTGAAGCAATGGACAACATCTGTAAGAAAAGAGGCCAACTCCAGAAAGGAAAAAAAAAGATCTTTATCAACTTTACATCTGACAGAAAAATAGTATCTAAGATGCATAAAGAACAAAATAAGACAGATATCAAAAAACTAAACAGTACAATTTAAAAGAGGTCAGATATCTAAACTGAGAATTCCCAACAGAAGAAACACAAATGGCTGAGATATGTGTTAAAAAGTATACAACTTCCTTAGCCATCAAGGAAATGCTAATCGCCACTTGAAGAGTTCATCTTACATTGTCAGGATGCTTAAGATCAATAAAATGTGACAGGTTATGATGGCAAGAATTTGGAATAAGGGGAATACTCATTCATTGCTGATGTCAGTGGAAACTTGTGATCTACTATGTTATTCACTATGATACTTCCTCAGAAAGATCAGCATCCATCTACCTCAAGATACAGCTATACTACTCTTAGACAAATACTCAAAAGATGAACCACACAACCATAAAGACACCAGCTCAATCATATTCATTAATGATCAATTTATAATACCTAGAAATTGGAAACAACCTTGATATCCGTCATTAGACTTATGGAAAGAAATTCTGGTACATTTTCACAATGGAGAATACCTTAGCTGTTAACAAGATGCATCATGATATTTGTAGGCAGGTTCATAGAAAAAATCATCCTGAGTGAGCTGACCCAGAGCCCTAAAGATAAAAAGAATCAGTGACTTATTCAGACATAATAAGAGAGACTTTCTCCTGCAGCAGACGTGAACAAATACTGGGACCCATAGCCAAGTATTATGCAGAGAGAAATACCTTGAAACACAGAGCTCTAAATGAGATATCTCTATCAAATCCCTTTCCTCAGAGATGGGCAGTAACTGTGTCTTTCTGGACATGAAAGTGCAAGTATCTGTTAGTCGGGTTCAAATGCCATTTGAGAATCACATTTCCGTCTATCCAATGGAAGCTCTTTTTTTAAATTCAAATTTGATGATTTTAATCTATGATCTGGAAAAACACAAATAGCTATGTATTTTGGTATGTACTTTGGGAGTAACTGGAGTATGTAAACATGCTGAGAATCCTTATATAGCTAGAGTTTTATGGAATGACTATCATAAAATGACCAGTCAGCCCACTTTATGTTCATATTAAAAAAAAATACCAAAATTCACTAGAATTGATTTAAGTTTTCTAAACAACTATTAATAGGTACCTTTCTTCTAGCCTCAATGTTTCTAATTTTCTAGAACTGAGCACCACCACATCATCACTATTCAAAATCCTTAAGTCACTTCTCAAACTTATTTGATGAAGAATACATGCCATTTTAGTAGTTATGGGGAAATGTTTGGTGGCTCCAAGATGGGCCCAGAATTTCAGACTTAAATATGTTTCAATAATTGAGTAAAATAAAAGTTCACCTTAAGAGAAATGTAAATATGTATTACACAGTACACCTCACCAATATGAAGAGATGACAAAGGAAAGAAAATATAAATATTCTATCATAGAAACTGTATAACTTTGTTTTAGTGTGCTTTTTGGTAGATATTGATAGCCAGAACTGGTCTCAAAATTTTAAACACCCTACCTCAGAGGCTTGAGTGCTGGTAACGTAGGCTTGAGGCACAGCATGGAATTGAAAGAACCACACATGTGACTGACATTAAATTTACTTTTTAAATCTCATCCAGACATTAGTTAGTCTAGGAAACCAGGCTATTTTTGTCTTTGGTTACTTAACAAACTGGAACAGTCTAATAAAGTATGATACAGAAAACAGTAACAAAGAACTGATATTGACTATTCAGAGTATCTGGGCATTGTGGTAGTACACTTTGCAGGCGAATGAAAGTGCTCTCCATAAGGTCAGACTGATGGCGAGAATGGAATTTGGTTTGAGAGGTAACTGTTCTTGAAATTTCAGTCTATTTCACCTTGGTGGCCTCTCTGATTGGGGCTGAAGTAAGATACTTCAGAAAATTGTGGACAGAAACAGACCTTTGATCTCCTTCTCAAATGTCATGATCTATTGAAGTATAAAGGAGTCATGAACGTAAGCCAAAAAATAAGAAGTAAAGAACAAATCTAATGAAAAGCCTGATTTTCATTTTATAGAATCAGACAGTATGACTAAATTTTCCCAAAGTCTTTAATCACCATTTTGTCAACTTTCTTCATCTGGTGCATCTTATCTTTGCCTAGTTTATAGTTTCCTTACCAAAAAGATGTCTAATACCATCTATGTTACCTACTACGAAGAGAGAATTTTATGAATGAGGAGTATCTTTCTGCGTCTATGCACTAGCTTCTTTATCTCTTTATCACTCTGTGCCTATTAGATTCATCTCATCCCTTTAGTGAATGATGCAGCAATAAATGTGAGAGTTCTGGTTCATCTTCTGCATACTGATCATGTTTCCAAAGTGGTGAATTTCTTGGATTATGGTGTTTTTTATAATGGCAACTATCTTCTGTTGATATAGGTTACATGAGATGTTTCTTCCTTATCAATATAATTTAAAAAATATTTAACAACTTTTTTAACTGGAGTGAGATGATGTTTTATAATCAATTTGTTCCCTTCTTTCTAATTACTAGATGCCTGAAAATGGTGTTAAACATGATGAACAATTTTCAGACTTTACTTTTTTTTAAAGATGTGTCTGCTTCTTAATTTCCTTTTGACATTTTATGTTCTAGAAGTCATAAAGTATCCTTAGGAATATTTATTGAAGTCGGGGACATTAAGTGATAGTCTCGAGCATGGAGAGTCATTGAAGAAACTTAAAGAACTATATTTTTAATTAAAATATACTTATATTATTTGCTTTTCTTTTCTGTGATATACAGCCCCATGTGTTTTTCCCTCAATACTCCTCCCATGGTTCCCTTACTCTCTCTCAAATTCACAGCCTTTTTCTTTGAATATTATTTTTCATATGTATATGCACAATTTATAAATATAATTTGCTAAGTTTTTTGTTCTGCAAATGTGTTTTTCTAACTTCTTTTTTGGTAATTTGTGTGTTTTATTTTTTATTTAAAAGTTTTTTTTTTTAACACACCTTCCACTGTTCCTCCCTCCCCTCTCTCCTCTTCCCAGTCATCTTATAGCATCCCCCTAACTCATTTATCCATTGATTCCTTGGAGAGGATAAAAACTCTCAGGGTGAGTCAGTGCAGTCTGGCATAATCAATTTAGGCAGGACCAAGATCTTCCCCACATAAAGGCTGAGAAAGGTGGTCTACTGTAGGGAATGGGCTTCAAAAACCCAATTCATGCACTAGGTATGAATTCTAGTCTCATTGCAAAGGCCCCACACAAACTGCTCATACAATTTGACTGTCATTCATGTGCAGAGGGCCTACTTTAATCCCATGGAGGAGACCCAGTTGTCATTTCAGAGTCAGTGAGTTCCCAATATCTCAAGCCAGCTGTCTCTGTGGTTTTCCTTCTTATGTCTGATTTTATTTTTCCTATTTTGAATTCATATTTTATTGCATTCTTTTCTAGAAGATTTCAGATGCAATTGCCGTGGCATATGTTTACAAGACTAATATATTTTCATTTTGTTCCTTTTTGACTCTGTTCTCATGATTACTTTCTTTCCTCGTATAGACTTACCTTAGTTTAACATATCCACATTAGTCTATCTTTATTTCTAAAATATATTTTACTATATTAATGTCTTAGTTTCCTTACATTTTCTGCTATAAGCTTTTTTTACAGTTTTGAATTTAAAATTTTAGCCTAATTTGTTTCGAGCTTAGTAACCATCAAGCGATGGCAGGCTCTCACTCTTTTACACACAGAAAATCAGTTTCTTCCAAGTCAGTTATTGAAGAAAAATTTTTCCCCAAAATATGTGCCATAGTGTCTTTAAAAATTATTGTTTGGCTCTAAGCATATGGTTTGTTTCCAGAGTTTATATCATGTTTGTAATGCCCACATGATGCTGTTTCTGCTGTCATTGTATTGGAATACATTTAAGGTCCCAGATATCATGGGAAACAATTATCCTATCCATTCTTTGTTCACTTGTCACAAAACTAAATCTGTGCGTACATCAAACTGATGGGTTATGCCACAATTTTTATTAAGTACCCCGAGTAATGGAAGCAAATTCATGTAAAAAGTAGTGTGTTGCTGGGAAAAGCAATTTAAATTGGAGTGACTTTAAATCTTATTACAAGGAGGTTGAGAGACCTTGTGGAAAGTGTTAGCCAAGAAGAATAAGACTTAACAGAAGTGAAAGTAAAATGCTGTCCAAGGAGAATGTTTCTGAAAACTCAAACAAAACAAAAATGTAAATTCCCAAGCAGAAGAATAATATCAGATATTTTCTTACCCAGAGAAAAGAGTAAAATATTTTTTTTTTAAAAAAAAAAAGGAGCCTAAGGAATTGTACAGAGTATATCCCAGATTGTAGTTAGAGACACTGCATGAATTTCTGCAAATTTGCATGCTCTAAGGGGTAAGGATGGAGGAAAAAATAAAGAGCTTTCTCTATAAAACATAACTTTCATATGTAAATAGAATTTAATGAACAAAGGAGCATGTTCATGTTTACTTGAAACTTTACATTTTTATTAAGTTAAAAGCTTAGATAAAGAAATAATAGGCATGCTTCCCAGTTTCACTTACCGTAATCATCCATAGTTATATTGATTCTATCATAAATAATAAGATTTTAATTTTTTATTGCTTAATAGTATTCCATTGTTTCATCTCTGAAATCTGTTTATCTGTTCATCACTTTACAGACACAGGCTTCTGATTCCTCTACTTAATTACTATAAATTATGAGCTAGGAAGTGAGAATGTGTAGATGTCACTTCACCAAGGTGATTTCATTTTCATACAAATGCATATGAGCTCCATAAGCCTTCTTTCCTTCTCCTTTGCATCTAACTTCATAATATTTATGCTTTTAGTATTCTCAGAGAAGAATTTGTGCAAGGAAGTGCATATAATGCAATTATAATCAATGAGTGCTAGACACAGTTATGTTAGAAATTTACAAGAACTTATTTGTGATACTGTACTGCAGGGCTGAAATAGAAGTATCAGCAAAAGTTAGAAAAAGGATAGTGGGTGCTTTCAATATGGAGACTATGATTGGTGATATGCACACATTTTATGTGTGTAAATATTATACAGGAACCTCCAGATTAGGAAATATAGAAATGTGTGACCTGCTAAATTAGGAATCTTTCATCCTCCAAGAACATCTGTCAGTCCTAATACCCAGCTTGTGAGTGTAGAAGAATAAACATGCCACAGAATGTTATGCCTCATGATGTGGGAATGTCTTTCTGTATGCTGCAAATATCAATCTTTAAATAAAGAAGCTGTTTTGGCCCATGACAGCCACTATAGAAAAAGTAGGTGGGGAAATCACAGCATAGGTAGGAGAAGCAGGGCAGAGTCAGACAGACTGAGCCAGCCGCCAAAGAAGCATGTAAGGAACATAGGTGAGCCACAAGCCACGTGGTAGACAGATTAATGAAAATGGGTTGAGTTAAAATGAAATATCTAACTATGTGTCTGAACCATAGGCCAAACAGCATAAACTTATTATAAGCATCTGAATCATTTTGGGGGCCTGTGTAGAATTTAATATAAGCGTCTGAATCATTTTGGTGGCCTGAGCATCGGCAGGCAGCTAAGGGGTCTGGGGCTTCAGGTCTGTGGTTCTGGATCCCCGGCCACTCGGGGACCAGGAAACCTTAATGCAACAGCTCAAGAATTCCCTCTGCTCAGAAACAAACATAGTCCCAGCTACTCAGGCAGCCTGAGCTCTTGAATAGGAAATGTAGGCTCCGTTGTTCATATTGAGAACAAACTGCTTCTGTTGAGGTCAGTGTCTTCTTTCTTTAAATTTCTGGTCTACTAGGTCAGTCCTGATGAAACGCATTCAGTACCATCACATTACTTCTTTATGTAAGTTTATGTATAGCAGTTAAAAGATAAAGAGGATGAGACATCAAAAAATATGATCAAAGGAACTGATGCACACATCTATATGTATTCTACACATAAAGAAATGCTAAGAAATTATTTTCAGGATTATAATAAACATGTTGACACATGGGGGTTTTGATTGCATTTGTTTTTTTTTTTTATTTCTGCCAATTAAAATAAATTCTATGCAGCAGAAAGCAAAGAAATCTTGAACACAGCAAACAGGAACAGCAAGCATATCATTGTGGGTGAGGAGACACATTACAGCAAATAAACAGAGAAAATGCAGAGGTGACACCAATGATTGTTCTGATTATGTATTCAGGTCCGGACACTGATGAGTGACCTTTTGGAATGCTCTTTATGGTAGGGTACATGTGGCAGTAGAAAGCCAAAAAACCAAAAGCCAAGAGCCAAAAACAAACAAACAAACAAACAAACAAACAAACAACAACAATAAAAATATAACCAAATAATCTTTTTTTTTGTTTGTGTTTTTAAGCTGCTGGGATTTTGTCTCTGGTCAGGAAGGTGACTAATATCTTGAAAGCCTCCCCTTATTATTATGTTTCACGGCTGATCACCCTGTCTGCCTAAGGGGAAGTCTGTCTAACTTGTAGATAGACAAATAGACAGATAGACAGAACCCCCCCCCCCCATACACACACCTAATATCTTCAGAACATCCTTCCTAACCATTTATTAGAAGCATGGCTTATTCTTATTATTATATTTGATTCAAAGTATAAAAAAAACTTATCTCTAAGTAATTTTCAACTTTAGCTGTTTCTAGTAGTTTAACAGTAATATGATGACTTAGGAAATGAGACTGGAGAAGAAAAAGAAAATGAGGTTTGCAGACCTCATAGGCACCCAGTATGGGAATCCACAGACAGTCACTCATTTAAAAACTTCACGTTCTGGAATCCCTGAGCTAACCAAGATGAAACCACCATTCTAGCAGGAGATCATAGCTCTGCAGGGTTCTTTTCAGGCAGGACAACAAAGTCAGAGCCAAGGAACTGAAAATATACCCAGCAGGATTTCCATAACTCTGCTCTAACTAATTCAGTTAGAACAGTTTCTTCATTGTTTTATGCATGGTTAAGCTATTCCTGTTCTTTCATTGCTTTATACTGTACTGTATTGTATTGTATTGTATTGTATTGTATTGTATTGTATTGTATTGTATTGTATTGTATTGTATTGTATTTTAGTGGATTGTAGTGGATTGTAGTGGATTGTATTGTGTGTGTGTGTGTGTGTGTGTGTGTGTGAAGAATAAATATTATCTCCTTACTTTATAAATGCAAAGGCAGGTGGCTGAATTGATACCAAAACAGATTTACATGTTTAGTTAAATCTGTTAGCAGATGGGAGGTGACTATTTTGCATGTCAAATGAGAGTTAATTGCAGATGTCAAGGAGAAATTGTGGTTAAGCTTACTTTACATACAGGAATGCAGGAATATTGGCTGATTATGTGCCATATGGGAAGCTCATAGTAGGACATGGATACTTCCTATCCTCCATTAATATGGGCTACACTTATCTGGGTAATTTACTCACTACATAAAAAGTTAAAATCAGATAAGAATGATGAAACACATACTTAGTAACCTACTTAATCATCACTATATTTCTTAAATATTTGTCACTTTGTTTAAAACCTTCCACAAGGAATTTAAATTCTGAGGATCATGGGCCTTTTATATAACAGGATAACTGTCCATGAAGCCTAACTTGCTTGTACACGATGACCTTACATTGTAACATCAAAAAGTTAAACACTTCTGCATCCTTATAAATAAGAATTGTTTTATAATGTCCAATAATATTGCATTCCCCTGAGGAAAGAAAATAATATATCTTGATTATCATTATTTTTCTTAATGTTCTCAAAAAATAAGTCAACATAGATGTTGTATAATGTTTCTGGCTCTGACTTTCCAACCTAGTCTACTGGCCTAGAATTTTTGGTCTAGTGTCTTGGCCTCAAATTTCTGGCCTAGCCTGGTGGCCCAGACTTTCAGATCCATAGCCCCACAGTCCCACTGAAACACACAGACACTTGTATTAATTGTACACTGTTTGACCTGGGGCCCAGGCATATAACTTGGTAGCTCTTGCTATTAAATTAACATATGGTTCTTACGCTGTTCAGCCATGGGGCTCAGTACCTTTCTCAGAGCAGTATAGTTCTCTGCATCTTCTGGCTTCTCTGTGGCATTTCTGCCCTGTTCTTCCTGTTCCTAATGTGTTCTTAGTCTAGTAGCTCTGCCCACATTTCCTGTCTGCAACTGGCCAATCAGCACTTTCATTAAACCACTAAGCAGGACAGTCACTTACAATGTAACAACATAGAAGTGTTTATTGTTAGGTGAACAAAAAGCTTTGAAGGCAGTAGCTTAAGTGTGTCTTGACATAAATCTCTTCTATGCATAATTCTAAAATAGCAGTTGTAGATTAATTTCTCATAAATGTTTTTAAGATAATTATGTTTAGGTATAAATTTTATTTTTGTGATGAGACTCAAGGACGAATAAAAATGTAGATCATCAGCAGACACTTTGGAGTTAATTAATAGCCCTCATGTATATTGCCCCAAATGTGCATGCAGAGAGGAATGGATAGACTCAGTGTATTTGTTAAAACAGAGCAAGAGAGCACACAGTATTGACAGAAAAAGGTGGTAAATGGGGTAGAGGGGAATATGGAGTGGCACATGATAGGTGTGGATTTGTTTAAAGCATATCATATGAGCATATGAGGTTCCCAATGTTTACAGGTCTCAATCTTATTATATCTCATTAGCTATGTTAGAAACATGTTACATGGAAAGTGCTGCCTGGCTTCAGTGACTGTACTCATGTGAGGGCTTGTGATTATTCTGATCCACAGAACATAACGACTGTGAATATTTGTGAACTAGTTCTCCACCGTAGCCTCATCGTCTTTTGTTGTTTGTCTTCTTAATGTTATCCATGGTGTTTAGTTTTCTTTACTTGGCACAAATTAGAGAAATCTAGGAAAAATGATATCAACTGAAGAATTAATTACTCTATCTGATCGTTCTGTGTGCATGTCTGTGGAATATATTCTTTCTGTCAGTCTCTCAGTGTCTCAAGGGTTATGCCCTCTTCCTATGTGTGTGTGTGTGTGTGTGTGTGTGTTTGTGTGTGCATGCATGAGTGCATGTGTGTGTGCATGCATGTGTATGTGTGTGTATATGCATACTTGTATGTGTGTGTGTGTGCATGCATGTGTGTGTATGTGTGTGTACATGCATGTGTGTGTATGTGTGTTTGTGTGTGCATGCATGAGTGCATGTGTGTGTGCATGCATGTGTATGTGTGTGTATATGCATACTTGTATGTGTGTGTGAGTGTGCATGCATGTGTGTGTATGTGTGTGTACATGCATGTGTGTGTGTATGTGTGTTTGTGTGTGCATGTGTGTGCATGTATGTGGGTGGAGAGGTGTGGTGTGTACCTTTTGTGTGTTCAAAATTATGAGATAAGATAATTTTGTTTTAAAACAATAATTTGCTACTCTTCCATGCAAATAGAAATTCTCTCTGAGGGTATCAATTTCACTTTTACTTCTAAATCAATAAATATAAAAAAAAAATCTGTCCTTTTTGAATGTGTGTGTCCATGGATAAGCAAAATACTCCTATGGAAATGACACAAAAAATAATTTAAAGACCAAAATATAATGCACACACACACACATACACACACACACTGAACTATTCAATACACAAAAGTAGGAATCTCTTATTTTTGTGTAAGACAAAACATTTAAAGCTACTTTGAAAAGGTAGGGTTAATTATAATAATTTATTATTTTAACAAGTCTCCTAAAAGAAAAATTGATACCACATGATCATTCATTGGCTAGTTTCAACATTTTCCAGTTTTGTGATTCATATTTCTTCATCTGTTGTTTGTTATTAAATATCAAAATTATGGTTAAGTCTTAATCTTTTTAAAATTGCTAGTAGGTAAGCATCAAATTGTAAAGAAAATCAAATTTTAATATGTAAGAAATAATCCTTTTTAAAAAACAGGATTTCTGTAGAAATCACTGGTATTTGCTGATATTCAGTACTATCAACTGATAGTTGCTATATTGCATCAGAATGGTCTGTCCTTGGAAATACTGAGGAAATAGAATACTGCTGTCCACAGGGCATTCTTGATGAAAAATTTTATAGTTAATATGACTATTTTCCTATGATATATTTATAAATTTGACCTGTCAATGTCAGTATAATTTTACAGTTTTCAGGGAATTTCAGTTATTAAAGAATATTCAAGTGCAATTGCAATATTTCTGCAAGCCTCAACTAGAAAATATATTAAAATTTTTATAACTGAACCCCTACTTTTCATGTGCTTCACCTGAAGTGTTGTGGTAATAAAGTAAAAAATATATAGTCTCATAAAAATTTAAATCTGCAGTGGTGCTGCATATCTATCCAGTACATCAATTGAACCCTAGTGTACCCTCCCAACTTGGTGTTTTCATAAAAGAACTCAGCTAATTCTGGAAGCTACTGTTAGAACTGCACTGCTTAATAGTTTTTTCTAGATGTCATTTTGACTATTGAGAAAGTACTAGCAGCTAGAAAAATGTTCTTGCAGAAAGTTCTGGTGGAATAATCAAATAATAAAACTTTATATAAAAATAAAATCAAGTATTTCTAAGCATTTCTGAAAAATAGATTATATGTTTGCTATAAAACTTCTATTATATTTTGGTCTTAGATTTTGCATCATTTCCATAGGAGTATTTTGATTATCCATGGATACATGCATCTAAACAGGATATAATTTTTTTCTTATTTATTGATATAGAAATAAAAGGCAAATTTATGCCCACTAAGAGAATTTCTATTTGCTTGGCAAATTATTGTGTTCAAACAGAATTATGCTATCTTACATTTTTGAGCTTCTACATTCTTATATTGTCGTTGCCTTTCCACTGAAAGAACATGTCATTGGTAACATTATATTATTAAGGTCAAAATCCAGCCTTCTAAAAATATTATGAAAAAGCTAGACATAGTAGTGGATTACTTTATGTAATAATGTTTTGACTAATATATATTCTATGAATTTTTGGAATTTGTGACTTTTACTTAAAAAGGTATATTATTTGTGTTTGGGTGTGTTTGGATGATGCATGACTGTGAGTGTATGCACACTCATGGCATTACCTACGTGGGTAACAGGCAACCTTTCAGGAAGAGTCAGTTCTCTTCTTTGACTGAACACTCCTGGGATATCAGAATTGAGAAGCAATTTACATATGCTTTTACCTGCTCTGCTATTTTGGCCTGAACTCAATAACTCTATGTACCATAATTTTTTGGCGTCAAATTAATTTGGTTGCAATGGTATATGAAATAGCACTGTAAATATTTAGTAGATTCTATGTAATATTTCATGACATATATCACCTTTGAAAGGACAAACTTACATGTCTCTCAAAATCTCTATGCTGTAACCCTCCCAATTCTTCTACATTTTAAAATATGCATGACACATGTATTATTTGTGTTACAACACACAACAGCACATACTATCTGACTCTGCTTTTATCTGTTGATTAAGGCTTCCTAGTCCTTTAATCCCTACACGTTTTCTGCCTTCTGATTTCCACCATTCTACTTCTCAATTTTTCTACTTAAGCTTCTTATATTAATCATATGTGTGAGAGTATTTAATAATTTTATTTCGGTTTCAGATTTCATAACTTAAGCATAATTTCCTTGAATTGACGACCAACAGACACCAGGAACTAATTTTCAGTCCTTTTGAACCATTTAACTATCCTTTACTGTCCTTTCTTCATGTGCAAAATGTCTTCCTCTTCATTAGTCATGGATAGTATGAGTCATCTTGGGTTCTCCCACATAACCTTTGCAGGTCATGTATTTTTGAATTGTTATCTGTATTCCTTTCCAGAAGATGAAAATTATATTCAGTCTACTGGTCTTCTATTTGGATTTTTATAAAGTCACATCAAATATGAGGTATTGAAATCTATTTCATCTTTTCTTCTGAAACCCCTCTGTTGAGGTTCCATCAAGACCCTATTATTCCAGGTCTCTCATTCATTGATCTTAAATTATCAAGTACTTATGGTCTTGCGGTTCCAAGAACTATATTTCATACTTTATGTTTTTTTATAATCTATTCATTTCTCTTAGGTCCAATGTGACTGTCATAAATTAAGCCACTGATTTCTCTCAGTTGGCTCTTATCACTGTAACATGCATTCACAGTCTCCTCTCTCTCGAGGGTTTTCTCACTCTAATATTTTCTGCATTTAACTAAGGTGAACTCTCAAAATAAATCTTTCGCTTTATCTCTCACTTTAAATTTTTTGGATATAGACCAGACTCATTAAACCAGTTCATTAGCTGAACACTAGTTATTTCTCTAGCTTTATCTCTTTCCATTTCCCTGATTTATTCTGTAATTTAAAAAGGTATAATCCTCCTTGTTTTCTCTCAGAGTTAAAACTTTTCACAAGGCTTAGTCTACTTGGAATAAATTTTCCAGCAATTGTCATAGGGATAATTTCTGTTAAGTGAAATATATGACAAATGGGCACAGAATTTCATAATAGGCAAAGTAGAATTCAGATTTTAACTGAGTCATGTATACTGTAGTATGAGTTGAGAAAGTCACTGAGGATCAATATATCTTTAAAATGGTGATATTTACAGTGCTCATTTAATGATGTAGTTGGACTAAATTCCATATGTCAAGTTCCAGTGTATTGTCTTATTAAAGAATGGAAAAGAACCTGGACAAATGTTAAAATTTTAATTCCCGAAGTACATTAGTGAATGTAAAGTAAAATCATTATATAGATATTCCATCTCCACAAAATTCTATTCTTCTCCTTATCTCTGTCTAAGAAGATTCTACTGTACTTTTCATTGGGCTTGAAATCAATGTAACTCCTAAGTTATTTTTAATTGGTGTATAAGAAAAATATGACCTATTTAAGACACAGAATAGCTGAACAGCATTCCTGCATTATGTTATTTCAAAAATTAACAGAAATATTAAAGTTCTCAAAGATATCAATCTTTTTCTATTCTATTCACAAGACATTTAAAGGATCAGAGGCCTCCAAAAATCAAGACATCTTCATAATTAATATAACAAAGATAGTGTCTTTGCATACTTAAAAAATATAAGAGCTTCCTATAGCCTTTCACTTCTCCCTCTTGTTCCTGACCAGTTGTTCTGCAATTACCTAAACATAGTATAACTGTGTCAATCAGCAATTCAATATGACTTATGGATAGGGAAAAGTAGCTTTGAATATAATTACTGATATCTATGATAGTAAAATATGTGAGAAGATAACCATGTTCCTTTACAAAAAGAACTGGAAATCATAATCTCTCTCGCAATATAAAAACTACAGATGAAAATAAGTTGAAACCTCAAATCATATTAAATTCTTGCATTTTCAAATATTCATTATATTAAATATACTGCATAAATTGTCTTGAAAATTTAGATGTTTTGACCTTATATTAAAAGTACTAGTTATGAAGATATAGTTTTTGTATAGGATTTTTGTATTTAATAACAAATAATATGATGCTAATTTTGGTCTGATAATCTAAGTGAAATTATTTTAAATATGAGGGTATTAGATATAAAAAATATTTTTATAGTGTTACTAATTACAATGATTTATTTGTTATTTTAGCCATGATGCATTTTGAAAACATTATATTATTTTTTCTTAATTTCTTTTAATGTAACCAGGCAAAGATATATCTTACATAGCAAAATTAAATGATAACTTTCAAGTCTCAACAGAAAGAACTTGTCTTAGAATTTATTCCATTAGTTTATTAGTGAGGGAAATTTTGTTACAGCTGTGAAATAGCGTTTACAGGAGCAAGATAATGGATTTAAAAAAAAATACATCATTTCTTCAGTGGACTGTCAGAACTTTATAAACTGCTTCAAGTTTGGCATTTCACAGTTCCGTAGATTAGCAATCAAGCTTGAGTCTCCTGTGCTAGAACAAAAGTGTCAGCAAGGCATTGATTTTTGTCTGGAAGATGTCTGGAGAAGACCTACCCTTTGCTTTTCCTTGCCTCTGGGCTTCTCCTATATTCCTTTAGTTTTCTCAACTTCTTTCATCTCAAATACAGCAAGAGTGGATTGAAGATTTTTAAACTATATCATGATACTGTTTCTTACCCTTCCACTGACCTTTGGCCTGACTCCATTACTCATGTTTATAAATTTTTGTGGCATATGCAGAACCTTAATGAAATCTTTAAAAAGAAAAAAAGTACAAAAAAAAGCATTGATGACGTACTGCTTCTGGACTGCCTGACAGTAGATTATTTTCATATACACTATATTCTGATTTGAATTCCTCTCTCATAACCCTTCCAAGATCCTCCTCACCTTCTGTTCCATCCAAATGTATACCCTTCCTGCCTTTGTGTATTCTTATAAACAAATAGCATTTAAACAGTGACAAATAAAATACAAAAGAATAAATCATGATTGAGTAAAAAAAATAAATAAATAAACAAGAAAAGTAGCTTAGGTAATCTACTCAAAGAACATTTCCAGACTCTGATGCTTAGACTAAATTCTCCAAATCATACCTATAGTACTGTACCAAAACCAAAAAACCAAAAACCAAACCAAAACAAAAAACCCTACAACTGCGGCTTTTCTACCCTATCCATACCAACTCTGCATCCCATAGACCATCTTCATGTGCCTCTCTTTCCTTTGTTGTGTCCCAGCACTAAACTCAGGTGACAGCCTTGCTCTATAACAAGCTTTGCCTACCAGAGGACAAGGAAGACTGCATGTAGTCCTCCATTTTCTCTGTTTCCTCAATTCCACTTCTCAGAGTTGCCATGTTGAGCTCAATAGACCAGCCCCTCTGGCCAATATACACTCCACCATGATAGTTTGAATGTAATTGGCCCTCATAAAGTCATAGAGATGTTGCTTTGTTGGAGTGGGTATGGCTTTATGAGAGGAAGTATGCCTCTGTGGGGGCAGGCTTTGAGGTTTCATATGCTATGGATACTGCCCACTGCCCAGTATCTAAATCAACTTATTGTTGCCTACAGGATATAGGACTCTTAGCTACTTCTCCACTACCATGTCTGTCTGCACATAGCTGTGCTTCTCATCATGATGATAATGTACTATACTTCTAAAACTGAATGTGAGCCACCTCAATTAATGCTTTCTTTAAGATTTGCCATGGTCATGGTGTCTCTTCCCAACAATGAAAAAAAAAAAAAAAAAAAAAAAAGAAAGAAACAACACTCTAAGACACACAGAATTCAAAACTAGCAAGCACTTCCCATGAATATATCAGTGTTGCGGTCAGTAAAATAGGTAACAAAGCCAACAGACTGTAAAATCTACAGAGGAAAAAAAAAATACAAAAGCAAAATATTCACTCAAAAAAGGAAAACCCAGATGTCAGCATATACATGTAGAGTCACCCTAACCCAGAAGCCTAGATACTAGCATTATAATAATATATCTCTACTAGATCCCAACTATCCTATCACAGCAAAGCATGAATATGCCAGCATAGATACAGAAGAGGAAAAAGATCTTAAAATCAACTATAAGATGTCAGTTGAGGTTTATTCAAAGACAAATAAATCAATCCCTTGAAAAATTCCAGAAAAACACAAAGAAAAGTAAAAGGAGGAAATGAATAAGTCCCTCAATGTAAGACAGAAACACATGGACACACATACACAAACAAACAACAAAAAACTGAAGAAAGTGAATAGATTCCTCAAGGAAAGCCAAGAAAAAAATCAGTAAAAGGAAAAAATAAAACTGCTCAAGATCTGTAAATGGAAATACAAGAAATATAAAAATACAAACTGAAGGAATTATGGAAGGTAAAAATCTTAGAAATTTGAACAGAAGCTACAGAGATAAACTTTACCAATGGAAGAACACAAGAGAAGGTAGGAAGACTCTCAGGCATTGAAGATACCACAGAAGAAATGAATGCACTTATCAAAGAAAATGTTAAATCTAAAAAATACCTGTCAAAAACCATCCAGAAAATCTCAGAGACAATGAAAACATTAAAAATAAATGTAATAGAGATAGAAGGGGAATCCCAGTTCAAAGGCCCAGAATATATATATATTTTTTACGAAATTCTAGAAAAAAAATATTTAAACATAAAGAAGGGACATAACAATAAAGATACAAGAAGCACAAAGAATACCAAAATAGACTGGACCAAAAAAGAATGTCCCCTTGCCATATAATAATCAAAACACTAAGTATATAGAAAAAATAGGGTAATAAAAGCTGAAAGGGAAATAGATCAAGTAACAATAAGGCCAGAGATATTAGAATTGCACCTGACTTCTCAATTGGGAGTCTAAAGACTAAAGGAAAGAATGACATAAACATGTTCTAAAGAATTTAAGAAGCCAGCCTAGCTTACTATGCATAACAATATTTTTAATCACACATTATTCTATGTTGAAGTCAAATTTTGACAATATACATCTACAAATCTAGTCATACAAAAGGTGCTAGAAAGAAAACTCCAAATTGAGGAGGTTATTCCACTCATAAAAAAACAGGAAAAAATAACCTTACACCAGCAAAGTTTACAATTTTTGATCATGGATATAAGTTTAATACTCCCACCAAAAGATCAGTAGGAATCCTATATACAAATGATAAATTACTAAGAAAGAAATAAGGGGACCAGATCTTTAACTAAAGCCTTAAATAATATAAAATTCCTTGAGACAACTCTCACCAAGCAAATGAAGATTTGTGTGATACAAACTTCATGTCATTGAAGAAAAAACAAAAACAACAAAAAAAACTCAGAAGATGAAATATATCTCATGCTTATAGAGCAGCATAATTTACATGGAAAAACTAGCTATCATACCAAAATCAATCTACTGATTCAATAAAATCTCCATCCAAACTTCTGTACAATCTAAAGACTTCCAGAGCAATCGAGATCCTGATATAATATAGAACTATAGCAAAATTTACATGATATTAGCATAAAAGCAAACACAATGACCAATTGTAATAAAATCAAAGACCTGGATATAAATCTAATCATCTATGGATATTAGACTTTTGATAAAGTATGCGAAATATACAGTAAAAAAAATCTTCACATTTTTGTTCATCAAAATGAGTGTTAGCATATAGAAGAATGCAAGTAGATCAATATTTATTTACCCTCCATTTGCTTAAGTCCAAGTGGATCAAAGGCTTCAACATAAAACTAGATACACTGAACCTAATAGCAGAAGAAGTATGGATTATCCTTTAAAACTGGCACAGGAGACAATTTTCTAAAGAGTATACTAACACCACAGATACATTAAAAATAATAAAGGAAACCTCATGAAATTTAAAGTGTTCTGTAAAGCAAATGACCAGTAGGACAAAACAGCACCCTACAGAATGAAAAAAAAAATGATTTTTACCAACTCCACATTTCATGGAAAGCTAGTGTAAAAAATACATAAATAACTAACAGATCTAGATATATAATAGTGAGGTAGAGATCTAAACAGAAAATTCTCAATACTGGACTCTCACATACATGAAAACACTTTAGGATTAAATCATCAAATTAAAACTATGAGATACTTTCATACAGCTGCCAAGATGGCTAAGTAAGCAACACCAATGATAGTTTATGCTGGCAAGAATGTGGAACAAGGGGAGCACTCCGCCGTTACTGGTGCAAGTGCAAATTTATCCAAGCACTATCGAAATCAATATGATGATTCCTCAGAAAATTGGGAATATATCTACATCAAGATATAGCTATGCCACTTTTTGGCACACACCCAAAGGATTTTTCATCCTACCACGTGAACACTTGCTCAACTATGTTCATAAAGACTTCATTTAAAATCAGCACAAATTGAAAGCAAACTACATGTCCCTCAACTGAAGAATACATTTTAAAAATAAACTTTATATTTACACAATGGAGCATCACTCAGCTACTTAAAACTATGACATCATAAATTTTGAAAGCAAACAGATAGAACAAAATTATCCTGAGGGAAGACATCCAGGTCAAGAAAAATAAACATGGTATGTAGTTACTTACAAATTGATACTAATTATCAAGTTAAATATAATCATTATATAATCAACAGTCTTAGAGTAACTAAATAACAAGGAGCCCTGGGGTGGAGGCACATGGATCTCCCTGAAAATGTGAAACAAAATAAATTTGGGGGTGATCTGGGGGAGGGTAGGAATGGGAACAAGAAGGATGGGTGGAGGCATAAATGGAAACAGTACTGGGAGAGACAACTTCAAATGGGGGGCAGCTCAGTGTTAATCTGGAAATAGTGGAATTGATAGTCCCTGGAATCTTTGAGTATAACAATAGCAAAAACTTCTAACAATGGGGAATGAGGAGTCTGAACCATTCATCTTCTGTAACCAGGCAATGCTTCCAGTGGTAGCACTGGGACATCAACTCAACCACAAAATCTAATTATAATCTTCTTGTTAGCAAAATATTCTGTGGTAAGGGTGGTCAGAACTTGTGGCATTGCCAACCAATGACTAGTACTGCTTGAGGGCTATGCCTAGAGAAGAAGGCTACCCATGCCATTGCCTGGATAGCAAGAACCCAGGGGCCACACAGATCAGAGACTTAATATCAAACATAAAAGGTAAAGAAAAGTCAGTGAAATCATCCCTAATGATATTCTGCTGTATGCATTAATTGGTACCTAGTCCAATCAGATATCCCTGAGAGGCCTGCTCTTTTCTGAAGGAAAATGGAGAAGTAAAATGTTAAAGACTGGAGGTGAAAGTGGGAGGTGATTGAGAGAAGCAGAAAGAGAAGAATATGTTATCAAGATATAATTGTAATAATATAATGTATATATAATTACAAATGCTTAAGAATTATAGTTTACAATATGTTTTACATTTTTCTTACATTCTCAATAATATATATACAGTAGCACTCTTGTAAAACTGTTATTCCTTTATTTCTGTGAGTTGTGAATCTGGGAAAATTACAGATCAACTGTTTAGTTGTTAATCACAAATGAAGAAAGCCATTAAGTTATGATTTTAATTGAATTATGATTAATCTCTTTCCCTGAGTCTCCTTTCAGACACAGCCTCTCCCAAATACCATGTTTTGAACCTCTTTCATGTTCTACCGATGATATCATGTTAAGAATATCTTTTGTTTAAATTACTATTGAATGTACATATTTATGTATGCATATATGAGTATATAAACACAAAAATATTTAAATACAACCAGCCAAATCAAATTTTTCTCTATAGTATATGTAATTTTATGGCTGTAGAATTTGTCTTGGACAACCGACTAGAGCATCCTGAGAGAGGATAATTCTAATTCTCCCAGCAGTCATTAGTTGAATATAGTTTTTTTTTTTTTTTTTTCTAGAGGTAGGACCATGTGAAGTTTTCTCCACAAAAAAAAAGAAGTTTTAACTTTGTCAAACTTTTAAAGTCAGACATTATTAGAAATTGTATATGTTATTCAGTTAATAATTTATGATCATTTATTGTCTTTTTTCTATCTTTTAGAAAATTAAATATTGATTTACTTTTTTCTAAAACTACTCATGGCATCCCTGAGAATGATCATGCTTTGATTGTCATTTGAAGATACTCAATTATGTCAAGATACATTAACACTGACAAAATTTTTTTGAGTATATTGAGAAATTTGAAGTAAAGTAATATCTTCAGTTTATCTAGAGCCACTTTTTTGTGGTTCATAGAAGATTAAATTTCATTATTACCAAATTTAAATTTTTAGTAGACTAAGATTTTTCTCAATTATGTTCAATGATTTCTTCCTTCCAGTAAATATGAAAAAAAAAAAACCTACATATCTGTTGAAGCTTATTTTCAGTATCTATCCAGAGTCAAGAGGAATGGGAAGAATCTCCACATTTGCAACGTATTGATGGGATACTATAGAATAAGAAAACTGTGATTAACAAAAAGAGTAAAATGCTCAGAAAATACAATTAGTACTAGTCTCAGTAAAAAAATAGAATTTCAATTCTGCCATGTGTGTTTTTGTAAAATACATTGCACATTTGCATTCAGAATTGATTAATTCTTTGCATTAAGTCTATAAGCACTTGCTGCAATGCCATTCTAACTCATTTCTAAGTCTACATATTTAAAGGACTGACCTCTCCTTTGGCATACCTCTGTATATAACTATGATATCTTTACCCATGAATACTGTTCTACAGATCTTACAAACCAAAGGGGGAAAAACAGAGTAAGAGATGTTTAGATCCCAACATGTGCAAGCCCTTAAGGGACACGAGGTGAAATAGAGGCAATATCTTGACTGTGACCTTGAATTGCGCTCCAAGATATGGGAAGGAAGTGAACTCCTGAAGGATCTAGGTTTTCTGAAGTTACCTATTATTTTTATTATTCTGGCTTTTTAACTTTAGCTATAAGCCACAAGCTGTCTGTCCCCATATATCTAAAATTTCAAGGAGTCAGATACCAGAGCAAAGAAGCAGAATACTTTCTCGCTGGTCTTCTCATCTTGACAAGCTGTAGAGCAACCAGTTGTAGGTACAACTAACTTCGTCATAATGCAAACCCTCTAGCAACAAGTTAGATATCATGATATAAAGGGGAAAATAATGGAGAGGAAAAGCACATTGCTCATAGATTCATATATGATGTTATCTGTTTTCTTATTGATGTTTTATTTTATTTATTCATTTGTGATCTTCTCTATGCCTTCTATTCTGTCTTAGTCTCCCTTCTACTTACAACAAAGAGATTTGAGCGTGCAATACAATATAGATCAAATGGACTCATGAAGCATCTATAGAACATCCAAGTTAAAAGATTACCTCTCAAGAGTACATGGAATTTTCTCTAAGATAAATATTATTTCAAGACACAGAACAAATTTTGCCAATAAGAAAACTAAATATTAAAATATTTTCTTTGTAAAGTAGCCATTGTCTTGGTAAGATTTTTTTTTTTTGCTGTGATATAATACCAAAAATACCAGTCTATTGTTAAAAAGGTTCATTTTATATGACAAATTCCTAGGTCACACTCTATCACTGGAGAAATCCTGGGCAGGAATTTGAGGCAGAGATCTGAAAGCATAAACGTACGCAGAAGCTATCATGGATATTGCTTCCTAGTTTGCTTCTCATGGCTTGTGGCTTCACTTACATAGAGTGGCTCTGGGTAACATGACTGCACAGAAATAGGAATAAAGAAATAATAGACACTGAAGAAAAAAGAGAACACATGGATTATGTATTCATATACATATTTTATGTACAACACAAGTGGTGGAATTAGCTAGTCTAGTTGGGAGCTTTCTGTTGGGAGGAATCTTACTCTGTAAACATACAGAGGGGAAAATTCTGGCTTACAGTTTCCACAAACATGATCAATCATTCAAAAATATTTGAACTGGGACTAAAAGAAGCCTTTGTTATTTCCATGTGTTTGAGGAACTGTAATCATGTAATCAATGCATAGTAATTCAAAACTTCATTCATTTCCCACAGACTTACTCAACTATCTTCTTTATATTGCTCAGAAAAACTTCCCTAGGAGAGAAACCACACACAGTGTGTTAAGACTTACCAGCTGAATCATGAAATACTCAAGAATCTGAAGCAGCAACCATACAACAGAAAAAATACAAAGAACAACAGCAACACAAAATCATAAGGTGATCATAGTATCAACATAAAGATTATAGTGTAGATTCATATTTTAAAGAAAATACCAAACACACAGAAACAAGCATGGTACTTTCACAACATTGCTATTAAGAAAACTAATATCCTCTTGCTAGTTGTAAAATGGCCAGCACTAGTAATAACTATGTTAATATGAGACAGGCTCACGTAGATAAGAATAATGTTTTATTCCTTATGTTAAATTTAAAAATAAGAAAAAATGCAGTGGGACAATTAGGAACAGTGGTGGTCAATAGGTCTAGGTAACATTGAGAAATGCTAAATGACTTTATATATAATTTGAAAATACAGTAATAAGAATCATTGTTTTGTTCAAATAATAAAATACTCCCACAAAGATGCAAATGACTCAGTTTTACTAGATTTTGTCTGTTTCTACATTATGTCTATGGACACGCATTAGAAAAGTTTAGATATTTTAAGAAGCTTGAGAAACAACCATCACGATTTTATTAATTATTTGGAAATATGCTTTTTAGTACTTACTTGCTAAGTTTTAAATTCAAAAACTCCATAAATTATTATTTTACACAGGACTATACATTCTTTCTGGCAAAAGATATAATATTTTATATATAAGCAATGAAATGACAATAATATGGGCATATTTATTTATGCTTGCTAAAATTTTCATTAGTTTTCTCATAAGAATGCTAGGTTCAATAAAACACAAGCAACTAACAAGGATTGAACTGATATCCTCATGTTGACATGTCCCTTTGAATATCAGTCAGACATATCTTTGGACAAATAAGTTAGTATTCTTCTGATTCTGATTATTTTCTCATGACAACTCAAAGATTAAAAGAATAAATTAAAATGCCCACAAGTAATTATAGACTTTTTGATATCTGTAGAAACAGCATTAATAATCTGTCCCTAACATCTGCAACTAGACAAAATATTTTATTATCATACATTTTTTCTTAGTATTCTCAAGATATAAACAAAATATTAGAATAATGAAATGTCAATATGCCACACTTTAATGTGAGATTGGCATTTGTTTACTCCCCTCCCCTTTGAATCTATACGTGATCTTTTTCTTGTATGAGATTTTACTAACATCTGTGTTTTAAACATACACAAAAATGCAAACATACATGTCTTTCTGGATCCCCTTGGACTCAATTTTGAGAATCCTACCATCTCCAGAACACAAGATACTGGTCCCACTTCTGCCCATGCCATTTGAATGTTGTCTATCTACATTCCAAAGGCATTGCTCAGGTCCATGCAGGTTCCTCAGCTGTCAGTTCAGAGTCAGTGAGCTCCCAATAGTGTGTATCAGCTACCTGGGTTTCCTCCTTTGTTCATATAATCTCTCCTCCCTTTCTCCAGCTGTACTGGGTGCTTGACCTGGTGCTTGGCTGTGGTTCTCTTCATATGCTTCTATCCGTTGCTACATTAAGGTTATATAATAACAATTATGATTGTTATCAATTTGATTATAGGGGAAGGCCGGTTCCAGCACACTCTCCATGATTGCTTGAAGTCTTTGTTTGGCTTATCTTTGTGGGTCTTTGAGTATTTCCCTAACACCAGCTTTTGTTTTTGTTTTTGTTTTTTTGTTTTTTTTTTCTCTAACCCAACCATGGCTCAATGCATTGACTCTCCCTGAAGTCCTTGGCATTTATGAGGAAAGGATGGGGAAACAGAGTGAAAGGAGGCTGAGAGATAACTGGGAAGAGTGGAGGGAAGGGAACAGTGGTGGGTATGTTTAAAAAAATGAAATAAAAAAGTTAAATAAAAGAACAAAAAGTGAAAATATTACTAAAATTCACTCATAAGTAGGGCAAGAGTGGATGGCAGTGTCAAGAGTAAACATTTTTGTTTTATTCAAATTTATTCAAACTTATCTACTCCCTCCCCCTGAAAAGGAACATTATGATGATTTGCTGGACTCATTTCTGTTTTCTCCCACTCCTAAGTATTCACCACACTATGGAATCTTTGAGCTTCTCAAACCAATATCTGGTCTACTACATAGCACTGAGCGAGGGAAAGTGGACATTTTTGCACTGAGAGCTTAGTTATATTCAGGACCTATATATTTTGTCCCTATGGCAGGGACATGAGATGAAGGAGAACAATGAACTTTTTGCTAGAGGATGAGACAAATATTCTTGTTTTTTTCAGTAATAAAGCATCACATAACTTTGGAGAAGACATAGTTGTTCTGTAACTCAAGTTCTTAATCTTGAAATTGGAATTATTATGGCAGCATTACCTAATTTTTATCAAAAGTTTATGTAAGGAAGAAATGTGCAAGCATCTTAAGGCATAAAATAAGCATGATGATGTTAATAATAGGCGTGTGGGGGAGGAGCCCACGAAGTATACAACATTACTATGCAAAGAACTAGAAACTAGAGGCAAAAGAGGAATTTTGAGAGCAGGGGAAATAGTGGAGGGGGAGCACACATAATGGCTATTCAATACTAAATGGTTATCCAGCAAACATACATAAAATGACATTATACAGACTGAGTGGGGGTATTTATGTATTTGTATATACATATGTGGATCTAACAACAATTAATGACCATACTAGCTCCAGGAATTTTAAAGACAGCAAGAACAATTATATAAGAAGGTTTGGAAGGAGAGAGTAAAGAGAACAATGATAAAGTTATATTATATTTAAAAATAAAATGTTTAAGTATACCTGGAATTAAATTGTGCCCTCGCTTATAAATTTGGTCAGAGCCAGGTTATTTGATCCTCTAGAATATCAATTATTTTCTAGTATTTGTTACCATCTCCTTCATTTGTGAGCAATTCAAGGGGAGAACTGAGAAATAGGTGTGGTAAATAATAGCTCTAGTCTGTGATGTAACTCATAAATCATTGAATTCCATCAACATATAGCAAGTAAGCTTAAGAAACTTATTGGCAATCTAATAACAATTATTAATGACAATACAAGATATTCTGGGAAAACACTAAGAAATTGGGTATTATGTGTTTTTATTGCAATAATAACTAATCACTGTGGTGATATATTATATTTTTAATAAAAATAATCTAGAATATCAGAAAACATGGTCACCCACAACCAAACGATGAAGGTCAGAGAGTGAAGACCAACACTTTTAATCCCATCACTCAGGAGACAAAGATCCATATGCATCTCTATGAGTTCAAGGACTACAATCCAGGCAGTGGTTACCCATACCATTAGCAGTTAGTCCCAACACTTGGGAGTCAGAAGCAGAAGGATCTTTGTGAGTTAGAGGCTACTATTTGGTCTACAAAGTATGTTCTAGGAGAGCCAGTACTATCATACAGAAAATCCTATCTTGAAAAAAAGAAAACAGAGCAAAAAATAAAATAAAAGGCTGGAAGAGATAACTCTGCCCTCTCATATTCCAGGCTATTTTAGTGAAATATATAATATATATCCACAAATCACAATGATGTATTTATTAATTAGTTTTATTTAATAATTTCTCAAAGTATATGTACTTCAAAGTTTTGTGATGTACAGGATCAATGTATGTAATTTAGCTTGCCATTTAAAAATTATTAAATATAAATAATTTCTATTTATAAGTAATTTGTATGTTATTTGACCTTAAATGTTACTGAACAATAAATTTGCTGATATGTTAACCCAACTATATTTGAGAGCAACTATACAATAAACTTATAATCAGAACCATATACTTGTTAAATCATATAAATTCCTTATTATAAATCTCAACAATTTGGACTGACATTAACAGATATCTTGAAGCTCTTCTTTGAGTGAAGAAATACTTTTAAAAAAACAATATAAAAACTCAGTGCATGCTTAAATGTATCACTTTGGAAACTTTAATCAAATCTAACTGTGTTAAACCCTCTATTACTGTATTTAACCAATGGTGATAAAATACTTTAATTCTGTTTCCTTAGTTTAAATTCCTTTGTAACTGTGGAAACAGCATCCTCTTTCATCCATTCTTGGAAAAATATTTGCGCACTGTTAAGAATGATGCTTAGATATGAGTAGTTGCAATAAATTACTTTTAACTAATAACATTTCACTTAGTATTGATTTAATTTCCATTTATTTAATGATAATTTTATATTTTCATTATTAACTATTTATCTGATTCATTCATCTCTTTATGAGCCCTACATTCCTTCTCAAATTGATGGCTTTTTTTTGTATTATGTCTACATCAAAGTGAGAATGTGGTGTGTGTGTGTGTGTGTGTGTGTGTGTGTGTGTGTGTGTGTGCGTGTGTGTGTGTGTGTGCATGTGTGTGTGTGTGTTTGTGTGTGTAATATGAGTAAATACAGGCCTCTCCATTCACTAGTGTTGCTTAATATGTGTATTTGTTTAGGGTCATAACTTGGGATTGTATAAATGAGTATTATAAATTCTTACTGATGACTACACAGGAATCTATGGACACCCATGCTTTATATCTTTATATCCTATTCTCAGCAGCAAGTGTAGACTAATAATCTCCAACACACATACACACAAATAGACACACTTATATAAAGTATTGAATTCTCTTTTTATATTCTCCATTTGTCCACTTTGAGATATTTTTTAAACAGAGTATTTAACATTTTTGTTAATAATATATATAATAATAATATATATTAGTGAAAATTTACTTACTTTAAGCTCCTTTGGGCATATAATTGATATGTGGATATCATGGCATTTGAAAAATAAATTTTTATGTTCATAGGAAAAAATTTAAATAAAATTTCATTGTGTCCCTTTGTGTGATTGTTTTCACTAAAAAACACAAGTATTTCTAGTATTTTGTTCAACATATATTATTGCATTAGTCCTTAAATAATGGCATTTTTCATAAATATACTTTTTGAAATATGTTTCATTTTATTTTTGAAAACATGGTTCACTTGATATTGAAACTGTTCTAGGTCACATTTATTTTTTTAATAATGTAGTTTATTTCTAGTAGTTTTACTGTTGTACTTAAAATTTAAAGGAAAAATAATTATATGTTCAGTGTTTTTATCAACTATTTTTTATACTAATTGTTAAATGTGTTATATTTAACCTCAAATTATATCTGCTGTTCATGAATTCTACATCTCGTGAAAATTTATCTCATTGAAGCAAACAAATTTTTAACAACACTTTAACAAGTCTTGTAAGGCTATTGATTTTCCATTTATATGAAGTTTATGATACTATTATAAATACTGAAAAATTTATGAAATAAACATCTTTTACTTTGAACATGCTCAATCATTTGGTTGTCAGTCCTTTCCAGTAACTTATATTTTAACATGATGATAGAATGTTATTAGAACGTCTGATACTACAATTGAAAATATTCCTCTATATTAATAAGTGACAATCCAGAGGAATTTTTAGTCAGTGTAAAAAAAGGATTTATTAAATTTACTTGTTAGAAAATGCAAGAGAATTATATAGTATTTTTGTGCATACGGTATAATTTGTGATTAGTGGTAATAAAATTATTACAAAATATCACTAATGTATACCTGACTAAAATCCAAGATTTACTTATATTTAATTACTGGTTCATATTCCGACACTTGACAATACATAATCCTAATATTTCTTAAATTATTAGTACTGTAATTGGTTTCAAATTTGGCAATACTACCTGTTCACTTGGTTAAAATAAAATACTATAAGTAGCACCTTTTTTCTCTTGAGGACACAATATATCTGGTTTTGAAATGAATAATATTAGAATTCCCTAGTGTAGAACTCTAAACAGTGAAAAACTGTTTCTGTGAATTATAACTTATGTAATCAAGAAACATTAGTCATTAAAGTACACTGATCAAATTAGCATACCTTTATCTATTTTATATTGCCTTAAGTAAGTAAGTAGCTGGTTTCTTGAGTACATTACAGCTTTATTTATAGTTAATAAAATTTCACAAAATATGATAGATTTATATCATATTTATAATTTTGAAAGCAATGACTTAAATTTATTTTGATCTTCCATGGGAAAATTATTTTTCAGAATGAAATATTACATATGTGTGTGTTTCAGTTTTTAAAGTGGGACACTTTCTTAGATATTTTATGGTCAAGTTAGTATCAACATTTCTAATGAACAGATTTCATTTTCCATATTATCAAGATTCTGCAAGAAGTTCTCTTAATGCCTTTGGACCTGAAATCTAATAATTAGTCAATCATTTTTTTTTTTACATATTTAGTTGTTTGAAAACCAACTTTATGTATGCTAGTGAAACAGCATATTATATTGCATTGAACAATTACATATGCAGATAGTAAATCTCTTGCCCACCCTAATATACCTGATGTGATGATAGTGTGAGGTGATTTTTTTTTTTTTAGGTTGTTGATGATGGCATTTACAATTTTTTAATGTTGAACCATCCCTGCATCTCTGGGTGAAGCCTCATGTTGCATGATTTTTTTTTTTTTTTGATATGTTCTTGAATTTGATTTGCCAATATTCTATTGAGAAGCTTTGCCTCAATATTCATGAGAGAGATTGGTCTGTAATTCTCTTCCTTTGTTCTATTTTTTTTGTGGCTTGGGAATTAGGGTGACTGTAGCCTCCAAAAAGAGTTTGGCAATGGTCCTTTGGTTTCTAGTGTGTAAGAGTATTGTTATTAGCTATTCTTTGAAATTCTGGTATTATTTTGTGATAAAATCATTTGGCTCTGGAAATTTTTCTGCTTGAGACATTCTTAACTGCTCCTATTTTTAAGGTTATAGTTCCATTTATGTAATTTATCTGATCTTGATTTAATTTTGGGTAAGTGGTAGTTGTCCAGGAATCTGTCCATTTCCTTTTATGTTTTCTGATTAGGTGAAGATTTTTTGAAGTATGACCTAAAGGTTCTTTGGATTTTTTTTGGTATTTGTTGTTATGTTTCCCTTTTCATTTTTTGATTTTGTTCATTTGGATATTGTCTCTGTGCCTTTTAATTAGTTTGGATAATGGTTTGTCTGTCTTGTTGACTTTCTCCAGGAACTCTTTGTTTCATTAATTCATTGTATTGTTTCCTTAGGTTCATCTTTTTAAGTTCCAGCCCTGAGTTAGATTACGCCCTGCCATCTACTCCTTCTGAGTGAGTTTGCCTCATTTTGCTCTAGCAATTTCATCTGTGCTATTATGTCTCTTGTGTGAGAATTCTCCTTGGTTTTTATGTAGGCACCTAGTACTATGAACTTTCCTCTTGGCAGTGATTTTATTTCATCTCATAATTTCGGTATGTTGTGGACTCATTTATATTAAATTCTAAGAAGTCTTTAATTTCTTTTTTTTAAAAAAATTCTTCCTTGACCCAGATGTGATTAAATTGAGAGATGTTTAGTTTCTGTGGTTTGTGTTGTCGATGAACTCTAACTTCAGTCCAAGAGGTTATTTTTTGTATATGTTCATATTTGTTTACGATGGATTATGTGGCCAGTTTTAGGGAAGGCTTCATGGCGTGCTGAGAAGTTATATTCTTTGTTATTTGAGTGAGATACTCTGTATATATTTTTTAAGTCCATTTGAGTCATAATATCTGCTAGCACCCTTAAGTCTCTGTTCATTTTCTGTCTAGAAGACCTATCTATTGGTGAGAGTGGGGTATTGAAATCTCTCACTATTAGTGTTTGGAGCTTGACATAAATTTTAAGCTCTAGCAATATTTATTTTACATATGTGAGTGACCTTGTATTATGGGCATACATGTTCAGGAGTAAGATTTCTTACTGATAGATTGTTCCTGAGATGAATAAGTAATGTCCTTCCTAATCTAGTTTGATTGAATTTAGTTTGAAGTCTATTTTGTTATATATTAAGATAGCTACATAAGTTTGTTTCTGGAGTTCATTTGATTGGAATATCTTTTCATGATGCTCTACTCTGCTGTCTCCATTTTTTAAATGCTGGGTTTACTATCATTTTATTCTATACCCAACTATATTAAAATATTCCTAGTTATTAACTTATTTTTGAGATAATAACATAATTGAATCATTTTTCTCTTCCTTTTTCTCATTCAAAATTTTGATACCTACTCCTTTATTTTACTCTTTTTTCAAAGTCAGGGCCCTGTTTTTTCTAATTTTTGTTACATACATTTATGCACATATAACATTTTCAACTAGCAAACTAACACAGCATATATCTGTGAACAAATACTGTATATACACACACATACCTTTTTATTCATCATGTTATGTTAGCATAACTGAAATATCCTATTAAATTCCATGGTAAAATAGTTTTTATCAACATATTATATTTATAAAGTTTCATAATGGTATAAAATGACACTAATACAACAGGACATATCATGTCAAGTCTAAAACACTAACTAACTGCTTTCTGTTTCTAACTTCTTAAAAGAAAAGTCTGAAGCAAAACATCTTTTGGAGGCAAAGTTCTTGTTATTCAACAGTAGTTCTGCTCTTTAATAGTCATGCAATGCTGATCAAATAGGATTGATCTGGTGGTTAAGTTAAATTAGACTATCCATGTGAAGTTTCTGTACCTACCAAAGTCTTACTTAAGGGTCATTGTCAGTTACATTAATTTTAGCATAGCATGGAAGATAGGTATTGTTATGCAGGGTGAAGAGAACTGAATCCAACTTGCAATGGAATAAACAAAATTTATTCTCTCAATCAACATTTACTTTTTAAAGTACTCTGAGAAAGCAGCCTAAATTTTCTAGAATGTAAATCATTTCCTAGAATCTGTACATTTTTAATTATATAAACTGTATAAGTTAAAAGTATAACCTATTTCACTGTTAGGTTACACTAAAATACGCACTTTTTTTTTTTTTTTTGTTCCTTAACTAATGAACATTTCCTTTCAGTGGAGCTATATCTTATTCTTCTTTCCACATATTTACAGATTGGAAAATGAGAATTGCTTTTCACAGTAGGAAAAGATGATAATTAAGGCTTAATTTTTATCTTGTTATTATTTTATACCTCTCCAAATGGGAGCACTAGAAAACACTAGTTAATTAGTAAGATATAATTCATTTAAATTTTATTATACAGAATATTTTACATACACAGTGTTATTATTGTCTCATATTAAACTCTCAAAATTAGTTCCAGGAACAATTGATATCTATATTCTTAGTACCTTATTTATTTATTTATTTATTTGTTTCTAAGTGTAAGACCCTGGTTCTTGGTTTAAAGGGAATAGCAGAGACATGACTGAAAACCTGTAAATTCTATACTCAAGCCACACCCTGTATTGTCTGTATTCATGTACAAAATATTCTTATTGTCTTATATTTAAATTTGGTTAATTTATTTTTATTAATTACTTCTACTACTACTGTTATTATTTATTGAGTTACTTCTTTGGATGTGAAATTATATAAGCAATACGTACTGTTTTGGTTTGAGATCAAAAGAAAAAGAAAAAAGGATGGAGGTTTATTATGAGAAGAATTAAAAAAGAAGCTAATGATAATATTAACTAAAATTTTAAGGCACACAGTGACCCTTACAGCAATTTTGTGAACATTGAAAATACATATACAATAATACACTTTATTTCTCTTTTGAAGAAAATTATATATTTCTGTTAACAAGTACATTAAAGTAAAACCATTTTTAAAATACATTAGACTTAAGGGCCGTTTATTTTGACTCAAGCTTGTCTCACATACTAAAAAAGTTTAAAAACGATTTGAATTACAGCATGAGTTAATGCATCTTGGACTTTTAGTAGGCCATGTCTCTGTAAATAAGTAAATAAATAGATAGATAAATAAATAAAATTAGCACATTATTATCATAAGAAATACATAAGTATAATAAATGCAATGCTTACGGAGTTCTTGGTGCAAATGATCTCATTCCTTGTCAAAACCCACTAAGGTGTCAAAATACATTCTCATGAGGATACTTATTGACAGTGTTGTCTGTAAACCATCACCAGGACGAATGGAGGTAACAGTTTTAACCTCTTCATCTCACACTATACTGCTTTCCCTAAAGCAATAAAGTGGAGATAAATAGAGACCTATTTCATCTCTCTACTGACATAGAAACACAAACTTCTAAGTGTGAGTGCCTCAATAGGTCTAAGAAGCAATCCAGAGAGTGTGGACTACAACTGTAAGTAGGTGTTATGCCACCACAAGATATTGAAATTCTTACATATATTATTACCATTTCAGAACAGCTCTGCGCATATTTCTTTTTTATATTTCATACATCACATCCACACTACAAATTTCTTCTTTCCTCTCCACTAATTCCCTCTCATCTTCAGTTTCGATTTTCCCCAGATTCATTCCTTGTAGCACAAATTCTGGTTGTTTAAAGGAAACTCAGAGCCAGATATCAGGGAAAAGATGAAGTATCAGAGGGAGAAAACACACAGTCAAATCTCACCCAGCTATCTTCCAGCTTCCTCAGCCTCACTCCTTAGTTGCTTCTACTGAATAATCTGTCTTCCTACACCTGCCTTCAATACCATCTTCACCCAGTTGTTTCACAACCAGGTTAAAATCAAAGGTGTGAGTTACTACTATTTGGTAGTAGATACTGAACTCACAGAAACATCTCTGCCTCTGGATTTATGGGATTAAAGGTGTAGGTCACCACTCTAGTCTTTTCCTGTGCTGAGATTAAAGGCATGAGTTACCACTCTCTGGCCCTCCTAGATAGACTGTGGGTGGATATTTTCTCTGATATTCCAGAGTGGTTTTATTAAACATATAACATATCACCACAACTCCTCCTCTAGTTTCCTTCAGAAAAGTCCAGGCCTCCAAGGCATATAAACGAACATGGCATTCAAGATACAATAATACTAGGCACATTCTCTCATTTTAAGATTTGGCAAGGAAGCCCAGTAAGAGAAAAGGAAAAAAAAAAAAAAGAGTCAGAGACAGCTTCTTTTCTGACTGTAATAATATATATGCAGAGGACATAGATTAGACTCTTGTAGGCTCCCTGATCATTCTTTCAGTTTTTGTAAGCCCGTGTATTTGAGTCCCTCTCACTCCTACAAAAATTTTTATTCCCTTTAGTAGTATTCCCTAAGCTCCACTTAATGTTTGGCTGTGGGTCTCTACATACGTTTGCATCTGTTGCTCCATGAAGCCATTCTAATTATGCTATGCTTTGATCTATAGGTATAGAGGAGTATCAATAGGAACCATTTCATTAAGACAGCCCCCCCACACTCACACACACCAACACCTATTTTATTTTATTGGTTTTATCCTAGGTCTCATGGTAGCCTGGGCAGTCTCAGGCTCTGGGTCCTGGCCCTCTAAGCTGAGTCAGATGTGTGCTTCCTTTTGTGGAATGGGTCTCAAGTTGGACCAGTCATTGGTTCTATATTTTCCCAAGTTATTATCTAACCACACATGTACTTTCAAATTTTTGAATATAAACTCCACATATAATTAAATTATACCACTATCAGTAATATATCCTTTATCTTTGTGGGGTTTTTTTTTCTGCTTTGTATCTAACTGACAATATCTCACTTCAGATATGTTTACTGAAGGCTTAGTGAGTGCCTCTGTGTTATTTTCTTCTCAAAATCTAACACCCGAAATAGAAATATTCTTCTTATCTCTAGTTCCAGACACTTGTTATTGGTACATTGGCTTTTCAGAATTTTGATTACTCTGTTCTTACCATTAACAACATAAAGGCTGTCTTTCAAAGGTAGATAATTTCAAAGAATGCTGTATATGCAGCATTATAAATATGATCAGTTACTTAATCACATAATTTAAATAGTATTTTCTTTCTGGTGATAAACATGATTTTCAATTTTATTTTATTAAAGTAGTACTACTCAGTGCAATTATGTAAATTACTTTAACCCACATACTCTTTGTCAGTTTTTTAATGAGTACAAACATTAAATATTAGTTCAGAAAAGAATCATTCGCTATGATGTTCCTAAACATGAGGGTTTTCTATGTTAATTTTATATTTTGCTATGCCTTAGAACAAAGAAAGTTACCAGCTTGTAAAATTTCAAGGAAGTAGTAACTATATATATATGTATGTGTGTGTGTGTGTGTGTGTGTGTGTGTGTGTGTGTGTGTGTGTGTGTATCAGGAACCTTATATCATAAAGGAGCAAAAATTTAGATATGTTGCTTGTTTATTATTGATATGGAAGTCAGAAGATGCTTGACAAAATGAGTTTAATATACCATGATGCTATCTCATGAATTGAGAAGAAACAGTCTATCATGGGATGTGGGAAGCCTGGAACATGAGGGAGTTTTACAAATATTATTTTTAATCAGGGTCAAAAGATGAACAAGGAATTTCCTTGCTCACCTCGATTATTTTCTTTCCCTGTTTATTCATTCTCAGCCTTCAGTTCATAGAATGGCTAGTACCTACATGCAAAGGGGTCTTTTTACCTCTTCAGAACCTCTCAAAATAAACATTCACAGGCCTGTCCACTGTAGTTGCTTTATTTTTTTTTTTAATTTTTACTCTTTGGTTCCAATAAACATAGAGATGTTTTATTACTTATGAATGCCCAGCATGAGCTTGACTTATTTCTAATCAGCTTCTCGTAACTTAAATGATCTCATTTACCTTTATGTGTCTGGGCTTTTATCTTTCTCTGCTCTACAATCCTTTATTCCTTCTTATTCCCTGGCTAACAGTGTGTTAGGGTGTCTGGCCCCTGGCAACTTCCTCTCCTACTTTTCTTGATCCGGATCCCCCCTCTTCTCTCTCTCTCTCTTTTTTCTTGTCTTAGTATTCTTTCTGCTTAATATCCCTATCTATTTCTCTCACCTGCCTCGCTACTGAACATTCAGCTCTTTACTAGACCAATCAGGACTTTTATACAAGCATTGTAGCACAGCTTCACAGAGTTAAACAAACAAAATTAAAAGAATAAAACATATCGTTGCATGTTAAAACTTCACATCATAAATTAATGTAACATTGTGGGGTTACTTCACAAGCCCAAAGGCCAGCCAGTCTAAGGCAGTCTAGGCTGTTGTAAGGAACATGTGCATAGGAAACTTCCTAAGAGCTAACCTGGGTGTTCCTGAGGGTCTAGGCAACAGAGGTAGAGTCCTAGTGAGAGATGACCTTGACCAATGAGAGTATAACCATGACATATTAACAGATGCTAACAAAGCAGACATTTGCCATAGGAAGAAATGGGGATATATAGGGCTTACCCTTTCTGAATAAATTGAGCTTCTTTCTTTCAACCTGCCTCTCAAGGTCTATGTCATTATGTCTTTGACACAGTGCCTTCTGGTCCCTCCCACAAGGGAAACTTGCTGGAATCTTACAACATCTCTATAATAACTAGCCTTCAATGTGGGGCCCTGATATGGGTGTTGGACCTACCTGGGTTAGGATTCTCTTTTTCTGTTGCTTCAACTATTGGGGGCTTTATCTGTCTATCTATCTATCTATCTGTCTGTCTGTCTGTCTGTCTGTCTGTCTGTCTACTTATTGAATTTTTCCATCACCACAGCATTTGACATGTATAATATTCCCTCTAGAGTCCACAGATATGCTTCCTAAATATTTCTAAACCTAGTCAAATTGTCAGTTAATTTTAAGCCTCAAAAATTTATTCCTCATCATCTTGACACTCAAACCTATCACTTAAGAATAATATTATACCCTCTAATATCAATGAATTCTTTTCATTTCATAATTTAATATATTTAGTACAGTCTCAAAATTGTCATCATCTTCAACAGTCCCAACACTCTTCCAAAGTCTATGTGTATAGTTTCTTGGTTAGACTTTGAAAATCATCTAAAAATCAGCTCCTATAAAATTATAAGACAGTCTTATTTCTTCCAAAATGAAATGAAACCTAGAGAACATCTTCATTCTATAAGAAGGATAAGTGAGATAGCAGTAGGACCAAAAGAAAGACCCAGTAGCTCTGGTTCAGCATCTGATGTTCAGGTTGTATCTTCAAGATTCCAAAGGAGTTAAAGGAAACTTACTCTTCCAGATCTACCACCATTCCACACCGTTCCCTTCTGTCTTGGCCTGATTCCACATCATGCCTCTAGGATTTCCTAGGGAATATCCTGTAATATTTGAATCCTTAAGATCCTCAACACTACATTTTAGATTTACAAAGGACTGTGTAGTAAAATTTCATATTGGACTTCTTTGGACTGCCAACCCACATATAGTAAACCAGAGGCATACTATTAATTATGAAACCTTGGCCCTAGCTTAGTCTGTCCCACTAGTTCTTATAACATAATTAGCCCATATTTTTAAATCTATATTTGGTCATGTGGCTTGGTTACCTCTTCTTAGTATGTCATGTCTGACTTGCTCTGAGTTTGCTGGCAGAATTATACACCTATGTTCCCCCTCTAAGTTTCTCTCTCCATAAACAACCCCTGCCTATTCTCTTCTGTCTATTCATTATTTAGCCCCTTATCAAACCAATCAGAAGATACCTTAGGCAAAGCCACAACTATATAGTCCAAAAAAATATTCTGCGACATTTTCCCCTTTCTGTATAATTAAAAAGGAAATTGTAGGAGAAGTTTACTTAGAAGGCAGCGGTGCAGGATAGATGTTTATTAAAATATAAACCAACACTCATGATACAGGTAGCAGTTTATAGTAGCACCTGAACAGGGACTGGAGTCTGGAACAGTGGATGAGCTATGGACGGACCAGACGATGGATTCCGATCCTGTATCTCCAACAGCCAGGAATCAGGAAGCAGGACCTCATGTCCCAGAAGCCCTTTCTCAATGGGGTTGGCCACATCCCCTCCAGGAGCTCAGGACCCTGGATATGCGTCTTAGAACCTTATCAGCTGACACCTGAATCCCACTACATCTCCCCCTTTTGTCTAAATAAGAAGGTTCTAAACTAAGACTATGTACAATAGGAATTATTATGAGTTATTAACCTTAAATACCTATTCTTCAACCCCTTCAAGACCTGAGAAGGAAGATGTATCACTTGAAAACCAGAAGTACATGGAAGTAGTAGCTTCCAAAATTTGGGAGAGGACAGCAACACAGCTATCTGGACAATCACCTTTGGTTTTGTGCACCGTTGGAGCATCTATCATATTGGCTACAGGCCTTTGGTATCTGACAGAACTTTTCTCAAGCAGGGCAATTTTGGAGGGACTGTCTTATCCTGTCCAAAAATTATCTTCATTTTTCGGGGAACATAAGCTGGAGCATTGTCAGTCTTAATCTGAGTGGGAATTCCCATTATGGCCATGGCTTCCAAAAGGTGAGTAAGTACAGCATCAGCATTTTCAGAACTCAGGGCAGTCACCCATTGCATTCCAGAATAGGTGTCAATAGTATGATGTACATATTTCATCTTTCCAAATTCCAGAAAGTGAAACACATCCATTTGCCAGATCTCATTTTTCTGTGTACCCTTAGGATTACTTCCTGAAAATAAAGACAGTTGGTTATAGAAAGAGCAAGTGTTACAATTCTTTACTATTTCTTTTGCTTGATACCAAGTGATAGAAAAACTCTTCTTTAGCCCTTTGCTGTTAACATGATGTTTCTCATGAAATTCTGTGTCCTCTATCACATTTCCTATCAGCAACCGATATATTTCATCATTAACATACACTAGAGGGCCTGGGAGACCTGTGTGCCCCCTGATATGTATTATGTACATAGGATGTATCCTACCTCTGATGATATCTTGTAGTTGTATGAATAGTAAGGTCAGGTCTGTATCATCAAGAATGAAGTCAGCAGTTTCAATATGTAAAACAACTCTTTCTGCATATTGAGAGTCAGTAATTATGTTGAGAGGCTCTGTGAAATCCAACAACACCATAATAATTGCATATAGTTCTGACTTCTGAACAGAGTTATAAGGGCTCTGAGCCACCTTAATTAAGTCTTCAGACTTGTAGCCAGCCTTTCCTAAATTGTTCGCATCAGTATAAGAGGTGGGGGCTCCACAAATGGGTTTATCCTGTACCACATGAGGAAAGATCCAATTAGTTTCCTTTATGAATTGAATTCACTTGTTTTGAGTATATTTATTATTAATCTCTCCTAAAAAGTCATGACAAGCCTTTTGCCATGGTTCACTGTCTGCCCATAATCGTTCAGTTTCTTCATTAGTCAAAGGCACAACAATTTCTGCTGGGTCATTTCCAGTCAATTGGCAGACTCTTAATTTACCTTTAAAAATCAGATCAGCAATTCTTTCGATATGTCTTCATCTTCCTGCTTGGCCTATGTGGCAGAAATATCCATTCTAATATAATGCTTTCTCTTTGCATTAAGATTCCTGCTAGAGATTGTCTAGAGGGTAAAATAACAAGTATGCAATCTAGGACATGTGCTTCCTGAAGTTTCTTTTCCACCAACTCTAATTCTTTCTTGGCCTCATCAGATAATTCTCTTGGACTATTTAAATCCTTGTCACCATCCAAAGTCTTGAACAAATTAACTAGCTCATAGTTTTTTATACCAATCATGGGCCGTATATGAGCAATATCTCCTAGTAGCTTCTGAAAATCATTAAGAGTCTTCAATTTATCTCTATTTAATTTTACCTTTTATGGCCTAATTTTTTGTAAACCTATCTTATATCCTAAATAATTGATAGAATCTCCCCTCTGTACTTTTTCTGGATCAATTTGTAGTCTCCAATTAGGCAATATTTTCTTTAGTTCTTCAAACAATGTTTCTAATGTCTTTGGGTTTGGGTCTGCCAACAGAATATCTGTACTATTTGGTTTCTGGCCCAGACTTTTGAGCCTAACCTCAAACGGACTTTCCAGCCTAACCTCAAGGTCTAGGCCCACAGACCCGCAGTCCCACAGTCCTGTAGTCCCACAGAGACACACAGATGCTTCCAATAGTTTTAGGCTGATCAGCCTTAGGCCCAGGCATATAGCTTGCTAAGTCTCTACCCTTAAGCTACCCCATGTCTCTTGTTCAGCCATGTGGCTCGGTACCTTTCTTTAAAGCAGCATAGTTGTCCTTGGCTTCCTCTGGCTTCTCTCTGGTGCTCTGTCTGACATTCTGCTCTCAGAGATTTTCTTAGTCTGGTAGCCCCACCTATACTTCCTGCCTGCCTTTGGCCAATCAGCTCTTTTTATTAAACCAGTGGGTGGGACAATTATTTACCATGAAACAACACAATACCCCTACAAATGTCATCCATATAATGGTAAATGATAGATTGTGGGAAGCGCTTGCACAGTATTTCTAGTGGTTGTTGTACAAAATATTGGCATAAAGTGTGACTATTCAACATTCCTTGGTGAAGGACTCTCCATTGGTACCTCTTAGCTGTCCCTGAATTATTAGGAGTAGGCTCTGTGAAAGCAAATTTCTCTTTGTCCTGTTCCTGTAAAGGTATGGTAAAAAAAACAGTCCTTCAAATCAATAACTGCAATAGGCCATCTTTAGGTAGCACAGAAGGCAGGGGAATACTAGATTGTAAGGAGCCCATAGGTTGAATCACCTTATTAATTGCTCTTAAATCTGTCACCATCCTCCATTTTCCAGGTTTTTTCTTGACAACAAAAACAGGATAATTCCATGGACTGGTTGATTCTTCGATATGCTTAGCCTGTAACTGCTCTTGTACCAACTGTTCCAAAGCCTGAAGTTCTTTTCTCATCAAAGGCCATTGTTGAATCCAAATAGGCTTTTCTGTTAACCATTTCAAAGGCGGTGCTCTGAGTGCCCTTTTAGGTTCTGTGGATACAGGGCAATTTTTTTGTACAACCTGAATGGCTGGTGAATTTCCTTCATAGTACATTAAAACATCATTTTTGGAAACATAGTTGAGCCTCCGGTTGACATCAGATCCAGGAGGGATTTTAATCTGGGTATTCCATTGCATTAAAAGGTTGCTACCCCACAGATTCACTACTATGTCAGTCATATATGGCTTCAACTGTCCTTTCTGACCTTCTGGTTCTATGCATTTAAGCCATTTCACACTCTGTTTCACCTGAGATATTGTTCCAATACCCAGAAATTGGATATCTACTGCCCGTAAAGGCCATCTAGGATACCATGATTGTGGGGTCATGATAGAAACATCATCCCCTATGTCAACTAAACCCTTGATATAAATATTATCTATCCGTATTCCCAATTTTGGTCTTTATTCATTTATTGAAGTCTGCCAAGATATTCATTTTGTGATTCTTTTTGGAATCTCTGAATTTTCTTTTGAGTTTGTGTTATTATCTAATACTGTATGATCTTCTAGATCAGGTTTTGGGTGCTCTATTCGTCCTGAGAATGCTGGTCTTCTACTATGACCAGATATGATCTCACCATCCTCAAATTTGGAGTCTGATTTTTGGCATTTCCCGGTGGCAGAGGGTTGCCTTCTTTATCCCTGGTAGATCTACATTCATTGGTACATTGCCATCTCTTGCCACACCTTCTGCATAATCCAGAAGGCAATGGCCTTCTGTTCGAATTAAACCTAGATTGGGCATCATTTCCAAGAGTACTTTGTGTACAGTTTTGTCTTATATGGCCTTGTCTACCACAGTTGAAACAAGTGATGCCTTGGTTCCTCACCCTAACATTAGCAACAGCTTGGTCTACCCAATTCTCCTCATTGCCACGGAGAGATTCAGCACTGATTGCATATTGAATCCATTCTTCTATAGGTGCAGCTCTGATCTTTAAAGGCATAAGCATTCTTCTACATTCCAGATTAGCATGATCAAAGGCCATAGAAAGTGTTAATTGCTTCCTAACTTCTGGATCTGATATTGCTCTATGTACAGCTGTGGTAAGCCTCTGTAGAAAATTGGTATAAGGCTCTTTTAAGCCTTGTTTTACCTTAGTATAATGCTCAATTTTTTGACCTGGGTCTAAAATCTTTTCACATGCATTATGTGCAGCAGTACGGGATAGAAATAAGGTATGCTTGTCATAAGTAGTTTGAGTCTTCCAATCAGCAAACATGCCTTCACCAAGGATTTGGTCCTGAGAAGCAAAGAAACCCCTAATTCTTCCTTGTTGTTCTAAGGTCTTGGCCTCCTCTCTAAACCAGCTTCTCCACTGTAAGTTTTCACTTTGGTCCAAGACAGCAGCCGTTAGCTGCATCCAATCAAGGGGGAGGATTCAGTTTTTTGATGACCATGAATTTAGAAGCTGCTTTACATAAGTAGAGTGTATACCGTGCACTGATATTGCCTCTTTAAAATCCTTGATGTCTCTCATATATACTGGCTCATAACTATACTCTACATATTCTGAGGATCCCCCTGGTGCTTTCTTTGTCTGAATAGTAGCTGGGAACAATAGTGGTGGTGAAGGGGTAGCTCTGTCATGTTTACCACCTTAGGTAGAGTATCTCTAGTACCATAATATCCCATTGGGGGTTGACCTGAACTGTTCTGAGCATTAGATGCATCATTACCTTTTTCTAGTGTTGCAATTCGGGCCTCTCATTCTTGTATTTTGGATACTACAGGTTCCCATTCCTGGATTTTGGATACTACAGGTTTCATTCCTGGATTTTGGATACTACAGGTTTACATTCTTGAAGTTTATGTACTATTGATTTTTCTAGAGCTTGATATTCCTGATGAAGTAGTCCTTCCAAAGATCTCACTCAGCCAGCAATTTTTAGATCCACATCATTAACATAATTAATGATTCTCTTTTTCTCATCATTAATGTAGTCAAAAAGTTTCTAGGTTTCATCATTTACATAGAATTTATATTTTTCTTGTACAGTGTTATCCATATCTAAAGAGGAAACCTTATCTGAAAGCTTGTTGTAACCAACTTCCAGAGTACCCATCTTTTTTACCATCTTAGTGTTTGACAGTTCCACGTCGTATACCTTGGACAACAACTGCTGATTTAAATTCTGTACCTGTTTAACCTCATCTGCCACCGTAGCATTTGATAGATCCATAATACCTAATCTGGAAAGTAATTGTTGGTTTTCATTTGTGACCTCTGTCATCATCCTCTTATTTTGAAACACAAAATAGAGAAACAAGCCAAAGAATAGTAGGACTGGGGTATTGAATCCTTCAAGATATTCATTTAAAAACTTGTCAACCATCGTGGCAAAATATATCCTGAATTCCTCAAAAGAATAATTGTCAGCCATTGCCTCAATTCGGGTGTGATAATGATGCTTAGCCCACAGGTGTCACAGTAACGTTCAATGCCCTGCCCACTGTATGGTAGATGCAGAGACTCTCAGCAGCAGGAAGCTATCTATGTGGTGTTAAAGGGCCTCAGCAGGCAGAATACAATCAATTTAAAAAGCAAATTCTCACAGTTAAGACAGGATGTTAATCACAAGATAGGAGCTGGAGACCCTGGATAAGCATCTTAGGACCTTATCAGCTGACACCTGAATCACACTACAGGAAATGTTTTAATTGAGAATAAAGTTATATATGGTAAGAACAAATATCAGGTAACACTAAGAATTAATATTCTGCAACACGGCTCCAGACCATGACCTCTTCAGACTACGTTCAAAAAATTCAACACTGTCGCACACTGTTTGGTTTCAGCAGCATTCTGTCACTTCAGTAAGTCTCTATAACTCATAACACATAAATATTTGTGTATATAAAGCCAGCATGCTGAAGACAGCACTACTAATTTCTGTGAATAGGTTGGGATGACTTCCCTAAACTGGAGCTACAATGGCTCTTCTGTGTCTTAGTGGCTAAACCTGAGAAAACATTTCTCTGTACACGTATTCTCAAATAGAGGACATGCGAAATGAATCTTTTATTTTACATCCTTTATTTTCAATTTAATTTGAAATTTTGTGAGCTGGACACTGAGACATGGATTGTTTTCTTCAATTTAACTTTCTGTTTTCTTAGGACAGTACAGATGGCTTCTCTGTTACCATGGTAACTTTTTTGGAGATTCCAAATGTTCAATGAATCCTCTTGTCTACACCTTTAAATACATTGATTTTCTCAACAATACACATGTTTCATATATCTTTGCTTTCTCCAACTGAGGTTATAGCACTAAACAAAACTAATCACTGAAACTAAATGCATATTTGTACTTGCATTTTTAATCTAAAATTATTTGAAATGGCCAAGATATAAAATCTATCTCATTTTTCATTAATCAGTGGACTGATAAGTCCAGCAAGTTATGTAATCATAATATGCTGTAGTTAAACCAAAATAATGTAATGTTAATTAAAATAAGTTTGACAAATAATGAATGACATGAATAAAATTAAAATACATAAATTAAAATATGTATTCTTGAAATTGTATGTGTTGAATTATTTTTAATGCATCTTCACTCAAGATTTTGTACAAAGCCATAATGTAAACATTTTCTCCATCAGAATATGACTTGAATGTCTTCTAGCATTCCAAATAGAATCCTAGTTATTTCTGAAATTCCACAAACCCTGATGTTACTGTATGTAGTTCATTCAATATTTTTCAAAGTACTACAAGATTGCTTCCTCAACTTCTCACAGCATGATAAGGCTTCTCTATTCCCTATTTATGTACTCTTCCACATTTCTTCTGTAGTCCAGTTTAAAAGGCTATCAGACACAGAGTTAGGGTTATCATAGCAATAGTTTTAATTTTAAAACATTTCTATGTTAATGCTGTTTTTGTTTATAGAAGACAACTTATAACCAAAAATGTTAAAAAAAACACTTTATTTTTGTTCACAGTTTTGGGGGTATATTCCATCTTGGTAGGAAATGGAGTTGGTCACAATACTTTTGCCATGAGGAAATACACTGGTATGAATGTTTGTTTTATTTGCTTTCTCTACTTTATCTTGTCCAAAAGACTTAGCCCATAGTATAATGCTGTCGACCTTCAAGATGGATACCTTATCATCAGGTTAATAATTCTAATCATTATTTATTGTCCAATAACTTCCAGGATTTAATAGATATTGCACAATTTCATCCATTTAATCAATATCTCTCTATATCCTATGATTGATCCATCCATCCTATAGTAATCATATTATTTCTACATTATTTCAACTTATATTTCATGAGCAGCATAATTGTATTAGTTATCATTATTTGTCTAACTTATTTTAGTTAGTATTATCTCTTTTGTTTTATCCAGATTGTCCCAAAATGACAGCAGTTCTATAAGGCTGCTTATTATTATATTGGGTTTATATAATTCTTTGTATTTATAAACTTTTTCCTTTATGAATAATGAGGTAGATTTAGTACCTTAGACATATCACATAATATTAGGATAAAAGTGCACAGATTTATGTGCCTTTTAGATATTAATTTTATGCCTTTCCATATACACTCAGGATTAACAATATCTAATTTGTGATAGTTTCATTTTAACATTTAAGAAATCCTGTATTTGGATGATGACTTCAGTAATTTATACCCTAAATGGTTCCTCTGTCCTTTAAACTATAATCAACACTTGATCACTTTTACTTTTTTGTCATATACATCAAACAATTAGAATGAAATATAATTTAGTTTAGATTTGCACTTTCTATATTCTCAGGTAAAATTAATGAAATAAATTTTAAAATGTTTTAGGTGCATATAATAACAAGTAAGTAAAGTGATTATTAATTTTACTTACTCTGTCTTGTATACAAAAATACATGAAAATGCAATTTGTGAACTAAAATAGTATTAATATTGAGAAATACTCTGACTAGCAGATGTTAAAATGTTTGTGAAATAACCTCATTACTGTTACTGGAGTCTTGCACTCTGTGAAGAAATTATTCACTGTTCATTTTTCTAAAAATTTTACCTAAACCCTTGGGATTTCAAGTCATTGATGTCTTTTACAAGTGATTGCACGAATACAAATACATTTATTTATATAATAACTGACAGTTCTAAACCATGAGGTAAAAGTCAATCCAAATTTAAATATTTTTAAGTATCTTATTGTATAGAATATTCTGTCTCAAATGTGCCTCAGTAATGAAAATTTGCCTAACTAAAATCTCTTCCAGATATTCTTTCACTGTGATAATTAAACAAAAATTTACTTATGTTTACAGCATGTTTACTTATCCTTGACTAATTTAATAGAATTAGAAATATTCACATATTCTAAATTTTTCAGTAAGGTATTTGTTTCCCATGAAAATTTGGATATTTGCGGGAAGTAATAAAATATTTTTGTATGAAAATATGAATATATAACTATAATTTGTAATATGAATATATATTTTATAAAATTAGCATTGAATTTAATTCTTCAAGTGATCCTTCTCAAATCTCAGTTGATATGTGTCCCATTCTCATACAAGTTTGACTCAAAATATTTGCATTCACAGCTGCTGCAGGATACATTATTAATACCAGCAGATTCATTTCTCTTTTACTCTTACCAATGATTTCTTAAAAAATAAATTGTTGCCCAACTTTTACACTTCTCCTCAAAACTGGCACTTGATACCATATGTAAGATTATCATATTGAAAAACAATATTCATTTATTCTGGTTTCACAGTCTTCATGCTTCATTCATTCTTTAAAAATTGGTCAGCTCTCCTTAGTAAACCTCTTTTGTTTTTCCACACCCTCTTTTCATCTAGCTGTTTGAAATTATAGTGAGTTTATAAACATTTATGCGGTTGGACCCAACATTGTACTCTTTTTTTTTCTTTCAGTTGTAACTCAATATACTCAATTCCCTACAAATTGCTGGCAAAACACTCCTCTCAAAGACTTACAGCCTGACTCTCTCAGTTCATTCTGACTTCCATTATGGACTCCAACATCAAATAACACTTCTGTGTAAAATGTCACTTCTCTTTTAATATTTACATCCTTTCTCCACAATATTCCCCAAAGTCTGGAACAGGTAATACAGATGAGCATCTAGAGCTTAGAACTCAAAGTGACTTTCACAGAACTTTGACCATATATTATATTAGTCTCAGCATTAACCTTTACATACAGAAAAAAAAATTGACAGTGGCCAATAGCAACACCATTTTGTAGATATAAATATAATTACTTGTAAATCAGAGCATTGGTAAAAGGGCTGTAAAATTTGCTCCTACAGATATGCCACAATCATTGTAAACATGAACATTTGTAGGCTATTATTTCCTATAGAATACACACACACACACACACACACAGAGAGAGAGAGAGAGAGAGAGAGAGAGAGAGAGAGAGAGAGAGAGAGAGAATGTAAAAAAGGAGTGATTTTTTCTAAAAGGAGGTCAGCAGGCTTCTGATGGGAATATACAGAGTAATGAGACTTGAAAATAATCACAATGAATTTTTGATTTATTATGTATAATTATGTATAATATATAATGATTCAAGATGTATAAAAATGCCTCTAAAAGAACAAAAATAAAAATCAAGGAACAACAATACAATTAACTCACAACTCTCTTCATCTTTTGATCCGATCCAGAGATCTTTGCAACATACAATATACTTTTATTTCTATATTGACTCATCCAATATATTTCATAGGGAGCCTCATATTATTCGATATATTCAATAATAAAGGGTTGTGTCATAATAATAATAATTTTCTATTTAATCCTATGATTAAAATAAGTAAAGACAGAACAACAGCCTGGAAAACCTTTGTGAATATTATATATCATTTGCCAGTTAAGTTTTAATCTAGTATTAACTACTTCACATTCAGTCTCAATTTTCACTTGGTTTTCATTTAGTTCCAAATTACTTAAAATCATTTCCTTTTTAATCAAATCCAAAAAGTACAAAGTTTTGATATTTATGTTTTTATTTAAAATAGAATTATTCAGGATTTCCTCACTTCCTCCCATCATCACTTCATGGCATCCTCCATAAGGCCCATAGCATCCTCTATGAGACCCATAGCATCCTCATCACCACAACATCCTCCATCAGACCCATAGCATCCTCCATCAGACCCATAGTATCCTCATCAGACCCACAGCGTTCTCCATCAGACCCACAGCATCCTCCATCAGACCCACAGCATCCTCCATCAGACCCATAGCATCCTCATTAGACCCACAGCATCCTCCATCAGACCCACAGCATCCTCCATCAGACCCATAGCATCCTCATCAGACATACAGCATCCTCCATCAAGCCTATTTTCTCCAGTTGCAAGTTTGTAGCTTATTATTTAATTACTAGCTAGTAATAATAAATTTACACACTTATAAAACATGCTGCGAAGACTTCTGCTTGTGTGTATCTGGTTTCAACATCAATCACTCTGAATTAGACAACAAATAAGGAAGCTCATCCACTGGAGAGGCAAATTGTCTACCCTTTAATCAGAAGGTGTCTTTTTTATTTTTTGTAGGAGAAGGATTCCATGAGATCTTCCCCTTCCATATTAACATGTCTTAATATTGTTTTTGTTCCAGTCTTATGTATTTGGCCATTTTCTAAGAAACACCGATTCACAGAGACTTTTTGCTACTCTTGTCTCTGAAAGTCTTTTCACTTCAGTATTTGCAATATTCCCTTGACCATAGATTTAAAAATTTTAAGTAGATATTTAAAGACAGTTGTCCCCATACTCACTGATATCTCCATTGTGTCCAGTTGTTTTCTGTGATGTCTGCAATTTATTTTACAGAGAAGCTTATTGGGTAAGGTATGAAATCTACATTTATCAAGAAAAGGTGGCTCTCATACCTCCTGGTCCTGATTTTATTTATGGAATTTGTTACTTACCAACTCTCTGATCCTTCATAAATAATAATCTAGTTCTCTGACTTTTCTATCTATAAAATGAACACAAAATTTTATTGTAAAATTTTATAAGATTTTGCATACATGAAATTAACTTTTAAGAAATAATCATTGTTCCACTATGAAACTAATATTTATGCAATATGTTAAAATACAGAAAATATTCTTTTTATAAAAACAAAACAAAACAAAATAAAATGACAGCAACCATTTGAAAAGAGTTTCACGTATTATTATTTATAATATCAAAAAGATGCATTTAGCCACTCATAGAATTTGCCTTATACTGAGGCTGCCACCTTGACAGTAGGCCCATTGTCATGTGCCATAGCTTTTCATTTATCCTCTGACAAAGGTCTTAAGCAAAGTTAGAATTCCTGGTCAAGAATGTAGTCAGACTCTAAATTACTTCTTGGTCTCTGCTTTACCTCAGAAAGCAAATTCTTAGAGAAAAGCAGTGAATATTCACTTTTAAATTACCTATTTAATTATGCAAACACCAAAGTTTTGAATATAAAAGTTTTCAAGTCTACTTTTTGAAGGTGCTACAAATTTAATTGAAATGACTTTTTATTTTAACCTTCTTTTATCTATTCATTCGACATTTAATATTCCTAAGCAAATGCTGTCTAAATTACATGCATTTGATTATAACTGATCCATAGTGCACATTTTAAAATGAAATTGCACTAGTTATGTCAAAGAGGTGAAGGCACTTATACCTAAACAGATTGACATTATGATAGTACTTCTCAAGTATAATAACACTAAGTACTTATAAATAATTATAAAGGGTAAAGGAAAATAATAGCTCTCTGATTGATTAGAATTTACAAATTTGACAATAATTTGTTTAGTTAATTGCCCACGGAAACCTAAAAATAGAAAGGTAATGGTAATTTCCACAAAACCATAACAGATTTAAAAATGATATACGATTTTTCAATGACTTGTGATTTGTAAAATGAGATATTTTCAACTGAAGAATAACATAGGAAGAGAACCACATATATCAGGTAAGCTCACTGAATATTGCTCATCTTTTTAAGATAAATAAGCTGCCTTAAAAACCTTAAAAAAAAAAACAACAACAACAATTGATGTGATTTCTACTTTTAATTCCCATTCTCTGAGCTCAGTGTCAATCATGCCAAACTCTAGGCTGCCTATATTGTTTTTGTTGCATTGGTGAGATCATAAATTTTTAGATTATTATCACTGTACAAACCAGAAATATATTCTTTTTGTTGTTATACAACAATTATTTTGAAAATAATGCTTAATTATGTCTTATGTTTTACAGGCCAAAAACATTTCTGTTCCTAAAAGTCTAGAAATTTAGTTAAGCTTCTTTGTATTTTTTAGTTAAGAAGGTCTTCATACTATACCATCTTTATTATCTAAGAGGACAGAGATTTTGAAACAAATTTCTTTTAGCCTTACTAAAATAAGATACAAGAATAAGGAGAGTATATACCTTTGCATTAGGAGCATGGTTGAATTATGAAAGTGATATAAGTAATTTTAGAAGGATGTGTGGTTCAGAAACTGACCAAATGTGGGACAAACTTGTTAGTTCAATAATTACCATCTGATATTTTGTCATGGGTTTATGTGTACCCAAGTTATTGTGTAGATGTATATATATGTACATATGTGTGAATAATAAAGGTCAACTTTTAATAGTATTCTATAGGAGCCAACCACTTTAATTAATTGAGACAGGGTCTTTTATTTTCCTAGAGACCACCAGTTAAACCATTGGCTGACTGACCAGTGAGAAATTGCCAGTGATGCTACCCTTACCTCAATAAATTACTATCCACTGATATTAAGCAGTAAACTTTAAATCCAATTGATAAAAACAAAAAAAGGCATCATACCCAACACTGTAGCAGTACAAACTGTGGTCTCCCCTGTTGTAGTGAGTTCGCTGGTCCCAGACAGCCGGAGATCTGAGACTCACAGCTGCCGCCAGAACTGCTCATCCGCCCGCCGCCCGCCCGGGTCGCCAAAAATAACTCAGAGGCTTATATTAAGTCTATGCTGTTTGGCCTATGGCTCAGGCACATTGCTAGCTAGCACTCATATCTTAAATCAACCCATTTCTATTAATCCACGGGCCACGTGGCCTCGGCCCGTAGCTCACCCGTGTCTCCTTACATGTCGTCTCTTGGGCGGCTTCCGCGCGGTCTGCCTCTAACTCCACCCTGCTTCTCTTACCTGAACTGACTCTCCTCCCACCTTTTTTATGGCGCCTGCCATGACCCAAACCAGCTCCTTTATTTAAAGATACAGTACGCACAAATGTATTCCCACATTTCCCCCTTTTTCTCTAATCAAAAAGGAAGGTTTCAATTTTAACATAGCAAAATTACATATAACAAAATAGCCATCAAGCAAGAATTACAGTTACAATATCTAGTCTACTTGCACTTAGCAAAATTAAAGAAAACATTCTATCTACTTTATTTTTATGAATCTAAAGTTTTATATCTAATATATTTTTCAAATGACTAAGAAAAACTGTACATATAACTATCTAATCTTCAACTACATCAAAGACCACAGAAGGATATAATATTTACCCAAGTAAACCAGAAGTGCAAACGACTTCTAAAATCTAGAAAGGACAGAGATGACACCTATCTGCCTGGACAGTCACCCAAAGTTCCTTTATAAAGTTGGGGCATTCATCTTCAGCCTATAGGCCTTGAGTCTCTTTTCATTTCAGTGAAGCAGGAAATCCGCTCTGTCCATTCTGGCACAGTTCATCTGTTGCTTCTCCTTGAGTCCTGAAGAATGTCTGACAGTTTTCTCTGTAAAGCAGGAACCTGAATGACCATTTAGGCTTGTTCTGCCAAAGTTCAGAGGTCATCTTCTTATGGAACCTGCATGTCCAGTTTAAACAGCATACTGTCAAGCAGTCAATATAAAAACAGTTTGTTCTCCAGTGGCTCACCATCACCACAAATAGATGAGATTTTATATGGAGTTTCTTCAATGCCCATCTTCCTGTTGAAGTAAATTAGTGCTGCCAGGAACAGACCTGTCTCACTGTCTAGAAAAGTCTAAGCTCTTAAAACATTTTAAATGCCATATTCTGTAGGTCTTAGAAGTATTTGAAGATTACCTATCTAACTGAAATATATCTTTGTATACCTAAAAATCCTAACTAACCTAACTATAAGTTTGATTATCAAAAGTGACTATTAACCTTTATTTCTTAATTATACATTACAATTTTAAAACAGTTACATGAACATCATATCTTAAACAAGAATAGAAAAACACATACAGCATAATAAAATTGACTTTAAATTTGTATCAATAAACCAAAATCTATACCAATGTAAAGCAGTTTGAGATTAACAGCTGATTATCTGTAAATTCAATAATCTAATTTTTTAAAAAAGCATTTACATACCATATCCCCCGTTTTTTCTTAGAAAGAGATTGACTATGACCATTAACCATTTATAATGAAAACAAACATTTAGAAACAATATTTGGGGAATTTGGGCGAAGTTATCTATTACTACTTCCTGCTGATTAAGGGGCGTTGAAAATCTCACAGTTGTTGAAGATGAATCAGTCTGCAGCTCTGAAGCTGATAAGGCCACCTCTTCTCATCAGAGGTTTTTTCAGGGGGTCTTGGTTGATGAAACCATATTTGCCTGGAAGCAATCCACAGGTTCTCATCTGTGGAAACAGAAACAGAACTCTTCCAAAGCAATAAATCCTTAGACACAAATTTCAAAATCAAAATACCTTTAAAATATACATTCTTGTTTAACTTAGTAGCCTTTGCAATCCATTGTCTTTTTGCAGTTAGCTCATTAACAGTTAAAAAATTAAAAGAAAACACAATAACAACCAAAATCCAGATTTTGTGTCTATTTGCCATCTTTACGTGGCTTATTATCTTTTTATTACTTTATTTCTCGCTTTAAAAACTTTTTCTAACCTCTTTCTTTTTTCTTTGAAGCCTATGTACCTTTTATAAACATTGTAACCCGTTTACAGGTTTTCTTTTTATCTGAATCTGTTTTATTGTGAATCCTTATTCATCTTCTAATCTTAAGAGCTTTTAAAATACATTTTCTAAAAAGAAGCACATTTTTTGCAAATTAGGCTGAATCACTAAGTTTTCTTAAACGGACCGTAAACAAAGCACACTTAAGGAAATGCTGCCACGAAGAAAATCTGTTTCTCTTTTGTTCAAAATAAGTAGAAATCTAAGATCAATCACGTTACTGAGTCTTTTGTTAGTTTTTAGGAACCCGCCTGATTGTAGCTCACACTGCCTGTCGCCAGCCCGCCGCTGGCGCCATTTTGAGTGTGACCCGGACCATGCTTTGTTTGTACAAAGACCCGATTTACATAAACAATTTGGAAGCTGCCTTTGATCAGTTTTTGCGATCTAGAACTCTTTTTAATCTTTATCAGGCTCTAAGTGGATAATCGGCCACGTTGGATGCGCCATCTGTTGTAGAGAGTTCGCTGGTCCCAGACAGCCGGAGATCTGAGACCCACAGCTGCCGCCAAAACTGCTCATCTGCCCGCCGCCCGCCTGGGTCGCCAAAAATAACTCAGAGGCTTATATTAAGTTCATGCTGTTTGGCCTATGGCTCAGGCACATTGCTAGCTAGCACTCATATCTTAAATCAACCCATTTCTATTAATCCAGGGCCACGTGGCGGCCCGCAGCTCACCCGTGCTTACATGTTGCTCTCTCGGTGGCTTCCGCGAGGTCTGCCTCTAACTCCACCCTGCTTCTCTTACCTGAACTGACTCTCCTCCCACCTTTTTTATGGCGCCTGCCATGACCCAAACCAGCTCCTTTATTTAAAGATACAGTACGCACAAATGTATTCCCACATATATAATCCATCTCTATATTTTCTAATTAGTTCTGGTTTGAAGTCAATTTTAGAAGATATTAAAATGGCTACACCAGTTTGCATCTTATGTCTTTTCACTTGGAATATGTTCTTCTATCATCTGATAATGAGATAGTATCTATCTTTAATATTAAGGTGTGTTTCTGGGATGTAGAAGAAGGAGGGATTCTGATTTCATATTTACTTTCATATCCTGTTTATTTTTATTGGACAGTTGAGTTCACTGATATTGATAGATATTAATGAGTAATGTTTATTGATTTCTAGGGTTTTTTTTTTTTTTGTCTTGCATGTGTGCGAGCTTTTTCCTTTTTTGGTTAGAATGGAGGTGGTAAGTTTCTTCAGCTTGAAGCTTTCCTTCTAGTGTTTTTGGTAGAAGTGAATTTTTAGCTAAATATTGTTTAAATTTGGTTCTATAATAAAAGGTCTTTTTATTCTCTATCTACTATGATTAAAGTTTTCCTAAGTATAGTAATCATTGTGGCATCTTTTAGAGCATCTCTGTGTTGTCTCTTATAGCCCATATAACATTCACCCTGGCCCTTTTGGCTTATAGAGTATCTATTGAATATTCAAGTATTATTCTTACAGGTCTTTATTATATATTATATTTTCCCCTACAGCATTTAATATTCTTTGTTGTATACATTTGTGTTTTGATTATAATATATCAGGAAAATTATATTCTTCTCTAGTATGTTCAGCATTCTATTAAGTTCTTGTCCTTTGACAGTCATATTCTTTTATAGGTTAGGAAAATTATGTTCTATAATTTTGTTGGAAAAATTTACTGTGCCCTTGACCTGGGCTTTTCCTATTCTTCTATCCCTATTATTGATGAATTGATATTTTCATAGTTCATTGTTTTCTGAAACTTCTGTGCATTGATTGTTTTAGATACAACATGACTGAGGTATGCTTTTTTCCCTTATCTTTTCTTTAATGCCTAAGATTCTTTCTTTCATATTTTATATCCTGTTAGTGATTCTTGCCTCTGGTGTTCCTGCTTGCATTCTTAATTTTTAATTTTCAGAATACACTCAGTTTATGTTCTTTTTTATTGATTGATTATGTTTCCTCTTTCAGGTCTTGAGCTGTTTTATATATTTTCTTCCACTGCTTGTTTATGGTTTTACATATATCTTTAAGTGGTTGATTTATTTTCTCTAAGTATTTCTATCATGTTCATCAAGACTGTTTTGTATTTTTTCTTGAGTTTTGAAAACCTAAAATAGTAGGGTTGGTGGTCTGTAAAGGCAACATATTTTTCTGGCTGTTATTGATACTATTTTTATTCTGAATTGTACACATCTGAGTTTAGATGATTTTTTTCTAGGTGATGATATCTCTTCTCATCTTGGTTGGGTGGATTATTGTTCCTTGGTATCTGTTTTGATCTATAGTTCTTAGAAGGGTGTGTTAACTGTATTTTGCATTATGGGAAATACTTCTGTGATCCTGCCACTGTGGCCACTGGGTTGTCTAAGTAGAATGTGTTTCTAGGTATTGATAACTAACGTTTAAGAATTAAAATGAGTTAGGAATGATATGAACAGAGGGCTAGTGAGTACATAATGGAGTTAGTAAGCTGGGAATTTCACCATGATCTACTTAGGGCCCTGGAAATTGTTGCAGAGGATAAAGCAAGGAGCTCTGCAACAGAGCTGGGATGAGACTGAGAAATGATATTTTAAATACAAGTGGGGGAGTGAAGTTCTGAAGGTCTCCTATCTGCTTAGCTGGACTACTTACTTCTCTGTGAGGCTTGACTGGCAGGTTCTTGAAAGTTGGCTGATGGAGTTGGTGGTTATGACAATGTGATGTGTTGGGAGGAAGTTTTAGGTGATCTCCTAGAAGTTACAAATGAAAAGGAGGGGAGTGTGGGAATACATTTGTGCGTACTGTATCTTTAAATAAAGGAGCTGGTTTGGGTCATGGCAGGCGCCATAAAAAAGGTGGGAGGAGAGTCAGTTCAGGTAAGAGAAGCAGGGTGGAGTTAGAGGCAGACCGCGCGGAAGCCGCCCAAGAGACGACATGTAAGGAGACACGGGTGAGCTACGGGCCGAGGCCACGTGGCCCGTGGATTAATAGAAATGGGTTGATTTAAGATATGAGTGCTAGCTAGCAATGTGCCTGAGCCATAGGCCAAACAGCATAGACTTAATATAAGCCTCTGAGTTATTTTTGGCGACCCGGGCGGGCGGCGGGCGGATGAGCAGTTCTGGCGGCAGCTGTGAGTCTCAGATCTCCGGCTGTCTGGGACCAGCGAACTCACTACAACATATATACACTCACTAAAGTACAAAAAAAGGACATTGAAATTCTTAGAATCCATATAAGAAACACAAGAACATCCAACTTCAAAAAAAAATGCAACAGAAAACAAAAAAGGAGGGAGGGAAGGGACGAAAATATCAAAAAAAATACCAGAAAGAAAAAGAAACAGGAAATAAAACACTGCTACAATGTGAATTATGTATTTACCATTATACACTGGTATTGGATATAAATCAGGTCTTAACATAATTAAGTAAAATTAAGTAACTTCCTACCTCTAGATTTAAGACAATGAACGAAGAAATTAAAGGAGATACCAAAAGATGAAAAAGATATCCTATGTTCATGGATGAGTAGGATTTACATAAATGCAAATCAAAACTGCTTTGAGATATCATCTCACACCCAACAGAACAGCTAACATCAATAAACAAATACACATGATAGCCGAATAAAATATACTATAAAGGGAACATTCACCCATTGTTTGTGGGAGTGTAAACTTATATTGCAACTATGAAATTCAATGTGGTGATAAGAATTTATATGACTCAAAATCCATTTATACTTCTTTTTAGAATACACTCAAATGATGCTTTCAGCTGTCATAGGGACTCTTTGCTCAATCATGTTCATTTCTGTTCTTTTCTTAATTTTCAAAAGCTAGAAAAAGCCTTGGTGTTCCTTAAAAGAAAAATGAATGAATAGAATATGGCACATAATGAAGTGTTATTAATCAGTTAAAAATTTACAAATAAATGATTAAAACTAGAAAAATAATTTGAGTTACATAGTCTAGTCCTTGTATAAGAATTTTGTACATATAGAGTGGCTTCTATATTAATAATAAGGAAGCTATAATCTAGAGAACTACAGAAGTTAGGTATATAGTAAAGAACAACTTGGGACATATAGATCTCCCTATGAAAAGGAAAGAGAATATATAGTTATGGGAAGATTCTGTGGGAAATTTAAAACAGAGGGATCAAGTTTGGGGGGATAAATAACAGGGGAAAGAGGTAATTATACCTGAAGAGAGAGCTAACATTAAGTACTATATACAACTGTTTCCAAGTCTATAAGCTGCTCTGTACAATCTGATAGTAGGTCTTATTGCTTAAGACAACACCTACAAAACTCATTGACACCAAATAAGTTGAATTAATGCCTACCTAGAGTCTTCAACCTTGTGAACTCGTATTCTTGACATTGGAAGGTATTATGCACACTGCCAAAAGAAAAAAAAAAAAAGCATAAATATCAACCTAGCTACAAACCCTTAGATTTATACTAGGATTCTACCTACCAGACATGCTAGTGCAATGGTGGTACAGAGCTTGTGGGAGTAACCAATCAATATTTGATATGAGGTAATATCCACTCCATGAGATGAAACTCATGTCTGATGTTTCACTAGTGAACAACAGCCTGAGCTTAGATAGCCTAGGGACCTAAGGTAACATCAAATATTACTATATTACCAAAACTATGTAGGAGTAAATTGACTGGTAATGACATTCTTCCATTCTCATAGATGAGTGCCTTGTTCAGGCATTATCAGATGAGTGCATTCAGAGTCAAGGACTAATACAGAAGGAGAAGTCTGTAAGATTATAAGCTCTAAAATGGGCAAATGACTCCAAAGTGGAAAAATCATCTTTCAGACACCACAGGACTGATGCACGTATTATCTCAGAGACTAATGACAACAAATAAAGAATCTGAACAGATTCAAGTCAGAGTCCCAGCTCTGAGAATGGAAGTAGATAGGAGGAAGTTATTTCCAAATTCTACCAACTTTACCTTTAATAAGAAAATAAAACCAAAGACCTAGAACCATATTATAATCGTATGCTAAGGAAATATAGACCAGGGATATAAAAAGGTTTAATGAAGTCATTATAAAAATACTGAAAAATATATGATAAAACTTTTACAACATTACAAACATAATTTAAGAATACAACTAATACTAGAAGGGACATTTTTTAACTTTATTACATTGTGTCAACCTTTCCCATAAATTTTAATTTAGTGGCAACTTTAACATAAAAATATAGTTAATGTAAAGATGTTGAAAATAAAAATTTAGTCTGTTAAATATAGGTTAAAATGAAAAAAAGCATCCTTACTCACATATAATTTTAAATACAACCATTTGAAATGCATATTCATCAGAACTAATTCATCTAACTCCAATCGCATCTTATTTTAAGCTCATAAGCACTGGCAATTTTTGCCTTTATTATGAGAAAAAAAACAATCACATTGGAGAGCCGTATCATTCTGCAGGTAATGAGTTTAATATGACATTTTGGAAAATGCTTTGCTGTGACTAGAATTGCAATGCTGATTTCCCTTTAAAAGACACTCCCCAGCACATACAGTGAGGACAGTTTCATGCAGACCTCTATTTTTCTACTCATTCCAAAAGTGAATGTGAGTTAAATTCTAAATTACAGTAATTGTGAACCGTTTCCATCCCACTTTGAAGTTTCAAATTGTTTGGTAAGTCTGATTCTGAAAGCAGGATCATATCAATAGAATGTGGTTTGCAATACTGTTATTATTGATCTTATTCATGACAAATTCTAGCCGTTATGGTTAAAGGAGAAGTATGAAAATGAACACTGTGGCTATAGCCAGTGATGGTGAAGTCAACATTTCCTTTTATTTTAAGCTTTTAAAATCAATCCTATTTAGTTTTAGAGCTTAACTGTATATGAACATTCACTTCAAAACATATTAGAGCAAACAGGAAGAGACACAATTTATTTCTGATTGATATGATTCATTTGTATTTTCTGTAATAACTCTCCTTTTAAAAAGGAAACAAAATTGTTATTTTGTGAAACAAAATTACATAAAGAAATGTCATAGTAAAAGTTACAGCAGAAAAAAATAAACAGGTAAAGCATTTATTTGAGACTTGTATAATAGCAGAGAGAGAATACATCCTCATCATATTCAAAATCAAGTGCAAGTAGCTGAAAATGAAGGCTGGGGTAGTCAAGGTAGGGTCTCAAGCTAAGTCACATTCTGCTTTACTGGGCAGCACCTCCTTTGATTGTTAGGCATTTGAAAGATGATACTCTGGAGCTGGAGAAGAAGTATCCCTGTTTCGGAAAACTGGCAGGAACTTTAGAAAAAGATTTATGTCTTAAGGACATTGAAAACATAGTTCATAAATACAAACAATAGTTGTTTTGACATTCAGTGTAACTCCAAGTTCATATGACAAAAAACAATGCCGTCCAGTGGATTATGTTACAGGGTACAATAGAAGAAAGTTGGCTCACTGGGCATAACATAAATTCTGATAAATTGAGATTCTGCAATTGGCAAGCTCTCCCCACTTCTTCTTTTTCTACTTCTTTTCTCTCTCTTCTTCTCTCTCTCACGTACACTTTTGTTCTTGCTTGCTGTCATCTCGCTCTCTCTTATTTCCTCGCTCACTTCCTCACTTTTACGTAAACTCTTGCTTTCACACTCTTCTTTTGCAAAGCAATGTTCTGGTCAGCTATCCTGAATCCATTCCCTGCACTGGGTGATTCTTGATTAACGCAAGTGAAGGATCCAGGTTGAAACACAAGCATGAATGAGGCAAAGGGAACATTGCTTCCCCTAAGAGCTCATTAACTGAAGTTATTTTGTCCCAGCCTTGATAAGTTGACTAGCAGAACAATTGGCTTTAAATTTCTTTAGAATAGGTTTTAGTGAGTAGGGAAGTTTGGATAATAGACTAGGAAAATCATATGATTTTTTTATGAAAGACTAATGAATAATTATAATGTGACATAAGTCCAAAGTGTTTATTGAAATGTAAATAGTAAAGGCCAAGTTAATGAGTTATTAGTTGGGAATAAAGTCAATCTAGGGCAAATTAGACTAGAAATACTCTTTATTGTTTTCATTTATCTGTATATCATCTATTTTTTATTTATTTATTTATTTATTTATTTATTTATTTATAGTGTATGTATACGTGTGTGTATGCACAGGCAATAGTGACACATAGAAGTCATATCAGTTCAGTCCTCCGTCATATGGGTATCTGGGATTAATCTCAGATTATCAGGCTAAACATCTGCCTTTACCATCTGTTCCAATTTATGAAACCTAACTACATTTTGTTCACAACTTAAGACTGTAGGAGGCTGAGTAACTGTGACAGACTTATTAACTGAGCAGAGAAACTTTCAAGTCAATGCAGCATTCCAAGAATAGCATGGATATTATTGAATAGCTTGATCCAATTTGGAACAGAATACCTAAGCAGAATGATTTGGAAAGCATGCATTTTAACAAGATGATAATAATGCCTAATATTAAGTCTAAAGAAAGATAATTTATACAGAGACTAGAACCATTGAAAAGAAGCTAATAAATAAGCAGAACACCAATACACACTGAAAACTGAAAAGTGTTTCAAGTATATCCTATGGTAAAAGAAACATAGCTGCCTTATTCCATTTCAAGACATGACCAGTTAAAGAATTGTTTACTGAAGAACTTTGTATCCCTGTTCTTGCTTCAAGATACTGAGACACTTAGAGGTTAAGGATGGAGCTTTACCTGGAAAGATATTTTATTTGGGAAGTATACCTTTGCATGTTTTGCAATAATAGTTTTGTAGGAAGGCCAAATACAAAAGTTGTGTAGTAATGGGGTCCTGTTCTGGCACTCAATACGACATATTTGGCATTCAGAAAGTGTTTGGCAGCACTGAAATCCCACTGTCAAACTTGGCAAAGTGATGTTTAAACTTATATTAAAAAAGCCACTGTAATAGTGGAAACACTCAGTATTCACATGTATAGCAGCAAAGTTAGCTGCAAACAGAAACCATAGCAATCCCTTGAGAGGGAACATCAAGAAATCAGGCAGAAAGTTCATAACACATGGGACATCCTAAGCTTCATGATCCAAATTCTACAGTCAAGTATCACAGGGAGCAGAAATGATACCACAATATTTCCTTTGGCCCTGCTGGGTTTGATCTTCGTTCCAGATCTCCTTGTTATATCTTATTCCTTCCCTTTCTGTACTAGTAATAAAACTAAAATTGTTTTCTCTGTACTTGTCCTCTTACTGAAATATGAAAGAAGGAAAGAAGAGAAAGATGAGAGATGATAAATAATACTTACATATATAGTGATATTATGTTGTTACATTGTAAATAATTGTCCTGACTACTGGTTTAATAAAAGTGCTGATTGGCCAAAGGCAGACCAGAAATGTGGGAGAGGTTACCAGACTAAGAAAAGTCTGGGGCAGGAACTACAGAGCAGAAATGCCATAGAGAAGCCAGAGAGACACCATGGAGACACCATGATGAGACAGCAGCAGATACAGAGGAAAGAAGTTGAAATGCTGCTCCAAAGAAAGGTACCAAGCTGCATGACTAAACAAGGTAGAAATTATGATACTGCTCTAAGGAAAGATACCAAGCTGTATGGCTGAGCAAGGTAGGAATTATGGGTTAGTTTGAGTTAATAGCAAGTTAGATGCTATGTCCTAGAGTTATCAGTGCAAAAGTAATATAAGACTTTGTGTGATTATTTTGTGCTTAGTGGCAGCAGGGCTGTGAATAGGTCCAAATTTCAGGGCTAGGCCTGAAAGTCTGGGCAGAAACCTCATACAACATACATACATACATAGACGATAGATACACAGATAAATTGATATATACATGCATAAATAATAACAGATAGATGACAGATTCATGATTAATGGAGAGAGAGAGGGAGATGGAGGTAGGGAGGGTAAGATTCTATTCTTCCTTTCCCATGGGTAATATTCTATTCTTTCTTTGACAGATATGAGTATTCTATAAATGATTATTTTATTTGACATATCCCACAGTTTTCCACATTCCTTCATATTATTCCTGAAATTGTATACATATTTATTGACTCATATACATATATGCACAAATAGGGGTGTGACTAAGGTGTATATCAGTGACAGAAACTTTTCTACCATGCACAAATTTGTTTTATTGCCCATAAATATAACAACAGCATAATAATTATAAGGAGTTAAATTATCTCCAATATTTTTCCCCATATCATTTCTCTTTTCTTTCTACCTAAATTGTACTGAACACTGTAAATACCTTGTCTTTAATTTAACATATCCACTTTTTCGTATGTATACTCTAATTAGGTTATGATTTATAGAAGCAGTGATTTCATATATTAATTGATATCTGTAGGGGAATTTTGTTGTTCCACAGTAAATAATTATCCCTGCCTATGAGTTTAATAAAAAGTGCTGACTGGCCAAAGGCATAGTGGAAGTATGGGCAGGGCTACCAGACTAAGAAGACTCTAGGAACAGGCAGAACAGAGCAGAATGCCAGAGAGAAGCCAGAAGATGCAGAGGACAACTATGCTGCTCTGAGAAAAGGTACCGAGCTGCATGGCTGAACAGGATAAGAGTCATGGGTTAGATTAAGGGTAAAGAGTTAGCAAGTTATATGCCTGGGACTTAGGCCGATCACCCTAAAACTATTTTAAGCATCCGTGTGTCTCTGCGGGTCTGTGGGTCTGCGGGCCTAAATGTTGAGGCTAGGCCTGTAAGTCCGGGCCAGAAACCTCATACTACAGATATCCTGACATTAAAATATTAATAATTTCTAGAAGTTTTCTGTTGATATTTTTAGATCACTTATTCACGCCATGGCATATACCAATATGAATAATTTTACTTATTTTTTTTCCTTTATTTACTTCTCTTGTCTTATTGCTGTACGCACTACTCCAAGAACAATGTCACAACATAATAACATAAAGGTTAGCTTTGCCCCATTCCTAATTTTGATGAGACAGCTTTTATGTTCTCCAATTTAGGTTGACACAGATGGTATATTTGTCTTATATAACCTTTAGTATATAAAAGCATGCTTCTCACAATCCTACTCTTACAATCTTAAAAAGGCAATTCAGAAATTCAGTGCAATCCCTATCAAAATCCCAACACAATTCTTCAAAGACCACAAAAGAACAATATTCAACTTCATATGGAAAAACAAAAACACCCAGGATATCAAAAATAATCCTGTACAATAAAGCAACCCCTGGAGGCATCACCGTTCCTGACTTCAAGCTCTACTAAAGAGCTATAATAATAGTTAAATATCAGCTTGGTATTGGCATAAAATTAACATATTACATGAATAAACTTTTTAAAATTATGTATGGTAGCTAATGTCTATAATCCCAGCAGTTTAGAGATTGAAATATGAGAATCAATAGCATTAGGTCAGCCTGGTCTCCATAATGTGACAGTAATTTTTTAAAAAAATAACTAAAATGTGCACAATGAAACAAACCATGACAAAATATTGAAGATTATTTTCAATCAAATTTAAGTTATATTTTTACAATAATTATGGCAGTGCTATGGATTGAATGTATGGCCTCATACAAATTAGCCAACTACTTTACCATTAAACTACATCCCAGTTTTCATTTTCACTTTCATACACTGTATCTTCCATTGATCTCACAAACAGGTTAAATAAGGATCTGATTTATGTTGCTGGCATGATAACATTTCCGTACATATTATCTATTATTGAATTAGGTTGTCTCTTTTTTTTTTGAAATTCCTTAAAATGATTATGTGAGAATAACAATGACAGATAAAATACATAAAATGACAGGTAAAAATGCTAACAACTTTGTGAATAGGAAAAGCATTCCTTAAACTAGGAACATAACAGATATTTAGTTCTTTCCAGTTACTGTTCTGTTGCTGTGAGAGACACAATTACCAAAGCAAATATGGTAAAGTATTGAATTTGGCCTTGCTTACAGCTTTTGGGCATCAGATTATAATCATCGTGATGGGAAGTAGATAGGCATGACACTGAAATAGAGAGCTGAGAGATTTTCCTCCTCATCTCCAGGCAGTAGACAAATAGGGGCTAGGCCTTGTCTGGGCATTTGAACCTCAAAGCATACCCCTAAGTGAAACACCTACCCCAACAAATCTTCACCTTCTAATTACTTCCAACCAATTCTACTGAGTGGGGACAAAATGTTTAAACATATGTATGAGTCAATGGGCATCATTCTCTTTTAAACCACCATAAAATGGAGTATAGAGTACAACATGATTTATAGAGTAGTAAAGAATCAGAACATATGACACATTTTTAATATGTCCCAAAATATTTTAGTAAATTTATATCAAGGAAAAATATAGGACCCACAGGGCAGCTGGAGTCTTCATGGTCTAGGCTGCCTGAAATACCCACATGCCTTCTACACTCCTTTTGGCACTGGGAGTATAGTGGTAAAGTTAGAGAGAAAGAGAGTCAGAATGGTTTGTGTGTTATATTAGGACACAGTTATGAAAAAGTGAGATCCGTGACGAAAGGACAAATGTTAGCAGCCTGCTTACCACTGTGGAATAAGGAGACATTAGGGCTGTGCTGATGTTTATGACCATATTTTGATCTTTTATAAACAGAGTCTATGTTAGCATCCATTACTTATGTTGCAACCAAGGCCACCGGGATGCCAGGGATGTATACCACCACTACTTGTCTCTAATTTGGCTTCTAAGGGCCACTGGGGATGTTTATCTGTGTGTCCTGTGTTGCCAATGGGGGACATAATGACAATGGGATTTAGCTGCTGTCAGGGGCCATGTCTAAACCCATGACCCTGCAGTAGGCAGATTCTGTGTTGATGTCCATGGCCTCAGTAACTACTTGCCAGTGTGGATGACTGGGGTTTGGTCAAACACTTGAGTCTGTGTTGGCCTTTTAGAGTTATGTTTCCCTGAGGATCATGGCAATGTGGGTGGTCTGTGCTGCCACCTGGGACCATGGGTGACATTCAAGCCTGGGTGGTGGGCCGTGGTTGAGTCTGGATCAATATCCATGATTCTTGATACCACGAAAGGCCAGGATATCATGTGATCAGGATATCATCTGAAATCATGTGGGGATCAGCGGATCATGCTGTAGCTATGGGCATACAGATCTTAGTGTTTTTCCCTGCCACAAAGTGCCATGTTGACCTCCAAGTCTGTGTTCATGGCCCCATCAGTTGGTGAAGTATGCTGAGATTCAGTTGTCAGCTGATAAGATCCGAAGATATTTACCCAGGGTCCCGGGCACCTGAAGGGGGCATGGCCAACCCCATTGATAAGGGGCTGCTGGGACCCCAGAAATCCTGTTTGCCTGGTTCCTGGCTGCTAGAGAGACCGGATTGGAACCCATCGATCATCGTTCCAGACTCTAGTCTCTGTTCAGGCACCATTATAAGCTGTTACCTATATCGTGAGTGTTGGTTTATATTTTAATAAATATTAATCTTGGACTGGTGCCTTCTAAGTAAAACTCCGCCTACATCTGGGGCCCAACGTCCCTGGACCTGTACCCACCAGAATAAGTGGTCCTTCTGTGTTTTGAACACTGTTGGGGTCAGCGGCCCAAATTATCACAATTAAACATATAAAATGATTTCACATTTGTATCAATATACAAATATCTATGCCAGTGCAAATTGTCTTTAGCTTAGCCCATATATTCAGCTAGAATTGTGTATAGGTAGTTAGAACAATCTACCTTTATCTATACTACCTATCCCCTTTCTCTTCTTCAAAAGAGATCTTTGATGCTATATTATAGTTCTGTCCTTAACCCAATTTTAACTTATAACTATTCCATTAGAATAATAATTACTCACAACTCTCAGAACACAAAAATTATTGGGAAAGGGGGCATAGTCTTTCATAAGGTTGTTTCCTGCTGACTTAAGGGAGACGACATCTCTTTAGGATCCTGTAAAAGCTAAAACAATAGTTAGATAACTATATACATCTATAACAATTCTCAGAATAGTAGTTAACTCCATCTGGAATTCTAATTAGAAGTGTGATCTGAAGGATAATCATAGAGAGCTATCTTGCAGCTGTTTTTGAATAATCTATTTTCTTAAAACATTCATTGATTGGTGTGCACCAGGTTCTTGATTTTTCTATTTTTGCCTCTGTCTGTCTACCTGTCTCTTACTCTCTCTCTCATACTCTCTCTTTTATTCTTGTTTCACTAGTAGGAGTTGTTGCGGTGGGGGCCCCAAATTGGTTCCAGATTCTTTGTAGATAGTTGATAGGAGGAAATGTTATTTACAATGGAAAACTTAAACATTGTTGATACTCAAAGAAGATATTCATATCTTCTATGACTTCAGGAGATTGTATGCAGAAAGGATGCTTAAACGGTACAAAAACTGAGAGAAACAAGGTTTAAGATGAAGTCACAATAATATTTGGCCCTAAACATTCTGTCTTCTGTCTCACACCAGGTGACTTTTCTGATACAAGACAGAATTCTTCACATATTCTTTACCAATATAATTGGTTTTAGAGAGGGAGAAAGCCACTTGCCCTTAACCCAAATCCAGCCCTATTAATAGTCAAATCAGGACCACTTTTTTTTTCTTGAGATGTAGATGCAAGATGCAAGTCACTAAGAATTGAAGGACCACCTGGTAGTGCATATGTGTATCAGTTGGTCTCATATAGTCGTCATTTACATTCCTTCATCATCAATCTTTCCTCAATCACAGGTGAGTAATTATTCAATGTCTAGTCAATGTCTTAAAAACAGTTGTATCTATTTTTTTGTAAAGACAAAATTGAGACCCTGCCCAAAATTTGTTAAATGTGTTTTTCTTACCATGTATCCATTTGTCATATCACTTCTCCTCCTCAGGAAGGGACTTCTTTTCAAAGCAGACTTTTATTAGTTTTGTCGGTACCCATATCTTTTCTTTCCCTGTTGAAACAAGAGCAAAACTCGTACCCCACTGAAGCATATATCCTGGCTTCCACTCTGAAGTCAACACATCTTTGAAGTAGATGGGTTGATTTAACTCAGAGGATTTCTCTACTTCCCAATGTCTCTCAGCAGCTCAGCTGATGCTCCCTTTTTGTCAGCATTAAGAAAATTTAAAATCAATAAGGCACTGTGCAACCTCTCTCTGGGTTTTTTAATTTCTTTCTTTTGTTTATAAACCATCACTTTTAATGTGTGGTGAGATCTCTCCACAACTGCCTGTCCTTTAGGATTGTGTGGTATCCCTGTAATATGCTTTATATTATAATATCCAAAAATTATCTTCATTTTTCAGGAAACGTAAGCTGGAGCATTGTCAGTCTTAATCTGAGTGGGAATTCCCATTATGGCCATGGCTTCCAAAAGGTGAGTAAGTACAGCATCAGCATTTTCAGATCTCAGGGCAGTCGCCCATTGCATTCCAGAATAGGTGTCAATAGTATGATGTACATATTTCATCTTTCCGAATTCTGGGAAGCGAAATGCATCCATTTGCCAGATCTCATTTCTCTGTGTACCCTTAGGATTACTTTCTGCAGGTAAAGATAGTTGGTTATAGAAAGAGAAAGTGTTACAATTCCTTACTATTTTATTTGCTTGATGCCAAGTGATGGAAAAACTCTTCTTTAGCCCTTTGCTGTTAACATGATGTTTCTCATGAAATTCTGTGGCCTCTAGCATGTTTCCTATCAGCAACTGATCTATTTCATCATTACCCTGTGCTAGAGGGCCTGGGAGACCCATCTGTGCCCTGATATGTGTTATGTACATAGGATGTATCCTATCTCTGATGATATCTTGTAGTTGTATGAACAGTAAGGTCAAATCTGCATCATCAGAAATGAAGTCAGCAGTTTCAATATGTAAAACAACTCTTTCTGAATATTGAGAGTTAGTGATTACGTTGAGAGGCTCTGTGAAATCCAACAACACCATAATAATTGCATATAGTTCTAACTTCTGAACAGAGTTATAAGGGCTCTGAGCTACCTTAGTTAAGTTTTCAGACTTGTAGCCAGCTTTTCCTAAATTGTTCGCATCAGTATAAAATATAGGGGCTCCAGAAATGGGTTTATCCTGTACCACATGAGGAAATATCCAATTAGTTTCGTTTATGAATTGAATTCTCTTGTTTCAAGGTTATTTTTTATTAATCTCTCCTAAAATGTAACTACAAGCCTTTTGTCAAGCTTCGCTGTCTGCCCATAATCAATCAATTTCTTCATTAGTCAATGGCACAACAATTTCTGCAGGGTCCTTTCCAGTCAATTGGTGAAGTCTTAATTTACCTTTAAAAATCAGATCAGAAATTTTTTCGATATATGTCTTCATCTTCTTGCTTGGCCTATGAAATATCCATTCTAGTATAATGCTTTCTCTTTAAAATATTTGCACATCATTGTCATGTCCACTATACAATTACTACTTTTGTTTAACTATACTAGATATAATGTATGATTACACTAGTTATGATATATGCACAAGATGTTTTATATACTGCTGTTTAAATTATATATATATGCATATACATGTCTAAAATGCTATGGCCATTTTACAGGGTAATATACCCCTGGCTAATGTTTGATAGTCATACTAAAAGTCATTGCTCAGAGATTATATACCCCTTATATATGTATTCTAATTTTTAGTACAGGGTTTATTCCTTAAGACGATAAAAACTGCAGTCCACATTACTTAAAGTACCATATCCCAGTCATCTCAGATACAGGTTAGAATATCATAGTCAAGAATCTTCAACCATTTCATAGTTCAACCATTTCAATCCAGAGAATATGGCATTTAACATTTGAAATTTGGCCACAAGAGACACAGCGACTCCTGGTGTCACTGCTCCTTTCCCGAGATGGTATTGAGCATCAAGGATACTCCTTTGGAGTTTGTCCTTTTGGCAGAGAATGGCCGGTTGGGTAAGGAACTGCTTTTACCTTGATTGCTGACAGTATACACATGATGTCCAAACTAGATATACAAGTTGATGGATGGAGACTGATGAAACCTGCCTGGACAGGATAAGACAGTCCCTCCAAAATTGCCCTGCTTGTGAAAAGATCTGTCAGATACCATAGGCCTATAGCCAATATGATAGATGTTCCAACTGTGCACAAATCCAGAGGTGATTGTCTAGGTAGCTGTGTTGCTGTCCTCTCCCAAATTTTGGAAGCCACTACTTCCATGTACTTCTGACTTTCAGGTGATACATCTACCTTCTCAGGTCTTGAAGGGGTTGAAGAATAGTTATTTAAGGTTAGTACCCAATTATCCCTTAGAAAGGAGCATTCAGATGTTGAATTTTCACTTTCCCAGATGAACCTTTTGAAGTAATTTATGCACCTTACCATCTACCAATATTCTAGAAACATATGATGTACTTTGTATAAGTTAGGTTTTGGTTGTAATTTGTACTTTATCCTCTCCTAGATACTACCTCATAATAATTCCTATTGTACATAGTCTTAGTTTAGAACCTTCTTAGTTAGACAAACGGGGGAGATTTGGTGAGATTCAGGTATCAGCTGATAAGATCCGAAGATATTTACCCAGGGTCCCAGGCCCCTGAAGGGGGCGCGGCCAACCCCATTGATATTGGGCTGCTGGGACCCCAGAAATCCTGTTTGCCTGTTTCCTGGCTGCTGGAGAGACCGGTTTGCAATCCATCGTTCATCGTTCCAGACTCCAGTCTCTGTTCAGGCACCACTATAAGCTGTTACCTGTATCGTGAGTTTTGGTTTAAATTTTAATAAATATTAATCTTGGACTGCTGCCTTCTAAGTAAAACTCTGCCTACAGTGAAGGGAGGGGTTGTACTGATGTCTGTGTTTCAAGATACCAACAAAGGCTGTGTCAGTGCCATGGTCTGTGCCACCAGCTGTGGCTATGCTGATGACTGTGTGCCACACTACCACTGAGACCTTACCAATAAGAGCATCCAAATTAACATCTAAGCCTAAGACATACTAGTGCCTGGGTACCTTGCTACCACTAGGGCCACAAAAATCTGAGTGATCTGTGTTGTCACCTGAGGCAATTGGGTCACTCTGACCACGGCTTCTACCAAGGGTCATTTCTGGGTGTATGGTCCTACCACAACCAGGGTCTGTGTTGAAGCCCATGGCTCTTGATATCATTGAAGGTAATGCTTGAATACCATCTGGGGCTATGTTGGTCAGAGGGCCATTGTAATCCGAGTGGCTTGCATAGCCACATGGGGCCTTATGGGGCTGCTTTTCAGAACATGTCTGTTTTGTCCTCCAACAGCAGCCAGAGTTTGCGCTGATGTTCATGGCTTCTGTTACCACAGGGTCATAGGAACCACCCCTGTTGAAATCCAAGGGTCTGAGCATCCCTGTTAAAATCTAATGGCTAGTTCTGAGCCAGCCTTCTGCCTTACTGGACACTGGAGAAGGAAAGCTGGCTCCATTTTCCCATGCTAGAGCTGACCCAAGCACTCAAAAGAGACGGCCATACTCCAACTACAGGTTTGGGTGAGCTGGCCCCAATGGCATGGACAAGAGAGCTGACTAGGCCCCTTTCCTGAGAGGGTGGTTGCTGTAGAATAATGCTTTTGTATACTGTGAAGATTTATCACTCTGACTGCTTTAATGAAGAAGCTGCTTGACCAATAGCTGGACACAATTCCATTAGGCAGGAGAATCAAACAAAGGGCCCTGGGAAGAAATACAGCAGACTGAGAATACTCAAGACAGACGCAGAAAGAAGCAAGATGAATGTCCTGTATTGGAAGAAGGCACCCCTATGTGTCAAATGATAGATAAGAATAATGAGCTAATTTAAAATGTAAGAGTAAGCTGTTAACAAGACTGATCTATTGGCTAAGTACCTACAACTAATATTAGGTCTTCATGTTTGTTATTTGAGAACTTGAAGGACAGAAAGAAAAGTTAGCCTACAAGTGGTTCCAATAGCCCAGACTGACAAGCTACGTTAAAACCCAGACATGGGCCTAGGGTTGGCCCACACTATCAGCTGCCACATCTATGATCAGCTGGAGTGTTACAAGGGACTGGTCCTGAAGAATTATAACAACAGTATCTCCATGACTCAGAGCAGCAAAAGTAGATCTTAGAGAAGAATTTTGATGAGGGTACAGTGAAGATGGTGTACCAAAAACCAGAGGCATTAAACCAGACCAATGATTCACTGCAGTGAACATGTTCAAAAGCTTAAATAATTGTTACTATTTGATATAGTTTTGTTATTATTACACTTTTTTTGTAAATTCTGGATTGTTATAAATTCTGGCTTAAGTAATTTTGTATCTTAGAAATAACAAATTTAAAGAAGATGCATAAATGGCTGGCCATTTACTTTATTAGAAACCAATTTATTCATTTTTTGTTTATTCATGTTTCATGACAAAGTTGATGGGATTCTGAGGCAGAATGTACAGGGCCTGCACTGGTTTGTAATGGGTTAGATATGTAAAAAATCTCTACGTATGTATTATGGTATCAAGTTTTGTATTTTCATGAGATTCCCAAGTGTGAGAACAATTGTATTTCTGATTCTTCTGCTTTCTCTTTGTGGCTCTTTTACTTCTGTTTCATGAACACTGATATGAATTGTTTTGTTTTATCTTATATTATATTATTTTTCAGTATTTATTATTATTCCTGACAACCCTTTTAGTATCCTAATGAGAGAGAGAAAAAGAATGGATCTGGATGAGAGGGAGGGAAAAAGGTATTGAGAGGGATTAGGAAAAGAAGCAATCATAATCACATCATAATATATGACGAAAAAAATCTATGTTCAATAAAAGAAAAATAATTAAATGTAAGAGTAATATATAGTTTTTCAGAGGTAAATTTTGAACATAAATTCAAGTGTTTAAGATTATTGCTCTTCAAATAACAGTACACACCTGTCCATGTAAGGTAGAATGCTTTTATTAAATAATAAATTAGAATGTTTTTATTAAATAATAAATGAATATCTAAAACAGATAAATCACAATAAAAAACAAATACGAAATAAGTCTATGGTGATATTTTAATTATGCTCTAACAAATTAGAGCACACAAGATGAGGAGTACAAGGCCACCCTGAGCTACTAGAAACTGATCCAGTTCAAAGAGAAACATAGCCAGAAAGTGAATACTCCCAGCACTAGGGAGGTAAAGACAGAAAGTGATATGGTTCGGTGGAGAGAAAAACATAAGGCAAGAGGAGACAGATGCTCAACTCCCTTTGGCTTAAGTATATTTTAGAGGTGAAAAGTCTTTCTGATGCTTGGTGGCTTTGCCTTCCTGACCTTTCATCATTTACCCAGATATCTGGCTTTGGGTTTTTATTATTAAGACAAATTAGGATTTGAGATGCATAAGTCTTTACTGCTAGTTTCCTCAACTTGTTCACCACTTTTACTACATCTATGACAGAAAGTAAGGTAATGTGTCAGGAGATAAGGTTTATTTTAGACTACAGTTTCATCAATGGTACTATGGTGAGTGGTACCAGGCTCACTTTTGGGAGACCAATGAGGCAAGGCATCACATATTAAAAATATTCATGACAGGAAAAACTGTTCATCTTATTGTCATCAGCAAAATGGGAGAGAAGAGGGCCCATGATCTTAGCTCTCTTTATAATTCTATTTGTTGACTAAAGAATCTTTCATATGAGCCATTTCCTCTAAAGGTCCGTCAGATCCTATTAATTCTGCTCAGGAACAATGTCTTTAATACCTAGGCAAGTGAAGGTCATAAATGACAGAAATAGAAGCAAAACAAAAAAAAAATCACATTTCAGAGCTATTATACTTGCAGCTTTAGATCATCACTATAAGGCAAGTATTGCAATAAAGTGAGTTATATGAGCATTTTTGTGACCTCTACAAGACATACATGATAGAGTAGTTGATTATGCAGCCAAAATCATCGTGTTTAAAATTACAGACTCTGTAAATTTATGCATTAAATTTAAAGCAACATGCTGACAATCTGATCACCATCTGAAAAATTATCTAAGCTTCAATGAATTCTCATAGATTTGGTGATAAACAATATTCCCTTATTATTAATGGCAACTGATAAATTTGCAGTGGTGACTTGCCATAGGGTTTGGAATTTTTTATAAAATAACAAGAATAAAGTTTGAGAAATAATTGACTTATTTAAATGTTTCTGATATAATGTGGTATTTGATGGAATTTTACTTTTACATATAATAGATCTGAATGCACATAAAGCATCTTATATTCAACAATAGTTTCATCAATTAAATTGATGTAGAAATCTAAACTATTGGTTGTCATTATCTTACTGTTCACAGAATCGTGCCCATGAAAAGATGCCTTCTTAGGAAACTAATCTGTTTGTCCACAAAAAGAAATCCTTCATGCTTTCTAATTTTTTCATGAGACTTGACAGAAACTCTGATGTTCAAATGGCACTTCAGATATGAAAATCCTAGGTGGTTTCACATCTTACTGCAAGGCTGCTTAATCTACATTAAAAACAATGGTTTTTCAAAACAACATAATCAGAAAAGATTTTCACCAATACCCTCATCTGACAGAGGGCTGATCTCTAAAATATATAAAGAAACCAAGAAAATAGACATCATAATATCAATTAATTTAATTTTAAATATGAGATACAGGTCTTAACAGAGAATTCTCAACAGAATTTTAAATGGCAGAAAAAAAAAATCATTCTGCATGAAGTAATCCAGACTCGGAATACAATCACAGTATCTACTCACTTATAAGTGGATATTAGATATAAACCAAAATATAACCAGACTACAGCCCACAGCTACAGAGAAGCTAGGTAACAAAGAGAATGCAAAGATGGATGCATGGATCACCCTGTGATGAGAAAGTAGATGAGATATCTTAGGTAAACTGAGGAAGGAAGAAAAAAGGGAAGGGATGGGGATGAGTACATGAGGAAATGCAAGTATTGAGCTGGAGAAGAGACTCAGCTGGCGAGCACTGAAAGAGATTTCTTGATAGAGAAAGCCATTATAGGGATAAAAGAAAGCTGGTGCTAGGGTTTTCCCAAAAATTTACAAGGATAAACTATTAGCAATAGTAGAGAGTATACCTGAACTGCCCTTCCATTGTAATCAGATTGGTGAATACCCTATCATCATAGAGACTTCATCCCTTAGATGATGTAAGCAGATGTAGATCTAGAGCTGAGCGCCAAGCCAAGCTCTGGGAGTGTGGTCAAAGAGGGAAGAGAAATTTCTATGAGCAAGTAGAATCAAGATCATGATGGAGAAATCTACAATGACATATGAACCAACCTCGTGAAAACTCACAAACTTTAGAAAGACAACTGAGGAGCTCCTATGTGACCAAACTGGGCCCTTTGTATGTGAGAGACATTTGTATTCCTTGAACTATTGGAGGGGACCCTGGCATTGGGATCAGCATCTATCCCTGTTGCATGAACTGGCTTTTTAGAGCCCTATGGGGGGATGTCTAGCTCAGTGTTAATGCAGGGAGAAGGGGCTTGGTCCTACCTCAACTTAATGTACATCCCATAAAAGGCCTTACCCTTTTGGAGGAGTGGATGGAGTGTGGGCAGCACAGAGGTGTGATAGAATCAGAGGAGGGATGGGAGGCAGAAATTTGGTTGGTACATAAAACAAATAAAAAATAAAATTCTTTAATGTACCTATAATTATCAGTTATGTTTTTAAAGATATATAGTATTATTATCTATATATTCATTCATTCTGTGTCTTTCATATTATGCATCTTGATCCCAGTTATTTCCCTATCATGCTGTATCTTCCTCCTTTCCTTGTACACCTACAATAGAGTAAAATGTAAGTGAAGATAAAAGAAAGAAGAAGAAAAAAAAATCTTGTCATGGAAGCAGTTAGTCATGCCATAAACCCTTTTTCTATAAGATTTTATTTGCAAATGTTCATTACAAAAATAATAGGTATAGTTCAAGGCCTTTGGTTTCTGCTACACTATGGATGCTAGGCCCTAACTGGGACTCCTGTTGGATATTATTTTAAATTATGTATATGTGTGTTTATCGTGTGTGTGTGTGTGTGTGTGTGTGTGTGTGTGTGTGTGTGTGTGTGTGTGTGTGTGACTGCATATGCCTGTGGAGACTAGAAGAGTACAGATGGAGCTGGAATTGAAGGAGACTGTATGCCATTTGAAGTATGTGATGATTATTGAACTTGTCTTCTATGCCAGAACAGTACACAATCTTAACCATGACTGGACATTCATACATTATCTTAACTACACTTTTTTATCTTATGAAAAACAGATATTTTCTCTATACTATATCCTGATCATAATTCCCCTGCCATCTGCTTCCCCTCGGTCCTCTCCACCTCTCCTTCCATCTTGATTCATTGTTTTTCTGTCTCTTATTAGAAAACCAAGAGGCTTCAAAGGGATAATAACAATAAAATGAAATGAAATAGAACTAAAAACAGCACATCAGAATGGAATAAAGCAAACAAGAAAAAGAACCTAAGAGAAAGCACAAGAGATAGATGTAGATGCAGAGACCCATTTATTAGGACAGTCAAGAATCCCATGAAAACGCTATCTGGAGGCCATAATTTATATGCAAATGATCTTTTGGTGAGACAGTGAGAGAAAACTATACATGTAATAAAAATAGAAAATAAGATAAACCAAACAAAAAAGCCTGAACAGACATTATGAGGCAAGGAACCTCCAACAGTGCCTGCAATTAATTCATTTTCTGCTTGCCATCTACTATTGTGCATGCAATTTACACTTAAAAGCTTAAGTGGCTCTTCTTAAAGCTACTGCCAATTCTATGTACTCAGTGCCTATTTTTCAATTTTGTACTTTTATGACTTCTTTCCATAAATCTGACCAATCAAACTTCACTAATACTTTTTTTTGTCATTTTGTATTTTCAATTTCTTTCTATCTCTCTCCCTTTATATAACTAAGTAGGGTCAGGGACAATGTTGGTCTGAGTTAGACTTTGGTTAAAGGGATTGCTACGAATAGTGTAATATTTTATCTAGAAAACCCTTTTGTTCCCATATGAGTAACCTGGTACTTTTCTTTTTAATCATCCAAAAATTTGTTGATATTCAGTTTGTTTATTTAAATAGGCTCTGTATTCATACATAACATGCATGTTTGGTGCAAGCATGCACATGACTCAGGTTTGTAGAGGTTTGTACCCACTAAACTTAACTATGTTTTAGTTTTATCTTTAAAGTAAACTATGTATAATTCTTCCTTTCACTTATGAGTTTACAGGCCATTTTATAAATATTACTTATCTCATTTTAACAATTTAACATAAATGATAGAAAAGAATGAGACACTGAGTTGTGCAGCTGGGGACTCATAGACTTTGTATCAGCTTACCTTTTTGTCACAAATGGTCTTAGTTTGTTATACTCAAAACAATTAAAATCTACACATCAAATATTGATATTTCATAAGATATAATATAAAGTAAAATGTTAGACTATGAAAAATGTGCCCAAGAGACAAAGGTTATCACATGCTACTGAAGAATAGAATTCCTTATGGTAGGGTTGTCTCAAAGCTGTCTTTTTGTTTAAAAAAATATAATGTTTCAATACAAAATAAAATGAAACTCACCCAAAAAAGTCTTTTAAAATAAACCAATGGTTAGTACCCTGACACTTCATCTATTAAGAGACAAAACAAGATAATGAGTATTATCTTAAACATAAAAAATAAAATTATAAATAATTTAATTGAAAAATATACTGTCTGAAACAAAGAACAAAATATAATTACAGAGAAAATGCTAGTCAATTTAAAAAAATAAATAAATTATTTAAATGAATAAGAAGTAGAAAATATTTTTCATAACTGAACATTTTATCACTGTATAGAACAACTGTATAAATCAACCTCATACAATCAAACCAAAATAAGGAGACAAATGGCATGAGTGATATTATATGTCATAAGCATAGCTGATTTCTTTTAATTCATGGAAAATGATTATCTTGTCAGGCATAGGGTTTCTACAGCTGTGATAAAATGCCATAATCCGAAGCAGCTTGAAGACAAAAGGGTTTATTTTATTTCATAACTCTTCACTCAAACTTTATAACTGAGATAAATTAGGACAAACATACTAGACAGTAACTGAAGCTGAATTCCTGTGATTACCCACGCTCTTGTGGACTCATTTGTTTTTCTTATTTACACACTGTAGAATCACCTGCCTAAGTGCTCACAGTGGATTAGGTGCTACCACATCAATGAGCAACCACCAAAATGTCGTACAGACTAGGCAATGATGAAGGAAAAGGAACAGCATGGTTGACATATTGAAAGGTAAATAAAGGCTTGTAATAAATGAAAAAAATGAAAACAATGTTAAGTTCTTTGTCTACTGAAATGTTTTGTCAGGTTTATTAATTTTTAATCATTTTTATTTGTGTGTATATGTTTCTCCCTTTGTATATGTGCACATAAGTGCAAGTTACCATAGAGACCAACACCCAAATTCCACAAAATGCTCCTGATTTTTTTTTGACTTCTATTTTCTCTTCTTCAGTATTTTCTGAGCTATTTCTAAAATCACCACCTGACAGGTTATTGACTTATCTAATTGATGCCTATTCTCAAGTTAGCACCTCAAAAAAAAAAAATGTGAGCTCTTAATTATAATGCAAAATAAGCATGTAACTTATTTTTATAATCTTTATTCCTACTTAAAATGTCAGATATATTTTTCTCAAGTTTAAGTCTTGCCTCACTCAATCAATTGAAAGACCATAATGATTGGAATGGAATTTTCTTTATCTTATTTGGAATTTCCATCCAAACTTCATATTCTGTGATGCTTTATTTATTTTCTTGTTGTAGTGAAATTCTTATAATATAATAATCTGTCTTTGATTTAAATCTCATAGAGAAGATGCCCCAACTGGGATGGAGTTCCATTGCACTTGGCTTGCCACTTGTACAAGTACAGCTTTGAATTTCCACATATGTGTAGCAAATACAACTGTTAATCTTAATAGACAAATATAATGAACAAAAGAGTCATAGGATTTGATGATGTTAATGCTCTCCACCCATGTCGGTTTACTACCAATCACTTCTATACCTTGTAATGATAATAGTTATTGAGACTTAGTTATTTAGTTAACAGAAAAGTATGGTTTCATCTTATTTTTTAACACTTAGAGACTATAATGTGATTACTTAGTGTTTCCTTTTCTACCCTTCTCCAACATTTCCATATTCTAGTCCTTGTTCTATTTAAACTCCATGGCCTCTTTCTCTAAATGAACTAATACCCACCTATTCTTACATTTTTATACCTAAAAGAGTCTTATTTCAATGTGAGCACACCTTCCAAAATTTGGAATAACTCTATGCAGCACATTGCAGTAACATGCTCTAACATTTCAGCCCTGCCTGTCTACATAACACAGACACATCTTGCAGGAATCCAGTTGACTTCAATTTCCACTAATGTAATGAATCATACCAGAAAATAGGAATCAGTTTCCGTATCACGATTCTTTGCACTTTTTTATTGTAGAGCAATATATAATAGAAATACAGGTTTAAAATTGCCATGGTTCACTGAGGTGGTATGAATATTCACTCATATATTTGAATGCTTTGGGAATGACATTAGGAGTATGGCCTTATTAGAATAGATGTGGCCTTGTTGCAGGAAATATATCACTTAAGGTAGGCATTGGGGTTTTAAATGCCCAAGCCAGGGTCACTGAGTCTCTCTATTTCTGTTGCCTGCCAACTCAGGTATAAAACTCTCAGTTTCCTCTTCAGCAGAATGTCTGCCTGCATGCTGCCTGCTTCCTGCCATGATGGCAATGAGCTAAACCTCTGAACTGTAAGCCAATGTCAATTAATTTCTTTTTTTGTTTATAAGGTTTACTGATGTTTCTTTACAGTAAAAGAAACCCCAACAAAGATAATCCACAAAGATTGATGTCGAGTGGAAATTAATAAACAACTAAGTGAGCAAAAGAACAGATGTTTATAATATGCTAACTGGGTAGCACACACACACAAAAACACACACAAGGGTGCTATTATAAACAAAGGAGCAACACATGGAATCACAGTGCAGTCTGTACTCTTCATAGGTGATCAATAGAGCCAACTTGTTAAATCATCTGTTGCTGTTAGCTAAATTTACTATCAAGAATTACAGTTAATTTAAAACACTCTTTGAAAAAAGGCAATTATGTCATTAGTCAATTTGACTTACAAATTTACTTATTGAAAACTTTGCCAGCAGTAACTATTGTTTATTTAATTCATGCCATAAAATGTTTATGACAAAGTACCAATTCATAGCAGGTAAAACAGTTAAATGAATGCTTTCAATTTCCACTTTGAATAAGAGTGTAATAAAAATTTCTCACTTTTAATGACCTCTCTCCATTATGTATGTGTGTGTGTGTGTGTGTGTGTGTGTGTGTAATATATATTTTCTACCTTGGTGTGGTCAATACAGCTGTTAGTAGATAACATTTTTAGTCACATTTTCTAAATTCATATTTCTTAGTATCCGTTAATTGTTTATTCCGTCATTTTTAAAACAAACCTGAACTTTCTAAAAGTTTATGTTTCACTTTATAACCTATCCTAATTAACCACTCAAAAACACTTATTTTCAATCGATTTGCATATTAATTGACCGAATGATTGCTTCATTTCCTAAAAATAACCTCTTAAAGACCTGAAATGTACCTGTAGGTTTGTGGGTGTCCTGTGGCCTTTTCTCCTCTCTTAAGATTTGATCTAATAGCAGATGTCAGGTTCCAGAATAGGCAAAGTGAATCATTCCTAAAATAAAGTTATTCCTTCCCAGGTCTCTGACCCCTACTGGAGTCCCTAAGTTCTGTTATTAGGTTTGGCAATATTTGTCTACCATTTGTGTCAGATTGTGTAAGGTAAAACTATATTTGACAGCTTTAATCATATAATCTCCTCTCTCTCTTTGACTAGACTGAGAGCTTCAGCCAGCGCTTAGCTGTGGATCTCTGTATTTGCTTCCATCAGTTGCTGGATGAGGGTTCTATAATGACAATTAGCATGGTCATCAATTTGACCACAGGGGAAGGCCATTTCAGGCACCCTCTCCTGATATGGGAATGCCTTTCTGTATGCTGTGAATCTCAATCGTTAAATAAAGGAGCTGCTTTGGGCCATGACAGGCACCCTAGAAGAAGAGGAAGAGGAATCAGAATAGGTAGGAGAGGAAGGGCGAAGTCAGAAGCAGATCAAGCCATTCGCCCAAGAAGAAACATGTAAGGAGCACAGGTGAGCCAAGGGCCACATGGCAGACAGATTAATAGAAATGGGTTGATTTAAGATGTAAGAGCAAGCTAGCAATGTGCCTGAGCCATAGGCCAAACAGCATGAAGTTAATATAAGCATCTGAGTTATTTCTGGGGGTATGAGTGGCCGCGGCGGCTGGGCAGCTAAGGGTTCTGGCGGGCAGGTCTGTGGGTCCAGGTCCCTGGCCGCCCGAGACCCAGAAACTCCACTACTACACTCTCCACTATTGCTTGGAATATAAGTAGGCCCTCTTCTCACCATTTCTTGGAGTCTAAGCTATCATCAACCTTGTGGATTCCTGGGAGTTTTCTAACACAGGTTTCTCCCTAAACCTAAAATTGTTCCTTCTATTAAGTTATCTCTCTCTCTCTGTTTCTTTCCATTGTCTAATTGCACCACCCATTTCCCTCATATTCTCTTCCCACCTCCCATTTACTCCTCTACTCCATGCTCCTAGAAGGTCTTTTTTATCTCCCCTTCCAAGGAGGATCATTGGGAAACTCACAGACACAACTGACCCAAGTTGCTAGAGCTCACTGACTCTAGACTGACAGCTGAGAACACTGCATGGTACCTAAGTATGCCCTGTGAATGGGAATGACAGGGTCGTGGCTTGGGAAGTTTGTAGGGCCTTTGACAGTGGGACTAGGATTTATCCCTGGATCATGAACTGATTTTTTTTGGAGCCCATTCCCTGTAGAGGAATACCATTCTCAGCCTTGATGGGAACGCGAGGATTTAAAGCTGCCTCAACTTTATATGCCAGACTTTGTTGACTACCCATGGAAGAAAGCCTTACCCTTTCTTAGGACTGGATGTGAGTGGGCTGAGTTGGATAGAAGAGGTGGATTGCTGTTGGTATATGAAATAGAAATAAATAAATAAATAAATAAATAAATAAATAAATAAATAAATAAATAAATGAACGAACGAACGAACAAATGAATGAACAAATAAATAAATAAATAAATAAATAAATAAGCAAATAAACAAATAAACAAATAAATAAACAAATAAGAAAAATCTGTTTTTTTCTATGTCATTTTTATTTCAGGTGCTGGCCAGATTCTGTGTTAACTTTTCTAAATAATCCTTTGTGTCACCTTCTTCTTTTCATAGGACCCTCTCTGCTTTATGAAACCATGTTGCTGATCACCCTGCCTGCTTATGCTCTCCAGGGTCCTCCCATGGGTTGCTGTGTGACTTGTAGCTTCTCTGTCCTGACATTTTCCTTGCCAAGAATAATTAATCATTGTTCTCAACTCCCATTTGAGGCCATTATTAGCTTCTTTTAGTAACGAGACTAAGAGCCATCAGGTTCCCCAGGGTTTCATGTTGGCTTTGATATGAATCCATAAGTTTTCTGATAATTCATCTCTCCTCTCTTTGAATATTTGAATCAGCAAATAAAAGATCCCATTCCTATACCTCTAAGTGACATCAACATTATTCCTTAAATGTTAAATGAATTTTAACATACTCCATTTTTCTTTATTATGTTCCCTTACAACAAAATATCGAAGGACACTAAAATTAAATGATGGGTCTGCCCACCATAAGTAGGTGATAAGATCATCCTTCAGAATTCACACACTTTGATTGTATGATACAGAGAATGCATGCTCCAATTCAGATGGAAATTTCCTTCAATTGTACTCCTCTAGAGGGTTTTCATGGACTACTCTGTGATAAAAGACAAAACAAGACTTGCCCAATTGTGATTTCTTTTAATCAGTATTCTAAATTTACTGAATAATTTATGCTCATATATGCAATAGTGACTTGACTGTGGTGGGAATAAACAGCTATTCCATAACATGAGACCTTCTCCAAAGGGGAAGGTGATAATCTATGTCTGGCACTGTAAACACAGGTCACACGCCTGGCCTGAGGAGATTAGTCCACTCAAGGAACAAGTTACTGGTATTTTTTTTTTTTTTAATAAATTGTCATGGTGGAAAATTACATTCACACTATTCATGCTTATACCAAAGATAAAAGCAGCTTCTAGCCAATCAGAGAAGCCTCCCTCTACAGTGAATGCAGAGATTCACAGCTTCCCAAGGTACATAAACAAAATAAAGTTGTGGGGCCATTCCTGAATCAGGTAATTATTTATTTATTCCATGCACTGGAAACTCTCAAAAGCATTATAGATGAGGGGGCAAGAATTACGTAAAGTCTGGAAGAAAGGATAAGGTACTATGGAGGGCTGCTCTAGAGCCTCCATGCAACCATTATCTCTATCAATATACAGCAACTGTAGTTACATGCCTGTAGTCCACTCATGAAAAGCCCTGTGAATAGCAAAGCAAAGGTTGAAGAGAGGCTTACGTATCCTACTTTTTTATCTTTTGGAATATTGGTTATTGATAGATCCTATGAGAGGTCAAATATATTTCATTGTTTATATACCTCTGCTGAGCCCACCAGGACCAATAAATGGCTCTGACCTAAAGTTCACATTCACTACCTTTAATTTTATTTTCTCAGAAATCAAAACAAATAAACATGAATATGTGAGAGAGATTTGTAGATGGGATTGATAGATAATGTGATAATCTTCACACAGATGGGAGTTGATGTTTTTCTTTAAATTATCTAGAAGATAATTTGAGCCACATAGATTATATACATGGTAACATTGCATAGGAACATACATAAAAAGTCTCCACTAAGTTTTCTGAAGAAATGGTCAAATGCTGTGCTTCACCCTCTACAATGGGAACAAACCAGTATGAGTGAACAGTAAAGTAATGCTTCAAAAACAAACATATCGACTTTTGAAATGAAAAACAATATCCTGGCTGATTTTCATTTTAAATAAGTGGATCAAATTAGTGTTCTGTGGAAAAGTTGTAAAACTCATATGTGGATTTGGACCTAGAATTTCTTTAATGTGTTCTTGATGTGGGAATGTCGTTCTGTATGCTGTGAATAGCAGTCTTTAAATAAAGGAGCTGTTTTGGCCAATGACAGGCACCATAGAAAACATAGGAGGAGGAATCAGAATAGGTAGGAGGAGCAGGGCAGAGTCAGAGAGTGACTGAGCCAGAACTCCAAAGAAGCAACATGTAAGGAGCACAGGTGAGCCACAGGCCATGTGGCAAGAAAGATTAATAAAAATGGGTTGATTTAAGATGTAAGAACAAGCTAGCAATGTGCCTGATCCATAGGCCTAACAGCATAAAGTTAATATAAGTGTCTGAGTCATTTCTGGGGCCTGAGCAGCAGCAGTGGGCAGCTAAGGGATCTGGTGGGAGAGGTCTATATAGGTCTGGGCCTCTGGCCGCATAAGACTAAAAAAACCACATTGTAACAGATGATAACCAACATGGGGCAAAATATCCACTTAAAGCCTGAGAAAGTTTAAAAAGGGTTTTAGCACAGAGACTGAGCTAAAGAAGCTTCCAAATTGTGTATATGAAGCGGGTCATTGTACAAAAAAATGCGTGGCTTCCGGGTCACATTCAAAATGGCACTGGCAGACTGGCGACAGGAAGTGTAAGCTGCAATCAAGCCAGTTCCTGAAATCTCACAGAAGACTCAGTAGCATGTTATTGGTTTAAGGTTTCTACTTATTTTGAACAAAAAGGAAACAAAGACAGATACTTAGTAGCAGCATTTTCTTGGGTCTGCTCTGTTTGCTGGCCACAAACAGACACAGTCCCTTTATGAGAACTTACTGATTCACTATGAAGCTCTTTAAGAGAGTGTATTTTAAAAGTTCGGATGGTTAGAAGATGATTAAAGATTCACAATAAAACAGATTCAGAAGAAAAAAAAAACCTATAAATGGGATACAATGTGTGTAAAAGGTGCATAGGCTTCATAGAGAAAAGAAAGAGGATAAGAAAGTCTTTATAAAGAAAATAGAGTAATAAAAATATAATAAGCGAGGTAAAGTTGGAAAATAGACACAAAATGTGGATTTTGGTTGTTATTGTGTTTTCTCTTAATTTTTTAACTGTTAATGAGCTAACTGCAAGAAGACAATGGATTGTAAATACAAAGGCTACTAAGTTAAACAAGAATATATATTTTAAAGGTATTTTAATCTTGAAATTTGTGTTTAAGGATTTATTGCTTTGGAAGAGTTCTGCTTTTGTTTCCGCAGAAGATGAGAACCTGTGGATTGCTTCCAGGTAAATATGGTTTCATCAACCAAGACCCCCTGAAAAAAAGCCTCTGATGAGAAGAGATGGCCATATCAGCTTCAGGGATTCAGACTATGATCCAGTCTCCAGAACCCATGAGATTTTCAACGCCCCATAATCAGCAAGAAGTAGTAATAGAAAACTATGCCCAAATTCCCAAAATATTGTTTATAAATGTTTGTTTTTCATTATAAATGGTTAATGGTCATAGTCAATCTCTTTCTAAGAAGAAAAAGGGGGATATGGTATATGAATGAATTTTTTTTAAAAAGATAGATTATTGAATTTACTTAAATCAGGAAATCAGCTGTTAATCTCAAAATGTTTTACATTGGTATTGATTTTGGTTTACTGATACAATTTAAAGTTCAATTCTCTTATACTGTATGTATTTTTCTACTCTTGCTTAAGATATGTTGCCTATGTAACTGAGTTAAAACAGTAATGTATAATTAAAAAATGCATGTTAGTTATATTTTTAGGTATACAAAGTTATAATTCAATTAGATAGGTAATCTTCAAACACTTCTAAGACCTACAGAATATGACATTTAAAATGTTTTAAGAGTTTAGAATTTTCTAGACAGTGAGTCAGATCTGCTCCTGGCAGCACTAATTTACTTCAAGAGAAAAATGGGCATCAAAGAAACTCCATATGGAGATTAGTTTCTTTGTAGCATTGGTTAGCCACTGGACATGAACCTGTTCTTATATTGACTGCTTGACAGTATGATGTTTAAACTGGACATGAAGGTTCCCTATGAAAGTGACCTCTGAACTTTGACAAAACAAGCCGAGATGGTCCTTCAGGTTCCTGTTTTACAGAAAAAACTGTCAGACATTCTTCAGGACTCAAGGAGAAGCAACTGATGAATGGGCAGAGCAGATTTCCTGCTTCACTGAAGTGAAAAGAGACTCTGGGCCTATAGGCTGAAGATAGTTGCCCCAAACTTATAAAGGAACTTTGGGTGACTGTCCAGGCAGATAGGTGTCATCTCTGCCATTTCTAGATTTTAGAAGTTGCTTGCACTTCCGGTTTACTTAAGTAAATATATCCTTCTGTGGTTTTTGATGTAGTTAAAGATTAGATAGTCATAGGTATAGTTTTTCTTGGTTATTTTAAGGTATATATATAAAACTTTAGAAAGATAAGGTTGATAAGAGTATTTTCTACAAATAGACTATATGTTGTAACTGTAATTCTTGCTTGATAGCTGTTTTGTTATATATAATTTTGCCTTGTTAAAATTGAAGCCTCCTTTTTTATTATACAAAAAGGGAGAAATGATGTGGGAATGCCTTTCTGTATGCTGTGAATAGCAATCTTTAAATAAAGGAGCTGTTTTGGCCCATGACAGGCACCATAGAAAAAGTATGAGGAGGAATCAGAATAGGTAGGAGGAGCAGGGCAGAGTCAGAGAGTGACTGAGCCAGAAGCCCAAAGGAGCAACATGTAGGAGCACAGGTGAGCCACAGGCCAAGTGGCAAGAAAGATTAATAAAAATGGGTTGATTTAAGATGTAAGAACAAGCTAGCAATGTGCCTGAGCCATAGGCCAAACAACATAAAGTTAATATAAGAGTCTGAGTCATTTCTGGGGCCTGAGCACCAGCAGGCACCTAAAGAGTCTGGTGTGGGAGAGGTCTGTATAGATCTGGCCCTCTGGCCTCCCAAGACTATAAAACCATATTGTAACATGTTTTAGTTTCAGTTGTTCAAGTATAAGTAGAATTTCTTTTATTATTCTCCTGCAACCACCTAAAGCCACCAAAGACAACCCTTAAACATAATAGCTGTGGACATTAGAGATTCAAGGTTGAAGTAACTAGAATGAAACGGTATATTTAAAAGAACTAGACTGTCAATTAGTGGCAGTGCTACAATTTTATTTATAAACACCATTAATTTCATGGGAAAAGAGAAACCACCAACAAAGCCACTTCTTTATACTGTCTTCCCTTGTACAAACTTAGTCTAGCACACATGAGAATGGATGTTAATGTGAAGTGATCAAAGCAGTATTCTTTTATACAGTATTATTCTTTTCCATAAAATTCTATTATTGAGATAAATGTTATGATTTTATACATCTTGTCTTGATATATATATACTCTAAATTTTTCTTTTGTAATTTTTATTCAAGTCTTGTTTTCTTCATTTTTAACTTAGGGTACTTTTGTCCAAGATAAGTAGAAATGGCAAGGGATAAAGAACCTCACCACAGCAAAACATTTGTTTTACCCATTGATAGGAGATTTTCATGTGAACTATTCTAGATGTCTATTTATCTTTCTAGTTCTCATTTATATTGCAGACAGTTTACAACAGTCTTTCTGGTATTTAGTGCTGAAAACTTCAATTGGTGATGTGTAGTAAAATTTTACTGCTTATCTCAGTAGAAAAAGGAACAATTTCTAGACCTAACTTGCAGTTGAAAAGTTCAACATTTATCTGTTTAACCAGCTTTAATTCAAGCATAGGTCTCTCCACAGAGGGAAGAAAAGCTGAGGCATCAATCCCTTTATAGCAATCCCTTGAGCAAGCGATCTGCCTGCTCATGTTCCTGCAATTATAGAGAGTTTATGTGGTTTCATTTTCTAGAACTTAGGCATCAGAAGTCTCAATAGTTCTTCTTTCTTGCTGGCTTAGCCAATTACCTTGTATTTGTTTATAAATATTAAAAATACCATGTTATTGGCTAGTTATGCACTTAACTGAGAAGATATCTTTTGAGACTTGCTGAATAAAAATCAATAAGATAATTTGGTATGTGGCTCATTGACAAAACTCTATTGTCAAAGCAGTATGAGCTAGATTACAGAGGTTTCTTAAATTGCTTCTAATAACTTTAGCCTAATTTTACAATTCTAAAATCTTTGTTTATATATCTGTATTCAATGGATAAAATACTCTGCTGGTTTATCTTACACTCAGTTATGTAAAATATGTGATAGGAAAAATAGTGATAAAGAAAATTTTGTGTATCTCTCTTGTCCTGACTTATTACTGAGAACACTAGAATACATGCTACCTTAAACATTTTTGACAAAACATTTTCTTGTTTTTTACTGCAATGTCTGCAATAGAGTGATAGCAAAAATGTTCATCCACTGTAGTAGTAGGGTTTCTCGGTCCCAGGCGGCCAGAGGCCCAGAGACCCACAGACCTGCCACCCGAGACCGCTTAGCCGCCTGCCGCTCAGACCCCCAGAAATGACTCAGACACTTATATTAACTTTATGTTGTTTGGCCTATGGCTCAGGCACATTGCTAGCTAGCTCTTACATCTTAAATCAACCCATTTCTATTAATCTGTCGGCCACATGGCCCGGGGCTCACCAGAGCGTCTACTTGTTGCTCCTCAGGTGGCTTCAGCTCGATCTGTCTCTGACTCCGCCCTGCTTCTTCTACCTATGCTCTGATTTCTCCTCCTACTTCTTCTATGGTGCCTGTCATGGCCCAAAACAGCTCCTTTATTCAAAGATTGAGATTCACAGCATACAGAAAGGCACTCCCACATCAATCTGCTATTTAAACATCTGCATATTTTATAGTCACATAAAACTTAGTGGTTTTGCATTGACATTAACCATTACAGTAAGGTAGTGACTGCTTTCTTTATATAGATTTGTAAGAAAAAAAAATCAAATCATGTGAGAAAATACACTGTGCCCAAATATACTGTGTCCATTTTCTGAAAAATATAAAATTATATCCCTAAAATGTGAAATAATCGCAGTAAAATATTTTCAGGTTTCGTTCAAATACATTTATTATTTAATACTAAAAAAAAGTTGTGATGTAGACTATGTAAAGTTGAAAAAAAATGCAGAGGAAGGCTTGGATAATCTCTCCTTTGTGGTCTAACTACCATCAGATGGAGTTAACAGACACATGTGTGAATAATACGTGTTATGGACTAAAATACTTCAGAGGTTTGACTGGTAAATAAATCACTTGATTAAAAAAATCATTATTTTTTGGTCTGGTGAATAAAAATTGAAATAATTTTAAATGAGTAACTATAGTGATAAAATTTCAGATGGAGAATGGAAGATAGGATAATTACTTTTTAATACTATAAAGTGTCTGAACTTTTATTAGTTGTTAGGCAAGCTGAAAGAAATAGTGGATCAGTTCTGTTCATTTTTCACCTTGCAAACCTAAATTCAATTTGAAATGTACTGCATGCCTGAGGGGCTGCCCTTTATATTTATTTTTTATCCTCTGCATAGCAAGCAGAAATGTAAGATTTCTGCTTCATTTCTACATTTCAGTCAAACACATTTTTTTCCAAATTGAGATAGAAAGTGTGAAGTGTGACTGGTTTCTATTTTTAGTTGTTTTCACCAGGTGTTTTAGAACTTGCCAAATAAAATTTTAATTACCTAGCAAAGCATGTGAAACCACACACTTGACAAACAACTTTTTAAAAACACTTATGGTTAAATATTGATCATGATATATTTGAGGCATATCTTTTGCTATTTAGCCATAAGCTTCAACATTTATGAAATGTCTTTATTCTCTGAACAGGGGAATTTTTTGAAAATGTGGGGTGACTCAGCAGAGGAAACACCAGCTGCAGAAACATATCTTAGTTTGAAAACCAGAATCATGTTAAAAGCCAAGTGTGTGCATCTGTGGGGCATGGAGCCAGTAAGATTGCTGGAAATTTCTGTCCACCAACCTAGCGCCAGTTTCAGTGAGAGAATCTATCTTAAAGGAATTAATTGAAGAATGACTGAGTAGGAAGTTGAGAACCTTATCTGTCCCATGTAGACAAGCTTAACTGTACCTACACACCACACACACACACACACACACACACACACACACACACACACACACCTCACTGTTCAAAAAAAATTAAAAAAATATCAATTACAGTACCTCTTCCATCTGGATCATTTAGATAACTAGATTTAAGTATAATTATACACTCTTCAATAAGACATTCATAGTAAAGAAAACAGTATAAATTTAATATCCAATATATGAGCATATTTTATTATGTTTTATATAACAAAGCGAACAAGCATTGGGGTTATTAATTATTACTGTGTAGGAGGTGTGTGTTTTATTATGGAAAAAGTTGACTGACATTCTTCTCCCTATGAAATTCTATATCCAGCTCAGAAAACAAAAAACATAATAGAAAAAAAGATAATTAAGCTGTTAGATTTTATTACAATTTCAACCTGAATTATTTTTATGTTTTCATGTCTGACATTGACTGCTTTTGCCATTATATTTTAGACATGGTTGGAGAAACAACTTTAGACAATTCTGAGTTTCTCTAACATCAAAATTAAATATTATCCACTGAATATACAGTAATAATAGAAATTGAAGATGGTATAGATAGGAATTGTAAAATATTGAAATTATTAACATATAACATCTTTGTTAAAGATGACTTTAAAATAAGAGAACTGCATTTTTTGATTATATATTGATAAATATGCATAAATATTCCTTCACAAATCAGAGAAAATGGCCATTGTTACTTAAAAACAATTCAATTTTTAAAAAATTCATTTTTAATTAATTTATACTTTTATTAAAACAGAAATTCCAAACCCAACACTACTCCTCTCCTTCGCATCCTTCCGATCCTCCATCAGCTTCCGCTACCTCATCTCCTCATCTAGTCTTTAGAGAGAGTAAACATTCCCAAGTTGAGTCAATTAGATCTGGCATATCCTGTTGAGGTAGGATAAAGCCCCTGCTCCTAGTATCAAGGCTGAGCAAAGTGTTCTGTAAGAAATTGGCTGGGGAAAGCTAGTTCATGTGCCAGGAAAAAACTCTGGTCTGACTGTGCCACCAACTTCCCATGCCATTTGACTGCCATCTATATTTGGAGGATTTAATGAAGTTACATGAGGATTTCTCAACAGTCATTTCAGAGTTAGTGAGCTCCCCGTAGCTCAGGTCAGCTGTCTTTGTGGGTTTTCTCAACATGGAAAATATCAATCAACCTGAGTGAGGTACCACAAACCCAGAAAGATAAACGTGGTAAGTACTCTTCATAAGTGGATTTTAGATGTAAAGCAAAGGATAGATAGGCTACAGTCAACAAACCTGAGCAGCTATGCAGCAGGAGGAACTTAAGAGAGACATCCATGGATCCCCCTGTGAGGAGATATAAAGATCTCCTGAGTAGATTGGGATCAAAAGGGGGCAGGCGAGCAAGGGGAGGTGGGAACAGATCATGAGAGAATATAACAGTTAACTGGGGGAAGCAACAGAGAGGTAGAAAAAAGAAATAGATATTTTGATAAAGGAAACCATTGTGGGGTTAGAGAGAGACCTGGTAATAGGAAAACACTCAAGAACTCACAAGATATCCCTGGATAGGACTCCAAGCAATAGTAGAGAGGGGGGCAAAGCAGGACTTTCTTTATTATCAAAGGAATGACCATCCTAATTGTGATTATAGAACCTTCATCTAGCAACTGATGGAAGCAAATACAGAGATCCATAGCTTAGCACTGTGTTGAGTCCCAGTCCAGCTAAAAAATACATATTAAATTGAAGTAGGATTATATTGCTTTTCTCTACTTTTGTTTCTCTCCAAATTCTCCAGATACCCTTCCTTTGACTCCAACAATGCCCCCACACTCTCAATGTGACAGCCTTTTTACTGATTGTTAATATTGTGTTATATAAATATGTATGTATAATTATATACATATATGTATATGATCTTCTGAGTCTATATTTGTTGGTGTTAACATTGTTCCAAAGCTGGCCACTCTGCAATTGGCAGCCAATAAAGAAACTTTTCCCTTGTAGATCCTAATTATCCTTCATATGTCAATGTTGATCATCAACCTGACATAAGTTCCATGAAATAGGAAGAAATTATATCTTGTTCTGAAAACTTAACCTGCTTCCTGTGGCTATTGATGTCACAAACCTTAGAGAACAATTTATTATCATCATCTTTCTAGACCAGTGTAATCCCTTATCACATTCTAAGTATTAAATTTATACCAATAAGTCTACTAGTTCTCATCATAGAAGCCTGTGTTTACAGAAAATCATTTATCACCACAGAAAACCAGAAGACCTGCACAGTGGAGCGCAAATGGTAGTTATCTCAGCCCAGATTTGTGTACTTCCCAGTTCCTGCAAGCAAAGGAAGAGAAGTCAGAAAGACTGTAAGCTTCAGAACACTATCAGATCTGTTCTAAAACAGTTTCACTTAGAAATGGTTACATGAAAATGTTTGCGACGATGGTAAATCGATGGATCTGACAACATAGAGAAGGACCGACAAGTTCTCTCTCCTGAACAAAGAACTGCAAACAACTGATAACTGCAACCAGACACCTCTCAGTCTTACCTGGCAACAATGGATTTACTGACAAATCCACAGTCGCACTGAACAGTTAACATCAAATAAAAAATAATGACTATATAGCAATATCAGGTGGTTCACGGCACAGAAACATTTCAAAATTTTCCAATGGAACTTTTTACAAAGTTTCAAGTAGTCATGAAGCACTAAAAGTAAGACTGAGATAATGGACCTAAATTTGATTAAGAAAAAAAATACAATATTTACTTGAAAACATAATATTTTAATTTTCTATATAATAAAAGGCAGCACACTAATCTAATCAGTAAGTAAACTTTCCTTCCTATGAGATTGATTCAACAATCTTCACCTCCAGTGAGTATTCAAAACAATGAATAGAGTTTGCTAGATTTATCCTTTGTATTTTCTATAACAAATCTTATTTAGCAAAGGTATATGACTGAAAATAATAAAATGGAACAGTTGTAAAATTACTATAACATGTTATGAAAATATCAGCAATCAATTTTTGTGATAACTTTTAGATATTGATCAAAGAATTACTGTCTGATTGATTCTCAGTGGCATATAATAATTACTATCACCTTTATTTTATATATGAAAATTTATATTGAAAGAAAAGTCTAAATAGGTTTTTAGTTCTAAAATAGATATTTTATTCGCTCCTTTTTTTACAAAATATTTTTAGAATATTGTAAGTTTTAATTAGATGTCAGCTTTTATTCTACTTTTTAACTAGCTTAAATTATTATACAACTTTTATTATAAGTACTTATATTAAAGTTAGTTGTGTTTTGTGTGAAAAAGTACCTTAGGCATGCATAAACTGGTTAGGAATGAATAAATTTTGTGAAATATTAAAGAAATGACTTCTATTAATATGAAGCCTAAACTATTTTACAAAATAAAGATATCTCCCTTTTAAATAGAAAATGAAGTCTAGAACCATTGGAGACACTCAAATCCAAGACTACCTTCATCTATGCAAAAATAAAATAGCTTAATATTATATATTACTCATCTTACACTAATATTCTTCCTTTCTAATATTTATTTTAAAAAGCAAATAAATATTATGTAAATAACTATTATATCCCTTTGCTTAGAATGGCAAAAATGTATATGTGCTCAGGTCCAATACAGCTATGCCATGCACATTCCCACAATAATGTAACACCTGAAAAATAAATTTAACCATATTTTATTGGAGAAATTAAATGTATGAGAAATTCAAAGAAATTGTAGAAAAACTGTAAAAATCTATATCATGTAGCCATATACAAAACTAATAGTAATTACACAAATTAAAAAGAATATATGGTATTGAGATTAGTATTAAAATTTTAAATTATTGACATGAGGAAAAATTTGCATTAATTTTCCTTTTTTATTTGAAATTTGTTTTATATCTACCACTGCTCCCTTCCCTTCCCTCCTCCCAGTCCCTCCTAGTCCTCCCTCAGCTTCTCCGCCCCACCCCATTCACTCCCCAAGGAGGGCAAAAAGTCCCAAGATGGGTCAGTTCAGTCTGGCAAATCAACTTAAGATAGGTCCATTCTCTCATCCCAGTATTAAGGCTGAGTTAGGAGTTACTCTGTAGAGACACTGAGATGTCAGCTCGTGCACCAGGATTATCGTCTGATCCTACTGCAAGAGGCTCCACAAACTGCCCAGGTCTTCTGACTATTGTCTACCTTTGGAGGGCTTATTTCCTTTCCATGAAGGTTCCCCAGTGATTATTTCAGAGTCAGTGAGCTCCCATTAGCCCAGGTAAGCCATCTCTGTGGACGCCCTCCTCATGGTCTTGATCCCTTTGTTCAATACTCTCTCCTCTACATTAATTTTCTAAAGATTAGACATTTCTACCTTTAACAATTGATTTCAACTTACAATAAACAATTTACATGCATGGCATCTTCACCTTTGCTATTACATGCTTTAATTAGCTTAATGGTCTGCATAGGTCACAGCTTTCAAGTTTAATAGAATATAATAAGTTTAATAAAAATGAATAAAGTATAAATGATATTTGTAGTAATTCCTACATAATTTACTTCTCAATTCCCAGTGAATTTAAACAGTTAAGTAAACTGAAGAACCAGGGTTGCTCTATAAAACATCCTGTGAAAATATCTCATAAAATGTAATGAGAGTAGTCATCTGCATCCCATAGAACCAGCTCTATAGGAATTGGATTCTTTATTTGTAATTTGAATTAACTGAGACATAAATAATTTTATAATCGGAATCACTAAAACTATAGTCATATTATTGATAAAATATATCTAGGATACATATCCAGGTTTAGTTCTCATTTGTTAAAACAATCAACCTAAAAATGGTCTGTCTTAAAAAAAAATCAGATCTTAATGAAGCAGAAATGATCAATATGTTTTCATTGTATGAAATCATAACTCTTTATAAACTGGCCAGCAGTGATAATACACAGACTGTAATACTTTGCAAGTATAAAATGATAAATTATAAAAAATTTGAATATTGTGGTAAATTTTAAAGATCACTATATTTGAAAGAATGACTCTAGTAAAATGTATGTGCATTGCAACAGAAGAACCTAAATTACAACACTTTGAAACTGGATAAAAATGTTGCATATGGTGGCGTGTGTTTATAACCTCAATGCTGTGGGAAAAAAAAAATCAAGATAATCACTGGAGCTTAGGGAACACCCACTCTGGCCTAACTATTCCCCAAAGTTGTTCTCTGTCCTCCACACAAATATATGAATATAGACTTGTTATTCCACAAACTTGTGTTTGCTCACCAATAGCATAAATTAAGCTATATCCCAAAACATATTTTAGGAGTTTGAAATACAGAATAAATTGTGCTTAACTAAAACTTGTAAGAAATGGAATGGAATGTTGCCTCCCAGCACCTAAGGTTGTTTCTTCTTGTAAGTAGAAAAAGAATCTCACTAAATACACTGAAAAAGTAGAATTCAGACTCATAAGTGACAAATTCTCCACAAATCCTGACACAAAAGCTAATAAGACAGTCACATTAATGTTGTAAGTAGCTTGAACTGTCAACTAGAATCCTCAAAAGTCATGAGAGGAGACGGTCCAGTTAGAAATGAACTTGGTTTGACACATATGTTGTGCTCATGCTTGGAATATCTAGGAAGAATTGTCTTATTTGCTAATTTATATAAGATGAACCAGCTTTCTACAGGCAATGAAATTCTCTGGCTGAGTAATTTTGACTAATAGAAGAAAACTGGCTAAGTATAAGTAGGAGCCATTCCAACAACAGCATCCTCTAGGTTCCTGCTTCCCATGTTTACCTGTTAACTGAGTTCCTCATTTAGAACTAATGCTGTAAGAAATAACAAGCAGGTTTGTGTTCACGCCTCTGCCTTGAGAGTTGATGTCTTGACTTCCCTCAATGATAATGTGATCTGTAATTGTAAGTAATAAACCAAAAGTTGCTTTTTGTTCACATAGTTTTATCATAGCAGCAGAAATGAAACTAAAAAAATAAGAAAAGAATCCAAATCATAATTTTAAATTTGTCACGAAGAATTCACATTCTGATAAAGACTATGAAAATCATCTAAAATTGAAATATACTGAGAACCATAGTGCCTCAAAACTTGACTTTCAATTTTGAATGCAAAAATATTTTTGTATTTTCCTATTGAGTAATAGGAAAAGGATATCTGGGCTACGTCTTATAAGGCACAAATGATTATTCTAACACAATTATTCTCAATCTTGATCTGGATATTTATAATGTGCAAAATGTGTAAAATGTTTTAATGCTATTTATATATATTTTAAACTCTTAATTTTATTTTTATTCTGTGTGATTATAGAAATGCACACTAAAACCTGAATGTTTTAGTTTTTCACTATCTTAAATTTTTAAAATAAAATAAATTGTAATTATTTTCCCCTCTTTAAAACAGTTAAAATTGCTCTCCTATCAAAAATCTCTTTTCTTTTCAGAATTTCTTATTTCATCTCATTTCATAATTTGTATATTGGTATTTGTACCTGCGTGACATCATTTTCAATGAACTTATATGCTTTAGATATTTTTACATACTATTGTTTTTGTATAAGTGTGATATGTGTGGATAAATATATCTGTGTATGTGTGAGCATATATGAAAGCATGGAGGCTAGAGTTTCATAAGCATTTTTTATTTATTTAATTTAATAACATAAATATCTGATAAAATAAGACTAAATTTAGTAAAAATCATTAGAAACTATAAGGTATCAATTTTTTACCTGGTATAGTTTCAAATATGTTAACTAATATAGCCCCAAATATTTTTAAAAATGGACATTTTTATCAATGGTTATGCATAGTTTTAAATATTTTGATACAATAATGTGAAAAATAAGTTTTAATTTTATATAGCTTTGCCAAAAATATATTAAAAATACAAAACAAATAGTTTAACATGTTTAGACATAATTTTAGTTTGTGAAGACTAGTTATCTTTTAGTATCATGTTTACTGTTCTGTCGAGTTATCTTAAAGGGAAATTATGTCTCTTTCTTTTTAAGCTCTGCAGGTAGATTTTATAGAGATATTTTTAATTAATAAATATCCGCACTAGCAGAGTTGCTTACTGTAATGAAAGAGGTTGCAGTTTTACTGTGGCATCACAGACATTTGTTTTCCCCTGATTTACCCACAGGATATTGACTGTGATAATTAGCTTCTCATACTTGGTTGGTACCCTCATTCTTGTCAGAAGTTGCTATGAGCCAAGAAGTAGCAACAGATAATTAACGTCTAGTCTCTGGAACGCTGCATGAATGACTGAAAATAACTTAATGGGAAAGTGCACTCAGCGCTGCAGTAAGGGACACACTGAGTTTCAAAACACCTTGAATAACTACACAGCATTCAACTGACCATTGCCAAGATGGGGGAATGGCAAACAGACTCGGCCAGATGACAGTGTGTTACCTGAGTCTTCTTTTATAATTAACATTTTGTTTCAACGGTTTTAATGAGACTTCTGTTTAGTCATTGGTGTTGTTCATATTAATCTGGCGAAATACAGTTCTAATGAGAAAGTTCTCAATTTATCTCATGTAAATATCTCTGCTGTGCTCTTGGGAGGGTGACATCAACATTAGTATACAAGAAAGACAAGAGTCTTTGCAGATAAAACAACAAAACAAAACAAAAGAAAAAAACATTTCATTATGGGTATATTTCATACAGAAAACAAAACCTGAGATGTTTACAAACTTTCCGCAGTTAACAGACAGGAAGAGGGCACATATTTAATGAAATAAATTAAAGTATTACAGTAAAATTAGTATGCATAATGCATAGTTTAAAATAACACTACTATATGTCATTTTAAGAGTCACTCAACTACTATTAAAATATTGTGATCCTTTTGATACAAAATGTAAACAATTCCTCCTAGAATTAATATCCTGTTGTGTTCTGTGTCCTGAAGGCAATATGATGGCCACCTCACACTCTGACTGTCATGGCTTTTCTGTCATGGCCTGTATTTTCAAACCATGAGCCAAAGTAAAGTCTTCCTTAATTAAAAAACAATGCCTCTAAGCATTCTCTTTACTGTTTCTCTTGGTATGTCAAATTAATTAACATAGTGAACTTTTCCATGTTTTATAATTTTCATGTTTCTATATATTGATTATACAAAGTATATGGTTTGTTATGATGTTTTGACTTACAGGAAGCATATGTTCATGGTTTACACAGATTCTGCTGGCTTCTTTTCATCTTCACACCCAAACTAACAGAGTAGGAAGTCAGAGCTTTCACCCTCATTCATTTCCAAATATCTCAGGATAAAATATTCTAGTACAAATACAATTCAATAAATATCCAATAAAATTAGACACTGCAAATTAATACATTTAATTTAAAAGAGTACTAAGTTATGTCCACCAAGGAAAAGAAAGGCAGTAAAAATTATGGTTGCAGAAACGGATCACACCTGTAAAAATTATGTAAAATTTATATGTCATTGATTTTATAATTACAAAATCAAACGTCTTTTATCTATTATATAATGCATCATTATTTCTATTTATAGATTATAGAAATCTAAAGTAACTTGCATTTGAAAATAATTTATTTTCAACACACAAGAAATAAAAGTTAAGTAATTCAAGTATTGATCTTCCTAGCAATGTAGCATAAACTATAGATTCATATTTATTTTCCTGTGTTGTCCAAAACTCATATTTCCTTCATAAAACCTAATTGATAGCTAGACTTGTTATTATCTAAAACTTTACAGCCCAGAGGGAAGAGAACATATTGTGACTGAAATGTGAGGAAAGTGAAGAGTTTTCTTTCAAACTCCCACATGCAACATCTTTAAAATTACCTATGGTAGAATTGAGTCATATGACAGTCCCTGAGGCAAGGTATTTAATTGAAACTTGACTTTGAATCTGAGATTGCAATGAATGTCACTGAAATAGCTTTGTTCCAAACAAAAGAGAAGAAATTCCTCAAGAGATATCCTAGTGAGGTACAGTTAGTAGCAGCTGTGGCTGACTGTTACGAAACAAGGCAGTGCCTTTCTTTGCAAAATTTTGGGTTGGGTTCACTTGCTTGTTAATAACTAACAGGTATAGCTAACTTGCTAATAATCTTTTTCACGCTTAGGTTACAGAAGGGATGGTTATAGTGGGTCCTTATTCTACTCAGAGAGAAAAAAAATATGCGATAAATTGGTATAAGATGTGTGAGATTGTTTTAGAGGCTTATTTTTCTATATAAAATAATTAATACTGTTTGGGTGAATTTACATAAAGGCAGTAGTCCATTTAAGATAAATTATCAATGGCATATTCCTTGGAATATCAGAGTAAGTTTATGTATGGTAGACATATTAGAAAATAACATTTACTTTAAGTTCTATAATGTTTGTGTAAGTACTTGAGTCAGCAACACTTTTTAAAAAAATTGCCTTGTAACCACATTAGCTTGTATAGATAAAACATGACTTTAGTGAATTCTAATATTTGCATAAATTTAGACCTATTTATTTTGTAGTATTGGGGATTGATTTTAAATTTTGAGGCACAGTAATTAATGTTACTTTTTAAAATTCCCTGATGTACTTTCTTTGCATAAAATATTTATCAATGGTTTTAGATTCTCTATTACTGTGTTATTAATCATATATTGATTGACCATATTATTATTATAATTAATTTAAACTAAATGAATTAAAACTATAATATTAAAGGAGATGGAAGAGTAGAGAGAAGAAATAAGTTATAGCTTTAGTCCAAGGCTGCCTGGACCACAGGAAGACCTGACATATATCTAACTCAATTTTTATTCTGAGCAAAGACAATGATAATGTGTGCTGAATTGTTCTATCCCTGAAATTTGTGATGACATCATTGCTCCAGGCACTCTCAGACTGTCTTTTGTTCAGATTTACAGATTTGGACCATTGAATCAAAAGTGTGCTGAAAACTGATGAGAAGACCATTGGGCAAACACAAGATTTTAAAATGAAAGATAATCAATATTTTTTTAAAAAAAATTGACACATTTAAATAAAATAGTTATGTCTAATTATTTGAAAGTTATGTGTGAATTTGTGCACCAAGTGCAATCCCCTAGATCCCAGAAGAGGGCATCAGGTCATTTGGAGTTGTAGTTAGAAATGGTTATGAGTAGCTTTACAGGGTGCCAAAAACCAAACTCTGTCTCTTTACCCATCAGAGTTGTCAATTTCAATAGAACAATAATGATAACAGTAACTAATAATAATAAAGTCATGATTGCAATGCAAGCTAAAAGAGAAAGGTCAGTTTTGAATCAATCTAAGTTATAAAACAGCTATTTAGGTAAAGACAGAGTAAGTAAGGGGGGGGTGATTGAGAACAGAAAATCCCATCCTTTAAAATGACATTCAATAACTCCTAGTAGACTTCTTGAAAACCTTAACAATAGCAGAGAAGAAAATCATTCTTATTTGATATTCCTTTATCCTGGTTTTCTGGGTTTGACATTCTGTGCCTACATAAATTGAGATACTAAATTGATACATATTACACACTTAATACATGAGGTGGGGAAAGAGAGTAATTCAACTAATTATTCACATACATTATTAAGATATGAAAATTCATACTATACTGAGAATTACCATATAAAATAGAAAATAAGAGAGGAGAAAATAAGAATAAAAATGTCTCTAGTAGTGAGGAAAAGAGCACACCCACACAGGCACAATATGTGACTTTTCACTAATGGGATTTCTTTTCCACTAGTTTCTTTACACTGGTTTCTGCTTATTGTTAGACACCAGAACTTTAGACTTTATATTAAGTATACAAGTTTTCCAGTACTATATAATTGCATTTTTCTTCTTGCTAAAGTTAGTTAAAATATCTTCAAGTAATTCTTACCAAAATATAACAAATTCTAGTATGTGTAACAATTAAAAATTGCAGTTAACTATTGTGTGTTTTAAAAATTTGGTATTTCTTATTAATGTATTATAAATTAATTCATTAAAGAAAAAAAGGTAATTTTATGAAACAATGTTTCTTTTCTAAAAATAATAGAATATGAGTCATGTTTAAAAATACATGGTATATCGTCAGTAAATTACAGGTAAGTAAATTAAATATATAATCTTACATGCAAAATAACAAAATGCATCTGGGATAGTCAATATTGGCAATGATAATGCCAGACACAGTTGTGTATACAACAATTAAGCAAAATTATAAGTCAATATTTTGCATGATGCTGCCAAAGCTCATGGCCTGATAGCACCAGCAGGTCCAAATAAAAGCTCTGAGAATTCTTTTCTTCACAGATCTGACAATGAAACCTTAAACCAGCAGGAAAAATGAAACCTGACTTTTCAGAATTCTTAACTATCAATTTTCAGCATTTCTAAACATATTTATCCAAGAAAAATATTGAGTGCATTTCATCCTGTTTAAGTTTGTCCTATATCCAAGCCTCTCCTTTTAATTATGATTTCTGTGTAAATAAGACATTTGAATTCTTGGAACAAATCCATGAGCTTGTCAGTGAAGAAAAGGGGTGTGCACACCAGAAGAAGGTTTTTTCCCAGCCTCAGTCCTCAAGGATTTCCATTATTTTATTGCTTTGGTCTCTGCCTGTAAGACTATATTTGGAAAGCTGCCTTAATTTTAAAAGACTCAGTATTTCCTGAATGTAAACAGCCTCATCAATGGAGCCAAAGACAGACGTGTTGATCATTGCAGCTGTATGCTAACTGAAGTAATGAATTGCAATTGACAAAAGAATACATTAACCGTAGCTTAAAAAGAAAGTTCTAATAGATGAGATGTCCATTTCTACCTTCAACAGAAACTCACTCAGGTAGGAAGCTGGGGTGGGCTGAATGATGAAACCTGTTCTTTTGCAGTAACTCACTCTTATGGGAACAACCTGATCATAGTAGGAGGAATAAATTAATCCACTGTAAGAACATCACTCCTTAAGACCCAATCTCATTCTGTAGGCTCATAAGCAGCCCACTATCTCAGACAATCTTTCCATGAGGACCACATTTTTCACACATACAGGGAAAAAAGAAATGACATACAAACTAAACAAACTCCTTATGAGAAAGTATATGATCAAAGCTCAGTGAAGTGGTTTCTACCAGAAACCAATTGAGTTTGTAAGGAAAACACAGCCAGGAAATAGCACACAGTTCACATACTAGAGCTGTTTGCCTTCATTTCTTTTATCTGTTTCCTTTCAACAATAGGTGTAGAAAGTAAGTAAAGTATTTTAAAATAATAGATTAATAACTCAAGCTTAACTCAGATATAATTCTTAAAAGTTAAAAGACCAAAATATTATGGTGTTGTTTCCCTGCTAGTTAGACACATAACAAAAATTAAAATTATACCCTTAGCAAATGGGCAGTGAGTTTTCATAATATAATTACTTTTAGATCATAAAGTTTGAAAGAATCTATATTTTCTACCTGGATTTGTTGATATAATTTTCACATGTATATAATTTGTTATTAATCTACCACTAAAGACATGATGTGTTAACTTATAGACCTTAAAAACATCATATGTTAATAGATTTTGACTCAATGTATAGAAAATTTCAGGACATACACACTTCTAGAGATCAAATAGAATAATTCTTAGGGACTGTGGAAAAAGTTGAAGTAGAGAAGACCTCAGAAAATCAGAAGATATCATAGATTATTGAAGATGCTAATAAAAATCATCAAACTTTCAAACACTAAACATTCAAAAAACAGTTCTCATACTCTAGCCACTAGTTAGAATTTAGCTAGGGGAATCTTGGGAAAAGTAGTGTAAGGTTAATTTTGAACTGGACAGGTAAGCTCATTGATAATTGAGAGGTGAAGGGAAATCTGAAACCAAAGGTGCTTCAACATTTCTTATTTGAAGGACATACCTTAATATTCAGTTCTTGGAGAATGGTTTTTACTTAACACAAAATATAACAACAGTAAGATGTCAACAATTATTCTTCCTCTGTTAATTGGTGATATAGTACAGATTTCAAGACCAAGGATCATGTCATCCAAGCAGAATGCTTTCTATGCAAACCCTGTAAAATCTTAAAAGACAAAGACAAGTGGCACTTGGTTCACAGCTGTCTCCCAACATATGCACCTTTGTCTATCTAGCTGTATACACATTTCTGGAAGCTCATCTTCAGTTTCTTCTGGCCTTTCTCCCATTCTTTATAGAGGTTTCCTAAACTTAACCTCTTGTATCTAAGAAATATTTTTATTACACTTTGAACATAAAAGTTATAAAGAAATTTATCATAAAATATGTGTAAACATATAATCTTATTATTGAAGATGAAAATATATCTTCAATTCAGTAAAATGAATATGCATATTTGTTTTGACCTGAAGAGTGAGATATCGCCTAAGCATATGATACTGTAGGATATAATATTTTTAAGTTCTCATTTGATTTAAAGGCTTAGAGTACTGTTATAGAGGAATTATGTTGTTCCATTGTAAATAATTGCCCTATCCACTGCTTTAATAAAAAGCACCGATTGGCCAAAGGCAGGCAGGAAGTGTGGGCGGAGCTACCAGACAAAGAAAACTCTGAGAACAGGAAGCACAGAGCAGAATGGAATAGAGAAGCTGGAAGAAGCAGAAGACAACTGTGCTGCTCTTAGAAAAGTTACTGAGCTGCATGGCTGAACAAGAGACATGGGTTAGATGAAGGGTAGAAAGCTAGCAAGTTATATGCCTGGGCCTTAGGTCGATCAGCCTGAAACTATTGAAAGCGTCTGTGTGTCTCTGCGGGTCTGTGGGTCTGTGGGTTTATGGGTCTGTGGGCCTAAACCTTGAGGCTAGGTCCGAAAGTCCGGGCCAGAAACCTCATACTACATACTGTTGCACATGAGTATGTTGTTGCATATGAGGGCTATTTTAGATATTACAGGATATTCCGCCATAATCACAAACCCAGATTCATGGAAGGATTTATTTTTTGAAGCTCAAATCCGTAACTCAAATAGAAATTTGCAAAATCAAACACTCTATTTGCTTACAACCCAAAGATGCATTGATTTGATATTTTCATGATGAAAAATGCTGCTATTACAGCCATTTCCTACTTATAACTAAAGCATTTTTTTCCTTATCAAAATAAACTGTGTGTACACGGATTATTACAAGTCTTAATATACACTAGTCTCAATCTTTGTATTGGTGCATTGACAACCATAGTTGGAATTGTATGTTATGGCACCGATGTGCGGAACAAATGGCACAGTGTCCTTATGTGATTAGCTCCAAAATTTGATCAAGTCCTGTGATTGCTCTGCTAGAAAATTTTCAGGCTTATTATGTGTTTGATTTTGAATTAACTATCGACGTCTGCAAGCTATATTTACTCTTGCAAAATTTTCAATATCATCACAGCCATTTATTTTCCCCCACATGCTGTTGTGCCAACAGTTTTTGAATCTATGCTCTACAAAGGTCATCTCTTGCACCCTCGAGTGGAAATGACTTGTACTCTAGTAAGAGAATGAGAGATGGGAGGGACAGCTACAGAGTACTGCATTTATTTGGAATCACAAGTTAGTTATCACTGACTATTGCTAACTCTTTGATGCTTAATTTTCTTTTATAAATGGAAGAATTTAAGTATGTATGTGTTAAAACATCTTACAAATAAAATATGATCACAAATATAATAATTTACAAAATGATAAAACACACAGCCTATGGTCTATAACTTAAAACGTTTTAACAACATATTGCCTATTATAATATGGCTTTTTCTACAAACTTACTCTTTTAGTGATTTTACATATCCAAGTAAGGCCTTCTACTATAATCTTATTGGTGACTATATTAATTATCAGAGAGCATTCAACCAGTAACTGATGGAAGGAGATGTTATGGAAGGAGAGAAAGGATTGTTATGTTCCAGGAGGTTCAATGTCAGGTCAAGGGAAACCTCAGAGACAGCTGTCCGAACTCCTGGGAGCTCATGGACTCTGGTCCAACAGCTGGGAATCTGCATGGAACTAACCAAGGCCCTTTGCATGTGTTTCTGATAGTTGTGTAGCTTGTGTGTTGGTGGAGCTCTTACTGGTGGGAGCAGGATCTGTCTCTGGTGCTTGAGCTGGTTTTTAGGAACCCATTCCCAAACTTGCCTCCCAATCTTGATGCAAGGAGTGGAGCTTGGTCCTGCCTCAGTTTGATATGACATGCTTTTGTTGACTCAAATGGGATGCCTGTCCCTTTCAGAATGGAGACAGAGAAGGTGTGGATGGGAAGGGCTGATAGAAGGGAAATGGAGAGAAGGAACAGAGGAGAAGAAGTAGGGGAAATTGTGGTTGATATTTAAAGTAGATAAAAATAATAATAAAAAAACTCAAAAAATCACACTGTGACACAAAAATAGCTCCTAAAATAGATGATTTGGCGTCCTCAGAAAAGATCTTACTATTAAAAGAAGGAAAACAGTAGTAAAGCCTATTATTATATTGATCATTAAAACCTAAGTTAACCTAGACCTCTTAAAAAGGATTTGGCAGTTTCAGACCTTTTTCTGGTCTTTGCCATCAGTGGAAGAATTCCTTCCTAATGACTGGGGACTTCATCTGCTGGCGCTCACAAAGATATGATCCTTATGTGGCCTGGCAGCCTCTGACTAAGACACCAGCTGGCACCTGCTGGGACATGACTAATGTCACTCCCAGTAGCCTGGCAAACTGATTTGCCTCTCCCTGCTGTCACTCCTGACAATTTGATTTTCTTCCTGAGTTTGTTGGGTGGGGATCTGACACAATATAACAAAAGCATAGTAATACTAATGTTTTATCACCTGTCCATTGTGAGGACATATTACTTGTACTCAAGCTACAGGATTTTATTTATAAGTTTCTGAGCTGTCTAACTTGAACAAGAACTAGTACTTTATCAAACACAGAATCTATGTAACAATTAACAAACAGAGAGCATAAATTTGAGACAGAGCAAGGGCAGATAAGTATGGAAGAGGTAGAAAGTAACAGAAAATGTGAAAATACTGTAATTATAGCTTAATTTAAAGGATTAAAGCTAATATACCCCATGATAAACAACATTCATCAGAAAGCAAACTGCTTTTTATAAGTGGAGAGAAAGATTTTCTTGGCCCACCAATAATCCTATTTCTGTGATTCTGCTGGTTTATCAGAAAAATGCATCTGAATTGTGAACACAAATTGCTTAGAGTTGTGAAATAGAGACACTTGAACTTTAAATAAAAACTTGTCTTAGAGTAGAATATATTACTAATAACTAGTACAGGTGAAGGAGGAGGCATCCTTAGCCCAGACCTGAATTTGAGACACAGAGATAAAATAATCTCCAATAATAAAACAATGGCAGTATTTTCCTTTGTAACAAGAATAATAGTATATGTCTGACAGCTTCCACCATTTCTCAGTGACTCTAAGAGATATTCCTTTCTCTAGCAATTATATTTTAACTGCCTCATTATTATCATTTGAAAAGTCTTAGTTCTCACAGGCCGCTATATTTTTATTTAATTGTACCACCAATTTAACTTTATATGCTTCTATTCATTTGAAGTAGCCATCAGGAACTTTTAATTTGAGAGGTTATTTCTGCCTGGTTTATCAGTTACAAATAAAGAAAAATGGTCAAAATCATCTGTAACATGACACTTGGAAGTAGTTTGAGAATGTTTTGTTGTTCCCTTCCATAAAATCAGTTTGAACCAGCTTAATCCAGGTTCAAAGAATAAATGTTAAAATATATATGATATTTATTTTCCAGTTAGCTTCATTTCCTTTACTTATAATATTAATCCTTTGTACGCAGTTTTTGCTAGTCAGTTACTGATTGTTTTAGTTATTTTTCTATTGCTGTGTAGAAACACTAAGACCACTGCAACACTTGCAAAGTATCTAACTGGAGACTTACTTATCGTTTCAGAGGTTTAGTCCATGACCATCATAACCATAAGCATGGTGGATTAAGGATAATGCAAAAATATATTTCTTGCCTCTAAATCCAGACCTACATGGCCAAAGTTTCAACTTCTTTTGCCTACTAAGGCTTGAACCTGGATCACTTCTTGAATTGTATTTTCATAGACTGTAATTGTTCATGATTTCTTTGGCTGCTTAAGAATTTATTACCTTTTTACAAGCTGGAAGTTTAACTGAGTGAGATCTTGCTCAAACGACTGCATACTCTATTCAATTTTGAACCAGGCCTTCCATTAAACCTTCTAATTTTGAACATAAGGCTGGAGGTTGGGCTCCAACATTACATTTCCTTTTGCTCATTTTCACCTCAAAGTTTGTATTGCCTCACTTTCCTCTTTTATATGTAGATTAGAGTAAGATAACCATGTTATGTATTCAGTGCTAGGAAAATTTTTCAGTTTTGCTTTAGGCAAACTTTAGAACATGAGGAAAAAGCAGTTGCCTTCTTTGCCAAAATATCACAAAATTGTTTTCAGGCCACTTAGTAATATTTTATTCTCTGAAATATTTTGAAACTGCTCTACATAGTTCATCTCATCCTTACCACTGTCTTATATAATCCATCCTAAACTGTTCAACAGCTTTTCTAGTCCAATGTTCCAAAAATCTTTTGCATGCCTCCAAACACCAGAACAACCTCATTCATTTCTTTATATATATATATATCTTTTTTAATTTTTGAGATTTGGAATCATAAATAATTTCAACATGAGAAGGATGTTACAAAGATATTTTCAATTATAATATTTTAACCTTTTTTCAGATACAGTAGCAAATTGCAAGTTAGGTTTCAAAATATGAAAAAACTTTCCTTGTTTCAATGATGCAATTTGTTTGACTATTAGTGAGATTGAATCTTATCTATTAACATTTACATTGCTGATTCATTAAATAGCTTATATTTTTATCTTGCTTTATTTGTATCCTTTTACATACTGACTGGTACAGAAGTAGGCCTGCTTTTAATTTCCTTCAATCTTTTCCTATTTGGTTTATATAGAAATTGCAGCTAATTAAGTATGTGTGTTCTAAGTCCCAACACTGTTCTGTTTTCCTTATTTCCAGAAAAACTGTAGCTGTTTATTTCTTCTTTCTTTCTCAGCATAGAGATATGTATAGTTAATGTCTTAATAGGAAACTGAGGGATCTGACCTTGAATTCTACTTACAGTCACCTGGCACAGTTTCCAGATTCTATTTTCAAAGCAGCAACAGAAGGGAAGGGTGATGTGCATCTCCCGGGCCAATTCCCCATTCCTGGCAGTTCTTCATCTTCTGGCTCTGTTGTACTTTGATTAAGTGTCTTTTTTTTTTTTTTTTTTTTTTTGAACATTGTTTCCAGGTTCTTTGGCATTAACCCAAACATTGGAGCCAATGTCCTATGCTGAGAATCACTTTTGTCTGCCAGCACTGCCTTGGGGTTGTGTTTTCTCTGCCCTTACTTAGAGCCATTTACCCGTGGGAGTCTCCTCTTTGCACAGTGGTTGTTGCCATCACCTGTTCTTCCTCTTCTTCCATTGATTATCAGAGATCTGCAATCTGATCCTTGGGAAAACATTTCTAAAAACGATGCTACAGAGGGGATCTCTATGGCTAGATATTTGGGACTAAGAATTAGTTGACTGGTACTGGTAGAGTTCAATGCTTAGTGTCCAAGGTTTCTATGGCAATCTTTCAGATAAATAATGATTAATTTTAGGAGATAATAATTGCCTTGATACTTTAGCTAAAGGCAACTTCATTTCAGCTAGATGTCCATTCATTCAAAACACCAGTGTTGCATTGTGCATTGGAATTACTATAGAAACTTGTTAAAAATAAAAAAAAAAAAAAACAATTCACCAAATATCCATTCATTTTTACCATATCTCTATTGGAGAATTGTCATCTCAACTAGAAATTTCTGAACATCCAATTACAAAAATATGTACCTTTTAAAATAACTGAAGTACTGGTAAAGTAAACCTTGCAGATTATCTGTGACTCAGTGAACCATTTAAAACTAGTTAATCCATCAAAATTAGGATAAAATAAAAATTAGGATAAAATCAAAATGTTGGTTTCAATAAATGATGCAAAATAATGTAGGGGAAAATCATGGGAAAAAAATTTAAAACTAAGTGGTTTCTAAGGAGATGTCTAAGCCATTACCGGCAACTACAGCTCTTCCATAGAACCACAGTTTTATTCCTTATACTCACATCAGTCAGTTTACACGCATTACGATTCACAGTCCAGGATATCTGGTGATATCTTCAGGCCTCCCTGGCTGGGTACAGGCACTATTACATTACCCAACACACACATGAAATGCTCATACTCCTACTTAAGTGTAAAATAATTAAAAAAACAAAAAATGATTATCCATAAATTATACTTTGAGTTTGCATTTCTAGTGTAATACTATAAAGAAAATTGTTACAATGTGGTTTCTTGGTCCCGGGTGGCCAGAGGCCCACCGACACAGACCTACATACCCAGACTACTTAGCCGCCCACTGCTCCTGCTCAGGCCCCCAGAAACGACTCAGATGCTTATATTAACTTTATGCTGTTTGGTCTATGGCTCAGGCACATTGCTAGCTTGCTCTTACATCTGAAATCAACCCATTTCTATTAATCTTTCCTGCCACGTGGCCCGTGGCTTACCTGTGTTTTTTACATGTTGCTCCTTTGGGCTTCTGGCTCCTCCTGTCCGACTCTGCCCTGCTCCTCCTACCTATATTGATTTCTCCTCCTACTTTTTTTTTATGGTGCCTGTCATGGGCCAAAACAGCTCCTTTATTTAAAGATTGCTATTCACAGAATACAGAAAGGCATTCCCACATAACTTCCCCCTTTCTGTCTAATAAGAAAGGAAGGCTTCAATTTTAAGAAAAATTACATATAACAAAACAGCTATCAAGCAAGAATTACATTTACCCTATATAGTCTATTTGTACTTAGCAAACATAAAGAAAATACTCTTATCAACCTTATCCTTATGAATCTAAAGATTCATATATACCTTAAAATAAGCAAGAAAAACTATACCTATGACTATTTAATCTTTAACTACATCAAAGATCACAGAAGGATATATTTACCTTAGTAAACTGGAAGTGCAAGAAACTTCCAAAATCCAGAAATGACAGAGATGACACCTATCTGTCTGGACAGTCACCCAAAGTTCCTTTATAAAGTTGGGGCATCCATCTTCAGCCTACAGGCCCAGAGTCTCTTTTTATTTCAGTGAAGCAGGAAATCTGGTCTGCCCATTCTGGCACAGTTCATAAGTTGCTTCTCCTCAAGACCTGAAGAATGTCTGACAGTTTTCTCCACAAAGCAGGAACCTAAATGATCATCTTGGCTTGTTCTGCCAAAGTTCAGTGGTCAGTTTCCTATGGAACCTGTATGTCCAGTTTTAACAGCATACTGTCAAGCAGTCAATATAACATGTTCATGTCCAGTGGCTAACCGATGTCACAAAGAAACTAATCTCCATATGGAGTTTCTTCAATGCCCATTTTTCTCTTGAAGTAAATTAGTACAGACTTGTCTCACTGTCCAGAAAAGTCTAAGTTCTTAAAACATTTAAATGCCATATTCTATAGGTCTTAGAAGTATTTGAAGATCACCTATCTATTTGAATTATATCTTCATATACCTAAAAATCTAACTAACATGCATTTCTTAATTATACATTATAATTTTAAATCAGTTACATAAACATATCATAAACAAGGGTAGAAGAATACATACAGCATATGAGAATTGACCTTAAATTTGTATCAATAAACCAAAATCCATGTCAATGTAAAACATTTTGAGATTAACAGTTGATTTTCTGATCTAAAGAAATTTAATAATCTAATTTTGAAAAATCATTCATATACCGTATCTCCTTTTTATTCTTAGAAAGAGATTGACTATGACCATTAAAATGAAAACAAACATTTATAAGCAATATTTTGGGAATTTGGGTGTAGTCTTCCATCACTACTTCTTGCTGATTAAGGGGCGTTGAAAATCTCATGGGTTTTTGAAACTGGATTATAGTCTGCATCCCTGAAGCTGATACAACCATCTCTTCCTATCAGAGGTTTTATTTTTCAGGGGGTCTTGGCTGATGAAACCATATTTGCCTGGAAGCAGTCCACAGGTTCTCATCTTCTGTGGAAACAAAAGTAGAACTTTTCCAAAGCAGTAAATTCTTAGACACAAATTTCAAAATTGAAATACCTTTAAAACATATATTCTTGTTTAACTTAGTAGCTTTTGCATTTGCAATCCATTGTCTTTCTGCAGTTAGCTCAGAAATTTAAAAGAAAATTTAAAATTTAAAATTTAAAAATTTAAAAGAAAACACAATAACAACCAAAATCCAGATTTTGTGTCTATTTTCCATCTTTACGTGGATTATTATATTTTTATTACTCTATTTTTTAAAAAGACTTTTTCTAATCTCTTTCTTTTCTCTCTGAAACCTATGTACCTTTTACACACATTGTAACCCGTTTACAGGTTTTTCTTTTCATCTGAATCTGTTTTATTGTGAATACTTAATCGTCTTCCAACTATAAGAGCTTTTAAAATACACTCTCTTAAGGAGCTGCATAGATTTTGCAGATAAATATGAATCAGTAAGTTCTCTTAAAGGGACAGGGTCTGTTTATGACTAGCCAACTGAACAGAAAATGCTGCTAATAAATATCAGTCTTTGTTTCCTTTTTGTTCAAAATAAGTAGAAACCTTGAACCAATAAAATGATAGTGAATGTGACCTGGATGCCACGTTTTCTTTGTACAATGACCCTCTTTATACACAATTTGGAAGCTTCTTTGGCTCAGTCTCTGTGCTAAAACCCTTTTTAAAATTTTCTCAGGCTTTAAGTGAATATTTGCCCACCCAGGGACACCATATGTTATGATGTGGTTTCTTGGTCCCTGGTGGCCAGAGGCCCATACACACAGACCTACATCCCCAGACCCCTTAGCCGCCCTCTGCTCCTGCTCAGGCCCCAGAAATGACTCAGATGCTTCTATTAACTTCATGCTGTTTGGTCTATGGCTCAAGCACATTGCTAGCTTGCTCTAACATCTTAAATCAACCCATTTCTATTAATCTTTCTGTCACAGAAAATGGCTTGGCTTATGATACAATACAATCTTTTAGTTTTCATATATTTTACCATGGAAGTGTCTGTGTTATTTTCACAGTCTATACTTATCAAAGTTTAACTTTATAACTAAAGGCTAAACACAAGTTTACATTATCATACTATACTTCAGAATATGTTCAATTTCATCATTTTATTCTAATAAAACATTTTTAATATAAGAAGTGTTTTTCAAAAAAGGAAAATAGTGTTTTTTGTCTGTACATTGTGAACCTAGAAAATTTTCCTCAACATTATAAAAATATCAGCTTATTAACATGTGATATGTCTTTTATTTTCCTATAGTAAGACAAACATACGTTAGTCTTCTGGTAGAGTATGCTGTTTCTGAGTGGTTTGATGGGGTAGAATTTAGAAATCTAGAAATTTCTTCTTATTTTATAGTATATTTTATACTTATGGTTTATCTTTTTTCCTATTAAAAAAATCACTTTCCATATAGAATTTTTCATAAAAATAGAAAGACTTGTATATTTTTTCATGCTGTACATACAAGAAAATATATGAAGAATGCTGTAAATTATTTTCTATCTTCTTTTAAAAATCATGCAAGAGAAAATCTGATAATCATTGACATTTTTATTTTTTAGTTGTTGCCACTGAGAATTGAGATAACTGTTCTATGATTTGTCAAGCTTTCAGAGTTACTGTCAGTTCTGTGTTCATAAAGCTCATTATTCGCAGAAGTAGGCTATACAATTCCAATTGTAAAATATCCAACCTTTCTTGAAATAGTGACTTCAAATTACATCTATCTGACTAAAAGTAAAAAATTTCATAACGTAATTTAACTTATATCTAATGGTATTTACAGAAAATAATTTATACTTTCCATTATTCAAAAAAATTATGTAAGTTTGAGACATAGGTGCTTGGTATCTGCCCTAAACACTTTATTCATATGTGTTTGTATGTTTCTCTTTGTGTGAGTACATTGAGGAAAAAATAATTTTAAGAAAGAAAGTAGAGTTGTTGATACTCCTTTTTCTAATTTGAATATAAACATATAGTCCAATTCTATTGACAAACAAATCTGAATAAGATGTCTAGAAATGTAATTGGTATATTTCTGCATTCTTACAGTCTACCGGGCTAACTTTGAAAAAGACTGACTTCAAATCACATATCTGGTTAACTTAGAAATATTATTTCATTAACTCAAGTTCTTTTCTTTCATATACGACACAATGATAATCTATTTTTTGAAGCAACCCAAGTTTCATTCTTTAAGTTATTTTGACCAAGAGATACACATATTATTTTTAGTTTAATTTTAAAATGATAAAAGGCCCTCTTAACAATGAATAGAAAACAAACAAACCAATAATAAACCACGAACAATGTTCCTGAGAACTGTTCTGTAATAATAAGAAGATAAAGTGGTGAGAACAAATCAGAGATTTCATATTAGTGATGAGCCAAACACTGAATGACATATAGAGTATTGGAGAAATGAGAGGAGAAGAGGAGCAGGGGAAATAAAAGGTATGTCACACATCTTTTACATGTGCAAATGATAAAATATAAAAAAGTCCTATAACAAGTAGACATCAATTTCCAAATTCATTGTTTACCTCTTTGGCTTCACTTTGTGTTTTAAAGTTAAAGTCATGTTTCAAGCTATGCAAAAGCTTTCTTGTCCTGGTAATGTCTGATTTATGTGTTTTTAAGTATATAAGACATACAGCCTTGGTATTTTTTGCCTTTTTTTTAATTGTTGAACTAATTTCTGTAGTCAGGTTTGCATAATAGAGAGACTGGTGTTTATGCAATGCTGCTTTTTAGTGCAATTCAATTATGGAGATTTATTTTTTGCTACTTGTGTCCTAGATTAAAGAGACACTGCTGTGTAGAATAGATACTTCTATTTATGTGCAATATTGTTTTATTAGGGGAAATTCAATGGACTGAGATTTATTTATGATCATTTAAAATGACAAATAGTTCTATTTTGAGGCATTTAATGATCTTAAATTTTAACATGACTTACAGTAATGCAATTGGATAGCAGCTCTCAAAAACAGAGGCAAATTCTTCTGAGCAACTTATTATCCAAGAGCTATCCTATTGCTATTAAAAGCTGCATTTTCTCATTGTCAATGCAGGTTAGAAGCATGGCATTTTTTTTTATCTTAACCAATAAAAATTATTTGCCAGATCCAATTGCAATATGCCACACTTATAAGCCATACTTTTAGGGTTAGGTATTAAAACTTTTGAAAGTATTGTATATGGATTTTATTTAGGAGAACTGAAACTGACAACAAATAGAAATATTTTTCCTCCAATTAGAAAACATGCTGATGATTTGAAGTTCATTCAGCCATCCTTTTTTTAATTAGTAATGTGCCACACTGTACATACTTGTTATGGTTGTATTCATCACTACAATGAGATGTCTGCTTGTCTTGATGTTGCTGTGGAGACTAGGTCGTAAAGACCTAAATAAAACTGAATGTAAGCATTCACATGACACTGGAAGTCAGTTTCAGCTATTCTTTATTGTGACCTCAATAAAGGAAACATGTCATGAGTTTTCTAAACACCACAATGTAGCTTTTGTCATCTTTATACCGGGCTTTTATATGTGACTGAAAAGGCTTTTACAGTGGAGAAATCACAGAAGAGTTTCCGTGACTCACTTTAATTCAGACTTCTCGTAAAGGATAACACAAACACAGATTTTAGTTTTGCGGTATGTGGTTTAATATCTATATATGTGATTACTATTGATAATCAAATCTTAATCTTCTTTATCCTTTAAACACTAATCAACATTATTGTTAGATAAATTCTGTTGCATAGAACAGATTCTTTTCAAAATTCAATGATTTGAAGGAAAAGGAAAAAAATTATTCTGAGGTTATAGATGAGAAGGAAGACTGAGCATTGCATAAATAATATTTCAGACTTAGTTCACAATATTCAGTCGCAAATACTGTGTTATAAATGTGCATCAAAAATCTATTAACAGACATTTTCAAATATACAATTTAAAAATCAGTGAATATATTTAAAAAACATTCTAACTACAGTGATATCTGCTGAGATAGTGCCTTCAGGAATTATTATTTTCTTAAATTATTATATATATTATATATAATATAATAATATATCATATATCATATTATTATATTAAATTATTATTTTCTTAAATATTGTATATTGAAGTATTGTTGTAGTTGTTGAGTTTATATATTTTATTTTTATGGTTAATGCTGTCTTTTGCTTTTATGCATTGTCTTGATTTTTATTATTTTGAGAAGAAAGGGTCTTCCAATGTACCCTAGAAAGTCTTTCATTCAGACACCTCATTTTTTCTAGTGTTAGTGTTATCACACCCACAGAAGGTTTCTTGTTTTTGTAATAATAAACGAAAAAAGAGAATCTGATGACAGGATTCCTATACCTAAGTGAAACAATCTCTACACTTAAAGATCAGAGAGCTTCACTAAAATGGTGGCAGAAAGATTGGCACGAAAGAAGGGGAGAACAAGTATAAGAATCCAAGGACCAGAGATCTGTTGAAAGAAGGTGTCATTTAAATGTGACAGAGAAGATACATTCACAGACACTTAGCAGAATGAGTGACTAAACAAGAAAAGAACTGAACATTGACAGCAGGTGACACATCAAAAAACAGAAGAAATCTCATGCACCCTAGCCATAGATGAAACAGAAAAATTGAAGACTGCTAATCCAGGAGTAATTAGTATTTCACAGTAAAGACTTGTTGGTATAACTGAAAGAATCCATGGTGCCAGAGAAGAAAATCAAAAGAAATCAGGACAGAAAGACAAAATGCTCCATCCTCATCCTAGGAAGAATGACCAAAGAATGCAGTGGTAAATAAGGCAGAGGTCAGAGGACAGCCTTGCTGTGGAATATTGCTCTTTTACACTGTAAGCTTTTTCACTTTTATTTATTGATTCAATAAAACTCTGATTAACCAGTATATGCAGGAAATAGAAACAGGGTAATCAAATTAAAAGTACTCATAGAAGAGGAAAGGCAGAGCATCAGACACCAGCCAGAAACAGGACAGAAGATGGGAATACTGCACTGAAGCAAAGACACCAAGCCAAGTGGCTAAACAGAAATAGAAGCATGGGTTAATTTGAGCATAAGAGCTAGTAGGTAATATGCCTGACTATTGGCCCAGCAGTTACTATAATATTAAGCCCCTGAGTCAATTATTTTATAAGCTACTGCAGAACTTCAGGTGTAAGAAATTTATCCTGACCTCAATCCATGGCAGGAGTGAGAAATTTCATACTACAAATGATGCTTCAACATGGTAACATACATCCACTTAAAACCTGAGAAAACGTAAAGAAAAATGTTCTAAAAAGTGAAAATGGAGCCTAAAACAGATTCCTAGTTATATCTCTCAAGAGATATACAGAGATCCCATAGTGTGCATGTTTGAGCTGCAGCATGGCAGATTCCTGAAGTCTCAGAAGAGCCTTGGTACAAGCACTAGCTGCATATGACCAATTTAAGGTTACTGCTCATACAGGCAAAAGGGAAGAGAGTCAAGCATGGCTACTTGATAGCAGCATTTTCTTCAGTGGGCTCTATTTGCTAGTGGTGAGCAGAAGCATGGCTCCTTTAAGAGATGATTCCTGACTCAGTATTAGGATCAAAAAAATCGCCAGACTTGTTTAAGAGGCCAAACTGACAAACACTTAAATGAGGTTTTTGACCAGCAGAGGCCATGGCATTCTGCTTGGTGGCATTGTGGACCCTAAAGTTCCCTAGAGTGGAGGTGGTATATGTGGCTCTTGCCTGTACATCCGCCATGAAGCTAAGCGCCTACAGACCTAAGAGCTAGATGGAGCCAGCCTCTGTATTCCAGATTGAAATTCTAGCTACAATGCTTTAGTCCTAGCAGTTTAGCAGATTAAAGTTGGGTTCAGAAAAAGATTGAGATATACAGTACATACAGACTCAGAGGGGAAAAAAAAACAAGTTACAATGTATGTAAAAATATCCATAAGTTTGGGAGAGAAAAGACAAAGAATAAAATTCTTATAAAAAGAAAGAGAAAAAAAGGAAAAGCCATCAAAGGTGGAGAATCCACAAAGAGATGAGATACTCTATGTTATGTTGTCATTGGATACTGTATAAAATGTTTATCTTATTTGATTACTGAGGAAGGAGCAAGAGCTGCTAAAAAATATTTGATTAAAAAAGCTGCTGGATTAGTCCAACCAACATAATTGGAAAATGCCTTCACTTCAAAATTAAGTCAAAAGATATGTGAGGCTGTGAATTAATTCCAGGTTAAAGAAAATAAGCTTTGATGGAGGAAGACCCCTAAGAAATTTCTGATGGAAATGATGACCCAGATAATCCAAAGTGTCAGAACAATTCTGTTGTAGTTTCCTCTGAGTTCTGCGTCCAGAATAGCTAGCTGCAAGGCTGCTGGCTGAGATGATCCAGTCTCACAGACTACTCCAATCAGGCCTTGTCCATAATCCTAAATTTTGGGGTGTCCCCATAATTTTACCAGCACCAGGAATTAGTCTAGAGAAAATTGCCCACATTTCCAAAAAATGGCTTACAGATGTTTACCTTTGTTTAGAGTGTTGTTTACAAGTTGTTATAGATAATACGGATAATGATTTTTTTTTTTAAGGGCTAAACAAAGGAGATTAGATTCAGGGTTCTTTGTGAAAAGAAGAAAAAGAGTAAGTGCTATGAAATTCTACTCTTATCCACTATAAAGATTTTTCACTTGTAATGGTTTTTAATGAGGTACTGATTGAATGGTAAAGGAAGGAAGTAGAGGTAGGGCAACCGAACTAGGAGAATTCTGGAAAGAGAAAAGGCAGAGCAGCAAACTCCAGCCAGATGCAGAGAAAAGAAGATAAAAATGCTGCATTGAAGCAAAAGTATAAAGCCTTTTAGCCAAGCACAGATAGAATCGTGGGTTAGTTTAGTTAGTCGTAATATACTTGAACTAGCCTGACAGTTACTTTAATATTAAAGCTCTGAGTCAATTTATAATCGGCAATTGGACTGTGGGAGTGTGTGGAAGAGATTCATCTGAACCTCGGGTGTAGGTGGTTCCCTGAAAATTCAGACTACTCAGCCTTGCCAGGAGCCTGGTTTACCAGTGGGAAACCGGAGTAAGTGTATTTGAAAACTGTTGTTTCTCTGTCAGCTGTACCTGTGTCTACTGATGTTTTAACTACAGTCTGTGTCCTGAGGCTCCACAGTAGGCACTACTGCTCTCAGAGTGAGACCTAGTCCTGGCCACTAAGTTTAGATTTAACTTAATCTCTATTGTTCTATTTACCAATAAAGACACAGGAGTCAAATGTTGGAGTAAAAACCTGATAGATCACAGGAAATAGGGAGCAACTAGCTGACCATCCGTGTTTGGTTGGAGAGCAAGTGAATGAAGCACCTTTTCCATCCTTAACATAGACCTTGACATTCTAAGTCCCTTCCTACTCTTTTCTATGTTTCTCTCTTATCTGACCTTGGCATTCTAAGTCCCTTCCTACTCCTTTCTGTGTTTCTCTCTTATCTGAATTCCCCCATATTCTCTATGGTCGATTATCCACCAATTCCAAGATTAATTTTATTGTTTATTATTTTATTACTCCAGCTACCCCCTTAACCAAGATTAAGTTTACTAATATAGTCTCAGAGTTTCAAAGTTAGATCAAATATCCTGCAATAGAAAACAGCTTATAAAATATGAAAGGAGAACATTTATGTAGACACAAAGTTAAATATAGCTGTTGGAACAGTTGTGCCCATAATGTATTTTATAGAGAGCTAACATTTTTCATTACCTGTTGTACCTGTCACAGTGAGGTTTGAACAAAAATTTCCTGACTGGGTAGATGAAATGGTTATACAGAGTTACTAAAATTACTCAGTTTAGTTCATGACAAAACCCCTCAAACAACCAGAAATAGAGTTCGGGACACTCTTTTTTCCACTGAAGAAATGATATTGAAATTACTGCAACCAAGAAAGATAAAAGACCATTCCAGTCATTTTTTCATTGATTCACTTTTGAAACTGTGTTTATAACCTGAACTTATGTTTTTATTTGTTGTTGATAAGATTTTGTTATATACTATGTGTATGTGATGATGTGTGTGCAAGCCGGGGTGTGGATGTGTATGTTTATGTATGTTTGAGCCTAGGACGTAGGCTTCTCTGGAGCTGGAGATACAAGTATTTTTGTGCCATTCAAGAGAGGTGTTCAGAACTGATTTTCGGATTGAATGAGGAGCTGCCACTTTTCAACTGTTAAGCCTTCCCTCCAGGCCTCTTATTTTCTTTTGAAATCAATAACTATGTTAAATCACAGTACATACTGTGAAATCAAGTTCAATATGTTTCTGCTTTATCTTATTTTAATATAATGCAGTGAATGTGTGTGTGTGTGTGTGTGTGTGTGTGTGTGTGTGTGTGTCTGTGTGTGTAAAGAGTAACTCCCTCCAAGCAGGACTAGAAGTAATGTTAAAGTATATGCTCAGCCCAAATTTTAAGAAATAAGATGAATTGTAAACCACTGAAAAGAATGTCATAACCCCTGAGGCAATACACCTATATGACATCTATTCATTTTCACATTATTTCCAATATATTTAATTTCTCTTGAAGGATATTGACCTCTCTTATCCCCTAAAAGCATCCCCCTACTTTATGCCAAGTTATGTTTACTTATCTAACACTTTCTTATGATGAATTTCTCAGTTCTTTGTACCTTTATTGCTCCTGGTGTTTGCATTAATGATATAGAGCTCAGTTTTCTACCTTAAGCTTGATGGTGTTAACTTTTACATGGTTATCATAAGTCTGTGGCTGACTCATGTTGTTTGACATCATGTTCTAGAATTGATTGTTTATATCTCAGGAAGCATAGCCTATCAAAAAATAGAATATACATTTATATGCATAAAAGACATACTAACACTGCCATGATATAATAAGGAGAAGAGCCTGCTTGCTTATCTTTCATAAATAAACACCTTCTGGTTTTGGTCTTTGTTTTCAGAAAATGTGCCCTTTTATATCTACCACAGAAGATACATTAAGCCAACTAATTACTATTCAATAAAGTTTCCCTACTATTTCCTTTTTCATAATCTTCTTAACATCTCTTCCAGAAACATCTGATGACATTCATTCTTTAATTTTTATATTTCTAACTCTTTTCAAGTCAGCTGTGACTCTTCTCTGTGGTTTAAACTTGCCACGGATACCTTTGAAAATTGTATTTCTATATAATGCATCAAATGCTTTTGAGTCCCTGTGAGAGTTCTGCTTTAGCATGTTTTGAACTTATGTTCCTAGCATTTAAAGAACGGGAAGGGAAATTACTCTGTTTTATTTAAATAGATGATAATCCAGGGCCAATGAGACAGCGCAGTAAGAGGACCTTGCTGCTTATTCAAAAAAACCTCTCATTTATATATATATATAATATATATATATGGAGAGGGGGGGCAGGGGAGAGGGAGAGAGAGGAAGAGAAGAAAGAATGGGACAAAGAGAGAGAGGAAGAGTGACAGAGAAGTACACATTTTTAATCTTAATAAAAAATCTATATTTTTATGAAAATGAGTGTGCAAATATGCTACTATCCATTAAATGCCACTTGATTTGGCCATTTTTTTCTAACCATTTATTTATTTAGGAATAGTTAAAATTGGTAACATTTACATAGTATTTCTGTTCTTGTTAATATATAATATTTTGCAAATGTATTCTGTTATCATAATTCTATTGAATATTATCCATAATTACATGGATGAGATGTTATTGTTTTAACCACATTTAATACATTCAGTATTTGGACATCCCATATTCCTGCTAATTTTATTCTATTCTTAGAGGAAAATATGTGTCAGTTTTTCTGAACTGGAAGACCCTTTGAGAGATATTTTTCATGAAAATTATTCTCACTTAGTATCATTTGTTTCACAAACAACTACAATGCAACATATGTAATATACTATTGAATTTTAAAGCATGTGTAAACATTTCCTGCAGTATTACTAGTTAAGGCTTAGCATAATTCTGTTAAATTTTTGTAGGTAGCTCACTTCCAAGGCAAATGTTTTCAAGATAATTATTACTAAAGACAGTTGTCTTTTGTGCAGCTTCCAAACAGAATAAAGTTTCCTCATACAACACACCTCATTAAGCATCAAAATGGGTCCTTCTCCATCACTTGTCTCTCTCTATGTGTATATTTACATTCATATATATTTTGTTACAGGGATGTGACTTAACTACTTATTCATACATTTGTAATTACTGGGATATGAATGCATATGTGACGTCAGAGAACAGTGATGGCTGTAATTCTTCAGACACAGTACACCTTGAATTTTATTGCCAAAATAAAAATTGTAATTTATTATATATGCACTCTACATAATTTTCTCTCCTTGCCTCCTTCTATATTCTCCCATGCCAATCTCCCCTTTCTCTCAAATTTTGGCCTCCTTTATTTATTTATGGTTACACATATATGTGCATTAATTTTAGGCTGTGTATTTACACATCTATATGTATATGAATTAATATATTAATGCAACCTCCTACTACGGATGCTCAGTATTTAATGAGCAATAATGGGCTCACTGTTGATAAACATTTCTCCCATCCACCATGGTATGTCGACTTATGCCACCACTCTCATGTCTTGTTTAGACAGTTGTAGTCTTGAGATTTTGTAGCTTCCCTGTCATATGCAGAAGACACCACCTCATAGAAGGCTTCTAGTCTTCAGCTCTTATAGTCACCCAGCCATCTTTCTTAATGATCCCTATCTTTACTGTAGAATTATATTGTGAATTTTTAAATTGGGGTTAAGAACTCTACAGTTAGCTGTTCTCTGAATTTTGGTCAGTTGTGCCTTTTTTAAATTGGATCCCCCTGCTTTGATGGGGGATAAGAGCTTCACTGTTTGTATAAGGACACACGCTTTGGGTGCACTTAAGAATTTTCCTGATTTAGGAAAGTGGAAGAAGTAGTTTTTCTAAGGTCCATGACCTCACTAGCCAAAAGACATTGGCTAAGTTTGCAGCACTAGACTTTTTATTCCTCCTTTGAGGGAGCTGTAAGTGCCACTGTAGGACCTTCAGTGCCATGCTGGTCATTGTGGCATTTAGAAGCCCCACAGCCAAGTAGGGCCATTTATTGCTTTTCTTCTTTGACCGTGATCAGGGTGGAGGTTTTTAGTCATATTCAGTTCATTTTGTTAAAGGAGTATATTCCATTGTTTCATATCATAAATAATATAATAGGAACTTAATTTCAAGATCTGGGAGGCAAACACATGCAATAGCATTTATTTATATTGTCTGTGGAGTTCTCAAGTATTCATCCAATCAACACTCAAGAGGAAATTTCTTAATTGTAATAATTGGATTTTGTTAGACAGTATATGGATCCTAGATGAAATTATTTTCACACCCAAATAGAATAACTTTCCTTGATATAAATATATTAAGTAGTTATAGGTAAATATAATATAATGCAGCTTCTGTAAATGTTTGATACTTTTTTAGAGTTACTTACTCCTTCTCCTCTTCACTTCTCCCTTCCACTTTCTCAACTAAAGCTCCCCCAGACTACCAGGGTCTCTCACCTGCCTGAAGTCCATCTGTTAGGCTAAGTTGACTCCTCAATGATCCACAGAGGTCTGTCTATCTCTCTCTCTAAACACTTCTAGGGCTATGTTATATACATTTCTGTTATGACTCTAAACAAAGCTGACAGAATAGAATTCAGCGTTTGTCTCCTTTTTTATGTATGAATTACACACTGATTTGTAGTTTGCAAGGCTCACCTTCTTTTTCTACAATCTTTGGACCATTCTATAAATGCTTTTTAATCAAGTGTTTAAATGTGAGTTAAATTTTAATTAAAATGCTCTTCTTTCTTCCTAGTCTTTCCTAAATAAGTGCAGGGAGTTACCTCCCTTTTAACACACTACACTCTATTTACAGTTACTATGTTACATTTACTGTTTAGAACTGTTTAAGTCTGGGTAAATTGACTTCACCTTGAGGGATTCCTTGTAAGAATAGAAATCCAATGTACGTATGTACCAGCTTGTTTTAAATATCCCAAAATTTTACAAAATAATATTTTCTGAGAATAAATACTCTAATCTTTTTTTTTGGGGGGGGGATGATTCACACTTTATTATTATCAGTCAAGTAACCACAGAGAAAAAACTATAAAAATTGTGTGATCATTTTTTGAGCCTTGTACATTAAAAGGTAATATCCTATGTTTTAGGTGAAAGTTCTGTTTTTCATAGGTTTGTACTGTCTAACAAATCATCTCTGGCTAAAGTAAATTACTGTATTAAGCCACCATGACTTATATATTTTAAATGATTTATTTAAGGTAAATTTGACAAATATTATTGGTATAAAATCATTTCACCACCCCAAATTAATTGTTCTCATTCATTCTAATTATTCAATTCAAAATCTTCCAGATCACTGTGTCAAAATAGTGTGATGTTCCTGTGCAATCCATAGGCTTTTTTTCAGATTATTTATTTAACATTTTGGTAAAATGAGGTGACAGAAAGATTATTTCCTTGTTCCTCTTTCATTCATTCTAAGACTCACAAAAATACCTTCTAACTTAGTTTTTTTGTTAAGTGTTGTTTTCTGTGATAAATGCACAGAAAATGAAATAACTACAATTTCCTTTTGCAACTATTTTTCTTCTGGCTCCATTATGATTAGAAAAAGAAAAATACTGTATTTCTTCATCTCTATAGATGGAGTGATAATATAACATGATTAAGGCCTATAGGTATTGAGCAAAATCACTGTAAAACCCTTGTGGATACCTTTTTTCCCCTTCATTTTTTCCCCTTTTTTTAAATATATAAAAAATGTATCTTTTATCCATATATCTCCCTGTTCCCCCTCCCATCCTTCCTCCCAATACCTCCCAGTTAGCCTTCAGCCTCCTCCACCCCAATCACCTATCCCTACCGAGTGGATCTCGGTTATGACCTCCACTTACCGCATCCAGTTTCTTTGTGGTCCGAGTTTTGTCCCAGGCGAGGAGCGTCAAGATTAATTAAGTCTACACTCAGGAGTCATTTAGGTTCCATCATTCAGGCTCTCTACACACTGAGAGACCTGAGCTTTCTTCAGTACATCTTATATCTTAGACCTGTCTGTCCCTTAGCCATGCTTCTCTCCTGCCACTGCATCTCGCCTAGCTTTTTCCCCTCTAGCTTCCCACCATGCTCTATTCCTTCTGCTCCTTTCACTCACACTGACTCTACTCCATGCTTGTCTCCAGCTTCTACCTCTTCTCCCGCTTCTGCCTGTGTCTCTCCTCGTGTCCCCTTTTGTCTCCCGCTATCACCTTAACTCTCTGTCACACCCTGCCCCCTCATCCGGCACACCCAAGGAATAGAGTCTCCCAAGAGGCTAGCACTCAGCAGGTGGCAGCGTCTATAGTGCAGGAAAACAGGTTTTTCCCTATTTCCTCTATAAACATAGGGTTTTAGTAGGATGGGCCATTAAAGGCTAGAATGGCACTTATTCCGGGAGACAACATATCCCCTCTCTGAAAATGAGTGAGAAGTCAAAAGGTGGGCCAACTCAACCTGGCACATCCACTCCAGGTAGGTGTTCTCTGCAGGGAATGGGCTCCAAGGTGCTAGTCCATGCACAGGAACACAGTCTGATCCCACCCCTCATGGCTCATCAAACTGCCCATACCAATTGACTGTTACCTAACCTTTGAGGGCCTACCTCCTTTTCCTGATGGATCTCCAGTGGCTATTCTTGATTCAGTGAGCTCCCCAGAGCTCCAGCTCACCATCACTGTGGGAATTTTCCTCATAATCCCTATCCCCTTAAATTAACATATTGAAATGCAGTGTTTTTTAAAAACTGTCACGAGTTTGTTTATTCATGAACAGCCTTTTTTTTTCCCCCCACAAAAATGAGGATATAAGGTTTGCATATGTAGTGCTCATCGACAGAAGTAGAAACAATGGTCATGGCATGTCTCACATTCTCATTGCGTTTGTAGAGCCAAGACATCAATCTGGAGTTCTAATCTTCAGATCTTCTAAAAGGTAATATAAGAATGCTAAGATATTACCTACTAGACAGTGAGTGAAACAATTCACTAAAAAGATATCGCCTTTCTACTTTTTTCCTTAACAAACTACTGAAAAGTCTAAAGTTTGGCATGATTTCCATATGCATTAATTTAATGTCAACATAGTTTAATATTAACCACATTTTCAAAGTTTTGGTATTCTTACATACTCTATAAACCTTACTCCTTCATTATCTGTGTATCTGTTTATGGTCCATTTATCACTACATTGAATTTAATGTTTCCAAATAAATCTGTTTAATTTATATTTAGCCATCTATTAATTTTATTTCACTTTTTATTTTAATATGTTTACATATTTTATGGTAAATAATTTCTAAGTATTTTAATTGTGGAATATTTATAGATTTAATATATCAAATAAGCATATTTATTTTATGTAGGTGGAGTTGCTCATAAAATGCACCAATCTAAGATTAATATTTATTAAAATATAAACCAACACTCATGATACAGGTAACAGCTTATATTGGCACCTGATGGACTGGATTGTCCGAGCATTGGACGATGGATGACAAACCAGTCACTCCAGCAGTCAGGAACCAGGAAAAGGGCCTTCCCTGGGCCCCAGCAGCCCCTTATGAATGAGGTTGGCCACTCCCCCTTCAGGAGCCCTGGACCTGGATAAGCATCTTCCTGGAATAGCATCTTCGGACCTTATCAGCTGACATCTGAATCCCACCACAATCTTAATTTTAAGTTTTATTATTTTACCTTAAAGTCATTTTATTCATCTGTATTTTTAAAAATTAGCTCGTTAATCTGCTTTAAACAATTTATTTTTAAAAGTTAATTATGTTTTATTCCCAATACTTAATTCTATGCATTTGAGTGCCATAAGGGTTCTAAATAGCTGCCACAAGATCTATCTGGCTTGCCCTTATCTGTGCCTATAAGTCAAACATGATAATTTTCCAGTGTATTACTATTTCTTCAAATTGCCCTTATTCATAACAGAATGCCACATCTTCTTAAGAAAAACAATATCGTTTTTTGAAGTGGTTTTGCATTTTTTCAGTATCATGAAATCTGTCTTTAATTTACAGAAATCAGAAAAGAAATTAATGAAATAAAAAGAAAACACAAGATCAAAGAAGTAGTGTTTTAAGAAAATTGAAAAGATCAATGGCTGCTCATGCAAACTAACTAAATGCTGAGAGAAAAGGTACCAAACCAGGTGGCTAAGATAAGAATTATGGGCTAATTTAATCCTAAGAGCTAGATATTATACACCCGTGCTCCTAGGCCAGCAGTTACTACAACTTTAAGCCTCTGAGTAAATTATTTGTAAATGGCTGGAGGACTAGATGGAATGACGGATTTGTCTGTACCTCAAGGCTAGGAGGGTGCAAAAAAACTTCAGACTACACAGACTTGCCAGGAGCCTGATTTTACCAGTTTTCCCTGGAAATTTGTAGTAGACTTATTTGATAACTGTTGTTTCTCTGTCAGCTCAGTAGCTGTGCCTGAATCTACGGATATTTTAACTACAATCTGTGCCCTAAGGCTCCATAGTCAGCACCCCTGCTCTCAACTTAGGTCAGGCATCAAAAAAATCACAGAACTGCATATTTTAAGATGAGGAGAGAAATAAATCCCATTGAAGATAGTCACAATAAGAAGAAATATTTTTCTCTACACTGGTATAAATTTCTCTACAGTAATAATGAATGCTCTGAGAAGTAAACTCAGTTATTAATATTTTCTAAAATACCTAGAAATAAAGCTAACTAAGACATAAGAAAACTGTGTGATAAAAAATAATCACAAGATATTGAAGAAGTTAAAGAAAGACTCTGGAATTTGGCAAAACTTTTTATCTTGCTCATGAGAAAAATTTGTTGTCTAGAAAAAAATATCATACTACTGAAACAGATCTACATATTCAATTCTGCTTTTTTTTTTAAATCTCAATATCATTCTTTACAGAAATAAAAAGCAAGTGTTAGAAGTCACATGGAAAAATCCTGAGCAGTGGAAGGCAGTTTGAGAAAGATTAACATTGAATGGATCACAAAGAATGATTTTCAGAGCAGTAGTAGAAATGCAACATAACAAGAAAAAGTAGACTAGGCCAATACAATAGCATATAAAAAGAAATAAATGTACAAAGTTCTATTCTCTGAATTCTGACACAGATGTTAAAAACATATTTAATCTCATGTCATGGAAATCCTTTACCTTCAGATCTGCAGATCCAGCCACTTCACATACTACAGCAATTCACTGACAAGGTGGATGTTTGGGTGAGCTAACTTGTAGCCCTAGTTTGGGGCCTGTGTGGTAGCTGGGGTTGGTCAACCTGCCAGCTTTTCCTCATCCTCACCATCAGGTCCATCTCTCTAGTAATCCCACAGCTAATTCACCCAATGCAGCAGACAGCAAGAAGCAGGGTCAGTTCTCCTGCTCTTCTGACTCAGGCTTTTCTGCACCTACCACACCAGGGCCACCTCTACTGCTTTTTCCAATGTATTTGTCCCACTTTCGCGATTGCTGCCATTCATGAGGAACAGGGAATGCTCTACTGTTTTCATGCTCCTAAGCCAGTTTTCTGGCCTTCACTCTGCTGTTGAGGCTTGATCTAGGCCAATTATCACTGAAAATATTACTCAGTGTACACCCAACAATGCCAGTTGCCAAAGTGACGTTATTGCTACACTCATATGATTAAGTCATAATGTGTTCATAAGAACCACATAATAGGGATATAATGAGAAACCATTCGATGGATGAATAGCAAAAGAAAATTTATTTTATGTACTAACGTTAAAGAATTTATAATATAGCCTTAAAGAATATTATGCAGGAATATACATGAATCAGAAAATTAAGTAATAAAAGTAAGGTATGTAAATAAAAAGAATTATTACATTTTCTTTCATGTGTGTTTTATAAATTAAACTTAAAAGTAGACATAGGGCATATTAGAAAAGGAAAGAGAAAGCAGAAGAAAGATAGAGTAGACATACAATAAGAATATGTAATGAGGAGCTGAATATGATCAAGTAATGCATTCATTTCTACTAATATAACTTAATTAATACTTCATTTTCAATTGTTTTTTATCTAATTTATGTGTACCATATGCATCTTTGGCACGTATGTAGGTTAAATGAAGTTATTATATCTTTTGAAATGAAGCAAGTTAGTTTAGAACTACCGTGTATATGCTGCAAACCACACCAGATAATCTGCAGTAAAAGCAAGTGCTCTGATTCTGAGCTCTCTCTATAGCACCATGAATTCACCATTTTATATACACATCACACACACATGCATTAAAGATCCATAAAGTCACAATAGCACAGTATTTTGTACCTAAAATAATCGTTGCCTATGTATACACTTGCTGCTCTTACAAATAACAAATGTCCACTTCAAAGCATGGGTTTCATTTCATTTCTTTTTGATACGTGTTGGAAAACAGCAAGAATAATTTTAAAATTAGTAAAATAAGCACCAATGTAAACTTATAACTGCTTTCATTTGCTCTATTTCACATCCGAAAACAGAAACAGAAAGATAATCTTGGAGCTAGTAAATGAATTGAGTAGTTTCAATTTAAAAATCCACCTATTAATTGGTCTTCTTCTTAATTACAGTCAGTAAAGAGCTTGTAAAACAATTTAAGAAAAATTAGCTGAATTTTTAGTAGCAATAGTGATAAAATTTGTAGAAATAATATTGCACAAAGGAAAATGACTCCTTATTTGAACATTGTATACAGTGAAAGAAGCTGAACACAGCATCAAGTAGAAAGCCTGACAATGACTACATGTGGAAAAATTACTAATGATTAATTGTGAAACACATGAAACATATATACATAATATTTTTATATGAATACATGTGTTTGTGCGATTAGAAGTTCCTATGTGATCACCGCAGATAGTATATAGCCAAAGTAATATAGAGCAAGAAGAAGAAAGCTGGTGGTGCTCCACTGTCTTATTCACAATATACTGCAGACCTACTATGATTAAAATAATATAAAACTGGAAAACAAACAGAAACAAAAGCCGAGTAGAAAGAGTACAATGTTCAGAGGTCAGTCAATGTATATGATGGTTTTGGCACTTACCCAGTATAGTCAGGAGGAATTATGTGGGAACAATAATTTCTCTAATGGTAATTGATTATTCACATGCATAAGAATGACCCAGGGAACTTATTGTGTAACAAATGAAGAATAAATTAAATATATGTGAAGTACTTAAAATGAAAGTTTTTTCAGTTTTAAAATACATAACTAAAGAAAAGAAAACATAATAAAAAAGTATTTATCACAATTCTGTGAAAAGATTTTTTTGGATGACTTCAAAACTAAAAGTAATTGAGAAGAAAAAAATATACATTTTATCATTTTAAATTAGCTTCTTCTTCTGCAAAGCATATAATCAAAAAAGTGAAGAAATAATTTATTTGCTGGCAGAGAATATTTATGAGCTATATGAGATAAAGCTTAATAATCCAAATATATATGAAGAGCTTAAACACTATACTGTTGATAAACCACAATTTAAAATGGAAAAAGTCTCATAAAACTTTCCCCAAGGACATAATACACATATGAAACAGGTGAATATTATTAATTTTGATGAAAATGCAAATTAAAATCTATGAAATGTTGCCTTATACCTCTTTTTAATCATTGGTATAAATAACAAAAATCTATTTTTTGAGGATTAAATTAAAAAAGAACTCTCTATATACCTGGCAAGAAAAACAATTGGCATAGACAATCTAACAAGCAATATGAACCATGTTCCCCAAATTGTAATGAAAGTATCATGTTATTCATCAGTTGCACCTCTGGGTATAATCTAAAGAAAATGCAGTCAGCATCTCACAGAAATACCTGTGCTTCAATTCAATATAGCATTACTTTCATTAGCCACAGTGTAGAATGTATTTAAATAGCACAGAAGTGTATATGGCAAATGTGGTAGAACTAATAACAGAATCTTGTTCAGCATCATAAAAGGATGAAATTCCCTGGTGTGAAACAGCAAGTATGAACATGGAGAACACATTGTTTGATATTGGAGGGTACTTCTATAGTACCATAAAAAGAACAGTAACGGAGAACTACAATGATGTGAGATGACAATGTCTATTTTCTTGATTGTAGTGATTATTTCACAGTAACTAGTCATGTAAGAAGTATAAATTGTACACTCTAAATATTCCCTTCTTATTTGCTGATTATAACATCATAAAACTATAAGAATGTAAAAATAACTGCTACTATAATACAGTAGAAGAAAAAGTTCTACAGATTACAATATGTGTATCCTGATCTCAATTGGTCTTAAAACCAGATGGTCTTCTCTGAAACTAGACAACTTGATTAATGACTGCTTTTAAACTTCTAGTTACAAGAGAGGATAAAAGCTGCTGGTTTTGCCCAAGTGTCGTTAGTAAAAGGAGGGCTTGACCTTGTTCTAATGGATTTCTTTTTCTTTTCTTTCTTAATAAATATGGACATAATAGGCAGAGTAAAATATTTTTTTATCAGTCTAAAGTACTGGCCATGAATCATAATATATGGTTGCACAATGGAGAACTTAACTTAAAATTTAATGGGAAAATGTATCTTCCCCAAATTTATTTTCCTACCTTCAAATGTTGTCTAAGCAGTGTTGTTTTCATAAACTAACTGCCTAAACACTTTATTTTCCATGACCCTATACAAACACACTATAATAGCATTGGTGATAATTCAGTGCTAATAAGAAGTTCTGTAGTAAAGGACATCCCTAGGAGATACAAGTCTCTGTGCTTATCCTCAGCAGCACAGAACCAGCAAACAAAAACAAGTGAGCAAGGAATTCACTTGGTAATTAAGAATTCTGCTGTCACATAGTCTGTAGTACTTTTTTTCAATAAACAAACACTACACATTATAATTTATTTCACAAAACTATCAAGACAAATTTACCAGCCATATTTTAGCTCTATTTCTCATTGATAACTAATAAACAAGGTAAGGCAAATGTGCATACTTATTTTCATCAATATTTAGATTGCATAACAACCTTTTTTTAACTTAAAGAAAATTCAACAGTTATTTACTTACAATGTTATAAAATTACAGAAAAATAAAGAAATACCAGTAAACTACTATTGCATCAATTTTAACATCTTTCTATATATTTTTCCAATAAACTATATTATATATATCTTTGTTGAAAATAAAAGATTAATAAGAATTTAATGATATACCTCAAAAGTGTATACTCTACTGTGTAATTTAATAGTCACTGGTTTAATGTTATACTTTATCTTTTTCCAACATATTTCTGTTGATTATTTGAGAGTTTCACATAAGGCACCTTTATCACATTCACTTGCCAGGCCTCTTAGGCTCACTTCCTCACCCTGATGAACACCCTTGTCAAAAAAAAAAAAAAAAAAAAAGAAAACGATCAAATTGGTCAAATTTATATTGTCATTATACTCATTGGTGTACAGATAAACTGTTGGTGCTAGTCCCTTATAACAAACAAACAAAGAAACCAAATTATAGACTCCCTCTCTACTCACACAGCTGCCTAAAGTCATTTGTGGAGATCTATAGTTCAGCAGTATTATCACAATTTTAAAGAATTTTCATAGATACCTTCCAGTCTACTTGTTACATTATTTTGTGTGATAGAAGGATAGATTTTTGTTACAGAAACCTTCTGTGTTTTTCTCTTGCAACTGTGAGACTGCAGTTATCAATGCCATTGTAGAAGCAGCTTCCTTCCTCTTTATAGTCACTGGGACTGTGGTTCATGGACTTCTTCATGATTTCTGGTGACATCAATATGGCCTTCATTGGCAAAACAGGCCATGGATTGTAGTAGTAGGTTTCTGGCCTGGACTTTGCTGCCTCGCCTTGATGTTCCACCATAGACTTGCAGTCTCACAGACACACAGAAGCTTCCATTAATTTTATGCAGATTGGACTATGGTTCTGGAATATCTCTAGCTAGCGCTTGCTCTTAAAATAACCCATGAGTTTTTATCTTATTTAGTCATACAGCTCGGTATCTTTTCTCAGAGCAGCAAAGTTTTCCTCTGTACCTGCTAGCTTCAGGCACCTCTGTGGCATCACTGCCCTGTTCTTCCTGTTCCCAGAGTTTTTCCAGTCTGGGAGCTTCATCCACATTTCCTATCTGCCTGTACTGACTCCTCTTATCTATTAAATATAGTATCAAAGTTTTAGCTAAAGTAATAGGTATACAAAAGATATTACTAAGGAACAAAAGGGTATTAAGGGGATATAAATTGGAAAGGTAGAAGTCAAACTAGCTCTATTTAGAGATCATATGATCCTATACATATGTGACCCTGAAACTTATAACAGGGAACTCATACAGCTGATAAACACCTTCAGCAATGTAGCAGGGTACAAGATTTACTAAAAAAAAAAAAAAAAACCAATATGCCTCTTATACACTAAAGATGAAATGACTGAAAAAGTAATAAGAGAATCATCACCCTTTTAAATAACTTCAAATACCATTAAATATCTTAAAGTAACAATAACCAAAGAAGTAGCAGACCTGTTTGACCAACACTTTAAGTCACTGAAAAAAGAAATTGAAGAGGATATCAGAAAATGGAAAGATGTCAGGAGTTCCTGGATTTGTAGAGTCAACATAGTAAAAATGGCAATCTTACCAACAGCAATTTACAGGTTAAATACAATCCCCCAACAAAATAACAACACAATTTTTTGCAGACATTGAAAAGAACAAAACTCAACTTCATATGGAATAATAGGAAAAAAAGATTTATGAAACAATCCTGTTCATTAAAAGAACTTCAGGACGCATAACTATTCATGACTTCAAGCTATATTATAGAGTTACAGTAATAGAAACAGCCTGGTACTGGCATAAAAACAGACTTGTGGAGAAATGGAATAGAATAAAAGTCTCTGACCTTAATCCACACACCTAGGAACACCTGAGTTTGGACAAAGAGGCAGAAAATATTCAATGGAAAAACAGAGAGTATATTCTACAAATGGTACTGTCATAACTGGATAGTTATATGAAGAAGAATACAAATAGATCCATATCTATCACCCTGCACAAAACTCAAATGCGAGTCAATCGAAGACCTGAACATAAACCCTGCCACAATGAACTTGATAGAAAAGAAAGTAGGAAACACCCCTCCAACACATTGACACAGGTGATCACTTCCTAAATATAACACCAGTAGTATTATATTATATATTATATTATAATTAATATATTATAATATATTAAATATATTATAACTAATGTAATATATTAAATATAACACCAGTATATTATATACTAAGGCAAGGGACACAGTCAATAAAACAAAACAACAGTCTACAGAATGACAGAGAATTGATCTCTAAAATATGCAGAGAACTCAAGAAACTAGAGCCTAACAACTTAAATAACCCAATTAAAAAATGACGTTCAGAGCTAAAAAGAGAATTCTCAACAGTAGAATTACAAATGACTGAAAGGCCCTTAAAAAATTGTTCAACATCTTCAGCTACCATAGAAATACAAATCAAAATAACTTTGAGATATCACCTTATACCTGTCAGAATGGCTAAGATCAAACACACAGATGACAGTCTATGCTGAGGAGGATGTGGAACAAGGGGAACACTCCTGCATTGTTGGTGGGAGTGTAAACTTGTACAGCTATTCTGGAAAGCAGTATGGCTGTTATTCAGAAAACTTGGAATTAATCTCCCCAATGATCCAGCTATGCCACTATTGGGCATATACCCAAAGGATGACCATTCATACCCCAAAGGCATTAGCTAAATTATGTTCATAGCAGCATTATTTGTAATAGCAAGGATCTGTAAAATCCTAGATGCCTAAAACTGAAGAATGAATTAAATAAATTGTGGTATGTTTACATACTGGATTACTACTCAGCAGGAAAAAAAAATATAGACATGGGATGTATTCACTCATAAATAGATTTTAGACAAAAAGCAAAGAATACCCAATCTGTTAACCTCAACCCTTGAGTAGCTTCTGATGAGAAGGAACTTAAGAGAGAGATCCAGTGATCCCTCTGGGAATTGAAAAATAGAAATCTCCTGAGAAAATTGGAATCATAATGGGTAGTGCCCAAGGAGAGGTGGTAACAAATCATGAGAGAAGGAGTTGGTTGAGTGAGAGAAGCAACAAAGAGGGAGGAAAAAAGAGATGGATATCTTGAAAGAGAAAGCCAGTGTGAGATTGGAAAGAGACCAAGTGCTAGGGAAGTTTCTAAGATCCCACAGGATGTCCCTGGCTAAGACTCCACCTGTGGAGGTGATTCCTAAATAGGACTTCCCCTATAATCAAATGAATGGCCACCCTAAGAGTCATTATAGAACTTTCATCTAGCAATGAATAGAGACAGAAGCAGGCATCCTTAGCTAAGCATCAGGTCAAACTCCAAGTCCAACTAAAGAGAGAACAGTATGTATATGAGCAAAGAAATAAAGATTATGAGGAGGAATCCCACAGAGATGGCTGGCTGTAGCTTTTGGGAGGTCACTGAATCAAAAACAGCCACTGGTGAATGATGTGGGGATGTCTTTCTGTATGCTGTGAATATCAATATTTAAATATGGGAGCTGTTTGGGCCTATGACAGGCACCATAGAAAAAGTAGGCAGGGAATCAGAGTAGGTATGAAAAGAAGGGTGGAGTCAGAGACAGAGTGAGCCAGAAGCCCTAAAAAGAAACAGTGGGAACATATGGGTTGAGTTAAGATGAAAGATCAAGCTAACAACGTACCTGAGCCATAGGCTAAACAGCATAAACTTGATATAAATGTCTAAGTCATTTTGGGCAGCTTGCGGCTATGTGATCTGGTACTGCAGGCCTGTGGGTCTGGACCTCTGGCTAGCCAGACCAGAAAACCTTATGGTAACAGGGGAAAAGGAACCAAACCCTCCAAGAGGTAGAAGACTCTCGAATGGCATAGGCAGTATGTGGAATCTCATGGAGTATGATCAGACTATCCTGTGCATGAACCTTGGAGACCATTCCCTACAGAGGAACACCTAACCCAGCCTCAAAATTGGAATAAGGAAATCTGACCTACCTCAAAGGGATACATCAGACTGAACTGACTGACCTTGGGACTCCTTGACCTCCTCAGGGAATGGATGGGAGAATAAGACCAGGAGAGGCTGAAAGACGACTAGTAGGGATTGAGAGAAGGGAAGGAAGGGCAAACAGGCAGATATATGGGAAAAACCTTTTTAAATAAAAAAAAAAAGAGAGAGAGAAAAATGGAATTCCAATCTAATCAAGAAAATGGGTGTGAACCCAGTGAGGGTGATTTCTTTTTCCTCTAGATGAAATGCAAGACCTTAATCTCTACAAGTGCTAAAATTCATGAACTTTTGGGTTTTATTCTTACAATGTGAGTGGAGCATTATTTTTTTGTCAAACTCTATGAAATTATATTGTGTTCAAGAAATGTTTTCAACCTGATTCTTCTATGATATGGGTGTTTGATGTGGGAATGCCTTTCTGTATGCTGTGAATCTCAATCTTTAAATAAAGGAGTTGTTTTGGGCCATGACAGGCACCATAGAAGAAGTAGGAGGAGGAATCAGAATAGGTAGGAAAGGAAGCACGGAGTCACAGGCAGACCAAGCTGAAGCCAAAAGGAGCAGAAACATGTAAGGAACACAGGTGAGCCACAGCCACATGGCAGACAGATTAACGAGAATGGGTTGAATTAAGATGTAAGAGCTAGCTAGCAAGGTGCCTGAGCCATAGGCCAAACAGCATAAAGTCAATATAAGCATCTGAGTCATTTCTGGGGGCCTGAAGAGCGGCGGTGGTGGGCTGCTAAGGGGTCTCGGGTGGCAGTGTCTGGGCCTCTGGCTACTGAGACCCAGAAACCCTGATATACTATAGGTGTTGCATGCTAGGTTTAAGAAGATTCATCTTCACACAGACTATGTGATACACAAGTTCAGCCTTTATCCTATAGGATGGCCACATTTTTAGATCCCATTGAGGAATATTAAATGTCTTCTGTCCAAGAGTGAAATAGTACATCCATATTTATCCAAGTATCTTTTAAAAACAAAGTATAAAGGTAAGGGGCAAAGGTGGGTTTAGGAATGACTGATACAAACATGAACTGATGCCATGAACTTTATCCTGCTATAGTTCACAGACTATAAATTCTAAACCAAGCTTATAATCTGTGTCCTATGAAGGAAAGTCAGCTGTTCATCACATGGAAACAGCATGTTCTGACATTGGGTATGAATTATTTCTTTTTCAATTTAATTTAATTTTATTCTATTTTCATTTTAAAAAAGTCATTTCCATCAATATATCCCCCTGCTCCTCCTTCCCTCCCCCCTCCCAACCTCTCCCAGCCAACCCTCAGCCTCACCCCTCCCCACTTACCCACACTCTTTCCTTCTTTGGTTTTCTTTCCTGTTTTACCAAATAGAAAGAATTATGAAACAAATGGTTACATGATCTAACCGATTTCAAGATGTATGATAAAAACTAGGTAGGATTTCACATGTAGGTGTTTTCTACATCTTCAAATATTTTAGAACTAAGATTAGCTCCACAAAACAAAAGATAAAGTTGGTGAAAGATTTATTGTTCCTGGACAATTGACTTAATTAAGCATTATCATTTTGTAACCTACAAGAGATGTATTTCTTCTTAATTTAGTGCATTTAATGCTGCAGATTTATGTACCAGATGATGTTCTTCAAAGCTAATTAAACCTAATCATTCCCTGGTGTTAAGATTATAAATTAATTTCACTTTATGTTTTATTTGTCTTATTTAAAAGTTTGATATAATACTCTAAATTATTTAAGATTATTAATTATGAAACCATTCCTTATATTATTCTGAAATCTTCACTTTACATAATTTCTGGTGAAATTTTAGAATATTTTTAAGTTAAATTTATATATATATATATATATAAAAAGCTTCTCCCTCCCCAAAGTAGTGCCAGGAAATTTTATCTTATAAATTTTGTTTTATGCATGAAAAATATTATTTTTGACACATAGGAAGCATGTAATCATAAAACCAATAAAATAACCTGTCTAAACATAAGAGCAACTACTATTTCAGAATCTGGTTTTAGACTATTTTGCATAAAGCTTCCTGAAGTCACAGGAGGGATGTTCAATTACTAATGCTACTATCATTGTGTTTTGTTATTGTATATGCAAATGTTTTCCACTTGAAAAGAACTTAGGACTTTCTAATTCTGTATGGAGTACATTTGTTTTGAAGAATCAAGTTAGTTAGCATACATTGTTATCTCACTGCACACTGAGCCCAATTTTGTTCATTGCTAATTCAATTTAATTACAATACTTACAAGTTCAACAACATTTCTAGATTTAACCACAAAGAAGTAAATAACTGTGAACTCAAAATACATTTATCAAAATTTCCACAATAAAATTCATATAGTTGTCTTACTGCATAGAATTATCTGTCTCAGAGAATTCCAGGCAACAATTGAAAGTCAATGTGTAATCCAATTCATGTTAGAGTAAGACACGCATTAAAAAGATTTTTTCCTTTAATAAAAATATTTTTGTTTCTCATAAAAAACACCGATTAAAGTTTATCTACTCTCTGCTTCTTTTAATTCTCTCTCAACTTCTCTCCTCAATGGACAAACTTCAAAAGAAATAAAAACCAAATGTGACAAGATATAACATAAGATGAAGAAAAATTTTGATAACAAAGTTGAACATGACAATACAACAGAAGAAGGGTGTCCAGAGAGAGAGAGATAAGAATCAGAGACACACTCATTTCCCTAGTCAGGAGTCCCCAGAAAAATATTAAATTTCTAGGATATACATGTTTATATATATATATATCCTGTAACAATATTTTTCATGCATAAAACAAAATTTATTAGATAAAATTTTCTGGCATTTTTGGGTAAGGTCTTGTTGTATAATATATGCAGCAAACTTGACACAGATCCATGTAGGACATTCTTATTGCTTCAGGCTTTGTGAGCTCATACACACCTTGCTTGATTGATTCAGATGATCCATTCTCCTGGTGTCCTCTATCCACTCTGGTATTTACAATCTCAAAGCCTTTTCTTACACAGGATTCGATGAGCTCTGCTGTGAAGGATGTAATGGTGACCTCCATTTTAGACTCTATTAGCACATAATGCCTGGCCGTGAGTCTCTGCCTCTTTTCCCATCTATTGCAAGGGGAAGCTTCTGATAATGACTGGATAAGGCATTGACCTATGAGTATAGCAGAATATCATTAGGAATCATTTTATTTATTTTTTGAGTAGTTGTGTTTGGTTTCACCCTAGGTCTTGAGGATATCACTTCTCTGGATCTTGGTTATTCAAGCATTTTTTTAGCATGAGTTTCTTCTTGTAGAGTTGGCCTTAGCTCAAATTAGACATTGGTTAGTTATTCCCAGGAGTTTTGTGCCATCAATTTCTAGCATACATTTGTAAGCAGGACATATTGTAAATGGAAAGTTGTGGGAATGGATTGATGTCCACATTTCTCTCTTGGGAGACTACCTTTCTGCATCAAAGAGACTTTAGGCATGAGGGCTCCATTTAGGAACCAGCTAGATTTATCCTTGTTTAATTAGTTGTGTGGTTAATATTGTCAGCAATGGGGTCCCATAGTCAGTCGTCAAAAAGCAACATTTGTCTTATCATATAGTCTAAATTGTTTCAGGATTTCCGTGGGATCCCCTAGGCCTACAACTCAACTGAATGCCCAAGAGATAGACAATTCAGATTCCATTCCACCCGTTACTAAGATACCTCATTAAGACTCTAGGATTGTAGCTCCAAGGATGATGGGATGGGGTCAGGTGAAGAAGAGCCAGTCATAGCCTTAAGAACCGTGGTTGGGGTACCTCCACTTCTAAGAGTACCAGAGGGGTGCCAGACAATGAACAGTCACTTCTCAGACTCAAGGAAATATTTACAACTACTGAAGGACAAAATTAAACAATTGCCCCTAGTGTACAGGTTGCTAAGCAATTGGTTAGTCGGCAGGAGAGCCTGTTGCACTTGGACTGGAGATGAGGGATAGGGTCCCTGTGTGACAGACCACAATGGGGAGCACACTTACTGAGAGACTATCAGACGCTAGAAAGAGAGGGAAGTCAGACAACAGGGTTCACATGGGAGGCTTATTGGAAGAAGAGAAATAAGGGACAGAAAAGAGGCCAAAGACCAGTTCTTAAGAAATAAGAGCAGTGGAAGAGAAAGTATAGGAGGTGGGCAAGGCCTCCCTTTTATAAGGGAACATAACAAATGTGTACAGTGGGTGTTCTTAGCAGTTACAGCTGAGGATGTGTCCTGCCAGATCCCCAAGAATAGGCCAGTATAGATGCCTGAAAGCTATCGCTAGGTATGATTCTAAACTTCTTCTAAATAATTGCTCTATTGAGTAATTTACCTTAAAAGGAAAAAAATAATTATTAAAATATTTCTATCAGTATTAATTTCCTGCTGTTCAGGTCTTAGGAAGTATTCTCAACCAGAGAGACTGGATTAATCACTCATCAGATAAATAAAAAGATTTACAAAATTGTTTTGTACTTGACCAAAGTGGACCTGAGAATCTTAAGGTTGGATGCAGAATTTTGGCTTCTTGCACAAAGGAATTTTCAAATATTTCATTATTCAACATATGATCTTTCAAATAGCCTTTAATCCTTTCTGAGAATTTTAATTGATTTAGTACGTTAGGGATTGCGTTGTCATCTACATGAACTAATGATATGTTAGATACTAGAGTGTTCCATAATAGGTGGAAGTTGTCATGAGCTTATCCTGGCAACTAAAAAATAATAAAGCTGAACTGAAGCATCACATAACAAATGAACAAAGATCACTTTCATAGATTCAAGAAAGTTTCCACTGAACTATGTTTACAACCTCCAAACGCTCCTGAATTTTAGCCTTTTCTCCACTTAATCTCTTCTCTACCCCATTATCTCTCATACCTAATTCCTCTGCTCTGGTTCTCTGCTGAACAAAGTCTACCTTCCCCACCTCCCTCAGAGATATCTGTGTACCTTCCCTTGACACTTCCTTTTTACCTAACCTCACATGTTCAACAGATGGTAGCTTTATTATCATTCACTCAGTGTCTAAAAACCCATGATGAGTGAATGCATACCACAATGTCTTTCCGGGTCTGGCTAACCTTACTCAGAATGTTCTATTCTACTTACAACCATTTGCTTGGAAATGACACGATGCCATTAATTTAAACAGCTGAGTATTACTCTCTTGTGTAAATGTACCACATTCCTTTATCTACTCTTCTGTTGAATGATTTTTAGGTTCTTTCCAGCTTATAGATATGAAATAAGACACCATATACGTTGTTGAACAAGTGGTAGGATAGAGCTCCCTTTTGATATATGCCCCAAAATGGCACAGCTGGGTTTTGAGGCAGTTCCCAACTTTCTGAGACATAACCATATTGATTTCCACAGCGGCTGGCTATACAAGTTTGCACTCCTATTAGCAATGGGGTACTGTTCCGCTTAGTCTATATCCTCGCCAGCATTAGTTCTCATTGTTATTGATCTTAGCCATTCTGACAAGTCTAACATGGAATCACAAATTGTTTTGATTTTCATGTCCAAGATGGTAAGAGGGTCGTGAAGGCTTCTTTAAATGTTTCTCAGCCATTTGAGATACTTCTGTTTAGATTTTTTTTTTTTTTTTTAGATCTGATCCATATTTTTTTTATAATTATTTGGTTTCTTGATGTCTAGTTTATTGGTTCTTTATATATTTTATCATAGGTTAAGTTGGCTTTGTTTGATTCTTGATGTCTTTGCAGTACAGAAACTTTTGCATTTCCTGGGGACTCATTTATTAATTGTTGGTCTTAGTGCCTATGCTGTTTGTTGGTGCTCTATTTAGAAAGTTGTCTCCCATGCCAATAGCATGAAGGCTAGCCCTCAAATTTCTCTGTTATTATGCTCCATATATTTGGTTTTATTTTGAGATTTTTGATCCACTTGGTCTTGAGTTTTATGCAGGGTGAAAATACACATTTATTTGAATTCTTCTACATGCAGACATCCATTTACATCGTACCATTAGTTGAAGATACAAGTTTTCCAGTGTGTATTCCTGATTTTTTTTAATGAATAGTCAAGTGTGTAGTAGGAGGTTTCTGGCCTGGACTTTTGAGCCTAGCCTCAAGGTTTAGACCCACAGACCCACAGACCCTCAGAGACACACAGATTCTTACAAAAGTTTTAGGCTGATTGGCCTAAGGCCCAGACATATAACTTGCTAACACTTTACCTTTAAACTAACCCATGACTCTTATCTTGTTAAGCCATGGGGCTCGGTATCTTTTCTTAGAGCAGCATAGTTGTCCTCTGCTTCTTCTGGCTTCTCTCTGGCATTCTGCTCTGTTGTGCCTGTTCCTAGAGTATTCTAGTCTGGTAGCCCCGCCCACACTTCCTGTCTGCCTTTGGCCAATCAGCGCTTTTTATTAAACCAGTGGGTGAGACAATTATTTACAGTGGAACAATATAATATCCCTATACAAGTGTGTGTGTGTGTGTGTGTGTGTGTGTGTGTGTGTGTGTGTGTGTATATGCTCGGATATGTCTGTGCTTCAAACTCATTTTTATGTCACTAGCATGCTCTTTTTTATTATTATAGGTTGTAATATAATTTGGAAACATGAATGGTGATACCTCCAGGAATTCTTTTTTTCTATAGAATTATTTTAGGTATCTTGGAGTTTTGTGTTCTGCCATATGAAGTTGAATATTTTGTTCTCAATTTCTTTAAAGAATTGTTATGGAACTTTGATAGGGGATTGCACTGAATCTGTAGATTGATGTTGGCAGAATGGATAATTTTACAATGTTAATCTTTGTATCCAAAAATATGGGAGATCTTTTTATTTTCTGATATCTTCTTCAATTTCCTTATTCTGAGGTTTGAGGGTTTTTTTTATCATTTTGTCAAGGGACATTTCTCAGTGTGTGTGTGTGTGTGTGTGTGTGTGTGTGTGTGTGTGTGTGTGTGTGTGTGCACATGCTTGTTTATTTAGGTTTGTTTATATGGTAGTAATGTTTACTGATTTTTTCATCTATGGTCATGATGAAAATTGCTACTTAATTATCTTTTTGTTGATTCTTTATGTTTTCTAGGTATCGGGGTAACTGTGACTTCATAACGTGAATTATACTGTCCCTTCTCTACCTGTATCATGAAATAATTTGAGGAGCATTGGCCTTAAGTTATCTTTCAAGGTCTGGTATTATTCTGCTATAAATCATCACTTTTTTGATTAAGAAAATTTTAATCATTGTTTCTATTTTACCCTGGCTTACAGGTTTATATAAATTATTTATCTATCTTGATTTAAATCTGGTAAGTGGAACCTGTTGTGAAAAATATTCATGTATTTCAGAATTTTAAAAATTACTTCAGTATAGTTTGTTACAGTATGTCCATATGAGTCTGTGGATTATCTCAGAGTCTTACTAATTCCCCTTTGCTTTTCTGATTTTCTTAATTTGTATATCATATCTTTGTCTTGTTAGTTTGGATAGAGCTTTGTCTATATTGTTGGCTTTTTTCACAGAACCAATTCTTTCTTTCATTGAGCTTTTTTATTGTTCTATTTGTTTATATTTTATTAACTTCAGCCCTCAGTTTGATTATTTCTTACCATCTGATCCTTCAGGCATGACCATTTCTTTTCGTTCTTAAGCTTTCAGGTGCATTGATAAGCTGCTAGTATGAGACTGCTCCAATTTTTTTAATGCAGGGACTTAATACTATGAACTTCACTTTTTAGCACTATTCTAAGTACTTCCAATAAGTTATTACTCTATATTAATTTTTATCGAATTATAGAAAGTCTTTAATTTTGCTCTTCATTACTGTCTTTATTTTTTTTTTGTTTAGTAGAGAGTTTAACTTCTGAGAGTTTGTAAGCTTTCTGTTACTTTAATTCATAATCTTGTTGATATTCAGCTTTAATATGTGGTGCTTTGATAGAATGCAAGAAGTTATTTCAAATTCTTGTATTTATTCAGACATGCTTTGTGTCTAAGTATGTTGTAAAATCTGGAGAAGCTTCCATGAGTTATAGAGGTATATTATTTTAGGTTTGGTTAAAATGTTCTGTCATGACTGTTAGGTTCATTTGGTGTATAATGTTTGTTAGCTCCAGAATTTCTCTGTCTAACTTTTGTATGGATGACCTGTCTATTGGTGAGTGTCAGGTAATGAAGCCTCTCACTATCAAAGTCTGAAAGTCTGTGATTTAAGCTGTAGTACTGTTTCTTTTGCAAACATCAGTGATATTGAATTTCAGACGTGAATGTTAAAAATTGAAATGCCATATCAGTGACTATTTAGTTTGTTAAAATTGTATTAACTTTCCATATTTCTTTTAGCTAGTTTTATACCTTTACCTAGTGAGTCATTTTATTAGTCAAGATTCTACATTTTTCTTTTATTAAAGTTTTTATTTCATCAAATATGCAGCCTGACCTACAGAAGTGTAATTTCCCCTTCTTTATCTTCCCCCAGTCTCCTCCCACATCTCCCTGCTCTCTAAAATCCATTCCCCTCTACATCTGTTCAGAAAAAAGTGGATCACTTAGGGAAGTTGACAAAACACTGCATAAAAAAAGCTACAATAAGACTAGGCACATATCATTACATCAAGGCTAGAAGAAGCAACCTGGTAGGATGCTCCCTGTTTTCTCCTGTTTTCTGGGAGCTCTCATGAGTCCCAGTCAGTTGATTGGTCATGGTCTCTTGCTCTCTTTAACCCTTCTGGTTCCTCTGGTCCTTCTTATCTTTCCTTTACAGGACTTCCCCAGCTCCACCAATATTTAGCTGTGGGAATCTGCATCTGCTCTCCTTAGGTGGTGACTGAAATCTCTCTGATGACAATGCTACTAGACCCTTGTCACAGAACACTTTGCCAGCAGAATAAACTGTAGGCTAAGCTTATGTAAATGGATTAATGTCCCAATCCTCAATCCTCCAGTAGAGGTTTGTGTTGTTTCAGAAGATGGCCAGTTCAGGTTCTATGTCCCGTACTATTAGGAGATTTTGCTGGAGTTACTCTCTTAGACTCCATGGAGGTTCCACTTCACTGGGTTTCCACTTCATCCATAAATGGTCCCATTTTCCAGGCTCTTCTCCTAATATTTTCTCTCTCCCTCACTCTGACATGATCCTTCTTGTTCCAAACTCTATTCATCCAGCTCTGAAATTGACTATATTTTACCTATTCAGGCAGGTCCTTTCATGGCATCTGAACTCTCCTTGTTATATAGTTCCAATTCCATTTGTCTCTCCTATTACTCTCTGCTTTTTTCTTGTCCTATACCTGATCCCTCCTGTTTCCTGCCCCACCCCATGCCCAAATTCAGTCTCCTTCCTGAATCCTATGACAATGTCTATTTTATTTTCACTTTAGAACTGAGATTCATTCTTCCCTCCTTAAGCCCTCCATTTTACTTAGGTTTTCTGAGTCTGTGGATTATTACTTTATGGCTAATATCAACTTATATGTGAGGACATATTTGTCTCTCTGGGTCTTAGTTATCTCACTTGGATGATCATTTCTAGTTTCATCCATTTGCCTGCAAACTTCATGATTCCATTGTTTTTCATAGGCAAGCAATACTCCATTTTATAAATGTAGCACATTTTTAAATCCATTTTTTTTGTTCAGAGACTTCTAGGTTGTTTTTAGCTTCTGACTAATACTGATAAAGTTGCAATGAGCAAAGCTGAGGACATCCTTGTGGTATGCCGAAGCATTCTTTAGCTCCTGAGTGGTACTGGTGATTCTTGAGGCAGGTCATTTTGTTAAAGAAAACATTTTATTTTCTCTTAAAATTTGGAGATCAACGTCATTGGTAATAGTTACACTGTTTCTGTCTGTTATCATCTATCTGTGAGATAAACATTTTTATGTCACACGTGAGCTAAGATGCCGTTTGAGGAACAAAGACAGGGAGAAGGAAGATGAGTGAAGGAGGAAGAGGAGAAAGAGAGAGAGACATGAGAAGAGACAAGGGTATGTAAGAGATAGAAGCTACAGAGTAAGAATAAAAGGAGAAATCAGGAAGATGAGAAGGATATGGAAGACTAAGGCAAGGTAAAGGAAAGAGAGGGAAAGTACAGAGGCAGTTTATATTATTCTCTTCATAACCACGAATATAACAAATTAAAACTTTTACAAAATCTCACATGGTAAAGTTTTCACCCACTTCCAAAAACATTACCCAAATAATGCTAACAATACCAGGCAGGACCCTCAGAATTTCAGAACGTTTTATTCACTGATCCATAAAGATTTTGACTTTCATAGATATCCAATAAATGTACACAGGCAACTTTTGCTTTAGTGAGTGGCTTGTTTTGCTTAATATTTCTTTCAGATCTTCCTTCCTATTTTAAGTAGAATTAGAGCTGTTATGCATTGTTAAAAGAAAATGGAAAATAAATACTGGAATATTGCATAGAGATTTCTCTAAAAATGAAGACAGATGGAGAATACACCACAGTCTGTAACTTATTTACTAAGAAAGTGTGAATGACTGTTCTTGAAACCCTAAAACCATATAAAGTATAGGGTACGTTTGTAAGCATTTGTGACCCCAGAGTGGCCAGAATATGGTTTAACAGAGCTGACTGACCTGTCGGAGTTGCTGAAAACATGACATCCAGAAGGAGAATAATTGAAAATGGACTTTGATTGCTGACTTTAGACCTCATGCAGTACAGAAGTCAATAATTCATCAAAACACTACATGCTCTTATTCTATGTAGCAATATCTCCAATAACTAAAATATATCAGCAATAATTTAAGTGAGTCACTTGCTCAGCATTACAAGTTATTAATGAGCCCACTTCTAGACACACCTTGAAGTTTTCTTTAATATAGTACAAAATTTTAGACAAGTATTAAGACAACAGATTTTCCATATAGCAGTAGTTTCAAAGTACTACCTTTTCTTTGTCTTAATACTCTTTTCTTATTCAGTCTTCCAGTCTTCTATCTTATTTAAGATTTTCTGACAGATACTCTCATATGCAAATCTTAAAACATATAAACTGAGCTAGTAGTGTTTATGCATTTAGTATAATATATGTGTATAAACACACACACATAACAACTAGTGAAAAAAGTAATGAATTTGAAAAAAAAACAAGAAGTGAAATGTATAGCAGAAACAATGGTGAGGTATAAATGATTTTCTCATATTGTAATCTCAAAAAAAGAATTAATAAAAAAGGATTTCCTAATAAAGTATAAAGTATAAGAATAAATAACATGGGTATGAAGAAGCTATGTGCTAATTCTTATATTTCAAAAGCTGATTTAGTCTTTGATTTTTTCAACAAATCCTTAATTTAAGTTTTATTGCTTCAGTTTTATAGGTGAAGGAATTTTAATTTATCAGTTATGAATCATAATGTAAATAACATTGTTGATACTAAGTCATTTTGAAGAACATATAAATGGCTCTTAATCTCAGTAGCAATAAGTGTAAAATTACAATGTAAATCCATATAGATGTTTGAGAATGAAAGAAAGTGAGAGACCGTATGTGTGACAATACTAATCAAAGAAAATGCTATGAATGTGAATGGGAGTGAGGGGGACATTTGATGTGTTGGAGGGACAAAAGCAAAGGGAAATGATGCAATTGAATTTTAAAGTTTTAAAATATTAAATAGTCTAAAATTATATCAGATCAGACTACTAGCTGAGATCAATATACTATTTATTATTAGATATGTTTTTCTTTGATTAATATAGAAAACTCAAGTGAGCAGTTGTCTGTGATTTTCCCAGTTCTTCATGCCTTCCCACTTCTTTATGGCAGTGAGAAACATAACGAATGTGCATATTTACTAAAAATTACTATCATCAAACATACCTTAATATTACCTTTTCATATAGAATCAAATCTGATTGCCTACTCTGTAGCACTTTTCTTAATGTGGACTTTAACATAAGAATGTCAATATGGTTATTTTGCACATGAGTGTAATCATCAAAGTTCACTAGGTTATATATGATTATGTAGGCCCTGCTTTTAAAAAGTTGGAATATTTTAATTTGACAATACAAGGCCATTTTATAGCAGGTTAGTATAGATATCAGGTAATTCTTCTTCAGAAAATGAAGAACCCTGTATTCTGCATTTCAGATCCTTTGTTTTCATATTCAAATTTGCCATACATTGTCAAATAGAGGGAGATTAAAACCATTATCCTTTCGGGAAAGTCAAATAATGACTAACTAATAAATATAATGGAAAACATTTAGTAACTGCATGTGTCATATGTCTGGGAAATATGACAAATGGATGCTCTTTGAATACTTCATTTTAAATTATCTCATAACAATTTAGTGTAGAGATTGTTATTTATGTTGTATAGAAAAATTAAAAAGACATAAAGAGACTAGGTAATTTTTCTAAAAATCTGCAAAGTTTGGACACTGTATGTTTGAGATCATACAGAAAAGACATTATATTATCTCTTTTATAATCAACATAGGGAAAGTTTATAAAAAGGGAGATGATAAACAGATATATTAATATTTTTCAGGGAAAAATTTCATTATCATTACTTCTATCACTTTGTCTTAAAAATACATGCTCAGCTTACAGTGCATAAATGAAAAATGTTTAGATGAAGAAGTCTTAGTCTTCAGCTTCTGTAGTGTTCGCTGAATAGGAGACTCATTTCTGTGACTGCTGTGCCCAGTTGACATGACTAATCACATTCTATTTGAATGTTTTATTTCTCGTCATGGTTTCTCCTTTAAAAGACAGTGATTCTTTCCTTATGTGCCTTACACTGGATGACAGAATTTTGTGATTGTGATTTGGACATATCACACTGATAAAAATATAGTCACAAACTGTCCACTGTGCCTATTATATCACGGAGGATCATAGCAACAAAGAGGGAAGTTAGAAAGTGAAGATTGTAGGAAAGTAGAGGTGACAGATAATGGGGCCATAGGTATGGAAACTCTTAGAACCTGTAGGAAGAAAAGTAAAAGACTGTACCACATAGGTGTTTTAAAGATAGATGTCTCGTAAGGCCTAGATTTGAGTTCAGAGTGACTCATGCTGTAATTATAACCTTTAGAAATATAAGATGAAAATTCTCTGTTGTTTTAGGAACTACATTTGTAGAAATATATTACAGACTACATAAGATAGTAAAATACCTAAAAGCTGAAAAAAATATCATTTTCTTTTCTTTGATCAATAGTCAGGAGTGTGATCATTTTCATTCTCTTAACATATACTTGCAAAGTTATGTGCAAAGATTTATTAAAACATTCATATGTTTACATTTTATTTATTTCTTCTATGCATATAGACAAGAGTCTATAAAGGCATTTTGTTCATAATGTAAAATTATTTACCAATAGAATTGGAGATTTACAGCTAAATTTTTAAAGACATATTAATTTAGTGTTGTCATATTATTTCTTATGGCATTCTGACAAGAGAGAGAGAGAGTTCAAGCTGGTATTTTATTCCAAATACAGAATGTCCACAAATTAGTGAAAAGTAGAAGTATTCATTTTTAGGGTGAGATATAAAACTCCAGTCTTTGCTCATTTATATGCAACATTTGATTAAATTTCCTACAAATAATTTTAGTTGGAAAATTCAAAATTAAATGTGATTTTGTGGCAATAGAAGAAGTAAATTTAATGGCCAGTGTAAAATGTCTATATTAACAACACCTAAAAGCACAAACATAAGTAACAAGTTATAAAATTATCTGCTACATTGTATTGGAAAATTTTAACATTCAGGTTTAATTCAGAGTTAAAAATTTTTATCCCAAAATTTTATTTCCATTGAACTTTTCTGATATGTTAGAGAACTATGTATGATCTTATATAATATATAAGATCATATTATAATATATATAAGATTATATAATATAACCTTCAAAATAAGTCAACAAATATCTTACAACAATATAAAATTAGGTAATACTTCATATTTTAGTATATGATTATTTTTAAACTTCATATCCCTTGCTAAGCTGAAAGTTCATGATATATAAGATTTGTAGTAACAAAATTTTCAATGAACAATTAAATGTTGCCAAAACAAAGCAAGGACTTTTTATTTGTTTCAGAAATTAAATCTCTGATAATTTTAATTTATTATTCTTTTTTATGGTATATAAATTGCATTACCACTATGGATAGGTATTTTATACTGTTGAATATTAATTAAAACATTATATTTATAATAAAATGTTAATAAATGATAGACATTTTATTTGAATATTTTCAAAAACTTATATAATACAAAATAGATGAGCAGAATAAAATCTATTTGGTGATTTTGAATATGAAATTCGTAGCATGTTACCTTAAAAGTTAATGTATATAATAATGTGATTGAAATTTGATGCCAGCCTATTTCTTTGTGGAAATATTGTAAAATTAGAAATACATAATATTTAAATAGGTAGCTGAATTATTGAATGTATTTTTATCATAATTTGCCTTTGCCTACCTGTTCCCAAATATTTCTCCTGTTTTCTGCCCACTCAGCTTTTACACTCTCTGTCTTTTATTTTGTTCTCATCAGCTCCAACTTGTGTTTACCATATATTCTTGAGTCTGTTGCCTTCCTATAGAGCATGTTATAAGAGATTGATCACCGTCTCAACAATAATCACTATCCAATGACACCTGAGCCAGATGTGGGTCTTTGTGTCAACATTATTTCTCCTTGCTATTCTCTTATTAATGATCTATGTTCCACAGGTTTTGTGAATGATGTCAAAATCACTATCTACTTGTAGTAAAATAGTCTTTAAATATCTTGAAAATATCATTTTATTTTAGTCTTCATCTTCGGCAATTACAATTTTTCCATCCCCTCTTTTCAGATCACCGAATCCTAAGCACTAGACCACCATGGGAAGATAAATCCACCACCTCTTTTGAAATAATCCATGAGCCTTGGGAAAAGGGGTATGTGATATAGCTACTCTATATAAGGCAGATGCTGGGAGTCTATGAATTTTTGGTCTTTGACCAGTCACAGGACTTCATTTGATCACCATATGTTGCATAAAGATGATTCCTGGTGAAAGAATATAACAACTGTGGGCATAGTAAAAACATTCTAAGAAATAAGTTTTGAATTATGTCAATTAATAGAATAATAAAATCTTATCTCATGGATTCTATGGTTCTGAGGAGAAATTAAAGTCAGATTATGGGAGAGAGTTAACTAACACTATTTTTTGAAAGTGAACATATAAAAACCTACAACTGTAGAAGTATACACCATATACACACATATTAATTTCCAAAACCATCATTGTTTAATTAAAAGCCAATGGTTTCCAAAATATAACTCACTCTCCATTTATAGATTTCTGATTTTTACAGGGCTTAGTTATACCCACATATTCTGAAGTCTACTCTTTATGTTTTTAATCTTAGGTAATGACTATGTGTTATTTGATCTTATCAGATTGGCTGAATTTGCAATCATCTGGAACATACACTTCTGATGTGGAAACGACATTTTGTATGATGTGAATATCAATCTTTAAATAAAGGAGCTGTTTTGGCCTATGATAGACACCATAGAAAAAGTAGGAATAGAAATCAGAGCATACATAGAAGTGGGTCAGAGTTAGACAGATCGAGCAAGCCATCCAAGGAGTAACATGTAAGGAACACAGGTGAGCCATGAACACATGGCAGACAGTAAATAAAAATGGGTTGATTTAAGATGTAAGAGCTAGCTAGCAATGTGCTTGAGCCATAGGCCAAACAACATAAAGTTAATATAAGTGTCTGAGTCATTTCTGGGGGCCTGAGCAGCAGCAGCAGGTGGCGAAGGGGTCTGGTGCGGCAGGCAGGGTCTGGGCCTCTGGCCACCCGGGACCAAGAAACCTCACTACTACAGATGGCATCCAACATGGATCAAATATCCACTTAATGCCTGAGAAAGTTTAAACAGGGTTTTAGCAAAAACTTACCAAAGGCAGCTTCCAATGTATATACAAAGCAGGTCATTGTACAAAGAAAGCTTGGCGTTCAAGTCACATTCAAAATGGCGCCGGGGACTGGTAGCAGACACTGTAAACTGCAATCAGGCCAGTTCCTGAAATCTCACAGAAGACTCAGTAGCATGTGATTAATTTTATATTTCTGTTTAATTTGAACGAAAAGAAAACAAAGATGGTTTCTTAGCAGCAGCATTTTCTTAGATGTGCTCTGTTTGCTGGCCACGAACAGAGACAAGGTCCCTTTAAGAGAACTTACTGATTCAGCTTTATCTGCAAAAACTATTTGGCAAGAGAGTGAGAGTATTTCAAAAGGCTCTTCTAGTTAGAAAATGATTAAAGATTCACAATAAAACAGATTCAGATAAAAAATAAAACCCCTGGAAATGGGTTACAATGTGTATAAAAGGCATATAGGTTTCAGAGAGAAAAGAACAAAGGTAGAAAAAGTCTTTAAAAAGAGAAATAGAGTAATAAAAACATAATAAGCCACATAAAAATGAAAAATAGACACAAAATTTGGATTTTGGTTGTTCTTGTGTTTTCTTTTAAATTTTTAACTGTTAATGAGCTAACTGCAGAAAGACAATGGATTGCAAATGCAAAGGCTACTAAGTTAAACAAGAATATATATTTTAAAGGTATTTTGATTTTAGAATTTGTGTCTAAGGATTTATTGCTTTGAAAGAGTTCTGCTTTTGTTTCCACTGAAGATGAGAACCTGTAGATTGCTTCCAGGCAAATATGGTTTCATCAACCAAGACCCCCTGAAAAAAATCTCTGATGAGAAGAGATGGCTATATCAGCTTCAGGCCTGCAGATTATAATCGAGTCTTAAGAACTCGTGAGATTTTCAATGCCCTTTAATGAGCAAAAAGTAGTAATAGAAAACTATGCCTAAATTCCCAAAATATTGCTTCTAAATGTTTGTTTTCATTATTAATGGTTAATGGTCATAGTTAATCTCTTTCAAAGAAGAAAAAGGTGATATGGAATATGAATGATTTTTTAAAAAAATAGATTATTAAATTTACTTAGATCAGGAAATCAGCAGTTAATCTTGAAATGTTTTACATTGGTATGGATTTTGGTTTATTGATACAAACATAAGGTGAATTCTCTTATGCTGTATGTATTTTTCTACTCTTGTTGAAGATATGATGTTTATGTAACTGATTTAAAATTATAATGTATAATTAAGAAATGCATGTTAGTTATATTTTAGGTATACAATGACATAATACAATTAGATAGGTAATTTTCAAACTCTTCTAATACCTACAGAATATGGCAATTAAAATATTTTAAGAACTTAGACTTTTCTGGACAGTGAGATAGATTTGCTCCTGGCAGCACCAATCTTCTTCCAGTGAAAAATAGGCATTGAAGAAACTCCATATGGAGACTACTCTCTTTGTGGCAATGGTTAGCCACTGAACAAGAACTTGTTCTTTCATTAACTGCTTGACAGGATGCTGTTTAAACTGGACATGCAGGTTCCATAGGAAGATGACCTCTGAACTTTGATAGAACAAGACAAGATGGTCATTCAGGTTTCTGCTTTGCAGAGAAAACTGTCAAACATTCTTCAAGACTCAAGGAGAAGCAACTGATGAACTGTACCAAAATGGACAGAGAAGATTTCTTGCTTCACTGAAATTAAAAGAGACTCTTGGCCTGTAGGCTGAAGATGGATGCCCCAACATTTAAAACTTTGGGTGACTCTCCCAACGGATAGCTGTCATCTCTGTTCTTTCTAGATTTTAGAAGTCACTTGCACATCTGGTTTACTTGGGTAAATATGTCCTTCTGTGCTCTTTGATGTAGTTGAAGATTAGATAGTTATAGGTACAGTTTTTCTTAGTCATTTGAAAGGTATATTGGATATAAAACTTTAGATTCATAAAGATAAGATTGATGATAAAAGTATTTTCTTTAATTTTGCTAAATACCAATAGACTAGATATTGTAACTGTAATTCTTGCTTGATAGCTATTTTATTATATGTAATTTTGCTATGTTAAAATTGAAACCTTCATTTTTGATTAGACAGAAAGGGGGAGGTGATGTGGAAATGCTTTCTTCATGCTGTGAATATCAATATTTAAATAAAGGAGTCATTCTGGCCTATGACAGGCACCATAGAAAAAGTAGGAAAAGAAATCAGAGCATAGGTAGGAGAAGTGGGGCAGAGTCAGACAGATCCAGATTGAGCAAGCCACCCAAGGAGCAACATGTAAGGAACACAGGTGAGCCACGGGCCATGTGGAAGACAGTTTAATAGTAATGAGTTGATTTAAGATGTAAGACCTAGCCTGCAATGTGCCTGCGCCATACGCCAAACAACATAAAGTTAATATAAGCGTCTGAGTCATTTTGGGGGCTTGAGCAGCAGCAGCAGGTGGCTAATTGTTCTGGGGCTGCAGGTCTGTGGGTCAGGACCTCTGGCTGCCTGAGACCAAGAAACCCCATTGCAACACACTTTTTGTATGTTTATAATATATTCCTTCCAAGGAAGCTGAGCAAGAGTCAAGCGGGCCTGTCTGTCGAAGGTACCATCCCATAGGCTGTAATCTCAGCTTGAAATCAAAGGGAAACTTAGGTGGGTGCCAGCATTCTTTTCTTTTTCTGTTTGCTAAGTATGTACACACAATGACATCTGCAATTCTTGCAAAGATATTTTCACAATCATGATGATACTATCTTCTTTGACACTAATATAAAATAAACTCAGTCATCAGTAGTGTTTCTTGTTTAGGTATTTGGTCACAACCATGAGACAAATAGCTAATACAAAATTCTGTCTAATGTCATACATATCTAAGGGGTTTATGATTCACAGGGGTGAACTTGAAATTATCTCAAGGAATAACAGAACACAATTTTAGAGCCAATTGGGAAAACTTGAAAAGACCTTGTTATACTTTTTATTCAAGATTCTAAAATGATACTTTATATAATGTAGAACATAATATATAGCATTATATGATTTTATAGCATGATTTAGTTGCTGCTTTGTATGGAAATATTTTTCCTTCCACCTACTTTTGCCCTCATATTTTCATGGTTAACCTGTAAATGCTATTTCTGAAATAGTCTTTTAGATTAGTCACAGTATGTGGTTTTCATTAACCCTTCTTATTTATGCTTCATGTTTTATTTATTTTTCTAATTAGAAATCCTGCCAGGTTTAAATGCTGAATTCAGCAGGTAGGCTGAAGGGACCAGAATTTTGTCTTTTGGAGTCTAAGGTGAACATAATCAGTGCCCCTTGTAGAAATTCGCAACATGAGCTAATTTTTACAAAACTCAAACAAGCCTCTCATATAATTTTATAACACCATAAAACCTAATGTTATATTAAATTATTTTTATATTCAACAAGGACATTGGGAGGTGACAGCAATGAAAGGAACTGGCTTCTAACATCCTTTGCATTTTATTCTACACTGGGTACACTGTTTATTACCAGACAATTATAAACATTTCAATTATTTCAACAAAAAAGGTCTTTAATATTTTAATACATGTCATTTATAATGTTGTTAAGTTATTCAAAGCAGTAGCAGTTTATAGTTGATACAGTTGCTGCATAAGAGAAATGTTATAGTCAACCTAAACTCCTGCTTTCTTAGACCAGCAAAACTGGTTTATGTTCATCTCTATTTCCAGATTTTCAGGATAACCTATAATTTATACCAATGGTGTTTTTCTTAAGAAAACCATAATTTCCTCAATTTTTCTTCCAAACTAGAGTATATTTTCAGCTATTTTATGTTTAATAGCAGCTTAAAATCTGAGTAGGTTAAAGTTTACAGAGATTTTCATAAACTTTTCTTCTACATAAAATAGAATAGTTTATAGTTCAAAATTTTGTGGATGGATTGATTTTCATATTTTAATTTTCTTTCAGTAGCCTTAAGAGTATCCTTTCAATTTAAGAACTTTTTACAAGGAGGACCCACACTTTCTAGTATTTGAATAAACATGAACCAAAGACTACATAGCCCAGAGATCAAGGGAAAATCTGGCAAACAAAGAAAACACACATACACTACTTGAAAATTATATTATTTCTAATGATATTCTGTTATAGACTATCAACATATCAAGTCATTACCAAAGAGGCTTACTCTGAAAGCAGATGAGAACATATTCAGAAATACATAAACAGATATACTTAGAGAGTTTAAACTGGATGTCTCCATCAAACCTTCCCTTAAGAGTTCAGAGATTCTTGCAGAATAGGAGGCATAAAGTCAATAAGAATTCGATGGGCTGTGGACACCAGGAGAATGTGGCCCTCTCAATCAAATAGGCAAGACACATATAAACTCACAGAGACTGAAAGAGCAAACACAGAACCTAATTGGGTCTATACTCGTCTACACTGTATATGTTATCACTGTTAGCTTAGTAATTTTGTGAGACACCTGACAAGTGAGTCTCAGAATTTTTGCCTGTTCTTGGACTGTTTTCTTTCTCTTGTTGTGCCGCTATGCCCAACTTTGTTATCAAAGGTTTTGCATCATTTTATATAGTTTATTTTGAAGTATTTTCTTGTTATTACTTAGAGGCCTATTCTTTTCTAATGGGAAACAGAAAGAGAATGGATCATGAGTGGAGGTGCAGTAAGAAGGAACTAACCAGAGTAGAGGGAAGGAAAACTATAATCATGACATATTTATGAGAAAATAACCAATTAGACAAAAATAGAGAAGATAAATTAAAACTTCTCAATGAAGATATCATTCTTATATTAGAATTTTGAATATGATTGTACAGTGCCCTATTATGTACAAGTAACCAAATATGACTCTCAGTCATCAGATGCTCCATGATTTGATGACTAGAAAACACCTTATTAGAATATATTCTATTTAATACCAAGGTGCCTATCTCAATTTTCATATTTATATTACTTAGAATTTTGAAAAATCAGTTATTCATATGACATATATTTAATCTTTTTTATTGTGTGTTATGTGTGTTCATGGGTGCATTTGTGTGTGCGTGCCTCTGTGTGTACATGTGCATGACTTGTGTGTGTGTGTGTGTCTGCATGTGTTTATGTTTGTGTCTAACAACATGCAAATTATGGTCAAAGAATCTCACATTTTGCTCTTTGCATCACCTTTATTTGAGATAGAATCTCTTGTAATAACAAGATAATAATCAGTAGATATCACACGGTAGCTCAAAGAACTCCATGTTATACTCTACTACATATATCATAAATTACTTAGGTTTAGTTGCATTCAGTTTACAAGAGCTGGGAAAGAAAATATGAATTTCTTTTAAGTCATGAATGGGCAAGGAAATGTACACAGTGGGGCTCTATTCATATGTAAAGAAAGGTGAAGTCATGAAATATTCAGGTAAATGGATGAAAGTGGCGCACATTATCCTGAGTGACATGACCAAGACCCAGAAAGACAAATGCTGCATATGTTCTCATATTTATGGATGTGCCTCTCAATATTTAAATATGAGTATAAATCCTGTATTAACAAAAACCCAGGAAAATAAAAATGGACTATGGAAGGAGGGATCAGAGGACTTTAGAACAGAACCTACTATCACTCTCCTCTTCCAGTATAATATCATACTTCACTTTTAAATTTATCCTTCACACACACACACACACACGAAACAAAGTGAAACAAACAAAGCCTGGGAATTCAAAGTACACATGCAAGCGTTAGTGTTATATGTATAAACTAAAATGTTTAAGTTAAAATAATATACCTAGGAAGTAACATTTAATCAAACAACTAAAGTGTCCTCATGAGTTAATAGACTATCAGGACTAATAAGGGGGGAAAGCAGGACCTGATGTAGGAAGACAAGCACAATGTAGCTGTGAGTAAGAGGAGTGGGCAAGCACAGAAGAATCCAGAATTCTGAGAGGACTCCATTTATGCTCTTGAAATCTGTGTTAAGAACCACAGATAAAAATAAACCTATACAGCATTAAAAAAAACTGCTATAATTTTCAAAATTGCAGTTTTGAAAAAAAATGAAATAAATTTAGAAACAGAAAGTGTGTTTATCGCCAACTTTACCATTCAGGTGATTTGTGTTAAATTTTGGTAAGAATGTGCCACGCTATGTTTGCAGAAGGAAGAGATAAGAATATGAATGACATTTTATAAAATAAATTGCCAAAGAAGGTGGAATTAAAGAAGGTGGAATTAAACCTGGGAAATAATTCATTCAACACATAAAATTAACTCAATAGAGGTTTTTGGAAAAATGGAAGATAACATAAAAGCCTGAAAGGATCTATACCTGAGATTATTCGAAGTTTCACTGAGATGAGTGTCAGTTGTGAGCTACTAAGCTATACAAGCCTGTAACACAGATTGAACAACAGGAGGACATTTTCAACCTAATGCAAAATTAGTAATTTCTACTACTTAAAATAGGATACTTAAAATTTTATCTCAGAGTTAAGAAATGATCTGATAACATAAAATACAATTATTTGTACATGTAACAAAATGAAAATATATAAAAGTTAATAATAACTATAACTAAAGCATTCTATGGGAGGTAGATGAAGACAATTGGAAATGTGGTACTGGATCTTTGGATGACACTCTTCCTGCAGCCGACAAATTGCTTGCTCTTGTACTCTCATTGCTCAGTTATATTAGAAGTTGATTTAATTTATTTATTACAAGAGTGGTTTAATTTGTAAATGAGTTCTATATATGTTTATTTATAAAGAATTATATTTTTGGTGAGCTTAATCAGTTTTAGTCATGGATAAAGCTTTCAGAATTCAATGGATGCATGATTCACATGGGAATGTCTTTCTATATGTTGTGAAGTACAGGAATGTTTTGCCTATGGCAGGCATCTTAGAAGTAGGTGGGGAAATTGATGCTCAGATAGGAGAAGGAGGACAGAGTCAGAGAGAGACACTATCCAGTGTTCCATGAAGTAAGAAGTGATGAAATAAGCAAGTCATGGACCACATGGCCGAACAGATTAATGAAAATGGGTTGAATTAAGATGCAGGAGCTAGCTAGCAATATGCTTGAGATGTAGGTCAATAAGCATGAAATTAATATAAGCATCTGTGTGTTACTTTGGGACTTTGGAATTGCTGGTCTAGATAAGCAGTGGTGGGCACATCTGAAATGTGGGGCTAGTCTGGGCCAGAAACCTCTTTCTACACATGATATTATTTAAATGCCTATCTATGAGCTTAGATAATATATAATTTTAAAATGATTCTCCCCCCTTAGGCATAGTTAGCAATATACAATTTTAGTCCCTAAATTGCTTTGCCCCTAGTAAGCGATTGTTTTATACCTTAGTAGCTTTCTGAATTGATCCTTCATTCCTCAACTTTGAATAGGCTATTTATTATCTCTCTTAGCTAAAAAATCAATTTTTAATGGTTCTCACAGGTGGTAGTTTATTGTATTGCTTTTGAAATGTTTAATAAGACATATATTATCCTTGATTTCAGGTTAAAATTCTCTTTACTCAAAATGATTTAAAGTGTAATGTAATAAGCAAAGATTACAAAAATGAGCTGAGGGAACAAAGAAGAGACATGAACTTATCATAACTATACATATTGATGTAATATGAGCAACATCTAAATCACGAAGAATGGAATAGAATGAAGTAGATAATATGATTTTTGATTATCATTTCAAAAGTCTTGTATTTATTATCTAACACTGCAAATAAAGGAGAATGTTTAATACATAAATCATGCCACTACTGTTTTAATTACTCATTGTAGTAAACTAAAATTGGAAAAAAATATTTAAGAATCATTTTCTAAATACTCTTAAATAATGGAATTAAAAATAATGAGGGATCATTTGAAGTTATCCAAAAATTGGATAAATGAAGTATATAATAAGATTAATTAGGAGCTTTAAATATTAACTTTATTTAAACAAATATTAATCTATTCTTTTATTAATTTGTGATCTTGGGTTACCCTGAATAATTTATAATTTATGTTTTCATTTTTTAAATTGTAAAATATCTTTAAGTCTTTGAGAATTTTATGTATTATTTTGATCATGGTTAACCATGTGCTTAATCTTCTTTCAAATCTGCCCTGACATTTTACATACTCATCAACTATTTTATTCTCCTTAGTGTACTTTTAGAACTCAATGAGCCCAAGTAGAACTGTGCATATACTCTTGCATGTGTGGCCAGTCACTGGAGTGTGTTAGACTTACTAGGGCCAACACCTTAAAACAAAATGTGTCTCCCTCTTCCAAAAGTTATTAATTACCAGTATCTCCTCAAGAAGGGATATGGTTCCATATTCACCTTTTCCTTCCTCTTTGAAACTTTTATTTATTTATTTATTTTGATTTGAACTTTCTCGGATGTTTTCCATGCAGTCACAGCTGCTATGAGTTTATATATGCCAATATTAGATTCAGATAACACAGTTTCTTTATTACCTTTTGTCTTTGTCTTTTAAAGTTTTTTTCCTTCTCCATTCCACAGTGATTTGTGAGCCATGGGAGGAAGAAGTAGCTGTGTAATAGACAGCTCATTTAGTACAGAGCTCTCCAGAGTCACTAATAATTAATCAGATTTAGGACACTGTGTTAATCACTATCTCTATACAAAGAGCTTATCTGCTGTGCTTTGAGAGATACACTATCTATTAGTATATTGAGAAGTGTCAGAAGTCAATTTAATATTATGTCCTATTAATAAAGTAATAGGTGTGTGTTCTTATGTAGGATGAAGTTCTGAGTAATCACAGGTTCGTGGAAGCAATAGCTGTACCATCTTATAGAGAGTTCCATATATCCAATCATGGAATGGTTTATCTTATGACATTTGTGCTAATATTGCAACTTTGAGCATATTTTCTTTTGGAAAGTTGTTATTGTTCTCTGAAGTTTTAAAAAACACAATGTAATTAGTAATTACTTCCTGAAACTAAAAGATTATGCTATCAAGATATCTTGAGACATATGATACCTAAATGATAACTCACTTATTTCTGTGAAGAATATAATAATTAACATTCATTACCAAACAACTAAATATAGCTGTTGATTCTTAATTTATAATGCTCTCATTTCATTATAGTTCTTGGAAGAGGGGCCTATGTTTATCAATGTGTGTGTGCATGTGTGCACAGTGGTGGTGCCCCTGTTTGCATAAGCCTATTCAGATGAGCTTAAAAATCTAGTGTCCATATTCAATATTTTACTTTATATATTTTTGACTGTCTATCACTGGCGTGAGGCTCACTAAATATATATGGCTTTTTGAACAGTGATCCTAATAAATCCATCTTTTTCTTTCTCCCAAGAGTTGGGATTGCAAATGCTCTTAGCCATTCTTTAAAGTTTTTGTGGTTTCTATAAAAACAAATCTTAGGTTCTCAATCATTTGTAGACTTTTAAAATATGAGCCATTATTTATTTAAGAAATAAAATTTATTAATAATTTTTCTGCCAAATATAAATAAAAGATTTGAAAACATGTGTAAGATAGAATAGCCTGTATGTAAATAATTTGAAACCTTTTCCCTGATGTAAATTTGGGAAGGAAATAATGAATGTATTAAGTATAATGCATACATATACGTACATATGTATAATGCATATGTATATATATGAGGAAATTTCTTAAATGAAAATTTAATGACTGAAATAGGAAGAAATAGAAAGCAATTATGTAAAAGAAATATAAAATTTCTTCAGTAATAAGTGATATATATATAATAAATACACATAATGTATAAAGACAATATACACATACCTAGATACATGTATATATTATTGTTCATGTATATAGACATTCAAATTCTTATGTTAGTAGAAATTTAATATTTCTCCATTTCTTGCTAGAAAATTAGATTGTTTATGGATATTGTTCTGTAATTAACTGTGTAATACTTGGAACATTATTGCAATACTGATTTTGACATAAGACTTAAAAATTAAGAATCATAAATTAATTTTGATTTTTCATAATGAACTTGGAAAAAGCAGTGTTTTTACTTTAGAATGACTATTACACAAGCTTAGATAAGCTACTGGCTGTTCTCACCTCATGATGTGTAGAATGTTACAGACAAAGGGATAATTTAACAATTGTTTAAAAATTTATATTTATATAATTATACCTCACACATCTTTTAAAATTAAATTAATGTGATTCATAGATTTCCAATAAGACTATCTTTACTTATATAGCATATACCCTATCATCTAGAGCTAATACTTATATTGACATTTCATTTCAATGAGCTTGATATATAAACTCAAGTAAGGGTTTTTTGACATTAATATATTAATATATTGACTGGCATCTAATAATTGTAGAGGTATGTTTTTTGATTTATTTGTTCAGGTATATTTTACTTACATGACTTTTGTTTTATTTTAAAATCATTTATTATATAGAATTATGACATAAATGTGACATTGAAATATGTATACATGATACAATGATTAAGTTATATAATTAATTTGCAATGTTTTAAATAATTAGCTTTTGTTTCATGAATATGTAAAATATACTTCCCTCAAAATCTATAAGAACACAATCCATTGTTTTCATTATGTGTACTATTCAGTATGTTATCCCATGGAATTCTGTTATTTAGCTGATTTATTTTTACTTTAAACATAGTTAATTGCTTAATAATTTAATATCAAATTAACAAATGTATAAAATATAGGTTTTTTTTACTTTGAGGCATGTACATACATGACTTTACTTAGGTCAGACTCAACCTTATAGGTTCTTTTCCTGAAATTATTTGGGTGATCAAATCCCGAGATAAAATAGTTAAGGGACTTTGGTTAAGACAAATAATTCTTCTCTCACAAAAGAAAAAAAAGTGTAGTTAAAAAACAGATTCCAAATGATATTCTTCTATAATTTGATATAGAGAGTTTTGTATCAAAGAACTTTCTTCATCCAGAAAATGGGAACAAATATAGAAACGTCCATATTACATAGAGAGTAGCAACCACGGAACACCCAGCCCTAAATGGGATGTCTCCATCAAATCCGTCGTCTTGGTGTTCAAGGTGCTCCTTAGAAGGAAAGGCTACAGGAATGAAAGAGAGGGAATGAGGACACAAGAAAGCATGGTCCTCTAAATCGACACGAACAAATCTCATATAAAGTCACAGAAGTTGATGCTGCATGCACAAGGGTACACAGACCTCTGAGCTTACATAATGGCTTCTAGTTTAGTGTGTTATGGGAATCCTAGCTGTGCGAAAGAATGGGTGTCTCTGGTTCTTGTGCCTTTTCTTAGTTCATTTTTCTTCTGTGAGTTTGTCTTGTCGAACTTTAATATGATAGTTTTTACTGTATCATATTATATTTTATTGTGTTATTCTTGTCAAACTTTAATATGATAGTTTTTGCTGTATCATATTATATTTTATTTTGTTATTTTTTTAAAAGTAAAGGAGCAAATGAATGACTATTGACTAGAGTGAAGGTTAACAACTGAATTCCCTCATATACCTCCTGAAAGAGGGAGTGTCTTTTTTTTTTTTTCCAGTGTAGTATGGCAAACACCGAAGAGTAGGCCACATGTTTCAGAGTAATTGAACAATATATGATGGATCCCACAGTTTCTTTTTGTTTGTTTCTTTTTGCCCTTGTTTATCTTCAGTGTGTTTTCTCAAAATTGGTTATGGTTTTAGTTTTCCTTTTTGTGTTGCAATTCTGTATCAATTTTTTTCTTGGTTTCCTAAATTTTGTTGTTGGTTTTATGTTTGTATTTGAGAAAGAAAAAAAAAAAATGAGTGGATTGAAATGGCAAGAGGATCTGGAAAAACTTCAAGGGAGGAATCAATATAATCAAAATGGTAGAAACTGTTTCAATAATAAAAATAAACTAAGGTAAAAATTGTCCATAATTTTAGGAACTAGATTAAAATTTACATGTTATGTACAGTGGAATTTATACATATGTATTCATATATGGCCTATTATATACTATTATTAATTAATTTATCTACGTCAATTGAAACATATGTTTTGTATGGCAGTTTCCTCTGTGATAATGCATTTCATCTTCCATGTAGTTCTTATAGTTTAAAGATGTTCTAAATGGATGTTTATTACGACTCAGCAAACAAAGCATTCAGAAGCTTCAGGAAATCACTGAAACTGAATAGAGTCACTGACACTCTTTCTCCCCCAGAATATGTAAGCAATATAGAGTAGTGACAGTTTAGACAAGGTTTCTGGATAGGCAGAGAGAGGCTTAAATTATTTATACTTCCTGAAGTACTTCCATCCTGCTAATCTGCATGTAATTTATTCAGAGAGCTATAGAATTCCTGATTTCATGTACTCCATGAAAATTATATATATGGGTGACATTTTTTTAATGTAGATTTCTTTGGATCATGTTTACTCTGGTGAATAGTCCCAATGAAACTCATAGTTTCACCAATATGGACTTTTGACAATGGTTCTAATTGCTCCCTCAGGGAAGGGGTGAGAAGGTGTTATCAATGACACTGACATTGGGAGTAAGGTTACAAACAACAAGCTTGATTTATTCCAAAAGATTTATATTCCCTCCACATTGCCCTGGGAGGGTCTATTGTATAGGCAACTATGATGTGGGAATGTCTTTCTATACACTGTGAATAACGGACTATTTAGGCCCATGATAGGCACTGTAGAAAAAGTAAGTGGGGAAATCAGAATAGGTAGAAGGAGGGCAGAGTCACAGACAGATCAAGCCAGAAGCCCAAAGAATCAACATGTAAGGAACACAGGTGAGCCACGGGCCATGTGGCAAACAAATTAATAGAAATAGATTGGGTTAAAATGAGAGAACTAGCTAGCAATGTGCCTGAGCCATAGGCCAAACAACATGAAATTATTAGAAGCATTTGAGTCATTTTGGGGAGGCCTAAGCAGTGGTGGGCAGCTAAGCATCTCGGACTGAAGGTCTGTGAGTCTAAAGCTTTGGCCAGATGGGGTCAGAAACTTTACTGTAACACATCAATTGATGTGACATGGCTTCTCCTCATTGGTCCAAGTCATCTCAAGCCACCACTCGAATGAAATTGTCAAGGCCCTCAGGTAGACCCAGGTTGAATCTGAAGTAGTATGTTATATTCATACTCTCATTACCTGTGTGGGCTGCCTGTTCCTCAGACATGTTAGAGTTGAGTCATCCCACAAAATTTGATAGCATATGATATTCTACCCTTGATTCTCTATTTTAGTTAAGTAGACATTTGTTCATGTCCCCTTGGAATAATTCTAATAATAATGACATATATTTTAAAATCTGAGATCAGTTTTGTTAGGCTAAGGATCTACCACTTTGACATTTTCCAGTTTTCCTTTTATGCATTTATTTTTCTTTTGCTTTTCTTCGTCTTTTACTTATAATGATGTGGACACAATTTACATAAATTAGTTGAGCTCATTACCAAATATTGAACCAAATTTCGAGCATATTTGTTCATAGTTTTCTTACCTTCTTTTGTTATTTACAGCTTTATTTTAGGGTCTAAAATATTGTCACCATGTTATTACTTACATTAAGGAAAGATCTAGAAACCTCACACTATCCCGTTTTTGTATTAAAGATATTTTAGTAATTATAGTTCTTTTTAAATATTATTAAAAGAATGAAGTTCAAAAAATTGCAAATTGGCTAATCTGCTTATCATTTGTTAGGATTTAATTTTCTTTTGGTATTTTTAGTCATTATACCTTCTTAAACAATATTCCCTAGATTACATAAATGGTAGTTCTTAATTCTTAAACATTTTCCCATGGGTACTATATTCAACTAAGCATATTAAGAACCATTAGATATATTAAGAAGTCCAATTTTATTATACCTAAGAGAAAAGAAAAGAGTCTCTTGAAAGAAACAGAATATTATTACTTAAGCTCTCCAGACCTGGGAGAGCCATTGAATGCAGCATAATTTATAATTATTATTTTTATTTTCTGTTGCATAGTAAAACTACATTGAGTTATTCACATGAAATAGAAACAACTATTTCAGCTTGGAATCCAATTTTATACATGATATCATGATCACTGTAGCAATGCTTACATTATAAAGTATAAATCATATATCAGAAGCACATATCTTTAAAAATTTTCTGAATGTGAAAACACTAGTGGCTGTTTGCATATCACCTTAAATCGGTGGTTCTAATCCTTCCTAGGGCTTTGCCTCTTTAGTAAAGTGTTTCATTCTATGCTGACCCCCAACCATGAATTTATTTCATTGCAACTTCATATCTGTAATTTTGCTTTGGTTACATATCATGATGTAAATATCTCATCTGCAGAGTGGTGTGACTCACAAGTTGAAATCCACTGCCCTAAAGTAACACCAGAATTGTTTTAGTCCATATGATTTAAGATCTGAAGCATGATTAAAATTCTAATACTATGGCCATGAGTTTATATTGGTGCTTGTTTATATGACAATGAAATATGATCTATGACCTCAAAAAGAAAAAAAAAAAAAAAACAAATGTACTAGGAAAAACAGGATTGACAAGATAGTTAAATACAAGGTATAGAAGTTTACTCTTAAACCGATAGTGTGGATTCCATCTGTGGAGTCCTCATGTGAGGGAAGGAGATTTCTGACAAGTTCTTTGTTTATTTTGCATATGCATCTCAAAAATTGTTTTAAAAAAATCACAATTTCAATAGATATTATTATAGGAAGTTTTCTTGTGTGTGTGTGTTTAAACTGTTACTGTAGTCTGTATTTCATGTAGTTTGCAGCATAGAATCACCATACTGGGGAAGTATTATATGAGTTGAGTTGGGTTTTTTATCCTGAGAACAGTTGCTAAAAATTTAATAAGAAATTGTGGTCAGTTGAATTGTTTGATCAGTTCCAATGTGTATTTCATGAATTTAACTCTTTCCTAAATTAATTTAACTTCTTAGCATTTACTAAATGTTGTTATACTAGGACAAAATGGACACATAATTGACTGTACACATTTAAGATGTGACAATTATTGAATGCTACCTTATACTTATACCTGTGAATTTCTCATTGTATGGTGAGGGGCAGGCTCACATTGAGCTTCATACCTGTTCTGTGTCTCCATGTTCCTCTTCCTTCTTTCCTGGGTCAACAACTGATCTGATTTACATCATCAGCTTACATTTATTAAAATTGTTTTGTGAAATAAACAAAGCATTCATGATTGTTTTTCTTTAATGTTTGCTCTTTCGTTGTTGGAGCTGTTAGTTATTGTTACTAATTTATTTTTAATCTTTTTTCCCACAGAATTGAAAACATAGTGTTTGAATGTGGCATTAGAGCAATCGCATAGTTTCAATCTCCTTTGATGCCACTTTTGGGCTAATAACTGTCTGAGAACTTGGGTTAGTGTTGGTATGCTTATGAGTTCTTCCACATGAGCTCCTGAGATATCATATTTTTTTTCCTTCCCTTTTTTATTCTCTTTAAGAAATTATCAGGTGATACAATCTTCATATATGAGCAGTTGCTATGAGAGGTAAGAGAAGGAGAGGAGAAAAAAAAATCTGTGCATTTTGAGTTAGTCATGAATGATGTGGGAATGCCTTTCTGTATGCTATGAATAGCAATCTTTAAATAAAGGAGCTGTTTTGGCCGATGACAGGCCAAGTGGCAGGAAAGATTAATAGAAATGGGTTGAGTTAAGATGAAGGAACTAGCTAGCAAGGTGTCTAAGCCATAGACCAAACAGCTTGAAGTTGATATAAGTGTTTGAGTCATTTTTGAGGCCTGATCAGCTGTGTTCGGCTAAGGGGTCTGGGGCTGTAGGTTTGTGGGTCTAGACCTCCGGCAGCCCGGGACCAAAATACCACATTGCAATACATGAAGGTCAACAAGAGACCAGAAAACATTCTTACAGCAGCATGACAAAAGCAGGGAAAGATTTAGAAGGAAGTGAGAAAGCCCACAACATCGTTGATACCATGACCAGGCTTAGGTTTATAGACAGACCTGAAAAAAAAAAAAAAGTAATATCGAGAAAGAAGATTAAGTTAGGAATGCACAGGCAAAAAGAGAAACATTATTTCAAAAACAAGCAAACAAACAAAAACAAGCAAACAAACAAAAACAAGCAAACAAAAATAAAAAGAAAGAAAAAGACAAAGAAAGAAAAAGAAAATTTAAACTATAGTACTTAGTAGTTTAATCATTTACAGTTAATGAGGTATTTATAGATCTATTTAACATACATATTATATAACCATTAATATCTGCACATGCATATATATCTTACCTTTTATATTAAATATATATTTTTATTTGTAAAGGTTTTTCCTATGTATGCCCCTGCTATCCCTTGCTCCTTTTCAATCCCTTTCAGTCCTCCTTTAATCCCTTCACCTCATCCCCCTCACTCTTCAAGGAGGGCGAGGAGTCCCAAGGTGAGTTAGTTCATTCTGGTGTATCCATTTGAGGTAGGGGCTCTTCCCTCATCCCAATATTCGGGCTGGGTTAGGTCTTCCCGGTAGGGAATTGGCTTCAAGCTGCCAGTTCATGCACAGGAACATAATCTGATCCTACTCCTCAAGGTTCCACATACTGCCCATGCCGTTCAACAGTTACCTACCTACCTTTGGGTGGTTTAATTCCTTTTCCTGAAGATTCTCCAGTGGCTGTTTTGAATCAGTGCATTTCCAAAAGCTTGAAGTAGGTATCTCCGTAGGATCACCACCATCATCCAGATCCCTTTGCTCATATACATTCTTCTCTCTCTTTAGCTGAAACTGGAGCTCAAGCAACTGCTTAGTATGGGTCTCTACTTTAGCCTCTATTCATTGCTGATCAAAGGTTCTGTAATGACACTTAGGGTGGTCATTCTTTTGATTATAGGAAAAGTCCTGTTTAGACAGCACCTCCACTATCAGAGATATACATTGGAAAGGAAAAAGTCAAACTATATTTGCAGGTGATATGATTATATATATATATATATATATATATATATATATATATATATATATATAAAACACACACAGTTATATATATAACTGACCCCCTAAATTCTACCAGGGAACAACTACAGAAAAGCCTTCAGCAATGTAGCAAGGTAAAACATTAATTAAAAAAAGTCAATAACCCTCCTATAAACTAAGGATAAAACAGCTGAAAAATAAATAAGGGAAACATCATCATTTATAATAGTAGCCAAAAGCGTTAAATATCTTGGGGTAACTCGAACCAAAGAAGTAGCAGAAATGTGTAACCATATCTTTAAATCACTGAAGAAAAAAATTGAAAGGGATATGAGAAAATGGAAGGATCTCTCATGCTCCTGGATAAGTAGGATCAACATAGCAAAAATTGCAATCTTATCAAAAGCCATCTACAGAGTCATTGCAATCCCTATCAAAATCCCAACACATTTTTTTTTTTTTTTTTTTACTGACTTTGAGAGCAGAGGAGGAGAGTTTGTATGAGCAAAGGAATAGGGGTTATAAGGAAAATTCCCACAGTGATGGCTGGATGGAGCTCTGGGAACCTCAGTGAATCAATAATAGCACTGGAAATACATCAGGAAAAGGAGCTAGGCCCTCCAAGGGTAGGCAACTTTTGATTGGCATGGTCGGTATGTAGACCTCGAGGGGGGGGCATCAGAATGTGTTTCTGTGCATGGGCTGGCACCTTATAGCCCATTCCCTGCAGAGGAACATCTTGACTTTGGAATGAGGAAATCCAACTTGCCTGGAGTGGATGTGCCATACTGAGCTGACCCACCTTGAGAATTCTTGCCCTTTGTGGCCAAGAGATGGGGAGATGAGGAGGGTGGAGTCTGATGGCTGACTGGGATGCTTTGGGAAGGGAGAACGTTGGGAAAGCAGGAGAATACAGGGATAAAAAGAATTTTTTTTTTATAAAAAAATTACAAAATGAAGAAAAAAGTAAGAAAAAACAATATTCAACTTTATATGGAATAGCAGGAAACTCAGAATTGACAAAACAGTTCAGTTCAATAAAAGACTTCAGAAGGGATCACCATCCCTTTCCTCAAGTAATACTATAGAGCTACAGTAATTAGAACAGCCTGATGCTGTCATAAAAACAAACTCGTGGATCATGGAATCCAATCAAAGACCCCAACATAAATCCACACACATATAAACACCTGATATTAGACAAAGCTGCCAAAATATACAATGGAAAAAAGATAGTATCTTCAATAAATGCTGCTGGGATAACTGGATGGTAGTGTGTAGAAGAATGCAAATAGAGCCATAACTATAACCCTGCACAAAACTCAAGTCTAAGTGGACCAAAGATCTCAACATAAACCCATATAGAAAACAATATGGAAAATTCCCTCCAACACATTAGCACAGAAGACCATTTCCTAAATATACTGATGAGTAGCATAGAGACTAAGAATAACAATGAATAAGTGGGATCTCCTGAAACTATGAAACTTCTGTAATGCAAAGGACACAGTCAATAAGACAAAACAACTGCATAGAGAATGGGAAAAGAACTTCAAAAACCCTACATCGGACCGAGAACTCATATCTAAAATATATAGAGAACTCAAGAATCTAGAGGACCAGAACTCAAGTAACACAATTAAAAAATGAGATTCAGAGATAAAAATGGAATTCTCAATAGAAGAATTACAAATGGCTGAGAGGCACTTAAAAAATTTCTCAACATCTTTAGCCATGAGAGAAATGAAAGTCAAAACAACTCTGAAATACTACCTTATACCTGTCAGAATGGCTAAAATCAAAATTTCAGATGGTAATCTATGCTGGAGAGGATTCAGAGCAAGGGGAACACTCCTCCATTATTAGTGGGAGTGTTAACTTTTACAACCACTTTGGCAATCAGTATGGCAGTTCTTCAGAAAACTGTGAAATCAATCTCACCAATCATCTAGCAATACCTCTCTTGGGTGTCTACACAAAGGATGCACATTCTTATCCCAAAGGCACAGCTCAACTGTGTTTCTTTTAAATGTGCTAAGGACTCGGTTTGTTGCCTCTCACTGGCCCCACTTTATTTAGCATTTAGTTATTCTTTTTGTGCTGCTAGAGTTGCAGTCCTATTTTGGAGATGTGGATGGATCTTCTGCTGTTCTTCAGAGGAAAACTCCCTTTCTTTCCCTGGATAACTGTACACTGGGGGCCTAGTGGAAACTGTGGCTATACTGACCTCTATAACCACCAGATCCATCTTCTCAATAAGGACTCATTCTCTCTCTGGAAGTCAGAAAAGTTACATGTAAAAATGGGTGAGTTTATGATATTTTTGTTGCATTTCTCTTAGATAACAGATTTATATTGTCAAAAAATTTAAACTTTTTCTTCATTTTTTCCAGGTTTTATATCTGTTTGGGACTACACATATCCAGTATTAATTCAACTGCAATAGGGGTCCAAATTTAGTGTTTAATTTATTTTAAAGAATTGTGCTTCTTAAATTAGAACTATGATTTCATATATATGTTTCATATTTTGCATCTCAAATATTCTTTCTAATTGTAAAGCATGTTAAAAATCAAATTGGAGTGAATTAGTATAATGTGTTCTCATATAACATTCAGGTTATTTGTTTAAATTAAAAATATATTTGGAAAAGGGAAGACAAAATATTTTTTCAAAGGACTATTAATATCTGAATTTCTTAAACAAATGAAAACTAAGTCTTCATAATTTCCACCATCTTTTGTTTAATAAAAGTTATTCTAACATTGTATTAATATATGCAAAGCATATGAGAATGCATTTCAATTGTAGAGAACTTGTGTGGGATTATAAATTCAATTGCCACTACAAATAAGTAAATTATTAAATAAAAACCCTACAAGAACAGTTAGATGTCTGCCCTTTCTCAAATTCTGCTCTCATTATTTGATATAATAATCATGTACAAAAGCAATAGAGGCAGTAGCAGTGTTTGATATTACAAGAATATTAACTGTGACTTTCTTGTGTGTGTTCTACGATGGTTTCTTTCAACCAGTACCTTTAATCATTAAGTGATTCTCACTTTTATTCTTTCTAAGTCTTTGTATTCTGAAATTGCCTGCCTTTAGTTAAGTACCCAGCAGTTATTTCATTAGTACTATTCTGTGATTCCATCTATTCTTTTTCCTTTACAATCTTGGGACTAGAATCAGAAGACTTCTTAATTCTTTAATACTTATTTGGCAAAATTGTGTCATAAAATTTTCTGACTAGTCAAATATGTAAAAATTTTCTTGACTGTCTTCCCTCCCACAAAAAGTAATTTCCAATTCCAGTGTAATTTTGATTAGTAAGATTACTAATCATGAATCAATATGAAGCAAAATTTTTACTGCCTTGTCTTGAATTAATAACAAAATTGTCAGGTTACATGGAAAGACTGAATTTCATCACATTATGTGCTGTACAATATTCAGGATTAGAATAGACATATAAGAGCTAGAAATACAAAATTTTGTGGAATATATAGAGCAATTGTAATTGTTACTTCAGAGGTTAAATTCAGCTTCTCTACCTATGAATGTATTACAAATAAGAACTCAGTGTCATTAAGAAGACAACAACATTTGATAATTCATTTGTAAATATTAATTTAATACTTTTACATTCTTTTCTGCATTGAGCATGTTTTTGGCTCTTAAAGTTATATGCAACATAAATTTTGAGTACTAGTATTTATAGTAAATAATAAAAAAAACATTTATGCCATGATTAGAAACACATAAAATTTTATGTGACTGTTAAAACATGTTATAAATAATCATGTTTAACACATACAGATATGGATGATAAAAGTATCTGGTGAAGGGCTACTACTATGCTTAAACAAATGGAAAAATACTTCCATTACTTACCCTTTCACACATTTTTGTCAGTGTCAATTGATAAGATCAATTTTTTCTTTTTCCTATTATTAAGATATATTACATTAGTAGATTCAAGGGTAGTAAAATTATCTTAATTCTTCAAATAAAATGATTTATAATTACTTATATACTCATAACTATTTGCACACTATTTTTAAGCATAAGATAGTTACTATCTATAGATACCACCACTTTTGTTGATCTAGGAAATTTCATACAGATAAGTGTATGCCTCATTACTCATCAAAGAAGGTTCCTTTGGTAGCATATTGAAATCATAACTGAAAGCTATAACTGATTAAAATGTACAAAACATCTGAAAATGATCGTCAGACGCCTACTGACACATCTGCAACATCTACAATATTCCTAAAACAAGTTTCAGAAACACCATGGAAGTTGCATCAGAAAGATCATAAGAGACAGATTCTTTGGTGGCCTTTTGCTGAAATTTCTCTTAAATATAAAAAAGGCTATATACATGAATTCTCAACAATATGCTTTTCTAAGCTTAAAGTAAATAATAAAACATCAGTGCAAATGCTAATGTGAAAGGGGACATAAGGATGGAAATTACAGAGAGTGTCTGGATACTGTACATTATTGTTGTGTTTTTAAGTTGTTTGACCTAAAATAAAGTAGTAAAAGCTACTAAAAGATATTTGGTTTTAAATGCTGTTGGATTAATCCAACCTATATATTTTCAAAATGAGTTGACTTTAAAATTGAATTTAAAATATTTGCTACTTTGGAGAAGAAGTTTTCTTTTTATTTCCACAGAAAATTAGACGTATTCCTGGTTAAAGAAAATAAAGTTTGATAGAGGAAGACCTTTTGAAAAGTCTCCAGTGGAGACAGATGGCTCAGATGGTTCAGAATTTCAGAGCATCTCTGTTGCATTTTCCTCGGAGCTCTGCATCCAGAACAGCCTCAAGGCGACTGGCCGAGATGACCCAGTCTTAGAGGCTGCATCACTAAGGACTTGTAAATAATCCTAAATTTTTCTTTGGGTTCCCCCCCAAAAAAGGATTATGGTATTTGGCGTTGTTTACAGTGTTGACTACAAGTTATTGTTGATAATAGTGAAAAAAATATACAAAGGCAATTAGATTTAGGGTTTTTTTTTTATGAAAAAAAGAGGAAATGTAATAGGATTGTGTTCTGTTCCATTGTATATTATTGTCCTGCCTACTGGTTTAATAAAAGTGATGACTGGCTGAAAAAAAACCAATCACATTTAGTCTCTTGACTCAAAGAGTTAATCATTCATAGGAGTTCCTTGATACAGTTTGTGAGGCTGAGTATATATTCTGTCATATCATCATATCATCTGCAGACTTTTACCTTTCAGATTTATATGCCTTTGATTGCTTTTATTTTTTTTTATTGTGCTAGCCAGAACATCAAGTAACATATTGCATAGATACATAGAGAGTGTACAACCTTGTCCTGCTCCTTAATTTAGTGCAATTGCATTGAGAATCTCTTATTTAATATGATATTGGGAATTGGTTTGCTGAATAATTCTCTTATTATATTTAAGTATATCTTTTCTATACTGATCTCTTCAAGTCTTTAATCCTGAAAAGAAGTTGGATTTTGTCAAAGCCATGTTCAGTTTCTAATGAGATGATAAGCTTTTTCTCTTTCAATTTGTTTGTATAGTGAATTACATTGACTGATTTTTACATGTCGCAACATCCCTGCATCTCTGAGATGAAGCCTACTTGATCATGGTAGATGATTTTTTTGGTGTGTTCTTGGATTCACTTTGCTAATATTTTTCTGTTGATTGTTTGTGTGATTGCTCAAAAAACTGGGAATTAATATTACCAGAGGACTCAGCTATAGCACTCTTAGGTGTACAAGAAAATAATGCTTAAACAAGGATACTTTCTCAACAATCTTCATAGCAGCTTTATTGGTAATAGCCTGAAATTGGAAGCAACCTATATGTCCCTCCACTGAATAATAGATAAATAAATTTAGTACATTTACACAATAAAGTATTACTTTGCTGTTAGAAACATGGACATCAGGAAATTTGGAGGGAAATGGATGTAACTAGAAAAAAAAATCATCCTGATAAGGCAAACCAGATGAATAAAATATACACATATGTATTCATTCATAAGTGAAAATTAGATGTAAAATAATGAATAGCTATGCTTATAATCTCCAGAACCTGAGACTAGGTAATAAGGATTGTTTATTGCAGTACACCCAGATCTTTTTGGAAAAGAGAAATAGAAGAGATTATGTAATAGGACGGAGGACAGGTGAGCATGAGATCATGAGCTATCAGGCTGCAGGTATAGAAGATAATATTAACAGAGACTATTTATTGGAAAGGGGCGGTGTCTCCAAGGAATCTACAAAAGTGATCCCAATTAAGAATGCTAGCAATAGTTGATATGTTGCCTTAACTATATAACTCCTGTGACCAGGTAAGACTACAATTGGAAAAATAGGACACCAATCCATCCAGTCCTCTAAACTGAGACCTTTAGTCTTTTCTGCCTATGGCATGTGCTGAGGTAAAAACATCCTTAAGACTGAGTAAGAGGCCAACCAATTACAGGTCTAGATTAAAACCTATGTCAGGAGAGTAGGTTCACATATAACACTGCTTGAAACACCAGGATCTACAGGCTCGACTGTTCAGAGAGCTAAGATGGAGTCAAAACTGACTCTAAGAAAAATATTGATGTAATGATGGCTAACATCCTGCTATACAAATATATTGGTACCTCACCCAGTTGGCATCAGAGATGCTGATGGAAATAGGTTCAGAACCACAGTGAGCTCAGGATATCCTGAGGAATTCGGGGAGAAACCAGAGACTTAGAGGGCACTACAAGAAAACTTAAAATATCAGGTAAGCTCATAGGCATTCATAGTAAGAATCATCAGAAATTTTATAAAGCCTATCTGTATGCTTGTACTGCAGTATTGGTTAGTCACCATTTCAATTTATCATCGGAGGAACTTATTATAAACTATATTGTCCTTCAAAGATCCTACAGATATTACTGGAGAAATTTATAACTATTTCTGTTCTAATTATCTTTGACAGTTAAGTCATAATGCCTTAAGTGGAGACTTGAGAACATTTAACGTTTCCCTGTGTAAAACTACTTTCCCTAGATGATTTTTTTAAAAAAATCATAGTCTTTATTTTTTGCAATTCAACAGTTATTGAGTATCAAAAATAAATTATAATGTTGTGTCTCAATGGTAAAGGTTAGGCATGCCTATAAAACATCTCATCAGTATCTAGATTATCTAGGCTTTTGGGGAGAGGTGCTTCTTCCTACAGCAAATGGGAACACATTTGGAGACTCCACAATCAGATATTTTGCACGCGTGCACACACACACACACACACACACACACACACACACACACACACACACACGAGAAAGAGAGACAGAGTGATAAAGAGACAGGACAGACAGACAGATAGACCTCAAAGCCCTCACCTCTAAATAGGATGTCCACATTAAATTCATCTACTCAAACCTTAGAGAAACCTCAGAAGAGCATGCAGAATGTTAAGAGTCAGTAGGGATAAAGGACACCAGGAAAACTCAAAATTAACCAAGTAAAGCTGATATAAAGTCATAGAGATGGAAATAGCATTGCATACACGGGCCTTTGTGGTTCTGTTCCAGGTCCTCTGCACTACATATGGCTTTCTCCTTATTACTTTTATAGAATCCATGAGCATAAGAGCAAGTGGGTCTCTGATTCTTATGCCTTAACTTGTGATTTGTTTTGTTTTGTTTTGCAAATTGTCTTTGTTCAACTTGGATGTGATGGTCTTTGTTTTATCTTTTTATAATTTATTTTATTATATTATATTGTTATACAAAAAAGTTTTATTCTTCTGTCTGATATCTTACTTTTCTTAAGACTATCTGGATATGTGGCAACTGGATATGAAGATTTATAATGTTGCTGATGACAAACCTATTGTGATCAAATCACCAATCATTTATAGCTATATTTTAGAGAAATATTAGAAGCAATAAAGTAATTTAAAATTTTTTAAATAAATATGCAAGTTATCCAGTGATGTCTAGCCTAATTAACTCAGGGATTAATTAATTAATACATTTCTAGTTGTAGCTAGAGTTTTGGTTTTAGTAATGAAGAAATACCTTAACATGCATTTTTAGCAAATATTTTTTCTCCTATTTTTGAAGTATACATGAACCGAAAATGCCTACTATTTATGGAAAGAGTACATTGAATTAGGATTATAGTCAGTAGCATTACCGTATATTGATCATGAAATATAATTTTTACAGTAGTTTATATTTTATGTACGTATTAGCAGTTACTTGTATGAATAGTGATTTTTTTCCATCATCTTGAAAAAAATCACCTGTTATTTCACATGTGGAAATCAGAACATGACTCAGACTGTTTTAGAAGAGAAATGTTTTTGTACAATGCTTGAATGTTAACCTCTCATTGACTTGTACATATTCATCACAATTCTGAAGGCAAGGCTAAATGAATATAACATATTAGTAAATTAATGTCACATGATTTGAGAAATGAGGACATCAACCAGATATTGTTACATTCACCTACCATTTCTTTCTGTTGAATTATGAAACTTACAACTATTGTCAATTATGGATGTAGTAAATCAAATCACAGCTGGCAGTGCCTGTGGCAGTCTGAGTGTGCATGTATGTGTGTATACTCCCTATGCTATTATTAATAGGTAGTAGTATAAACGTAAGCTTGTAAAAACTTCTATAATGTCTAATGTAGTAAATTTATTTTAATATTGATACTGACACAATGGTAAAAACTCTGCTAAGGTTTTTTTTAGGCACCCTTATAATCTTGTATAATTTTAATTGGAATTTTTGCTCTTTCCAAATATTTACATCAGCTTACAAATTCTTTGATTTGATCTATCACTATCTATTTGATTGTTTCCATGGATGTAACATGCATATGCATTAGCATTATTTATAGTCCATATGCCATGATTTTGCATATTGAATTCTAAAGGTTGGATATTTATACACTCATGTACCTTCAACACTAACATGATATGACATCAGATTAGTGTTACCATAAACCTGAGCCTATAAAATTTGGGTCTTATTATCTGTGAAAAGATAAAAGCATACCTATATTAATGATGATGTAATCCATTAACAATATAAATTATAATAAAGTAGATTCCATTAAAATATATATATATATATATGCATGCTATTTCTTCATTTTTGAAAAAGTAACCTATAAACAAAATAGGCATGCAAAAGGATACTTTAATAAAATTTTATGTCACTCTGAAGCTGATATAAGAGTATGGTTTTAGTTAGGGAATTTCAATCTCCCCCAGTCTTTATCAAGGAAGCAACATTTGGAGGTTTCTTGATAACATCACATATTCCAACAATGCTTTCCCCAACCTTCACAAGCTTAGCAACGTATCTATCTTGCTTAAATTCTAATTTGAATAATTGAATTCTGCCTGCATATCTGACTTCTTCTATTGCCTTCATTTGTAATCTTATTTCCTCCTTTGAATTGATGTCTGCTGCATCCTTTCCACTAAGACTGTGTAAGAGGCCAGGAAGTAATTTCCTTTGCTCTTACCTGTGTGCTCTCCTTGCTCCAACTTCCTTTTAGTTATTACTTTTGTGAAACTTTCACATTTCTTGGTTTCAGTATATAATGAAAAATAAGCTAAAAAGAGTCTTCTCACATGAATTTTCTATTAAAATTAATATGCACCAAGTATAATTTAAAGTATAATATTTCTTTAAAAATACATAAGAAGCTATAATTTACTTTAAAAAGTTTTCAAAGTATTTTGGGGAAATAAAGGCTTATTAAAATATTTATTCACATTTCTTAAAATCTTATCCCTCTTTATCATAATCTTTGTGTTAGTTATTTGATGCTTTGCACAAAGAAGCTCATGTGAATTACACTTAATGATTAAATATATGTGTACCTAACTCATCCTCAAAGTAATCACTTGCCTTATCTAGATGGAAGAAGCCAATCCTTTTCTATGCAAATTTCAGTTGCTCTGAGATATGTTCATTTCCTTCTACAAAATGACCTTTTAAAGAAAGTTACATTTAACTCATGTTGATGACAACAAACCCTATATGGCCCACATTATTTTCTGTGCCCTCATATGTTGACTAAAATACAAAATCTTACTTCTCAAAAGGTATTTAGCTATGTGGGTCACACAGGGAAATAATTTAAGCTTTGTATTTTCACACTAGTTGGGCATAGACGCTTTCCTGATTGGAAAAGATATTTATCACCAGTAATAATCACTGTGGGTTTGGAGAGAAACTAACTCTAACAATCACTTGTATGGTCTCATAAGTTTACAAATTAGCTATTTCTTTCCACTGTTTTAGATATTTCTTTTTAAATTATAATTTAAGCAAAAGGAAAAGCACACACACACACACAACACACACACAACTTATTTATTTGCTCAGTATCGAAACTAACTCTTCTAGGTTTTAGTAGGAGAGACAATGACTATGGTTACAGGTAATTTCATGTTAAATAAAATCTACACATACACTCACATCTATCTATAATGTAATAATGATAAAAATAGGCCACTGGTATAAAGTAAATAACCAGAATAATTTTGCTTTTATTTCTTGTATAATCTGACTTGTTTTATCTATATAATTTACTCTTATACTACAATATTTTCATAGTTTTCAGTATCCCTCCATAATAACACCACCCACAGTTGAAAGAATTATTATTTTTATAGAAGTGAAACTATTAGCTAAAACATATTTAGATGGATTATCATTTTACTTCCACAGGGAATTGTTATTTTGTAAAAATATAAAATTTTAGAAAGAAACTTTAAACAATTTAAGATTATATGAATGCAGACAAATAAAAACAATCTGAAAATAACAGGTATTTATCTTTAAAGATAACTTTAACATATTTACTTTCTGTAATCAAGATAAGTAGAAAATATTAGTTAATACAATTCAAAATGAACATACATATATCTATTTTATTATTGACTTTAATGATTTTGGCCTTTCAAATATTGAATTAAAATATTGACACCTGCCTCTTTGTAGATTAAGAAATATCTTTTTCAAAATATCTACTAAAGATATAAAGAAGAGATATTATAGCAATTAGTAAAATATATTATAATGAATAATTTATTATAATAGAAAATTATATTAAAAATGAACATATATTTGCATGTAAAATTTCTTTTTCTCTGTCTGTACCTAATAATTTGCTTAGTATGTAAATTGATATATTCTCCCCAAGGTTCAAATGAGACATGATATGAAATTTTCAAAGCTACAGACATACATCACACTCAATGTCACCAAATAAAGCTATTTAATTAAATAAACTGATTTTTAATGAATACATATCTTTAATTTTTATTTTAAATTTTTAATATTTTAATTAATTACATATGCATATATTTAGAAAGAACAGCCCTGTTTAACAGGTCTAGCTAAAAATTCTAACCAAAAATTAAGAAATATGGACAGGAGAGATCACTTTGTCATTAAAAACTGGGGTCCCAACCAAAATTTAAAAATGTAAATCAATGACTCAATACACTAAACAGAACCTGAGGCTCTTCTGATAGCAGGGTCCTCAATCCAATCACTGCTCTAGAGCTCATACCCAAGAAGCAGGTACTGAAGTGGAACTAACCTAAGCTTTGAGACATCATCCTCTCCTGTGCAGTGGGGAGGCCACTAGTTTCCGACTGTGTGTCATTTGCTATTAGATTTTTTTCACAGATATCTTTTTTTTCTTATGCAAATGTGGTGACAGGACAAAAACTACTCTTTATCGCACAAACTTGGCATTGTATTTAGAAATAATGTGTCTTGCATTTTTGTTTTGTAAAGCATTTTGAGAATCAACCAAAACATTTATAATAGCATCTATTCTCTTATATTTGAATTATTTTATAATTTGACACAACTTCTATGAATTATTTTTAAGTCATTTTGTGTGATTTATTAATAAAATTGAAAATGTTTAAAATATTTATCATTTTACCAAAACAAAAATTGTGGTGATAATTGTAAGTTCTAACAAATAAAGCTTGCCTGAAGAAAAGTTGGGAAAGTAAGCCACTGAAAGTGGAGTACAGGCATTGGTGTCTCACACCTTTAATCCCAGAATTTGCTCCCAGCCTTTGGGAGGCACACAAACCTTTCATTCCATCATTAGAGAGATTGAGACAAGAAGAAAAATGTTTGGGGGGAGAAAGGAATATAAGGCAGGAAAAGACAGGAGCCTTTTGGCCTGAGGATTATGTAGATGTAAGAAGCTTCTCTAATCTTTCAGCGTTTACCCTAGTATTTGGCTCCCAGTTTTTTTTATTAAGAAGAATTATGATTCTTGCTTTAAAAAAATGTTTTTGGGACTGTAGATTCAACTGAGTAGAATGAGCCAATGCTTGTCTCTCTTCTGTAGGACACCAGTTCATTTCACACAGACACAAGAATATAACACAGCTAAGCAAACAACAAAAGAATGCTTATAATAAAAGGTTTTAATTCATATCATGCTTGAATTGACAGTATTTTCATGTTAGTGTAAAAGCCTCATAAAGCAATTTTGTTACGTAATAAAAAGGTTGTTAAAAAATTTTGTATTTTTCCTTGTTTAAAGTTTTAAATTTTTATTTTATTTCGGTTGGTATGTTCGTTTTATGATTCTTTTATTTAAAAAAAATATCTTTATCCATGTATTCCCTGATCCCCCACCCTTCCCTCCTACCAAATCCTTCCAGTCAGCCTTCAGCTTTACCCACTCCCTATCCCGCCATCTACTCCCCCAAAATGTCAAGAAGTCCCAAGGTGGGTCAGTTCAGCATGGCACGTCCACTCCAGGCAAGTCCGATTTCCTCATTCCAAAGTCAAGACTGGGTTAGGTGTTCCTTTGCAGGGAATGGGCTCCAATGTACCAGCCCACAGTCTGATTCCACGTCTTGAGGCTCCACATACTGTCCATGCAGATCGAAAGTTCCCTACCCTTGGACAGCCTAGCTCCTTTTCTTGATGGTTCCCCAGTGGCTGTTCTTGATTCAGTGAGCTCCCCAGAGCTCCATCCAGCCATCTCTGAGGAGATTTTCCTTATTATCCCATCCCTAGGGGCTGTGTCTCTCTGGTGGGGTTCAGAGACCACGCTCTCCTCTTGGCCTGAGGGTCAGGATGCCACTCACCTTTCAGTCAGCTGTGAACCTGGAGGATGGCTTCAGGATCTCAAGTTGTCAATTGTTTAAGTGTGACCTTGTATTTTTCTAAAACTTAGAACTAAGTTGCAAAGCTTCAAATTCTGACCCAATAGGTGTATGATTGTAAAAAATTCATAAAGCATAAAAGATTTGAAGATTTTCACGGATTTTCTTTTATGTAGTATCCTAGAAAAGAACCCAGATTTGAAATGAAATTTTCTATTTTCTTATGAAGTGTTTTTAATTAGAAACTTATTCAATAAAACGTGGAGTCTCGAGGTTGGGATCAGACTGTGTTCCTGTGCATGGGCTGGCACCTTGGAGCCCATTCTCTGTAGAGGAACACCCATCCCAGCCTTGACTTTGGGAGGAGTGTATCAGACTTTCCTGGAGTGGATGTGCTGTGCTGTGCTGGTCCACCTTGGGACTTCTCACCCTTTGGGGGAATGAGATGGGGGGATAGGGAGGGGCGAGGCTGAGGGATGACTAGGAGGGATTGGAAGGGTAAGGGAGGGGAGCAGAGGGATACATAAAAATGATATTTTTCAATAAAAGATAAAATAAAATGAAAACTTTAAGTAACTTCAATGAGAGTATATATTAGAATCTCACCTTCATATAAGTAGGTGGATTTGCATATCACAAACTTTGAATTAAAAACCTAAAATTAATTCTAAAATCATTTAGCTATCATACTTATATAAAATATTGAGAATATTGAAAAAATGGCTAACCATGTTCTGGGTTTAAATTATACTTACTGACTTTATAATTATTATCCACTCTATTTTCATTACAAATTATTTATTTATTCATTTTGTTTTGACATTACAAGTGGAATGATGGTGAAGTTAAATATTCCAAACAAAACACTTTAGTGAGTTTCTGTTGGGAAACAATCTTGGATCTATTTGCTGTCAAGACCTTCATATTGTCCAGTGTTCAGGCCACATAAAACTGTGTTAATTTCATTGTCACTGGCACAAGACAGCTTGTTTTAATCCTTGACTCTTTCCAAACATAGAAAATGTAAAATAGCAATATTGGAAAAAATATTACATTGTTTTTTAATGCAGTGATAGCAAAATTGTTTTTACTTGAATAATTTGAACTATAATAATCTTAGTTAATATTTGTGTGTGTGTTGTGTGAATTTAACAAGTAGATGTAGTCATTTAAGTAGGCTAAACTGCCTTGGCATATTATCTGAGATAATATCCCAATGCACCATAAGACAACTCACATTCTGAACAAGTGAAGGTGGTTAGATATGCTTTATTTCTTCTTATACACAGTTTATTATTTTAATTAAAAGAAAATTATTAATTAGAGGCTATACATTTAAAAATATTTCAATATATTTTTTCAAAAAACATGAACTTTTACTGTGGGTTTCTATAATAAGGATACTAAAATTGTAAGATAGCATTTCAGGGTGAGAAGAAGAGAATGTATTGAACTTCTCTGTAGACATGTAAGAAAAACCTTTTTCTTATGCCTTCAAAATAATGTGTGCTTAATTTATGTGATGTAGGCTGATTGCATATCAATTTTAAACCTATTAACTCCTCTGGTAGTAATAAAAAAATGTTAGTCACCTAAGCCTGAAAAGTTTATTGAATAATGGGCACACTAGCCTTATTTTATAGACCTTTTGTGAAAACTACAGGATAAAATATTTAAGATTATTCTGATACTCTCAATACATGTTTATAATTAAATACTTGATCCATTAAAATGGTTCTTCAAGGCCAGCTACCAATTTTAACCTACCTAGTACAAGAGAATTATTCAAATATGAGTCTAAAAAATTGGAATATCAGATATTTGCTTATTAGAAAATACTTTGTCATTCCATGTGGAAGTCTTGTCCCTATACTTTTAATGAGAAATCCTAATTTTAATACTTTATTCTTCATAATAGTATTTTAAAATATAATAGATTTTCTTATATATATACTTGTACATGTATATGTATATGCATTCCTAAATATAACCTTGCCAGTCTGTATAAAGTTATTTGTATATACACTATCTAGGTTGAAAATTTGGTATTGTACCAAACTGGTTAATTCATGTAAGCTTCCCTGAAAATACTGTGTCTCAGACTCTTAATATTTTTATTATTAATTTTAATTTTAATCTATTTTATTTAAAATTATTTCCCCATATCCACCACTGCTCTCCCTCTCTCCCCTATTACCAGGCCTCCTTCAGCCTCCTCCCCCACCCCTACTTCATTTCCCAGGGAGGGCAAGGGTTAATTCCAAATTAATTCATAAATGTATTTATATACACATAAATATATGTTGAGTGAGAGGAGCAACAAAGAGAGAGGGTAAAAAAAGAGATGGATATCTTGATAGAGGTACCTACTATGGGGCTGGAAAGAGGCTAATTGCTAGGGAAACCTCCAAGAACCCACAGGATATCCTTGGCTTGGACTCCAACCAATAGTGGAGGAGATGCCTCAACAGGACTTCCCCCTATTGAGGTAATCAAATCAATGATCACCCTAAGTGTCATTATAGAACCTTTAAACAGCCTTGATAGAGGCAGAAGCTGGGATCCATAGCTAAGCACCAGGTTGAACTCGTGGTCCAGCTAAACAAAAAAAGAGGAGAGTCTATGTGAGTAAAAGGATAGGGATTATGAGGAGGAGACCCATAGAGATGACTTGCTGGAGCTTTTGGGAAGCACAATGAACCAAAAATAGCCACTTGGGAATCATTACAAAAAGGAACTATGCCTTCTGAAGGTCGATGACTGTCAAGTGGCATGGGCAGTATGTGGAACCTCATGGAGTAGGATCAGACTATGTTCCTGTGCATGAACTGGCACCTTGAGCCTGTTCCCTACAGAGAAACACGTGACACAGTCCTAATATTGGGATGAAGGACCTGGACCTACCTCAACTGGATATGCCAGACTGAACTGACTCACCTTGTCTTCCTTGAGGAAAGGATAGGGGATGGAGTAGGCAGAAGCTAAGGGAGGACTGGGAGAGATTAGAAGGAGGGGAGGGAGGGCCAGCAGGAGGATACATGGAAGGAAAAAAAAACTTTTTAAATTAAAAAAAAAAGACAGAAAAAAAGAAACCCTAACTAAGACACAGTCCTTGCTCATTTCATCATGGAATAAGCTGCTAGCTCACAAATGAAGTCATTCCTTTCAAAATAGTTCACAAGAGAAATACTGATGTGGAATCAGTCCACTATTAAGCACAAACTGATGCTTAATTCAAACAGTAAGAGTTCTGGGACTTCATAGAATAGAACCCCAGTTCTCATAGAGTCAGTTTTACTATTTAGCACATCCATTTAGTTGACCTTTCTCTTTTCAAATATATTCACATGGTCCTGATGTTGTGCAGTCTACCTTGTGAAAGACTACTACAGTCAAATAGAACTGTGCATGTGAAAGCACAGAGAAAGTATGGATGCGCATGATGAAGCAAGAGGAAAGGCCCCAGACTGAGAAAAGAAAGGACTAGAGAGGACTCAGTACTCCTGCTCAGGCTTAAGGTTTCCTTTTCCCCTTTCTCAACAATGTCAGTTTAAGCTGGTTGATTTAGTTACAGGACACCCATTTCCTCACATACAACATGTAGATAATGATAGTTCCTGCTTTGTAGCATTTTTATTGGGACTAAAGTGACAATATATTGTAATGAACTTTGGACAGTCCCTGGTACAATGTAGCAGGAGTGCAATAGGGATTTCAAAAACTAAAGGGATGGAGGGTTGCAGAATGTGAAAGGCTTTAAACACAGACTGAGAGGTATAGGTGCTCTGGAAAAGGCAAAGTCTCAGAGAGGTGTTTTATTTGTACGTTTTTCTATTGTTAAATATATCATTCAAAGTAAATGCTATGTAAGCACACACATTTTCCATATATATCTATAGGTATACACAAGAAGTTACATGCAAGAGTTAAATGATAAAGCGGTGTTTGGGGTGTAGCTGAGGGATAGAGCACTTGCTTGGAATGTGCTAAATTCTATGCCAAGTGCAGCAAAAGGAGAGGAGGGGGATTATTTTAAAGGAAGATAAATCTTTTATAATCTTATTCAGCAAGTTAGAAATTGAACATCACCCGTGCAGTACATCACCAATGTGGCAGAATTCCTTGTAGATCACCCCACCCGGCTCTCCCTCTGTCCCTCTTCCCTCAAAGGGAACCACCCTATCTAAGTTGCTCAGTCCTTATTTTGGTTGTTTAGTATCTCTGTATTCTTCTTTATATGTAATCCTGGTTTGTCTATTTCCGAAGATCACATAAATAATGCTATAAACTTTTAAAAAAGAAAAAAAAACTATGTATATGACTCATTATTATTATTAATTTTTCAATCTATTTTGTTTAAAAATTTTTCCAAAGATGCCACTGCTTCCCTCCCTCACTTCCCAGTCCTCCTTCAGCCTCCTCCCCATCCCTAACCTATTCCCCAGGGAGGGCAAGGATTAATTCAAAATTAATACATAAATGTATTTATATACACATAAATAGGCATATTTACAAATTTAAAATATCCTATAAATCTTTCATGATGGAGTGCAAAGATATAATATTCATCAGGTGCTACATTTTCAACATTAAATATCACTAATTTCCCAGGCATTATTATTCCTATCTCAAGCGTGGCATTATTGGAAGGAGGTACAAAGATCAGGAGACTAGATCTACTTAAGAACTTTTTGTCACTGAAAGAATGTTCTTGATGGGAATGTGTTGTGGGATAGAATATTTGCCTAACTATGTAAAGTTGTGTTGCATTGATTTGTGCTGTAGAATAATTGTTTAATTATGTAAATATGTATTGTGTTTATTTATGCCCTATTTGTTTAATTATGTAGAGATGTGTTGCTTAACCATACCTGCTTAAGGCATGTAATGTCTAATAAAAGGCTGAAAGATGAATAGCTAGGCAGAGGTGGGATAGCAGGTCTGGTAGACAGGAGGAAAGGGTGTGTGTGCAATCATCTAGGAAAGGTGAAAGCAAGAAATCAGGGTGAACAGTTTATAGATGAGATGAGGACGCCTTGAGGTATCCCATAGACTAATAGAAATGGGTTAATTTAAGTGACAAAAGGTAACTGGAAGCAAACCTGAACTAAGGCTGAGAATTCATAATTAGTAATACATCCCGATGTCATGACTGGGGAGCTGGTGAACATCCCACTGTCTCTTTTTTTTTCTTTGCAAAAAGCTATGTCATGTTTGTAAATAAACACATACTCCCACTGTCAAACATTTTCATTTTGAGAAGTCTAAACGAATAGTGTTCTTACAATCGTCATCTGAATCTTACCAGTTTATAAGACAAAGCGAACTTTAATTTGGGTATGAAAATTACCTGTAGTATTTTTTTTGTTGTGACTAAAAATTGAAAAAAAGATGTAAACTAAGTAATTTTATAATAAACTGTTTTTTAAAGTTTTGCTTCCATAAAAGAACAAAAGTTTATTTTTTTCTTTAATTAAAATCCCAATTTTGACAGCAGTCAATGTTGCCAACACATTAGAAGACATTTGATTCTAAATCATAGAGCACCTTTTCCATTGGCTTTCGGTCTTAACAGTGTGTGCTGTCTCTGGAGTGTTCCTCCCTGTAAACCTTCTTTCTCTTTGCATTTCTACCCAGAACTCTGCTACTCACCATTTGACAAGATACAAAATGGAATGGTCATAAAAAAATGTCTGCTAACTTTCACTCCTGACAATTTTTCAAAAGGCACATTAAAAAATAATTGGAGAGAAACTGCACAGATTTTTAAAATATATTGAGTCATTTTTCTTAAATGCTTGACTGGTCAGCCTGCAAGACACCATTCTCTCTATTATTAACAAGCCAGCACTTACTTTACCAGAAGAAATAGTGCTGTTCTGCACTCAACTTTCTCTTTGGGTTTGTTGCAATAGGCCTCTGATTTATGTGTTAAGTCAACAAGTAAAATAATCTTTTAGCACACGACTAGTTTATGCTTCCAATTTTACCCTTTATTTATAAATACTTTCCTTCCTTGGCCTAAAACTACCACAATAAATACTAGCTGAAGTGTAAGTAATGAGTATTATAGTTTTGCTTTTGTATTTTCTAATTGACACTTTAATGATTTAATAACATACATGGGGATTGAAATCATTTCTGGTCCTATTTTCAATCAATCATAGACCACTTAATCATACTACGTTTCACAGGCCTTATTTGACAATCATCTCAGTCTTATAGGAGATTGTAAGAAAGTTTAAATATACCTCATTTACATAATGCAACAAATTCATAAGTTTGCAGAACTGCTCTTCATATATATACATGTATATATACTATATTTTAATATATATATGTATATATATTTGGTTTACTGAAAATAAAATCTCAGGCCTTGTGCATATGAGCCAAGTGGACTACATTAAACAGAACCTTTATCCAAAGCCAGAAATACAATACAGTTTACAATTTCCACAAAGAAAATGAAAACTTTACTGTAAATATAAAGACCAATACCAAATTTCATAGGCAATTTTATTAAATGTATTAAATGTGTAATCATAATATGATCTTTAACAACTAAAGATAAAAGATTACTTTGGGTTACCATTACAAATTTTATCTGAGTATATCATAAATAAAACCTTTCTAATATTAGCACTATTCTAGAAAATTTTTATATTTTTGAAGTAGGCTACTAGAATTGTCTCAATAATTAGCACTGAATTACATCAACAGGTTAAAATTATATCAGTATGTATGTCATCTCTAAATGTAGAAAATTATATTTACTCATAATAAATAGTATTAAATGTTTTGCAAGACACAAAATGTTTCTTAACACTGTTTTAAAATTTCCAAATGAAACTGAAAAGAATTGTTAGATTTTTTTTTAAGTTTTAACAGATATTTTTGGAGAAACTCTTAAGGAATTAAATATAACTCAAATGATTCAGTGAGGAATTTTAAGTAATTTCCATTATTGAATAATAGTCATTGAAATGTGAGGCAAAGTATTTTTGCCTGTTCCATCATGCAACTTCTGCTTCTAATACACTAAGTAAGTTAAGCCTACACTTTCCAAAAATGACTTAGCAGAGCCAGTCAGTCTGCAAGGAAATTTCTGAAAAACAATTTATTGTCTTCTGAAATAAATATCAAGCGACACTTGGGCTATGTGATCATTGGGAAAATATTCAGCAGATTCCTCTTTCTTGGGCTGTACTTAAATAAATCAAGAATTTATTTTGTAAATCAATAGTAGATGCTAATTCAAAACTCCTAAAGGCAGACACACATCAGAAGGTTTTCAGCAAAATCAGCAAAATCAGTTTATAATATAGTCAAGAAATGAAAACATATATATATATATATAATTTTATACTGTTATGAACTTGCATATACTATTTAATCATATCTAATAAAGTAATTCTGAATCCCTTAAAATCTTGTGGAAATACATGAGACAGAAGATGTTATCCAATTTTGATAATTTGTTTCATTAATTATGGAGAAATACTACAGTGCCAACTCTAAAAATTTTAGTTAGGTATTGATGAATTTATCAACTTGGTATACAATAGATCATGTGGGTGGAGGATACCTGGGTTGAGAAGCTGTCTCTATCAGACTTGTCTGCATGATAGCCTGTAGAGGCATCTTTTTGATTAAAGGTTAATGTGGAAATGACAAGTCCACTGTGTTGTGCAACCTCTAGATGGGTATATTGTATGACAGGTGAACAAGCCATTAAAAGTAACCCTGTAATCACCATCCTCCATTCCAGTTTCCATTTATGTCTCCATCAGTCACTATTGAAAACAAGTTTCACTCTGTTTACTAACACAGATAGCAATGTTAAATATTTACCAATAAATCAAATAACAAATTTCAGTGTTGAGAAAAAAACATTTTTTCCATTCATTATATTGCTGATCTTTATAAATCTGAGATTCAAAGGTAATATAGTCAAATATACACATCAAATTCATGCTCAATATATTTGTTTGGCACAAATAAATACTCATTCTCCCTTCTACATATTGGAGAGAATGGATATATGAAGAATTGTGAGCTTATAGAAATTTCTAAAACTGTATAAATTTCTGGAAAAATCAATTAATTGTAACAACAGCAAGGAATCTGTGATAAAGGTATATAATTATATAATAAATAAGAGGCAGCAGTTAGTCATTTTATTATTTAGAGAAATGTGATGATGAAACTGAAGAACAGGACATGGTAACTTTAGCAGAAGATTACCAAAGCTATTTATAAAGAATATATTTTAGATTCACAGTATTTTGAAAATAATATGATGCAAAAGGCAGATTTTTACTTTATACATTATGGTCAGATTTGTGTATTGGAGATTTTAATAGCAATAGTGATATAAGCTAAGATATACACACAGTTATAATAATGATTCTCAGAAATATGATATTAGCAAGAGAAAATACTGGAGTTAATCTTTATAGTAATTCAAAACATGGATCATTAGAATTGAAATGGTTGCTATCTGAAACTACCATATTTCCAAAGACAAAAAAACATTATGACAGAGCTGCCAACAGCAGACACTACAGGTTTCTGGTGTCATCACCTAATGAAGGCGCACTAGGAAACAGGAAAGTAAGCAATGAACTCTGATGTAGAGATTCCAAGTAGATTTGACTAAGATCATTTATACTAATAAAGCTAATCGTGGTAGGAAGGACTGGAACACAGAGTAGCACTCTACTATAGGTAAGAGGTTTGAAACTGTTCAATAGGAGAGAAATAAAACTGAGAAAAAGCTAATGAAAATGTAAGTGTGCACGTGAGGGAACCAGCTGCTTCCAAGTCATGCTGATCCGAGTCCCCCACAGTGATGGACTACAAAGCAAAACTGTAAGCTAAAAGAACCCTTGACAGAGATGGTGGGAAGGGAGGGAGGAGGAAGGAAGGGAGTGGGATCAGATCAGATAGATTATTTGACAAGGATTAGAGAAAAGTTGATGACTCAAAAATGTTTTTTATTAAAAATGATACCATTGGTCAAGAAAGCATTATAAAAGAAATGACCCCAAAGAAGTCTTTGTGATAGGAGTTGTTAATTAGATATTAGAGGCACATCATTGCACTAAAACTGGACAGTGTTTTTAAACCTTGGTCAAAGGATGTGCAGATACACAAAAGAAGACTTACTGATATATCCATTGTTGTTGCATATGTCTACACGTTCTTCCAACTCATAATATGGTTTAGTTTGTAAAATTTTTCTCAGTGCAGCAGGTGTATATTAAAAGTATTTTACTCTGAATAACGTAGTTTCTATATCTCCCTTTAATTGTACATTAAAATGAAACATGAGATTTAGAAATGCTGTGGAAAATGAAGCTAAGCTTTCATTTATTGTCATGATGTCATGATGTATTGACAAGAATTACAATGGACTTTTAAACACACACATATGCACACATGCTCTCTTTCACATACACACACACACACACACACACACACACACACACACACACACACACACACACATGCTCCCCACCCCACCCCTCTCTCTCACTCACACACACACGGAATCCCCCCAAAACGTATGAATAGTTTTATCCTGACAGAAAAATTTGAAATATTTTGTCAAAATTAAAACAGAATATTCATTTACAAAAATATCATTATTGATTTAATCTGTTATTGGGTTTTGAGAAAATGTGTTTCCATGTTTGTTAGATTATCTTCATGCTCACAGCCACAAACCTTAGATCCTTGCAAGCTGGAATTTCATCACACATGATGATAATAGCTTTAGTGTAAATAATTTAACACTTTGTAATCATAATTTACATAGTTCTGTTAAAATAATATGGAGCAGATGAATCTGTGCCATAAGTGAGAAAAAAAAAAGCTTTTTTTAAAAAATTCTATTTTATTGTTTGAAGGATAGCGTGTAAGTAATTGAAAATGTAGACTAGCCAGATGGTCTGCATTTGATCCCTGGCTTTTAATAGTTGTTTCCTGACCTGTACATTCATGGTAGCATTCATGTACAGACACACACACATACACACACAAATAAATAAATGAGTAATACAACATAAACTTTTTTAAGATTATTTTCAATGCTTCTGGTAAGAATATATAATTTTTGAAAAATTACATTTATTACAGGTTAAACCTTATTTGTAATTGCACTGCAAAATTTGGTCAGTGAATCAAATGTTTACATTTGTAATTTGAACAAATATGTATAATTTTAGAAATTCAGAGAACTCAAGATCCAGTGTAAACAACAACATAATTAATCTGGCAGAAGCTGCAGTAAACATTGTAATATTCAATTTACATTGTAATTCAACTACAGTTTAGCAGAGATAATTTTTCTTTAGATTTGTTTAAACAAATATGTTTATATTAAGAGGATCTCCTGGAGTCCTACATCCTAGCTTCTTCTTTGTTCCTATGCAAGAACTGAATTAATAGCACTCTTGGGTACAGAAATAAACAATCTACCTGAAAACTATTATTGCATATTTTTCAATAATACCTGAATTTTAACTTGTTTCTAAAATATTAAATTAGTAAAAAATAGGACTATTAAAAATTAATTATTTCTTGTTTTTTATCATTTAACAGATAGTAAAGTATATTAGTGCTCCCTTGAAAACAGCTGACATAATAAATAATAGATAATACCCAATTTTAGTTTTTCATGATTGGAGGTGTTAAATGCCATACAAAAGATGTAATAGCTATAATATAGTTGCCTATTGCTATGTTACTTATTTTTTATTCTTTTATTTGTATTTTTAGGTAATTTCATTTGTCTGATGCATTTTTACAATTTGAATTACAGGGTTATTTTCACCAAAGCACTGTAGAGACCAAATCAATATTTAATATTTTTCCTCTATATTTTAAACTTATATTTTTATTGATTGGGTTGCTACATTTACACTACATATCTCTGAGTAAGGTTTATACATTTGATAGCGATCAAATGTCATTCTGCTACATAGGGATATTCAAAATATTCAGAAAATTTTATTGACTAAGATGTCTCTTCTTATGGTAGGTTATAGGCACCTTTGTTAAAATTAATTTCTTATAAATGTTTAAGTTCAGGTTTAATGTAATTTTAACAGTATGTATTTATGTTCATAAAGATAGGTCCATGCAAGCCACATCATTCAAGAGATTGTTAAAACACAATGTAACTGTTCTGTCTTCATCCTCTGCCTTGTTGGACGCACAGTAGTTTGTTGCTCAGCATTACAGCTACTGGGTTGTCACTCTGTTTAACCTCTGGAAGTTCTCTTGTCTTAATATCTTATCTATGAATGCTGTGATTGCAGATATGAGCTGTTATTGCATCTGGCTAAATAAATTTTCTAGGTATTTGTACTAAACTATCTTCTCAGCCCTTTAAATCTCTAGGCTATTTTGTTCATTGTTTTGTCACTGTAGGGATGTGGATAAAAGGTGTCTTATATAAACTGTTAAGGGAAACAGTGGCTAATGCAATTCTGTTAAAAAAGTATAGAAACTAAAACTTTAGTTATTTACACCATGGCCCCCAATCCCACTTATGAAAGTTTAAAAATGTTTTGAAATATGTATATCAGAAATGTGTGCTTTCATTTCTAATATAGCCTCTCACAGTAGTTTCAATAGGAAGTTAATAAAAGCCCCATTGCAAATAAATGACATACGCGGACACAGACACACACATATACACACAGAGACACACACACACACCTTACTCAGCCATATAAATATGGAAATTTTGTCATTTTCCTAACATATGGAGAAAACACAGTTAAATTAGCCAGATTCAGAAGTGTACATGCCACATCTTTTCACTTATATGTGATATCTAAAATAACTAAATAAATAATACATTCAAATGAATGATGAAGATTATAGCTGTCAGAGACTTGGGAAAGTGGGCACTTGAAATTGTTGCCAAGGGGTAAGATGTTCCAGGTAGACCATAGAAATAAAAGATGATGAACATGATGATTGGATCAGATCATATTTATATGTTCCTTATATATACTATGGAATTGATTTTCCCTTGAGAATATATGATAATGATATATTCAATATGTAAAAAAATAAACTATTGGATAAACCAAAAAATTTAATTTTACTATACGATTTGTATTTTCCATTTTTTGGATCTTCTCTTATCTTTTATTTTATATACCAGCAAAGTGACATTAGAATAGTTTAGGATTCACATTATGCATAAAAGAGGCTCATTAGCCTGAATTCATTACATATATACATATATATATGTATACATGTGTGTGACCCCTGTGGCTCCTAAATTTCTTTCTCCTCCTTCTCAGCAGGATTCCAAAATTCGGTCTAATGTTTGGCTCTGGGTCTCTGCATCTGTCTCCATTAGTTGCTGTTGCTGTCTGAGGTCTCTGTCATGACAGCTGAGCCAGGCACAAATCTGGTCACAGATGATGGTCAGTTCAGGCTATGTATTCACTATTGTTAGGAGTCTAAGTTAGGATGCTCCCCATGGAATCCTGGAAATTTCCTCTGAGCCAGGCTTCCATCAGACCCCCTCATGCCCCACACAGCGGACTCTATCAGCACTCACCACTGTCACTCTTTTCTTCTACCCTCTATCCCCACCTGATAACTCATGTCTCCATCACCACTTGCAGTCAGTTCACTCACAAAATCTCTTGTATTTTCCCTTCACTGGGAGATCTGGGGTGTCCCTCCATGAACTTTCCCTGTTACCTAGTCTTTCTGCATCTGTGGACTATAGCATAGTTATCCTTCCACTTATGAGTGAATATATATCATTACCCTAGGTAACCTGGGACACCTTTTTCAGGAAGTTTTTATTCTGTTTTATTTTGTTTGGTTTTTTCCCCTAATTTCATCCATTTGTCTTAAAATTTCCTGGTAATACTCTATTATGTAAATTTGCAACATTTTCTTTACTCATTAATGAGTTGAAGGCATCTGAATTGTTTCCAGATTCTGGCCATTATAAATAACTGCTATGAACAAGGATGAGCAAGTGTCTTTGTGGTATAATTTAGCATCCATTGTGTACATGCCCCAGAGTGGTATAGCTAAGTCTTGAGTCTTGTAGTTGATTGATTCCCAGTTTTCTGAGGAACCTTCACATTGACTTCCAAAATGGCTGTTCAAGTTTGCACTCCCATGAGCAATGGAGGAGTGTCTCCCTTGCTCCACATCTTCTCCAGAATGAGCTTTCACTTGTGTTTTTGATCTTAGCCACTCGGACAAGAGTAGGATGGAATCCCAGAAGCTTTTTAGAAGTTCAATTATATATTATTTTGAGACTTTACAGAATAAGATGTAACTAAAGGAAGACACTTAGAAATAATTTTAATAATGATCGTAAGACTTGAGTATTCATAATCCCAAAGAAAACTTATTTGGAATCATATTTAAACTAATTATAAATATACACATAATATATATGTAATATATATAACCCATTTAGAACTAGCAGATCAATGTGCTCATATTTGTATAGTGTATGTATGGGAATGTAGTTGTAGTATGTATACACATGCATTGGTTTTCTAAGGAAAGTCAAATTAGAGACTTGGGATGACTTTAAAATGATGGACAAATCAGGAACATTGTACAGCATGAGGTTTTGCTATTTTAAAGGCAGCAGTAGTTGTTCCCTTGAATGTAATGGAATTGCATGTTTGGAATATCAAGTCTGAGTAGAGGAATGGAAATAAGGAAGGAAGACATTGCATAGTTCTTTTTGTTCTCAGATTTAAGGAGATAAGTAAGAAATGCATACCACAAAAGAAGTTGGTTGTGTAATATTAATCTATCCGTGTAAAGATATGTTACATTCTTTCCTGATGCCTCTGTTAATGATCCAAAGATGTGTTACATTTGTTTTATTAAATAAAATTAAGCTTGGTTCAGGAGTCTCAATCAGGAACTAGCTGACTGAAAGTGGTAGGGAGGAACTAAGTGTAGTGAGATTCTTTAGTGGAGGCTGAGTATAAGGATGCCTCTAGAGTTTTTTCTTTTTTAAAAATTTTTTTTCTGGAAGGCTCAGCAAGAAGAGAGTTAGTTACTTGCTATTTATCCTCTCTCAGTCTGCAGTTCTCCTCAACCTTTAAATCCTGAGTTCCTTAGAAGGATAGAGATTTAAAGTTTCCTTTAGCAGCCCAGATAGAGCCAGTGTCTGAGGGAACAGAATTTCTACCTGGCTGTGAGCCATGTGGTCCAACCAATGTTGAAGATTTTCAGAGTTGTAATTGCATCTTGAGACAGAAGTTGCTTATGGTTCACCCACTGTTTTGAATGAAAAACAATAGACATTTAGCATGTTTATGCCTCCAAAACTATGTTGAAATTCTAAAAACCCTAAAATGTAACATAAATAAATAAATAAATAAATAAATAAATAAATAAATAAATAAATATGGTGTTACTTTCAATAAGGTTTTTTTGAATAAATTAATATAAAATGTGATTAATCATCCACAATACCGAGCTTACCACCACTAAGCCAGGACTAGACTAGGTCCTACAGGAATGTTACCAGTTACTAGTATGAGAAGGCACATATACCCAAGATAACTGTATTGTGAAACTAGCAACATATATTGAATCTATTTAGGCACAAACTAGAAAAACAGAGGCAATAAACATCTCAAAATTGTGTTGTGAATACAGATCATTGTGAAAAATACTTAGACCAAAATACTCAGTGTTATGTGGATGATGAGCCAAACACCAAATGAAACTATGGAATTAAATTATCAATTAATAAATGTGTATCACTGAACATTGTGAATACAAGGACATATTAAGACCAGGAAGTGTGAGTTTTCAGAAATAATAGAACTAGTTCAGAGAAAACAAATACTAATCATATTATAAGATAAAATTGGGAGAAGGTGGAATCCCTGACTTAAAAAACATCTACTTTCTAGCAAGAAAACGGGATCATTGCTATCCAAAATTACTCTGTGGAAAACAAATAGGGACATAGAAGTACTTTAAAGTTAATATTACAGAAGGTTTGTAGATTTTTAAATTATGTCTAAAATGGTTTGACAGAAAGCCTAGAAATCATAGATATTGACACAATGTTTTGGGGTGTCTTGTTTTGTTTTGTTTTGTTTTTCCTATCAGCTGCTGTGGTTACCCAGGAATGAGTGAAAGCTCTTGCACTTGTGAGCTGCCCCAATGATGCACTGAGGAAGGCAGATCCAAAGGGTCTTTTCCTCTCTACTGATGAGATTAAACGCATGGGTCACCAGTCCGTGATCTTCAAGGCTTGGCTCTGTGGGTGGCTATATTTTCTTATATTTCAGACAATTTTTTTTTATTAAATATACAACATATTATCACAGTGTGCCGTGTAAGAAAGCAACCATGAGTAAGTGAAAAATCCTGAGCACTTGATCTGTAATCAATCAGTCATCTTCATGAAAATTTATTATTTTTTAGTCACTATTGTTGATGAGATGAAAATTCAAACTTTAGGAGAATAATAACATATAAAATATGTGAATATAATTGAAAAAATTTTTCCTCCCCTTAAAGTGACTGAAATCAAACAATTGTTTATCCTCTGCAAACATAAAATGTTGAAAATTAAGTTTACTCATATGCTAACATACTTGATTTAAAATTTTATTAAGTAAAATATAACTAATATGTTTTTGTATGAACATGAAATCGTTGTTAATTTTATCTTTCACTGAATACAAACTGTTAAACACCAGTCATACAGACACAGAAACACTGAATATCTTAATTTTCACAGGTTACACAGAAAGAGGGAGGGAATAATAGAAGGTACACAGTTATAGCTAGTGACACTACAGTTAGCTCTATTGCTGAGTGCTGTTTTTTGACCATGGTGCTATACTATTGTAAACTACCCAGGAGACCAATTTAGAATACACCAGTCCTGTATTTACCGAAAAGCCCCTGTCAGTTATATAAATCTCTGTGCTGAACATCAGAGAAATTTGATGTGCTGTCAGACAGTACTTCTGGTGGAAAGGATGAGTGAGCAAAATCCTCTTGTCTCTTTCTGCTTCTGTCAGTTACTTTTAAGGTTTTTCTTAGCAGTAAGTGAATTTATTTTTTTTAAGTCTATCCATCTTACTAAAGATTTTAAAAATCTAACATGTTAAAACTACCACCCAGATTGAAAAACAACAATAGAATTTCTGTTAGTTCTTTATCATAGCTCTTTTCTGAAATGTGACATACTTTATTAAATTTAAATGATGTGATGTAGAGATTAGATTTACAACTAATTCATCAGTTTTTAAAACAATTTATTATATGGAGGTATCCACATTCCCATTTTGAACCATAATCTGTCAAATCATAAAGGGAAATAGTTGATCACTTCAAAACAAGTGCAGCCCTGGAATACATCAATTGCCCTACCAAGTCTGCCATTCACTGGTTCAGACTAGAAAGACAGGTCAAGGGATATAATATATGGTCTCACTGCTATAATCCTCTCCATCATATCTGGAGACTGATAACTATCAAGGTTTACTCTAACACAAAAGGGGAAGTGGACATTCTCAACTTATATGATTCTTGCCTCAAGAAATTTGATAGAGTATATGAGGGGCTTTTGTGTTTATATTGTTTTGTTTTTGGTTGGTTTTTAATAAAATTGCTCATAAATAATTAGAGAATTCTATTGTTTTCACAAATTTTTAAATAATATTATCTGTAAATGTTTAAAGATTTTTTTTTATGCCTGTACTTTCTGGTTAGAGAGTACAGGATGGACTTAGAAAATACAAGAAAAAGACTAGAAGAATCCTTAAAAAATAAATAAAGTCATAAAATTAAAATGCCTTGTAAGGTTTTAAAATATACAGGGAGTCTGAATCCTATCTGTTTTTATGTTAAATTTGAATTTCTTGAATGCAAATGAACAAGGAATTAAAAAGATATACTGATAAAATATACCAATCTAGATATGCTAAGTATGCCTAACTTTAAAACAAAATTCAAAAAATATATTTATAGAATGAAACTTAAAAGATGTATTGCTTTGGAGAAGCTCTTTTACATTTATTCCCACAGAAAAACAAGAGGCGGTCTTCTTCTTCCAGGCTAATATGGTTTAGTCAAATTACACCCCCTGAGAGGTCTCTGATGGGAATAAATGGCCAAACAATCCAAGATTTCAGAGTGTCACTGTATCAATTTCCTTTGAGTTCTGTATCCAGAATGGTTTCAAGGATAATTTGCTGAGATGATACAGCCTCAGAGAATTCTTCAGTCATGACTTGACCATAATCATTATTTTTCTAAATGTTTCCAGAAGAGTATCAGTACCAGCAATCATCAGAAAGTAGTCTTCAGAACTACACCCACATTTACCCATAATGGATTATGGATGTTTGTTTTTTGCTTAGGGGGTTTGCCATAAATAGTTAATGGTTTTAGTCAATCTCTTTTTAGAAAAGAAAGGGAATATAATATAGAATTACTGGTAAACATGATAGATTATTATGATAAGAAGGGACAAATTATTCAATCAACTTTAATAAAAAACAAATGTTAAAATCAAGATACTTTACATTGATATGGATTTTGGTTTACTGATACAAATTTAAGATCAATTTTGTTATACTTTATATATATTTCTACTCTTGTTAAAGCCATTATGTTTATGAAAATCTTTTAAAATTGTAATGTGTAAAGAAGAAATATAAATAGTCATCTATATTAATCAAAAATATAGTCATTTTAGTTAGGTTTTCTTAGATATACAAAGATATTTTTCAATTATGTAGGTAATTTTCAAACACTTTAAATACAAAATATGACATTTAAAATTTTTTAATAACAGATTTTTCATGACAATGAGACACATCAACTTCTGGAACAATCAATTACTTAAATGAAGATGGTGGGCATCAAAGAAACTCATGGACTTTGTATATAAAATGGCAAGAGTAGCTAGCTACTTGGGCAAGAAATTGCTCTTGCTTGAATTGCTGGACTATATGTTGTATAAACTGCATATGCCGGACCAACATGAAAATGACTACTAACGTTTGCCAAAACAAGGCAGGATTGACTTTCTAGTTCCTGCTTCGATGAAGAAACTGTCAGACATTCCTTAGGACACAGAGAAATGTGAATGACAAACTTTGCCAAAATAGGTGTGACAATCTTTTACATTTCCTGTTTCACTGAAAAATATGCTAGATACTCTCGGACTGTAGGCTGAAGAAGATGAATGCTTAAATAGTGCATATGAACTTTGGGTTACTTTCAAGAAAGCTTGAGGTTCATGTCATTAAGTAAAATTTTACTCTTATGGGGTCTTTGATAGAATTGAAGTCTAGATAGTTATAATTATAGTTTTCTTAGTTATGATAAAAATACAGTAGATATGAAAATTTAGACTCACCAAAATAGATGACAGAATATTTTCTTTAAGTTTGTCAGCTAGAAATAGAATGAATATTGTTTCTGTAATTCTTACATAATAACTGTTTTGTTTTATGTAGTTTTACTATACTAATGTTAAAACCTTCTTTTATAATTAGAGAAATGTGGAAATGTGGGATAATCCTCTTCTATACTATGAAGATTTGTCACTAAAATTAGTTTAATAAAACACTGATTGTGCAGGAGCCAGGCAGGAAGTATAGGCAGGGTAAAAAGTCTATAAAACTCTGTGAAGAGGAAGGGTAGAGTGAGAGAGATGCCAACCATCTACTGAGCAAGCAGGATACATAAAAATGGAGAATAAGTCCTTAGCCATATGATAAGACATATAGGTTAATTTAAATGTAAGAGTTGGCTAAATTCAAGCCTGGGATAATGTAATGACTGAGCATTTATAAGTAATATTAAGTTTCTGAGTGGTTATTCAGGAATTGGAGGGAGGAAGAGAAATATCATTTTTTAGCTAAGTGAATACATAAACTATCACTATTAATTTCATATTATTTTATGTGCTAGACCAAAAAGACAAAGTTTCTCAGAATCTTTTTGTACATTAATTAAGATGATAATATCCACACATCTGATAAAATTATAAGGGATATGTAAGGATTAAAATATTTTTTCTGTACTATAAACTATAAGACTTTGAAAAAAGTTGCTTATGTTGATTAATATAAAAAACTTATCTTGTATATAATTATCCAAATTTATGTTCCTATTTTTTACCTTATATTTTGATACATCTTATCATAAATGTATCATATCTGCTTATCTATGAAGTTCATAAAAAGTATAAATTAAAATCATTGAGTTAAATAAGATAATAGATGTTCCCAAATGAGTAACATGGATTTTATACTTATTATATACCAATTCATTAACATCTTAATTTTCTATGTAGAAATAATAAGATTCATATATGTTTTTAAATGATTATAGTCAAATCATTTTTGGCTTAATATTTGTTATTTCTTATAATCAAAACATAGACCACAAACTGAAAGAACTAGTTTTGACATGTAAATTTTAGTAATTTTTTAAAAAATAGATAGATCAAATAGGTTTCCATAGCATATATATGCTCAAAGACCAAATATGTTCATTAAAAACATACATTTTAGGCTAGATTTAACCAGATATCAGCATGGATAAATATAATGAAATAAGAAGGGTGAAAGAGTAAATGATGTAGTAGAAGAGAAACTGTATAGAAGGAAAAATAACTCTAAATATATTATAGAAATTTTCCTATATAGAGATGATAGATAGATAGATAGATAGATAGATAGATAGATAGATAGATAGATGGATGGATGGATGGGTGATAGTTGATAGATGATACGTGGATAATAAATACATATGAAGAGTTTAAGTGGAACTATGGGGTTACCTTATAATTGGGCAACAATGACCCTATTAGAAACTTGAGATTACTTAATAGGAAGCACTATGATATGAAGGGGTGCCTTACTTTTAATATTTATTCAAAATGAGCTCTTAAATATCATAATATCTTGGTTACCACCAAGAACTTGATGTTTAGACCCTAGTGATACACACTTGAAATGCCAAACATGGTGAAATTTTGTCAAATAACTTATGCCCGAAGATTTCTCAAAGTAGTATTAAGAAGTAGAAGAGATGGCTCAACAGTTAAGAACATAAACTACTCTTCTAGAAAATCTAAATTCAGTTCCTAGTTTCTACATTGAACAGCTCATGACTGGAGTGGGATTATGTTATCTTACATTGTAATTAATTGTCCTGCCTAGTGGTTTAATAAAAATGCTGATTGGCAAAAGGCAAACAGGAAGTGTAGGCAGGAATATCAGACTAAGAAAACTCTGGGTACCAGAAGAGCAGAGCAGCAGCCAGAGAGACACCACATAGACACTAAGATGTAATGCTGTTCTAAGGAAAGTTACCAAGCCATATGGCTGAAAAAGATAAGAATGGGTTAGTTTAAGAGTAAAGAGTTGGCAGGATATATGCTGGGTCCTAGGCCAATTAGCATAAAATTGATGTAAGTGTCTGTGTGTTTCTGTTGGACTGTAGGACTACAGGTCTATGGGTCTGAAAAACAGGCTGGACAGGCCAGAATCTTAATACTACACACGACTGCCTACAACCCCAGGAAAATAACTATCATATTCACCATATAAATGTAATATTAGCTATAAGTAAATTTCTATAATTTATTTTCTACAAACAAAACATCCTTAATCCTTCAATTTTATGACAGTAATTTATGTTGGAATATTATTCAATAGCTCATCATGATCTTTCAAATACATTTTTATCAAATTTCTATAAACGATCCTGCAATGATCCTTAGTCTGTCCTCATCTGTCCAACTCTCAAGTGACTCCACTTCTTGTCTTAGCTCATGATAATCTCTTTAATTCAAAGTATTTTTTAGTAGTGATACAAATTAAGCTCCATTTGCTTAGAAGCTACTTGAATATCTATTCTATACAGCATTTATTAAGACTTCCTCATTAGATTCCCCTTTCTATATAATTTTCAAATTAAAAACAGATGTAAGCATAACAGCATCTAATAACTACCTGTTAACCACTCTTTTTAACTATAGAGTTATTCTCGGCATTGTATACATGCCTAAATTTATTTAAATTCAAATCAAAATGAAAAACATTGGCTTGGTACTATGTTATTTAACTATACATTTTGTAAGTGTGGAAGGAAAGCAAATCTCTATGGAGATCCCTAGCATTAAATATTGACTGCAGTTCTAGAACTGCGTAGTCATCACCGAAATGTGCTTATCTTTGCCAACTACACTTCCAGTAGTCATTTGCTGACTGCTAATTTGAAGTATTTATTTTAACCAGTCTTTTTATTTCATGATCGATCATTAAAATCTTTGAGGAAAGTGAAAGCTGCATGCTGCATCAGCTTTCACTCCTGGACTTAGCTGTTGCTCCTTTATTGAATCCTGGCCTGGTTCTATTGTAGAAAAACTGTACTAGATCTTTTATCCATCCCTGTTTGTCCTTCATCTCCCAGCCTTGGCACTGCGGATGTGGATTCTATTGCTCTCATATTTGGCATATTCTATCTTCTGTGGGTGGCAGATCCTAGAGAGAGGTGTGAATCTAATGGAAACACTTTATTATTATATAATGTTTTATGAAAGTCCTTTTACAGCTGCTTCCAAGATTCAAAAGCTAAAACAACCATGCTGCTGTGAGAAAAGGTACCAAGGCCCATGGCAGAACAGGTTAAAAGTCATGGGTTAGATTAACGGTAAAGAGTTAGCTAGTTATATGCCTGTGCCGTAGGTCGATCAGCCTAAAACTATTAAAAAACAAAAACAAAAAAACAAAAAACAAAACAAAACAAAAAAACCCAAAACAACAACAACAAAAAAAAAACAAACAAACAAACAAAAAACATAGTTGTCCTCTGCTTCTTCCGGCTTCTCTCCAGCATTCTGCTCTGTTCCTCTTGTTGCTAGAGACTTCTAGTCTGGTAGCCCCGCCCACACTTCCTGTCTGCCTTTGGTCAAACAGTGCTTTTTAATAAACCAGTGGGTGGGACAATTATTTACAATGTAACAATATAATCCCCCACACTAATAGGATGTATATAGTCCTAGAAAATACAAAGAATGTATTAACATTCATTTTGAAAGCTAGCCTTCACCTTATGTCACAAATCTGGGAGAGTCTTCATGAGTAGAGTGGTAGTTAAATAAACATAAAAAACTAGGATCTTTTCCACCAGCAGTCATTCGAGAATCATATGTGGTTCATACTTATAATTCTGTTACTTGTGAAGAGGAACATGAAAACTCAAGCTTCACTGGCCAGTATGTTTAACTGAATTGGTGAACTCTTTTTCCAAGGGGAGACCCTGTGAGACCCTGCTTGAAAATCTAAGATAACAAGAATTAAAGAAAAAAAAAACTATAACATTGACTTATGATTTCATTCTTTTCAGACACCATTGATGCATTTATAATATCAGTCATGATTTCTCATCTTAATTTTTCCATTTGTGGCAATTCTACTTTAATTGATCAATCATAGAGTTAATTATTTAGTATTGTAAATCATAATTCTAAGTGGTAGTCAACTATTTACTAGAATAAAGAATTTAATAGATCTTCAGAAGTTGCCAGAAGGTAAAATAATTTTACATAATTGTTTTATAAATATTAGAATGCAATTCTATTTTATATATTGGGAAAACTAAAATATGATAAAGCATTTATCAAAAGTCAAGCAAGCATAAGAAGTCCATGCAATGATTTATTTGACTTCCAAGATGAATCTCCATATGGTAGAGTGACAATAATTTTGACACCTCAGAGGGTACAGTTTGTACTGTACAAAGATCCATAAAGGAAATATATTTAGAAATATTACTAGTGTTTTTCTGTAGTGGGATTATATTATATTGTAAATAACTATCTCATCTGTTGATTTACTAAAAAATGCTGGTTGGCTGAAGGTAGACAGTAAGTGTGGGTGGGGCTACCAGATTGGGAAAACTTCTGGGTACAGGAGAGCAGAGCAGAGACACCAGAAAGATTCCAGAGGAGATGCTAGCAGAAACATTGGAAAGAACTTGAAGTGCAGCTAAGAAAAGGTACCAAGCTGCATAGCTGAACAAGATAAGAATTATGGATTAGTTTAAGAGCAAGAACTGGCTAGCAATATGCCAGAGCTATAGGCTAATTGGTGTAAAACTAATATAAGCATCTGTGTGTTTTTGTGGGACAGATGGTCAGATCCTCAGGGCTAGGCTGAAAAGGTCAACCCAGAAACAAAATACTACAGATGCTTACCCAATGTGGTGCATGTATACCTGTGTAAAGCCTTAGAAAACATAAAAAAAGTTCTAGAGCACAGAAACAGAGCCAGAAAAAAATGCTTGCAAGTTGTGTCTCTCACAAGAGCCTGGATGTAAGCAACAAGTTGTAAATGATATATTTAAGCTTTCTGTTTACATAGACAAAAGAAAACAGAGTCAAAGACTACTTCTTAATAGCAGCAACATTTTCTTGGGTCAGCTCTCTTTGCTGGAGTCAAGCAGAGGTGCAGCTTTTTAAAATGAGACTTCCTGATTCAGCCTTAGAGGCAAAATATTTGTGAATCTTTTTAAGAGACCATTAAAGGGAGTTCATGAGAAGCAGACAGTAGTGCTTTACTTGGTGGTTATTTGAACCCTAAAATATCTCAGAGTGGTAATTGCCAGTCCTAACTATAGCTAGCAGCTGGGTGAAGCCAGCTAGCCACCCTAAGTGAAGCCTTTAATCCTTAGCCACACCTTGGCAGATAAAAGGTATGGGAAGAAACTTAAAAAAAGAGAGGGAACTGAGTAGAGTCAGCCATCCTAGCCAAATGAAGTTGTGATCAGAAACAGAAAAAGATAAGAAATGAGAGATACAAAATAAAGATAGCTTTAAAAAACTCTAAATGTCTTAGAGTATGCTTAAAAATATATGTAGTCTTGAGAGTCAAAAAACATAGAGTAAGTCCTTTAAACAGAAATAAAGAACCTAGGGCTAGGCTGGAAAGGCCAGTCAAGAAACATAATACACTCTTTTCTGTTTTCTTTTCTTTCATTATGACAGGTTCTGTTCTGTATGTATACATTCATAATTTATTCTTTTTAAACTTGTTTTTCTTCTATAGTGTGGTCTTTAATATTTTAGTCTTCAATAGATGTAATTATAACATATGTTTCACTTTTGCTATGCCCTCTAAAAAAGAAGACATGATGCTTATACCTTGAATAAGATTTCTCTCAGCAGTGCCCTTTCTGAAGGCTATTTATTCAGAAAGTGAATGTTTCATCTCTTTTATAATTGATATTTTATTTTTCTAAAACAAAATGGAAAAAAATATGATCCTGCTTAAATAAAGCTTAATATTATCTACATGTTACTCTCATAGCCCTAATTTCAATACAGCATCCTCTATGTAATTCCAGATCAGTATACAATATTGATAAGCTCTTTAATTGAAAAAAAAAAAAAAACCTCTTTTTTAAAAGAAATCAACAAAGCAAATAAAGCTTTCACTTTACATCAAACAAAAACTCCTTTGATTTTTTTTTTAATTCAAATACGTAGGTAGAAACAATGGAGATGCTATACAGAATAGCAACAAACTGCTCTTTATTTCACAAGTAAGACATTTTCTGGCAATATCAATTCTTTTCCAATGTGACTGTTGAATAACGCCTCAAGATAACCAATATGTGATTTAAAATTTTAAAAGTGACATAAAAAATAAAGATTAAATTAGTTTAATAATAATGCCTTTCATTTTTCTTGCTATATCTAAAATATTTTTCTTTAACTAGCAAAGAAATCATTATGAATAATTTTCTTATACAAATGGGTGAAAATATAATTTGTGTTTAATATTAACGAGACCTCTTAATTATAAATAGCTGCTACAAATCTATTAATAGTGATATGTAGTAGATTTATGATGTTACATTGTAAATAATTGTCCCTCCTATGAGTTTAATAAAAAGTGCTGATTGGCCTAAGGCAGACAGGAAGTATGGGTGGGGTTACCAGACTAAGAAAACTCTGGGAACAGGAAGAATAGAGCAGAAATGTCACAGAGACTCTAGAGTTGCAAGACAAGCCAGAAGATGCAGAGAACAACTATGCTGCTCTGAGAAAAGTTACCAAGCCCTATGGCTGAAGAGAAGAAGAATCATGCGTTAGAGTAAGAAAAAAGAGCTAGCAAGTTATATGCCTGGGCCGTAGGCCAATCAGCCTAAAATTGTTAGCATCTGTGTGTCTCTGTGGGTCTGTGAGTTTGTGGGTCTAAACCTTGTTAGGCCCAAATGTCCGGGCCAGAAATCTCCTACCCCAGTCATAGATTTCCAAAAGATTTTCAAGACACAGTTCTCTAATGTTGATGTCATAGTGTCATTTTATATCAAATCATAACATTCTGAACAAACATCACCTAGAATTTCAATATTATCCAATGGTGTTAGTTTGTTTTACTTTTCTTTTTCAGCATTTATTAGAATAATACTAAAACATAAATCTAGAGTAGATAACTACTCACAAATTCAGTATATAAGAAAATAAAAGGCTATATTGAAATTTTTAAATGAATACATTTAATATATATATATAATACATAATGAATACATTTATATATATATAAAATGCCCAAGTAGCAAGGTAAGCTTTACATTAGCACAGTCTTCGGGTCAGTATTAAAATTTGCCAGACTTTTTATAACTATTACTTAGAATATCTATTTTAAAGTACGTTCAAGATACTGGTTTCAATTTTTGTATGCAGTTCATTTACTAAAACCATCAAATATAGAATATTTTCCCCAAAATTAGTTTAAATTAGACTGATAATTTTATACTTGTTTTTTAGCCCACCAAAATTATTTATAAATTCTTAAAACTTATGCATTTATAGATTTAATTTTATTTTATAATTAAAAATTCTTCGATTTCACACTAGTTATCACTAGCATACCCACTTTACAAGTGTATTTCTTTTTAGAAGTTGTATCTGTGATTGTGATTGTAAAGTTTTTATTTGTTTTCTGATCGGGATTTCATTATTTCAGTAAGATACACAGATATTTCTCCATCTGAGAAAAAATCCTCTGTTTTCTTCTGTCTCTCGTTTCTTCTTTATCTACTGCTAAGAATTGACTAAACTTTTTTTTGACATCCATTACTTTGTAGGAGCTTTTCAATTGTCCAGTTATGCTTTTAGCATTTTCTCTACAGGTTCCAATGTCCCAAAAGGCTGGGTTTGAAAGCGTAGACTACCAGTCCTGAATGGGTATTTCTTTTTGGAGGAACCAGCATTTTTATTAATTATTTAAATAACCAGGCTTTTATCCGAGTATTTGTTTTATTCAGAGTAACCATAAATGATTGCTTTAAGGTATTAGATAAAAGCAAAGATATTTTATGACTCACTGGAAATGAAGATTTTGAGATGACAATCATCTCATTTTTTAATCACTGAAATTATTTCCATCAGAATTGACTCCAAATGAAACTGTTAAAACTTAATAGTAAATCAATGTAGTGAGTCTTATTACAGCATACAATTCTTATTTTTTAGTTTAACATCTTCCCACTTGATTTGACATTCTTGAATGACATAACATATAATTTTAAACTGAATATATTCTACTAGTGTATAAATAGAAAGAATTTCAGGAAATAATTAGTAAACCCTTGATGTGCAGTCCACAAGAATTTCACTGATGTTTATTATTTTTTTTAATCTCCAACACAACTGGAAAACAGTAGGAAGTTGGCACTGATGTCATTTGTAAGGAGCCTATATATATATATATATATATATATATATATATATATATATATATATATATATATATATAAGAGAAAAGGAATGACATAGTGGTCCAGCCTACTATAGTTGCCTGCTTTTTACTTTCATGTTGAGTTTTTGATATCAAAAAATATAATTCAAAATGGCTAGAGTGTACACTTTAAAATAGAAAACACATTCTAAAACAAGAATTAAAATAACCCTGTGTAGATGTTCATGGTGTGCATGCCTCTATTTGTGCTACTTGCCTCTGTTTTGTTAGTGAGGATATCTAAAGTTTTGCTGGCCTAACCATATTTGCTTATCCCTTGGAGCCATTCTTATGGGTGGCTGTATGATGCTGAAAGCTCTATTTGAAACTGTGTCTAGTTCTGCAATCACACTGTTTCCTGCTGGGTGCCAATCATGATTTCAGGGACACTTACTGGGGACTTCTATAAAATATCTATCAGCACTTGTTACTTACAGAAGGTCTAGTGAAAGGCTACATATAGAAACCTAATTTCTCAAAGGCAGCAACATCTCTGAAATTCTACTTTAGCATGAAGCTGGAAATTTGGATCATTCTGTGCAACATACCAGGCATTAGACAAGTTGAAGGGTATCTTCCTAGCAGCAAAACTGCTCTCTTCAACAGTTTGTACTGTTTATGCAACATTGGGGGAAAGGTCCAATATTCATGTGATCAGTTTCTGGGATTTACTTCCCAAGTATGATGTAGCCTATCTTTCAAACACCCAGAATCTTGAAAAACATCACTTCTGAGATGGCATGCTCAACTGAAAGGAAGATTATTGTTACAAAACTACCTCCTCAAAGAATTGGAAATCAATCTTCCCAATGATCCAGCAATACCACTATTGGGCATTCTTACACCAAGGGAATTAGCTCAACTATGTTTATAGCAGCATTATTTGTAATAGTCAGAACCTGGAAACAGTCTAGTTGCCCCTCAACTGAAGAATGGATTAACAAATTGTGGTGCATCTGCACAATGGAGTACTACTCAGCAGTAAAAAAAAAATTACATTATAAAATTTTTGGTCAATGATAGATTTGAAGAGTATGAAAGACAGATGTGGTATATATTCACTCCTATGTAGATCATACTCAAAAATCAAAGAATGTCTACGATACAAACTACAACCCATGAACAGCTTGGGAATAGAAGAAACCTGAGAGAGACATCCAAGGATTCCCCTGGGAAAAGAAAATAGAGATCTTCTGAGTAAACTGGGATCATAACAGGGAGTGAGCAAAGAGGGGTGGGAATAAATCATGAGAGAAAGACATAGTTGAGTGAGAAGAGAAACAAAGAGGGAGAAATATGAAATGGATATCTTGATAAAGGGAGCCACTGTTGGTTTGGAATGAAACTGGGTGCTAAGGAAACCTCCAAGAAACCACAAGAAGTCTCTGGCTAGGAATCCAATCAATAGTAGGAGGGTGTCTAAGCAGGATCGCCCCTGTAATTTACTGTTTAACCATATACCTACAAAAAAATTATAGTAAGGTCGATGATTTAATAAATTTCACTTTGGTGAAATCACTAAGGTTGATCTGTTGTAAACACCTAACAAAGAAAAACAGACAATTCACCAGAACTACCTAATTATTTTTTTCTTATTATATATACTAACAAGTTCTCTTGGATTAACTTGGAACATTTAAGTAGTTCCTTGTGTGTTTCATATAATATCAGTAACAGGATAGAAGAGTGCATGTCAGTGGAATAAATTTGTAATGCTATATGTTCCGTGAAACATACTATGATTGTATTGGTCAAAGAAATGCACAGGTGATGCACTTACCTGATTATTAAAGAGTTCCACATACTTTGAGGAATAATAATGTCATATTGATAAAGTATGAAAAACAATTACAGGAGGAATTGAGGTATTTTTCAATATATTTTCCAAAGAAAATTATCATTGATTTAAGTCCAGGTTTATTCTATATGACATTTGTAAAATTGATAATTTTTAAAATTCTTATTTTCTAATTAAAAACAATGAAAAGTGAAAATTCTTCTTGTATTCACTAAACTAAACTGCCTAAAGTTCTTTTAGGACAGAAAAATAAAACACCAAAATTTTTATATAATTTAATTAGAGAGTGCTTAAATATATAAGACTTACTAGCTATTTTCATGGAAAAATTATAATATACTCATAATTTTTTTCTGTATTTTTTAGTTCAGCATCATGATAAATATCAATGCTTATGGAAGAATGTACTTATGGAAAATATAAAGAAAAATGAAAGAAATAATAAATACCTGAATAAGAAAAATATTCATTTAAAATCTGAAAGAAAACATTCTGCCAAAGATAATCCAAGGAATTTCTATATTAATGATAATAATCAGAATCCTGAACAAGGAAAAGATTAGCGCAAGCATTGTACACTTTTGATTAAGACAACCTGGTAGCATACAGATTTTTTAATAGATGTCATTCACATAAAAAGAAAACATGTTTAATTTTATACTTTTACATATGGTTCAATCATACATTAAATAACAATCCAAAAAGAGAAACAATATATTTACTGAAAATATAAGTGTTGCTAAAACCAAATAAAATTAAGGTTTTCACAATCTTCAGGTAGTATATTTCTAGATAATGTATTAAATGAGTTGAGGGAATGTTTATGGTTTATGATCACTGGCTGCTTTTCCAGAGACCCCTGTTTCTATTTCTAGTATTTTCATATCAGTGCTCATCACTGTTATTGTCTTCCTTCCTAGGTATGATCCAATGCCCTCCTTGAGCCTTTGCAGGCACAGAATATATATCGCACGCACAGAGACACTCTGACAAAAAATTATAGAGAAAAATAAAAAGGAAAAATATCTTCTTCATATTTTCTCCAGTTATATATTGTTAAATGTAGTTTATTTAATCTGCAGGCACTTAGTGAATTTACTTACACACTTTTACTAGTATGCATAGGCCTCTGAGAATTCCTAGATTTCTATCAATCTATATGCTGCCCCTAGGCTTGTGGCCTTTACCTCTACGCCATTTCTTGTGTCCTACTCTATTTTCCTCTGGCTGACTCCACCCTTTCTCATCCCATTATTCTAAGCTTGTGTTTCCCCTTAACTTTATCCTGCTCAGCTCTTGCCAGTCCACTTGTTTGTTAATACTATATACTGACATATATTCACACAGTGTAGAGAAGGATTATTCCATTTTAGCCTTTAACTAAAAGTAGAGAATATATAATTTTATATTAAGAAAACAGTTATCAAGTAAGAATTACAGTTATAATATCCAGTCTATTTGTATTAGGCAAATTTATAGAAAATATTCTATTATCTAACTTACCTCAGTTTTATACCATAAACAAACAAACAAACAAAAAAAAAACAATTATTTAGTCTTTAACTCTATCAAAGAGCCCAGTAGGAAAAAAAAAATTCTAAAGACAGACATCAAGCTACTGGAAAGCCACCCAAACAAAGTTCTTTTGTAACAATGGGTCATCCAACTCTCACCTATAGGCTTAGGCTATCTGACGTGCTTTCCTGTAAAGTGGGGAGTTTTAAAGCAGCGTTCTACCTGATCTGAGTTTGGAAGTTACCATTTTTGTGTCATTCTGCTCCAGTTTGGACAGTATATTGTCAGCAATAGAGGCAGAGGCAGTTTCTGTTCCCCTATGGTTTGCTTTTGCCATAAAGAAAACAAACTCCATACACATTTCTTTTCTGAAGTAGACTTGTGCTGCCAGGAGCAGACATGCCTCATTGTGATAAAAATCCTTGGTTTGTTAGCATATTAAATACCATTCTGAATATCTTTCAAGTGCTTGCAGTTTATCTATCTAAATATATTTATATATAACCTTGAAAACATATGTAAAATGACTATAAGCTTTACTATAATGGATAACTTTTAGTCTATATTTCTTAATTATACATTACATTTTTAAATAATCTACATGAACACAATTTCTTAAATAAGTGTAGAAGTATGCATGAATTATAACAGAATTGACACTGAATTTTTATCAATAAGCCAAAGTCCATTTCAATGTAAAATATTTAACATTAATAGTTATTTTTTGATTAAAATGTATTTAACAATATACCCTTTTATCTTATTATTCCTATGCTTTCCTTTATCCTTTTAGAATGAGATCCTTGAAACCAATCTCCTTTGTTCAGATTTTTTTTCTGACCATAACCAATAACAACTTTTAACAACTCCCTCCCTTAAATGATAATAAATATTTATAACCCATCTTTTCGGGATGTGGACATAACTCTCCAGACTAATTCCTTTGGTTTGTGGGTGCTATTATCTTCAAAAGAATCTGAGAAAATTTAATATTATGTTCAAGTCCTGTGTGAAGTATTTTATGAGGCTGCATCATCTCACCAGCAGCCTTGATGCTGTTCTGGATGCAGAATTCTGAGGAGATTGTAACAGATGCATTTTAAAATGTGAGATCACCTGGGCCATCAGTTTTAATTGGTGTTTGGTCCCCTTGCATAAAATTTTACTTAAACTTTTAAAGGTAACATACGTATCTGGATGAATACATGTATAGCATATACTTTGTACATAAATTCAGACAAAGATATTTTTGTTTGTTTTTTGTTTGAGCAAGTAAAGTATTTATCATGTGTTCAGAGTTTTTCTGCCCTTACTGCATGCTCCCAAGTAACACCATGGAGTCTTAAGATTACTTACAAATTCTCAACAAGCTCAGGCTTGTGACTAGCCAGCTTATTACTAACAACCCATTTCTATTAGTCTATGTACTACTCCTAGACTTGTGGCTTTTACCTCTCTTCAATTTTGTGTGTCTGACTCATTCTCCATCTGGATGGTGACTCCTCTGACTTTACTCTTCCTCATTTGATCATCCTCATTTTGGCTTGCCTGCTTAACTTTATCATGTGCAGCTATTGGTCAATCAGCTTGCTTATTAAACCATTCATAGTGACATGACATATATCCACACAGTGTACAGAAGGATTTTTCCGCGGTACACTTTGTTACAATAAGTTGACCAGAGTACCAAACTTCAAGGGAACTACAGCAACTGTGATAACATATCCTGTAGGGAATAAAATTATTTGACACAAGAGAACTGTTCTCTAGGCATCTTAAGTGTGAATTGTATTCAAGGAAGAAGAATAAATTGAAGTTTGGAAATTCAGACACAGATCTGTAACTTTTGAAACCAAATTTTCTTAGAATCTTATTAAAGTTAGTATATCTCTCCTGATCAGAGATTGCATCTTCTTTTCATATTATAATAGTCCCTAACAACAATCTTTAATTACTGTTACTTAAAACAATATGAGCCTATTTTATTTTTCTGTTTTAGGGGCTAGAATTCTAGCATGACCTTTTTTTAGTTTCCTTTTCTCTTTTTTTCCTTTTCTATTCTTTTTTTTTTTTTTAAGTAAAAGTAACAGCGTTATCCCTTTAGGATGGGTGATACCTCCAGCGGGACTCTGAAGAGGTCCCTACATTCTTCCCCTTACTCTCTTGTTTCAGCTCCCACATATTCTTGACTCTTCTCCTCACAATGCCTTCTGGGAATAAGAATCAGCCATCTCAGGAAGCCTGCTCTTGCTTTCTCAGTCTGCCTGTGTCCATCTAACTTTCCTATATTCCTGCCCTCAGAGAATGACACCAACTACTGTCAGTAAAGTGGGTGATGACCACTCTAGCTGCTTCATGCTGTGAGGGGCTTAGTCCAGGGGCATGCCAGTTCAAAAGAGAGAGAACTCTCCTGAGGTAGGCAGGCAGGCTTCTGGAACTGGTCTTGTTTTGACAGGTAGTTTATCTGAGGCTCCATCCAAAAGGCCATCTGCAAATGCAGGGAGGAAATCACTAGAAGGCACTACAATACAGACCAAAGTAGGTGACCATTACCAGAAAAGTCCTACATGGTAGCCATTGATCCAAGGCTGGGATGGAGAGTGATGAGCTCAGGATCTATTTTCAGACACTTTGACAACTGTTGCCTCAAAGGCAAAATTTCCAGTTTCTAGAAGCTTTCTGAGTTTTGTGAGCTTTGTCCTTCTACAATGCCACCAATATTCATAAAAGCAATGTTTCATTCATCATTCTTCTTATTTTATTCTGAGGGGTTCAAGTCCCTGTTCAGGCGCCCAACGCCCTCAGCCCTGTGCCCTAAACTTTAAGAGGGCAGGGGACATACAGACTGTTCACTTGGACTTAAAGCTCCCTCTCGCAGGCCAGGCGCGGTTTCCAGCCCATCAGTTCAGTGCGCAAGCGCGAGATTTCAGCTAAGTGCGCAAACACGAGTTTTTGGCTCAGTGTAGGAACTAGAGTTTTCAACTCAGTGTGCAGGCACGGTTTTCAACTTGCCGGCCTGCCACAGCACCTGGCTCCACTTTCAGCCCACTGCAGCGCTCGCTTTTCAGCCTGCAAACCCAGGGCGAACAACACTCACCCGCCTGACCTGCCAGCACAGTACTCAGGAGGAGTGGATCATCTTCCACTTGGCTCCACCCATCTAGCCCTAGTAGTGGAGTTTAAAGTGCATGCAAACCTCTCACCCCCCCCCCCCCCCAGCCAACCCATGTGGTTGCTGATTGTGACCCAGGCAACTGTAAATTACTCACACAAGCGAACAAAGGAAGCAAAAACCATTCTATTTTGTGATTAACATTCTGTCTTAATTTGTGAGAATTTATTTTTTCCAAGGATTGTATTCTGCCTGCTGGGGCACGTCAAAACCCCGTAGGGTCTGTAGGTAACTTCCTGCTGCTGAGAGTCTTTGCATCTGTCATAGAGTGGGCAGGACATTGAACGCTACTGTGACACCTGTGGACTGAACAGCGTAATTACACCTGAATTGACGCAATGGCTGACAATTATTCTTTTAAAGAATTTAGGTCATATTTTGCCATGGTGATTGATAAATTTTTAAATGAATATCTTGAAGGATTCAATACCCCAGTCCTACTATTTTTGGCTTATTTCTCTATTTTATGTTTCAAAATAAGAGGATGATGACAGAGGTGTCAAATGGAAACCAACAATTACTGTCCAGATTATGTATTATGGAACTATCGAACTCTACGGTGGCAGATGAGGTTAAACAAGTACAAAATGTAAATCGACAGTTGCTGTCCAAGGTATATGACATGGAACTGTCAAACACTAAAATGGAAAAAAGGATGGATACTCTCAAAATATGTTACAACAAGCTTTCAGATAAGGCTTCCTCTGTAGATAAGGATAACACTGTACAAGAAAAATATAGGCTCTACATAAATGATGAAAACAAGAAACTTGTCAACTACATTAATGACGAGAACAAGAAAATCATTAATTATGTTAATGATGAGGATCGAAAAACTGCTGACTCGGTGAGGTCTTTGGAAGGACTGCTTTATCAAGACACTCATCTCTAGAAAAATCAATAGTATCTAAACTTCAAGAATGGAAACCAGTAGTATCCAAAATCCAGGAATGGGAACCTGTAATATCCAAAATACAATAATGGGAGGACCACATTGTAATACTGGAAAATGGTAGTGATACATCTTATGCTCAGAACAGTTCAGGTCAACCCCCAATGGGATATTATGGTACTGGAGGTACTCTACCCAAAGTGGTAAACATAACAGGGCTACCCCCTTCCACACCACTATTGTTCCCAGCTGCTATTCAGGCAAAGATAATACCTGATGGATCCTCAGAATATGTAGAGTATAGCTATGAGCCAGTACATATGAGAGACATCAAGGATTTTAAAGAGGCAATATCAATGCACAGTATAAACTCTACTTATGTGAAGCAGCTTCTAAATTCATGGTCAGCAAAAAAACAGATTTTACCAACTGATTGGATGCAGCTAACAGCTGCTGTCTTGGACCAAGTCATAATTTACAGTGGAGAAGCTGGTTTAGAGAGGAGGCCAAGACCTTGGAAAAACAAAGAAAAATTAGGGGTTTCTTTGCTTCTCAGGACCAAATCCTTGGTGAAGGCATGTTTGCTAATGTGAGGACTCAATCTACTTACAATGAGCATACTTTATTGCTATGCCGTACAGCTGCACTGAATGCTTGTGAAAAGATTTTGGACCCAGGTCAAAAAATTGAGCATTATACTAAGGTCAAACAAGGCTTAAAGGAGCCTTATACTAGCTTTATACAGAGGCTTACCATGGCTGTTCATAGAGCAATATCTGATCCAGAAGTTAGGAAGCAATTAATACTTTCTCTGGCCTTTGATCATGCTAACACGGAATGTAGAAGAATACTTATGCCTTTAAAAATCAGAGCTGTACCTATAGAAGAATGGATTCAATATGCAATCAATGCTGAATCTATCCATGGCAACGAGGAGAATTGGGTAGGCCAAGCTGTAGCTAATGTTATGGTGAGGAACCAAAGCATCACTTGTTTCAACTGTGGTAAACAAGGCCATATAAGACAGAATTGTACACAAGGTACTCTTGGAAATAATACCCGATCTAGGTTTAATTCGAACAGAAGGCCATTGCCTTCTGGATTATGCAGAAGGTGTGGCAAGGGACAGCATTGGACCAATGAACTTTGATCTACCAGGGATAAAGAATGCAACCTTTTACCATTGGGAAATGCCTTTCAGGACTTCCCCTGGGAAGCCCCCTAAAGTCAGACTCCAAATTCAAATATGGTGAGATCATATCCGGTCATAAGAGAAGACCAGCATTCTCAGGATTAATAGAACATCCAAAACCTGATCTAGAAGATCATACAGTATTAGATAATAACACAAATTCAAAAGAAAATTCAGATATTCCAAAAAGAATCACAAAACGAATATTTTGGCAGACTTCAATAAATGAACAAAGACCAAAATTGGGAATATGGATAGATAATATTTATATCCAGGGTTTAGTCGACATGGGGGATGATGTTTTGATCATAACCCCACAATAATGGAATCAAAGAAGGCCTTTATGGAAAGTAGATATCCAGTTTCTGGGTATTGAAACAATATCTCAGGTGAAACAGACTGTGAGATGGCTTGAATGCATAGGACCAGAAGATCAGAAAGGACAGTTGAAGCCATATATGGCTGGCATAGCAGTGAGTCTGTGGGGTCGTGACCTTCTAATGCAATGGAATACCGAGATTAAAATCTTTCCTGGTTATGATATCAACCGAAGATTCAATTATGTTTCCAAAAATGATGCTTTAAGGTACTATGGAGAAAATTCACCAGCCATTCAGGTTGTACAAAAGAATTGCCCAATAACCACAAAACCTAAAAGGACACTCACAGCATTGCCTTTGAAATGGTTAACAGAAAAGCCTATTTGGGTTCAACAATGTCCTTTGACAAGAGAAAAACTTCATGCTTTGGAACAGTTGGTACTGGAGCAGTTCAGTTACAGGCTCAGCATATCGAAGAATCAACCAGTCCATGGAATTCTCCTTTTTTTGTTGTCAAGAAAAAATCTGGAAAATAGAGGATAGTGACAGATTTAAGAGCAATTAATAAGGTGCTTCAACCTATGGGCTCCTTACAATCTGTTACTCCCCTGCCTTCTCTGCTACCTAAAGTATGGCCTATTGCAGTTACTTGTTTGAAGGATTGTTTTTTTACCATACCTATACAGGAACAGGACAAAGAGAAATTTGCTTTCACAGTGCCTACTCTTAATAGTTCAGGGCCAGCTAAGAGGTACCAATGGAGAGTCCTTCCCCAAGGAATGTTGAATAGTCCCACCTTATGCCAATATTTTGTACAACAACCACTAGAAATACTGCACAAGTGCTTCTCTCAATCTATCATTTACCATTATATGGATGATATTTTGTTGGCAGACACACACCCAAAGACATTAGAAACATTGTTTGAAGAACTAAAGAAAATATTGCCTGATTGGGGACTACAAATTGCTCCAGAAAAAGTACAGAGGGGATATTCTATCAATTATTTAGGATATAAAATAGGTTTACAAAAAATTTGTCCACAAAAGGTAAAATTAACTATTTTTAGATTATTTTGAAGACATTGACTAATTACTCACCTGAAATAGAAGACAGAATGATGATTAAGGAATGTACATGACGGACTACGAGACCAACTAATACACATATACACTACTGGGTAATCTCTCAATATATACTGCTTTGCATCTTGCATCTACACCTCAAAAAAAAAAGTGGTCCTGATTTGACTATTAATAGGGCTGCATTTGGATTGGGAGCAAGTGGCTTTCTCCCTCTCTAAACCCAAGCATATTGGTAAAGAAAACTTGAAGTATTCTGTCTCATATCAGAAAATCCACCTGATGTGAGACAGAAGACAAAATATTTAGGGACCAATGTTATTGTGACTTTATCTTGAACCCATTTCTCTCTGTTTCTGTACCTTTCAAATATGCTATATGCATACAATCTCCTGAAGTTATGGAAGATATGAATATCTTTTTTTGAGTATCAACAATGCTGAAGTTTTCCATTGTAAATAACATTTCCTCGTATCAGCTATCTACAAAGAATCTGGAACCAAGAGGGGTCCCCCACCGCAACAACTCCTACTAGTGAAACAAGAATAAAAGAGTATGAGAGAGAGAGTAAGAGACAAGTAGACAGACAGACAGAGGCAAAAATAGAAAAATCAAGAACCTGGTGCGCACCAATCAATGATTGTTTTCAGAAAATAGACTATTCAAAAATGGCTGCAAGATAGCTCTCTATGATTATCCTCCAGATCACACTTCTAATTAGAATTACAGATGGAGTTAACCACTGTTCTGAGAATGGTTATAAATGTATATAGTCAGTCCATTAAGATCTAACCATTGTTTTAGCTTTTACAGGATCCCAAAGAGATGCCATCGCCCTTAAGTCAGCAGGAAGCAACCTTATGAAAGATTACGCCCCCTTTCCCAATAAGTTTTGTGTTCTGAGTGTTGTGGGTAATTCTTATTCTAATAGAATACTTATAAGTGAAAATTGGGTGGAGGACAGAACTATAATATAGCATCAAAGATTTCTTTTGAAGAAGAGAAGGGGGATAGATACGATAGATAAAGGTACATTGCTCTGCCTTGCCTATACACCATTTTAGCTGACTGTATGGGCTAAGCTAAAGACAATTTGCACTGGCATAGATATTTGTATATTGATACAAATGTGAAATCGTTTTATATGTTTAATTGTGATAATTTGTACATTGGTACAAAGTTTAATCTGAAATTGTTTTATATAACCAAAGCAATTAGTACTACGATATAAATCTGAATCTGTAACTATTATGTAAAATTGAATCCATAATTGCTATATTTTATATATGCTTCTATCTCTGTTTAAAATATTTGCACATCATTTTCATGTACACTATGCAATTGTTACCTTCATTTAACTATACTAGATATAATGTATGATTACACTAGTTATGATATATGCACAAGATGTTTTATATACCTCTGTTTAGATGATATTTATGTATATACATGTCTAAAATGCTGTGGCCTCTTTACATAGTAATATACCCCTTGCTAATGTTTGATAGTCATACTAAAAGTCATTGTTCAGAGATTATACACCCCTTATACAGGTATTCTAATTTTTAGTACAGGGTTTATTCCTTAAGATGATAAAAACTACTGTCAACATTACTTAAGGTACCATATCCCAGTCATCTCAGATACAGTTTAGAATATCATAGATAGACAGAAATCTTCAACCATTTCATAGACCCAGAGAATATGGCATTTAATATTTGAAATTCGGCATGCGAGGCATGACGACTCCTGGTGTCACTGCTCCTTTTCAGAGATGGTATGAGCATCGAGGATACTCCATTGGAGTTTGTCCTTTTGGCAGAGAATGGCCAGTTGAGTAAGGAACTGTCCTTACCTTGATTGCTGACAGTACACACATGGTGTCAAGCTGGATGAACAAGTTGATGGATGGAGACTGACAAAACCTGCCTGGACAGGATAAGACAGTCCCTCCAAAATTGCCCTGCTTGTTAGATCTGTCAGATACCATAGGCTTGTAGCCAATATGATAGATGCTCCAGTGGCACACAAAACAAGAGGTGATTGTCCAGGTAGCTGTGTTGCTGTCCTCTCCAAAATTTTGGAAGCAACTACTTCCATGTACTTCTGACTTTCAAGTGATATATCTTCCTTCTCAGGTCTTGAAGGGGTTGAAGAATAGGTATTTATGGTTACTAATTCATAATAATTCATATTGTACATAGTCTTAGTTTAGAACCTTCTTAGTTAGACAAAAGGGGGAGATGTGGCGGGATTAAGGTGTCAGTTGATAAGGACCCTGGAGGGGTGTGGCCAACCTGGAGGGGGTGTGGCCAATCCCACTGATAAGTGGCTGCTGGGACAGGAGTTGGCTTTCTTCCTGGTTCCTGGCTGCTGGGTGTTGGAGAGATAGAATCGGAATCCATCGTCCGTCCATCGCTTGGATACTCCAGTCCCTATTTAGGTGCTACTATAAGCTCTTACTAATATCGTGAGTATTGATTTATATTCCAATAAATATTTATCTTGGACTGGTGCCTTGTAAGTAAAACTCCAACTACAGAATTCAATAGTTTTTATTTTATTAAGACTACAATCCTTATAATTATCATAACACAGGATAGAGAACTTTATATTCCTCCTTTTATTGTGGTGAATACTCATGTTTTAGATTTTTAAATCACATTTCATATGAGGGATCTAGTAAGGGCAAAATTACTGAGGCTTGAGGAATGCAAACCTTTATGTACTTTAAGTCCAAAAAGCTGAGGATGATATGTTTATCATAATTAAACACAGAAAGATGCATTCAAATTTCAGGAATTCAAATATTATACTTTGCAAAAGAACAAGTTGAGGGACACATTTTGCAGCACTAATCAACCTTCATATTACAAAAGAAGCTAGCATTAGTTTGGCAACTATGTCTTTATTGTAATATTGTTCAATTACTGCATTAATGTTTTAGTAAACTAATAATTTTTATAAAATGTGTATGGTCTTAATAAAATGTATAAAATGACAACATTGGTATGTTGGCATGTTATGTTTTCACAGGCTTTTTATTTACTGAAAATTTAAATGTTTTTTAGTGCTTTTTCTTAAAAATTACCTAAAGAAGTAAAAACATAATGGGAAAATATGTATATGAATAAAATGAAAGTAGAAAAACATAAGAAAAATTTGTAAAATCTATTTAACTTCAGTTTTCCAAGTTTGAATTCAATTTTAGAATATTTTGTAATTGAAAATGAGTTTTGCGATCTACATACATTGTTAATGTAAGTTTTATCTTGGCAACAAAGGAAAGTTATAATTAGCTTCCAAAATTCAATTATGTCACTCAAAGTTTCTTACTAAATTTAACTGATTTTGAGGGCTCCTAATTATTGTTTTGAATAGAAGTGTCTAACATTTCAATAATTAAGATTCAAAACTCTATAGAAAGAAATGAAAAAAATAAATATAAAGTATTTTTATATTTATAATAATATAAATATCTACAAATGTAAAGTAAATATAACTATTTTGTATGTGTGTTTCACAATTATAAACTATTTTAGGGATGAACAACAACAAAAAACCTGGAAATAGAAGCAGCATTGTTTATAGCTGAAACATTCAATGCTGTAAAAATCTCATCTCTCCAAATTAACCTATAAATTCAAAATACTTTCATTATAATTATCACTATATATTTTAAGTCTGAAAAAATACATGGTTGCTGTTCATCTAGACAGTAAGAAGAATAGCCTGAACAGAAACCTGAGTGTTATGGATTGTTTAGTTATTGTATCTTCACAAAGTATACAGCAGAGTGCATGTCTGAAAATATAGAATGGCAAATCAAAGTGAGAGAAAAAAATAACTCTAAAGTCAGGAATGCAAGAGGATTTAATGCATAATAAAGGATAGCTTTCACTGTGGGGATAGAAATGACCCAATTGTTTTTGTGCTATAAAAAGAGAGACAATATTCAGCTCATTTACTGGCATTGAAATACATTCCAAACATATTTTTAAAAGGTAATGTAAATGAAGCAAAAATTAATTGCTTAAAGAATAGTTTCTTTTTAAAATAAATAAATGAAAAAATATTTTTTGCAAGAACAAAGCTAAAATATAAAAAATATGTTTTTTTAACAATATCTTTCCTTCAATATGTGCACTGTAATAAATACATCTCAAATAAGACAAATATGTTAAAATATTCACATTGGTGAGAGTCTTTTTTAATATTTAGAATGAGTGAAGTTTAATAATAAATATTTATTAAATTTGTAATGTATTTTTAAACTGAAGAATAGTAAGCTAAATTGGAAATTTGTCAATTGATTTAACTTGTCCAATGGGGGGAGGAATAGACTTTACTTTTATTGTAGACCTCATCATAACAGTAATTAATATATTAGAAATGCATCATTGGGTAGGCTGTCTGAGAGGGAAATTAATTACCATCAAACATTTTATATGGTAAAGAGCAAGAAGTTTTTTGAACATTTTAACACTAACAGAATAGAAAATCATTGAAATGTATAAAGAGTCAAAAGGAAATGATGTGCTTCTCATTGGATCATGGCACAGCATGTATTTAAGCAGGTTACATCATTATTTTTTATTATTATTGTTTAAAAATTGAAAATAATGCCTACGGGATAGTTAAAATTTAATAATTCCAAAAGAGGCATTTAAAAAAACTCTGAAATCTCATTTCAAATTTCTATTAATAATTTTACTTAATGATAATCACCAGTTCATCTCCACTACTTTTCAAAAGTAGATGATACTTATAATGATATTTAGTAAAAATCTTCCTTGAGAATTTCATGGTTTATTAATAATGTAAGCTGATAGAAAATTAAAACTACATTTGATTTAAAAAATTCTACTAATGAATAAGCATTCAGGGGGAAGAGGACTGATATGTTAAAAACTCATCTGCATTCTAATGTCTTCTGCAACACTAAATAGTCATACTAAGATTAATAACACATCAAAATGCTCATGAGAGGAAGCACAAAGAAAATTTGGTGTGTGGCCACAGAGATGCATCATTACTTAAGTGCATTTATGAAGGAATTGTGCTTATGTGAGTTTGGATTCCAGCATACCTGTAGCTTGCAGGTATCCAGCGAACTACTGTAACCCAAGTCCTTAGAGAGATGAAGACAGGAGAATCAAGGGGGTTTGCTAGTTTATCAGACAAAATGCAAGCCCTGGACAGATTCAGATAAAGACCCTACTTCAATAGAATAAATGGAGAATCATAACTGAGTTACTCAAAATCTTCCTATTGACTTCATGCATATGCACAGGCCTGAAAACCCACAGGCATGCCCAAATACTTTCACTTATACACACATAAATAAGTCTTTAAAAAGAAAAGTCAGCCACATAAAACAATCCGTTGGTATACAAACAGTTTAAATTTAATGGAACTTCAACTATTAATATTAATTTACACTATAGAATATTTGAATACTATAAATATTTTAGATTGTTTATCCTGTTTCCTCTAGGCTGGCCAATGTTTTAATTTCAATTAAGATATATATGGACAAATTTGAATGATATTTTCGTATTTTATATGCTTTTCTACATGCTGCAGAAGTTGGCATTAATTCTAAAAACTTTATGATAACCCTTTTACTTGCATGCTTGATTCCACATTAAAACCATGGTGGTTTTTATACTACAAATCACTAGTATATTTTAGAGAATGTTGTTATAATGATGCTTTGTTAATGTTTGTGATTATTTTGATCATTTTTGTCTTTTTAGTTTCCATATTCACATTAGATTTTGCAACTTTTGATATAAAAATGCCAGTAAAAATTGTTTGCAGTGACGTTGAGTCTTTAGGTTACTTTAGATGTAAAATGATTTACTAATTTTATGTTTTGTGATCCTTTAGATTTCTTTCTACCTTCTAATAAACTATATTATTTTATTTGTAATAAAGTAATTAAACAATATTTTCCTCCCATTTTGACAGTTCAAAACTTCCATATACATCTTTTTGAACTTTTTCAAACTCATGTCCCTTATTTATCACATATTATTGAACATATGTATGTATGTACACCATTATTTATAAATATAGCCTGCCTGCAATGCTCAATGTTATTCCTATGTAAGTTTTCATGGATGAACATTTGGTAATTGATGTTTTTCTAGCAGATGTTATTTTGCCCAATCCCAGCATGCCTTAGTTGTCTATGATTCTTTTTCTTCAATCTTTTCAGTTTCAGTACAGATCACTTTCACCTACTTGCTTAATTTCATTTCTAAGTAGACTGCTATGACATTAATTATAGTTGTGGTTTCTTTCCTTATACTTATGTTATTAGGGAATTGATGAGCTATAGATTTTAGGGAACTGATTTGTATTTGTATTTGTATATCTCGATCATATATCATGGCAACTGAATGTTTCAGCATATTGTTAAAGTTGCTTTTAATGTACATTATTGAGGATTTTGACTATGAGATCAAGTATATTGGTCTATAATTTCAAGTTTTAGTTTGTATGTCCTCATCATGTTTTGGAATGAAGTTAATACTAATTTCATATAATAATATTGGTAGTGTTCATTCATTTTGCATACCATTGAAAAATGTGAGGAGCATTGAAGTTAGTTTCTACATTATTCTCTTGCCATGAGAATAATGAATTAAAGCCTTGAACTCCAAGTCTGTCCCATTTAAGTATTTTTATATAAAATATTTAATAGAAGTTGCCAAAACTATCAAGACCTTTGAGATTTTCTTATGGGTAACTTTTCAATAGAAGCTTATTGTTAAATCTATATAGAAATACATTGTGAATAAATAAAGGTTTGTTGGCACTTAGAGATTTATAGATACTTGACTTCCTGAAGTTAATTATCTTAACTTACTCCAGTCACACATTTACATGCTAAAAATATATTCAATATCCTTTGTGAATTAAATGTTATTTTCAAAGTCGGCAACATAAATTGCATTTTAATTATCTTTATTAAAATGCTGATAGCCTCTTGAAATTGTCAGTGTGTTACTATTAGCTACATCACCTATCACAGTGTGAATATGTAATGACTTAGAATATTTAAAAAACATAAATTACAATTGTCAAAGGGACATATTTAATCTTAATGAAGTGAATATCATTTATATCACTTTTAAACAGAGTTGACAAGATGGATAGATATATTAAAACTTTTTGAAAATGATAGTTACCACACAAATCCCATGTAGTTTACATATCTTAAGTGAAGACCTTCCATGTAAATTAATCACAATATTCATTGTATTTCTCTTTCACCTTCTTCTACTCCTCTTATTCATATCAATATATTATTCTAAATAATGCATTTCATTGATGTGAGAATGTCTTTCTGTATACTGTGAATATCAATCTTTAAATAGAGGAGCTGTTTTGGCTCATGACAGGCACCATAAAGAAAAGTAAGAAGAGAAATCAGAGCATAGGTAGGAGAAGCAGGGTGGAGTCAGATAGACCAAGCCTGAAGCCCAAAATAGTAACATGTAAGGAACACAGGTGAGTCACGGGCCACATGGCAGACAGTTTAATGAGATTAGGTTGAGTTAAGATGTAAGAGCAAGCTAGCAATGTGCCTAAGCCATAGGCCAAATAGTATGAACTTAATATCAGTGTCTGAGTCACTTTGGGGGCCTGAGCAGTGGTGGGCGGCTAAGGAGTCTGGGGCTGCAGGTCTGTGGGTCTGGACCTCTGGCTGCCTGGGACCAAGAAACCCCTTTACAACAGATGGCACCCAACATGGGGTGGCAGATGTAGGCGGAGTTTCTCTTAAAATGTACCAACCCAAGATTAATATTTATTAAAATATAAACCAGCACTCACAATACAGGTAAAAGCTTATATTGGCACCTGATGGACTGGATTATCCGAGCAATGGATGATGGGTGCCAAACCGGTCTCTCCAACAGCCAGGAACCAGGAAATAGGCCTTCCCAGGGTCCTAGTAGCCCCTTCCCAGGACCCTGGATAAGCATCTTCAGACCTTATCAGCTGACACCTAAATCCCACTACACAAGTTTATTTAATAATTCTTGTATGTATATTTTCTGGGCTGATCATTTGTTATTAGAATATCAGTTTGTATGTTCTTCTTAGAGAATGGTAATTTCCTGATCTCAACATCTTTAGTTGTTTGTAGTTTTTCTGTGAGAGCATGTGGGCTTTTTTTCCAAGTCTACATTAGAATGTCTGTTGTTATTTAGTTCAGGTTAGGGCAGTCATGTTACTACAACTTTAAGACTTTAAGCTTCTAAGATTCCTAAAAGACAAAAATTTCACAACAAATTTATGTTTCTTTGGCCTTTACAATATTTCTTCCCCCTCTTCAGCAAAGATTCCAGAGGCTTGGGTGAGCTATTTACTATAGGTAAGTCATTTTATCATTTGTGTTTTTCTATAAAAAGCTCTATTCGTTGCAAAGAAAAAGTATTTATTTAAGTGTCTTTCATTTTTATTTATTTCAACCCATTTATTTATTGATAGAAAATCCAGGCTGTTTTCATAACTTCTATTATTTAAATTGTCAATAGTGTTGAGCATAGACAAGTTTTGTCTGATATATTTCATTCTACCCTCCACATTCAACAAAGTTATACTCTCTGAAAATCCAAAAAATGAAAGAAAATTGTGATGTATGTTTGGAAAGGTAAACTATATGGAGATTTCAGAAACAAGGAGCAAAATAAGGATAAAAACTTGTCTCCTTCTTTATACTGAAAGACCAATGGACACTGTTTTTGTGTGCTCATATTTTAGGATTGACAACGTGTTCAACCTATCTTTTATATGTGTTTCTGCAACCAAAGCTGGAGTACTTCTAACAACACTGGAGCAACCTGTCTTTGTATCACTCTATGAATCTTCACTTAAAATCTTAAGTAATAAATACATCCTGCTCTTCAGGGTATGATACTATTTCATTTCCCTAAGAGTCTGTGTTTAGAATTTTATTGTTTTCTAACCTTTTTGAGAATTGCACATGAAGGTAAAACATGAATATTGTATATAATTTCTAGTCTTTCTTCACATCATGTATCACATCCAAACTCAAACCTGTGACCTCTATTTAAGTATTATAAAGCAGATATACATGGATATCTCTCAGTATTCCATTCTCACACCCATACTCACATGAACACATACCACACCTAGATACATACATGAGAGACAGATAAAGAGACAAAAAGGAACACAGAGAGAAGGGACTAGAGAATCAACTAGACAGAACTAGAGAGGGAGAGAAACATTGAGATAAAGAGAAACACAAAAAATGAGAGAGATAGAGAAAGGGGGAGAGAGAGAGACAGAGAGAAGAGGAAGAGAAAAAAGGTGAGGCAGATAGAGTACTTGGGAACTTCATTTAGTGTTGCTCATATGTTTTTAAGTGAAAACATTTGAAATTTGATAAGCTTTCAGAGAAATTCTTCTTAGAGTAAAACTGATTCTCCTTCTCTTAGTAACCATTGTTTTACTGCCCAGCCATATCATCATGCCAATTGGTGTAGTCATTATGAGGTTGTGATCATGGAGCCATATTGTTGAGATTTCAAGGGTAGAGAGTAGTAAGTGGTTTCTGGCCCAGACTTTTGGGCCTTGCCTCTAGGCTTAGGCCCGCAGACCCACAGACCTGCGGAGACACACAGATGCTTACAATTTGTTTTAGGCTGATCGGCCTAAGGCTCAGGCATATAACTTGCTAGCTCTCTGCCTTTCATCTAACCCATGTCTCTTGTTCAGCCATGCGGCTGAGTACCTTTGCTTAGAGCAGCATAGTTGTCCTCTGCTTTTTCTGGCTTCTCTCGGGCATTCTGCTCTGTGCTTCTTGTTCTCAGAGTTTTTAGTCTGGTAGCCATACCCACACTTCCTGCCTGCCTTTGGCCCATCAGCGCTTTTTATTAAACCAGTGGGTGGGACAATTATTTACCATGAAACAACACAATACCCCTACAGTGGAGCTTGTTTGTTTCCATCTTATAGTATAGTAAGTATCTATGTGCTTGATCCATTACTTTTCTTCTGCCCCTTCTGTGATGGTCCCTGAGCTTTAGGTTTAGATATTGCAATCAAAATTACTGACTAGTATTGATACCAGACTCATTCATGCTCTATATATTGATCAACTGTAGATCGCTATAATAATTTCCATATATTACAAATTAGCTTTTTATCTTTGAGGGATAGGTTACACTTATATATGGGTCTAGGTTAAGTATTTACAATTGACTTAGAAGTTATTCTGGTTAATAAAGCTTTTTATACCCTTAAGGTAACATTTTATAAGGTTGCCTTTGCATATTTAATGTACACCTAATGTATAAATACATATCATACATCATATAGTTTTATATATTATATATGGCATATGTATATGTAATTTGTATTCTTGTTTAACAATCATGCACTTTACTGAAGTAGTTCACACACAAACAGACAGACAGACAGACAGACACACACACACACACACACACACACACACACACACACACACACTCCATACAATTTTTAAATGGAGTAAAACCACACACTGGTGGTAACAGTATTAACTCTCCCTTCAAGGACCATCAACTATCTAGAGAAACCCTCAGTGCCAATCATAAAAACCTCCTTTGGATTTTTAAGTCATGGGAGTAAAAGAAACATTTCAAACAATGTAAGCTATTGATATTGTCCTTTGTATCATCTCAAAATGTAAAATTATTTTACATTTATTTAGAAAGGCAGACAAGGGACAAGATGCCATAAAATATGGGAGAACTTGTTTGCAAAACTTCTCAATCCCTGTCATTTCCGATTTATGGTCGCTGGTTCTTAGGTCATTTGAATATTAGGAACAATCTCCAGTTGGAGCATAACTTAATGATAGAAGATTTCAAAGCTGTTTTCCTCCATGAAAGGGCACAGATATGGATAGTAATCCCTCTGTCTCCTTACATAGCAGCCACAAGAGTAGAAGGAAAATACAATGGGACTTTCTAAGCTCAGTAGCTCAAATATACCTACAAAGTTAAAAAACCTTTAACAGCCATGCAGATACTGGGCCAAATTTGTATGATGAATTTAAAGAAAGTATGGATTTCTATGAAGATAAAAAGTTTTATAACGTATGAGTTAAATAAACCAATATCAAGTATAAAAGTAAACAACAACAAAAAAATCATCAGACACAGACTCATAAAAGGAAATCTCAGCTTGAACAATAGAAGATAAATGACGGATTTCAGCACCATACTTAATAACATGCCTGCATTTTATAACAAGAATTTTTATGCAGATTCTAAGTAACAGAATATTTTAGAAAATTGGTATATTTATTAAATATTAACGAGAAATTGCCATATTTCTTGAATGGGACTTATTTAACTCTTTAAATCTCATTATAAGAACATCTGTATAAATAAAATGATAAATTATGAAATAGCATAATTATATTCATAAAACACAAATCTTATAATTTGAGATTGTTTTCACTGAATATATCCATGAAAATGTCATCAAACACATTTCTGAGCAGCAAACTTTCATACTTTGATTTTATTACTAATAATGCCAGTTTTGAAAGAATAAGTTAAGACAACATTCTGTCCTATTTGTCACAACCTCACAGAAATCTGCCTGCCTGAATACTGGATTAAATACATGTGCCCCCACTGCCCTGCAAATCTTCATTCTTATTCTAACAATATACCTATATAATATGTATGTATTCCCAGTCTAATTAAAACAAGGTTCTCATACATCCACTTCTCCAAAACAAACAATTCTTATTTGCATATGAATGTCTATACCATATATATAATATGTTTTAAATTTACATAAAACCAGACAACTCACTATGATTTGAACTACTAAAAGTTTTACATTTATCAAAAAAAAAAAATGTGACTACCTATTCAAGTTAAGATGCACTTTTGACAGTTGTGCAGTATTTCACTGACTGCCTTTATGGGAGAGGTTATTCTCTAATAAGACATTTTAGCTTTCAGCCAAATCCAATCTCTTCTTGGCTTCCACTGGGTCTCTACAATTCAATGAGAATAGTTCTCAAAAGCAACAATATCGTTTCTCAGAATGTCTGTTTTCTTCCTTGTCCAAGAGATCTCCTTTTCAGCTGAGTCCTCAAACAACAGTTTAATGTTTATTTATTTTTCTTTTTCAAGTTTTTATTTTATACTTTTTTGTATTTTAAAAATAGCATAATAATTACTACCAATTGCAATGGACCATAGCAAGACCAGAAGAAAGAATGAATCACTTCTATCTGGGAAATAGAAATTTTAATTGATATTAATATTATGAAACAAGCTCATTTAAAAATTTTACATTTTCTTTTTTTTTGTTGTTTTTTTAGGTTTTGTTGAGCATGATATCTTAGCACATATGTGTCATTGCTGAATTTTATTTTCCGGTAAGAAATGAGCTTGAAGTTTTCTATGTCCCTGCCATCACCATAGCAGGAGAAGAGGATATAGTTACTATCACTTTATAAAGTTATATTTGCACTAATATGTAAAGTTACTGCCTTCTTATGTTTTTCTTATTTACCATATATGCTTTAGATAGTATCTTCTGTATCCCTATTTCCAGGACATATGTTTCTTAATAAATAATATTAATTCTCTTATTTTGGCTAGTAGTCTATGCTTTTTTTCTCTAAGAGCAGGAAATATTCTCTGCCTTACACAGAAATAAGGCATTGTCAATACACTGTCTACACAGTTTTAAAGGAAGAAGGGTTGGAAAGTAAGTGAAAGGGTAGACACAATTTATGTTTATATCTGAACCAGCTTTTGAACCAGAGTTACACTTAATATGTTAAGTGAAATATGTTTTAATTTAATTAATTTAATTTATATATTAGTGCTATGCATTTATTCCTACATGGCAGAAGAGGAACTATCATCCTACTGATATATGGTTCTGAGCCACCGCATGGTTGCTAGAAACTGAACTCAGAATGTCAGGACAAGTAGTGCTCTTAATCCCTGGGTCAACTCTGCAGCCCGAATAAAAGAAATTAGGAACAAAGTGACAATGCTATGCACTCATGGAAATGGGACATGTCATGGATCCTCAGTCTATTTTTTCTTTTATTTTCAATATTGGGAGCATTTTATTCCCTACAGAGGCCCAGTGTTACAATTAAAGTTATACAGTGCAATTAATTACCTAATGTTTAGACTCCTTGCCAATATCTATACGTTCCTAAATAAAACATATCATAAGAATAGTAGATTTTTTTATAGCAAAAAATAATGACAATTCTGAAAGATGTGGGCAAGAAATATATGCCAAAATTAAAAGCAATGAAAGACATTTTCTGCTTCTTTTTGAAAATTTGAAAGTTTTCATTTTTTAAATATCATGATACATTTGGTAATTATTAGTAAATTTAGATATAATGAAAACACTAACAATAAATGAAAATTCATTATTCATCAGGAATGCCCCCTCCCTAAAAAACTTTGGAAATTGAAAAGAACTTAAAATAATTGTGGCTACAGATATGGCTCATACAATTGATGCAGTTGGTAAACACACATGGCAAATTGAGTTTGTGTCCTTAAAATGCCTGTAAAATATTTGCGTATCAGTATCTGCAGTGGAGATTTGTGGGGATAAAAGGAATGTCCTTAGAGTTTCCATTTCTGCTTGCCAGGAGTACAGGGCAAAGCAATAGAAACCAGAGTAACCTTGAAGCAGAAGTTGTAAGGTGAGGACTTACACCCCAAATTTATCATCATACATCTCTACTGTTTTACATGTTACATGCATGGTCATACACACACACATACATGAAGAGAGAGAGAGAGAGAGAGAGAGAGAGAGAGAGAGAGAGAGAGAGAGAGAGAGAGAGAGAGAGAGAGGAAAGGGAAAACATAGACAGAGGCATAGAGAGAGAGACAGGAAATGTGTAATTTTATTTTTACATTTGGTATAAATTTTGTATAAAAATTTAATAAATTAAAAAATTGGATTGACTTTATGCACATATAGAAAGCTTTAATAATTATAAACTTCATAATTTGTCTACTAAGCTCATTACTATTTAATAATAATTCAAATTCTAAATGTGTGCTTATAAAATGTTATGTTCAGTAAGTATTACCACCATCAAAGTATTTGAATAAATACCTCAAAATAAAATTCAAATTTAAATATTTTTATTTTATAAATTTTAATAATGATTTGGTGTTATAGCTAAATGCATGCTTATTTACAGGAGAAAACAAGAGTAAGAAAGAAATTCATGAAAAATTTTGCACTAGGTCATTATATGAGATGTCAATGCATCATTAGATTTCTATGATTAGTATTTAAAATATTTCAGCATCCCATTAAATAAGTCTTTGGAATTAAGATTTTGAATATAATAACATCAATACTCTTTAAAATAGCAGGTGTAATAGATAAATGACAAGCTTAACAAATTGATAAAAATCATGTCAGAATTTTATGGTGTAAATTAGTGAATAGATTACCAAATTAATCTTTATAAGCAGATGAGAAAATAGCATTTTTAATCTTATTTGCATTAATGCAGTCTAGAAAACATCAGTTAGTGACATCCAGTGGTAAATGAGATGGCCTGAAGGAGTATGGTCATTATAAGAAAGCCCACTGCTCATCATTAAAACTCTAAAGTCCCCAATTTAAAGCTGAACTAGAACTTTACAAAATTTATCCTCTAATACATTCAGATGTTAAAAATGCAAAATAATAAGAGATCAGAATAATAGGTGACTCAAGCATCTTTCCAGATATCTTGACATCATTAACAAAATGCAGTTCAAAACTAATTAGGAAATATCAAAATATTGATCTACCATATTTTTTAACTATTTTATTGACAGCAGGATTGACTATAGACATGACTTGATAAAATAAATGGATTCTATTTTTCCTAAAACTTAAAAAAAATACATATATTAGATATACATGAAGTAATTTTAAGTGATGGTAGATGATATCATTTTCTCTAGTGTATGAGAATTAACATGCACTGTACAAACTTATGAGTTATTTGGTTATATACATTAATTCCAATTATAAAATAACACCAACAAATATTAATTAAAACATTTATAATTTGCTATGATAAAGTTGTGATGAGCATTGTCACTCTTCTAATGCCTTGTGTACTATCTACTGTAGCAGAAAGATGTGGACCTCTAATTTTACATATTAAGTGAGAATTTTGTCTATTCACTTAAAAACATCACATTGCATCTTCTCTGTGATCTGTCTGAATCACCAAGATCACTTCTCTTTTCTATTAGAGTTGTTTTCAAATAAAACAAGTATTGATTCAACCCAGGCATTGTGATACTATAATAGCTTCTATATCAATCTGTTATATAAAGTGGCAAAGACATGAAGAGCATATTGGTAATAGATATATTCTGGATACACTAGACAAAAGAAGGATCTGCACATTCACATCCTGGTTGATGAAAATTCAGACATTTAAATTTAGTGATTAAGAGATCAGGAAATTGAAATTTTGTGTTAATTTCTGTAAAATTTCATTTACTGTAATAGTTTTGGATTGTGTTTGACCCTGGATATAGAGAGCCTCAGAAAACAGAAACTGTAGATAAGGTAATAAAATAGGGCAATAAGCATCAAATAAAGACATTTGTTATGGAATTAATCACCATGATATTGCTTTATTTTCATATCACCTACTCCGTAAACTTTTCTACACTGGTGGCATATAATCTTTTGTTCCCATAGCAAATGAAACACATTTTTTTTTCTTCTTTTCCTGCTAGTGTTATAAAATGCTATGACTAAAGAAATGTGAGGAAAGAAGGGATGAATTTCACAGTAGTTAAATCAGGGGGCAGGGAAGGTGGTGTGGGTTTGGAGGACCTGGTCACATAGTCATGAAGCACCAGAATCCGAAGGCAAAATTGATTGATGTGAGTTTAAACTCAAATGACCACACCTGGAATGATGTCAAATATTTTTTTACTACACAATATGCTAAGTTGTGCTCCATATTGTAGGTTTGGTTGCACATTGACCTTTTTTTTCCAGTTGTGTTTGATTCTACCCTATGTCTCTGTGCTGTTTAGCCTTAGGGTCCTGGTGCTTCATGCAGGATCAGGAATGGGCTGCTGCTTGCAGTAAGTCTAAAACAGTCATTTGAAGTGCAGTCACTCCCATAGTTTTGCATCATCTTCACCCCAGCATAATTAGTAGGCAGAATAATTGCAGGTTGGAAGTTATGTGGCTTGGTTGGTGTCCCTATGGTACAGTGGATGTCTAGCCTGGTTAGGGGAGATGCCCCCTGCAGGCTGTGTATCCGGCACTGCCAGCTGTCTTATCTGGTGTTACTCGTGAAGATTCCTGGGAGTTTCAATGGCACTAGTTTTGAACCTCACCAAGATTCTCCTCTTTTTTAGTCATCTCTTTCAGAATCCATCCCTTTATTCTTCCATGTCTAAGTGTTCCTGTTTACATCCCACCCAACCTCTGTTCCATTTATGGACTCTATTTGCCCTTTTTAAGGGAGATCCATGTGTCCCCTTTGAGCTCTCCTGTTACTTAGCTTCTTGGAGTATCTGGATTGCAGTATGGTTATCATGTACTTTTGAGTTAATCCACATTAGAGTGAGTAGATACCATGTTTGTCTTTCTGATTTGCCATACTTAGAATGTTTTTTTTTTCTAGTTCCATTCATTTGCCTTAAAATGTCTTGATGTCATTATTTTTAACAGCTGCATAACACTCCATTTTATAAATGAACAGTTTCTTTGTTATTTGGTTCAAGGATATTTGGTTGCTTTAAGTTTAGGGCAATTACAAATAAATATACAGGAACATAGTTGAGCAAATGTGCTTGTGGTAGCATGGAATGTCCTTTGGGCATATGCCCAGGAGTGTTAGAGCCTGGTATTAGGTAAATCCATTCCCAGTTGCCTGAGAAACTGCCATATTTGTTTCCACAGTAGATTCACAAATTTTCACTCAAAGCAGCATTGGAAGTCTCTTGCTCCACATCCTTGCCAGCATAAGCTTTATCATTTGTTTTTAGTCTAAGCCATTCAAACAGGTATAAGATGAAATCTTAGAGACATTTTGGGTTGCATTTCATTATGGCTCGCGATTGTGAAAATTTCTTTTAAGTGTTTTTCAGCCTTTGAAGTTTCTTTGTTGAGAATATTGTGTATGGAACTGTACTTCATTTTTAAATTGGATTGTTTGGTTTTGACTTCTAATATCTTGACTTCTATATCTGTTTTTGGAAAGTAACTCTGTCAATTATGTGCTTGGTGTAGAATTTTTTTTTCCCTTTTAGGCTGATGTTTAGTCCTAGCAATAGTGTCCTTTCCCACACAGAAGCCATTCTGTTTCATGAATTCCCAATCATTAACATTTTTAAATTATTAGTTTTATTTATTTATTTTACAACCCAAATTCAGTTACTCCCTCTTTATTATCTTCCCGTCCCTCACTTGAACTGCTCCTCTTTCTTCCTCCAACCACTCCATCTCCATTTATATTAAAAATTGGCAGGCCTCCTATGGATATCTACCATCCCTGAAATAGCAATTTTTTAGCAAAACTAAGCACCTATTCTTGAATTAAAAGTGGCCAAGGCAACTCAGTATGAGGTCAAGTATATGGTCAGTTTTTGAGTTCTGTGAGGTGCTAAAAAGAAGCTATATTCTTTTGTTTCGGGTGAAATGTTCTGTAGATATGTATTTGGTTCATTTCACTCATAATATCTGTGAACTCCATTATTTCTGTTTTATATTTGGGTGAACTGTCAGTTGGTAAGAGCAGAGTATTTAGTATCTCATTAACAAAGTGTGAGGGTTGATTGTGATTTAAACTTTAGTAATACATCTTTTATAAGTAACACATCTTTTATGTGTGCTCTTGCATTTGGGACATAGATATTAAGAACTGAGACATCATCTTGGCAAAATTTTCCTTTATGAGTAAGATGTGTCTCTTATTAATTTTGAAGTTTGTTTTATTAAATATTAGAGTAGCAACAGCATCTGTTTCTTTGGTCCATTTGTCTGTAAAACCTTTTCAAACCTTTACTCTGTGGTACTATCTTATCTTTGATAATGAGGTGTGTTTCTTATATGCACCTATAGATTTAACATTTTCTTCGACTGATATATTTATTTCTTCTATTGTGCCTCAAATGCCCGAGATTCTCTCCTTAATCACTGATATTTTGTTGGTGATGCTTGGATTTGTAATTTCTGTTTTCTTACCAAGATTTTCTATTTCCAGAATCCTTCAGTTTGTTTTCTTTATTGATTTACTTTTCATTTTTAGGTCTTGGAAAACTTTATTGATTTTTCTCAACTATTTGTTTTTATCTTGGCTTTTTTGATATTCTTTAATGTTTTACTTATTTACTATTTAAGGATTTCTATCATCTTTATAGAGCTGATTTTAAGAGGGTTTTCTAGTGCCTTGTCTGCGTTGGAAAATCTAGGGCTTGTAGTAGTGGGTAGGAGTCTTTTTCCTGAGTTGTGTGCCAGAATGTGGTGATAGGAAAGGAAAGCATTTGGGATTATGCTGGGCAGGTGCTGTCAGAGTTAACAGTGCTGTGGTGACTTATCTGGTTTTCAGGAAGCTTGCTTGGCTTGGGATGGGGTAGAAGGCTTCTGGCAGAGGAATGGGCTAGGATATGGTGATATGGAGGGTGGGATGGTTGGTGCTATCATGGGAAGGTGCTGGTGGTATGTGGGTGATGAAATGGTGGTATGAAAACCTGTTTTCAGAGAGCTGACCTGGCCTCTATGGGGTAGAAAGCTTACAAAGATATATGAGCTAGATTATAGTATACAGGAGAGGAGAGGAAGTTGGTGTTGTGATGGGAAGGCATGGACAGAGGAGTGCAACTGTCTTACCTTGAGTTCAGGGAGCTGGTCTGGCCTCTGATGGGAGAGGAGACTTCTGATGAAGGTGTGAAAAATATTTCAATTTTAAAAGAAAACATATATTAAAACTTACCAAACATGGTGTAAAAAAAAAAAAAAAAAAAAAGAACAAAGCACAAATGACCTCAATGCATGTGCATTTATGAAAACATACCTTCCTAGACTTTTATCACACTTACTGAATGATCATTATTAAGACAATATTAAGGTTATATTAAAGGAAGTGTTAGGTATTGAGGTATTGAGAAATATTTTTTGGGACAGAAAACATTCCTCATACACAAGATTTTTATCAAATAGTTTAGATATTTCTCTACTAATTCAAATGATGCTTTTGTAGATTTAAGGATGTGGCTATCTCAATGATAACTAGGATTTCTTAGAGATGTAGGGTAGATAATATTGTCATTGTTACTTAACATATTCATATTGTTCTGGCTTATATCAAACTTGAAATAATTTAACAAATATATATTTTAAAAAAATATAGCAGTATCTTCATGTATTCAAGAGGGTTGAATGTGCTTAAAATAAATGTAGTCAGACAAAAGCTCATCTAAATGCAACCACATGCTATTGAACAGAGAACGGAAATAATCTATTTATCACCAATGCCATAAATAAGATGAAAAAGTACATCCAATTTTATAGCAGATTTTGTTCTCATAAGTTTAATATTCAAATGTTCTCAAGATAAATTCCACATTCTGTTTCTGCCATCATATTTTTAATTAGTATAATCACATCACCTCATGTGACCTTAGTGAATACTAATTGAATTGAGTGTGTTCAAAATTTACTTTATGCACATAGGAGACAGATTTAAAAATACTTGCTGAGATGAAGGTGTCTCTTAATCAGCTGGTCAGAATATATGGGGGATTATCTTCTCTAAATGACCCTACAGGTAATTGGAGTAATTACCTAAATGAAATTTTTTCTCATTTGACTATAATTTCAAAGAGAGCCATATTCAATTTTTCATTACTCACCATGCCCAGCAGATTAGTCTAAATTTTTTATGTGAGTTAAAATCTAGTCATGAGAACATGGGTCATTCAGCTTCTAAATATTGTTTCTAAATTAAAATTTGAAAACAGAATATTCTTCTTACTTGTTCTTTCCTTTATGAATGTGCAATTATTTCTCCTTATCAGTCATTTCTGCTGGACTTCTTTCCTGTCCCATGAGATCCAATTCTAACTACTCTTTGAACTTAAAGTTTGCTTTCATCTGCAGATGTATTCTAATAGAAATATGTGACAAAGTGTTGTCTGGCAGCATAATATGAACTTAACCAATTTATTCAAGGATAATTGAGTTGGTGTATTTATTCTGTTAATAAAACTCATGATAGGGGATTTAGCTCAGTGATAGAGCACTACCTGGAAATCACAAGGCCCTGGTCCTACCTCATCTTCAAAAGGAAAGAAAGAAAGAAAGAAAGAAAGAAAGAAAGAAAGAAAGGAAGGAAGGAAGGAAGGAAGGAAGGAAGGAAGGAAGGAAGGAAGGAAGGAAGGAAAGAAAGACGTCTCACCTCACTCTTTACAAATGTATTCCCATCAACAAATTCCAGCATCCACCTATATCTTCTTGTTAAATTGCAGCAATGATGTTTCATTTTTGTGTCTTTATTTTTTCCCTTATTTAACATTCTGAACCACACATACTCATTTTATCGCAGTAATATGATTCTGTTTCTCATAACATAAAAATGGATACAGAGAATTGTTCTATCAATACCTATATGCAAAATTTTTAGTTTTGTTTACACAAGTCACTGAACAGAAGTTCACCTCTAAAAGTTTTAACTGTAACAGATTCTCTCCATCTGCATATAGTTGTAACTCAGACCTCTGCATTACTTACAGTTAAAGCAATTTCTTCAGGAAAGAAGAGTGAATAATTCTTATAAAGTCTATGAAAAATGTAAATATCCTGATAAAATGTACCCATGACTGTGCATAATTAGTGATACAAATTTTATGAATGAAATATAAAATGCAAATATAACATATACTATATTGAATTAATGATTAAATAATTTTTATAGATGTGGTGAATAAATGAAAAGACAAAGATGATGCTGTGAAAAATACAGGTTGATTATTCAACTAAAATTTATGGACAGCAATTTGATGTGATAGATGAATTGAACCCTAGAAAAGTTTGTGGAAATTTAACCCCCAAAGCTCAAAAGTCATCAGTGAACAACTTCAGGTTTACAGCAAGAATAATTTCTTGACCAATTTTAAACGTTATATATTTAAGGTAATATTACCTTACATATGCTCACCTCATTCTTCCGTTGTTCATTTATACTGATTTGCATCTCTTTTAATTCATGTGTATATCTTCTTGTTTGCTTTGACTTGTAGTTAGTGTCTTTAGAAAAGGTGTTATTTCTATTTAATGCACATCTTTGAAAGTTTTATTGTCTATGTCACTGTTATTTTTAAATCACTGTGGTTTTTACTTCCCAGTGAAGACTGAATTATATTCGCCAATTTATTTTAACATAAAAACTTAAATATTATTAAGGAATATAAGTGGAATATAGTAGTCTTTATCACTGTGTCTTTACTTGGATTACCTGGATGTATAATTTTATCATTTTGTATATTGAAAATACTATATGTATATTAAAATTTTAGACCAACCTCCCTAAATATCTATCAGTACTGTAATGTGTTGTCTGTACAAGATGTGTGGGCAAATAAAAAGTTATTTTTTTGTCAACATCCATTTTTTTAAAAATAACAATAGGTTCCAGGGTTAGTTTTTACAGCCACAGTTATCCCTTCTGCTCTGGCATGGTTCAACTTCAGAGCGAACGTATGGTTTTGTATGGCTTTGTGGGGTTCCAGGGACCTTACCAAAATGCCACTACACCTTTCAGCCCTTTCGAGGACCAGGTAGGGGCACAGTGCCTCAGCCCTAGGAAGACTCCAGGGCCAGCTGGTGGAAGGTGAGGATCTTACCCACAGCCTTGAGGATGCGACTCCTAGCAGGCTGCTCACCTGCAGTGCACACACCTTCTGCTTGGGCACTTCGAGAATCCGCTCATTATTTGTGACCATCCCAACAACCACAGCTGTCCTGTTTTTTTCTGCCAGGAAGCTTCATCTTTCAACCATCTGGGACAGGGACAGAGGTGGCTGGCTAGTGTGACTCATAAATAACCTTTTAAGTACAACTTGATTGGAGGTAGACCTGTATAGCTTGACTAGGAGCCACAGGTAGATGTCCTGGCTCTTGGGCTCTCTGTGGTGAACGTCAACATCCATGATGATGCCTCCTGCTCCACCAGGGTCCAGAAAGACCGAAGAAATATTTTCTTCATGTCATTTTTTGGTGTTGTGGAGCTACGTATTCAAACTGAAAGTTTTCTTCACAAGAAGAAGCAAAATTTTTAGAAAAACTAACAAACAAAATTATATGAAATCAAAAAATCACAACAAGGTAAATAAGCTTTAGAAGGATGAAGTCTCTTGAAAGAGTTGAGTTTCACTGTACCCCTTCCCAAGTATATGGACACGTTTGCGGAGGAAAGGAGGCTAGGATCTCTACCACTAAGTTCTCTGTTGGATTCTTCATGAATCTTCAGGAATTCACATCTTTGGAGTTGTTACTCATGCTTTAGTGAGCTTTTCAAATTATACAGATGCCTTTGTTTCTCTAATACTCTTGAAAGTATTTTCTCAGCGATTGACCTATATTTGGCCCCAATAAACATCCTGGTATACTAAGCTAGACTTGGGTGGAATCGTTTTTTTGGTCTGTAACTGGTCCCTTACTTTCAGTGAATAACCACGCTTTAACTTATTTCCAGGGAAAAAACAAACAAACAAAAAATAAATAAAAAAAATAAAAACAAACAAACAAAAACAAAACAAAACAGTCACACAATACTTTTTCAAATAAAATTTTTCAAAGACTGTCCTAAGGACAGTCTTTAGAATGTTACTCACTGGAGTAGCTACAGCATTTTTTTAGTCTCATATTAATCCCACCTATTACTAATGGGAAGAAAATCTACTTTGATATTGTCCCAGAGACAATTCTGTTTTTCAACAGAATTCAAAGAGATTAATTAGATTTATCAAATACGATGTTTCATTCTGTCTCTGTCAGTCTATATGTATGTCTCTTTCTGTCTCTCTGTCTCTGTCTCTCTGTATTTCTCTCTCTTTCTCTCTCTCTGTGTGTAGAATATACTCAAAACACATTCAATTTACTCTTTATCCAGAATTTTATTGAATAATGTACTAATGATTTATCATTTTTATTCCGAAATTTCTCTTTTTAACACTGAAAGTTGCTATAAATTGTATATGATAGAAAGAAACAACAGTGACAAAGAATTAAATTATCTTCCAGTCCTGTGTCGATAATTACTTCCCAACCCAGTTTAAATATATACTTATAGGAAATTAATGAAATTATTAGTGCTATAAATATCACTTTTGTCTTCTGCTAGTATTTTCAATGCTAAAGTCTTCTAGATTAATTCATTTTCTTACTTGTTATTTAATGAGAGGCATTAATTAAAATACTATCTGTGCCCTCAATAATCTTCCAATAAAATTAAAAATATCTTTCCTTCTGAGTTTACTGTGATCGTAGTATATTGACAAAGACTAGATAAACAGTAAATAAAACTTCCTAATGAGTGCATACATCTTTAGAGTATGTTCAAGAATTGAGTATATGTCAATCTGTTGTGTTATACTTAAACAGAGAATTAGAAGTTTTTGAGAAATTACCATAATATAGTCATTTTAGTTAATCAAGTCCTATCAAAACTTCTAGTGAATTTTATTTCCGATTGATGACTTCAGAATTAACAAACAAAATCTGTTGAAGTAGTGAATGAAAGTGTTTTAATTGTCCAAACTGACACTTAGACAGAAAAGCTAGAACACAATCATTACAGCAAATACTACACCACTAAATGACAAGACAAATCTAAAAGTTTGAGAACAATTTATGGTACAAACACTGTGTTCTGACTATAAAGCAAAATAATGCAGTTGAAATTTCTCAGTCTTAGAGATATAAGTCTAGCACTTACAAACTTCCTCAGTGATCAAAAGAACTACTTCATTGTGCCATTTTCAAGGGAGAAAATAAAATTTCATATTCTTCCAACATAGGAAAACTAGAAAAGTAAATACTGAGCTTATCTATATTTGTCAAATTGGAATGTAAATCTTCCAGCTTTCATGTTAATCCATAAAAATATGTTTGAGAAATTTAAAGCATTAATAAAAAATACTTCAGATATTGCGTGCAATACTATTTATGAAATTAGAACTGCCATACTTATATTTTATTTTAGTATTTTGGGTTAACATTTCCGATATCCCATGGAGAGAAATAAAAATACATGAAAATAAGTTATGAGCTTCCAATCTTACTGGTCAGATGAGCTAACTTTCGTGTACTTAGACATAATTCCTTCTAGAATTTATTTTGTCTTATGCGAAAACATCACCTGGCTTTTCATGTATGTGTCCCTGAAAATATTCTCTGAGGTCTAAAGCCCACTATATTATAAAAAGAACAAAAAGGATGTTCAGTACATTGTGCTTTTGTATCCTTTGCATGAAGTGGCTTGAAGTTTGTGAGTGCTGTGACAGCCATTGTGCCTCTATTATCACTGCCCTGAATTTGTCCTAAACCAATACGAATAAAAAAGAAGACATGAGCCTCATTAAGAGATGTTTGGAAAACAATAAGACATAATAACATTTCACATACCGCATTACAGAAATGCCTGTGCCAAGCCAATCCTCTGTGATACCTTGCTTATATCATACAAGTCCCTGGAAAAATAGTCTAAATGAAGTTAGATCTATAGTGTCCTTTATCAAATAGATTAAAAAGGGCCATTGATGTATTTCAGTGTATGAATGTTTATCACAAATACTGACTCTGAATTTTTTCACTGAGACAATGTAGTGGGAGGTGATAACTTACTGCCACAAGTTGTAGTCACACACACACACACACACACACACACACACACACACTGGGGAGAGGAGACCATTACCATTTTTCTTTTGTTGAAAATATATTCTTTTCTCATTCAATATCTCCTGATTATCCTTTACTCTTCCCAGTTCCTCTCAACTCCTATTTCCTCCAGATTGACCCCCTCTGTGTCTCACTAGAAAAGAACAGGCTTCTAAAAGTAAAAACCAAAACTTGACAAATACAATGAAATAAGACAAGGGAAAAATAATTAAATTGAATCTGAACACAGCAAACCAACAGGAGGAAAAGGGTCCTAATGGTAGGCACAAGAGTCAAAGACCCACTTGCTTTCACATTTATAGCTATAATATAAATATACATCTCAGGGGAGATATTTGATGGGGACCTCCATATAGTCCCTCCCTCTGCATAATATCCAGCTATGTCTCTGCATCTCTTTCCATCTGAAGCCTCTCTGATAGTGACTTCATAAAGCATTGACCTAGGAGCATAAAGCATAAAAGATTATTAAGAGTATTTTTATATATATGAGAGAAAATTTTTAAGTAATTAATTAAATTTTTGAAATTTTGGGTTGTTCAAAACAGGATTTCTCTATGTAGGTCTGCTATTCTGGAACTCACTCTGTTCTAGGCTTTTAACTTAGAGATTCTCCTGCTTCTGCCTCTTGAGTTCTTGTTTCAAATCTTGTGCCACTATATGCATATATACATACACGAATACACACACATATATATATTTAGATATATTATATGATTTATATCATATATAACACACAGTAGTATAATATGTCATAATATTTCATATGTCATGGGAACATAATAGCACAGATTATAATGTATAATATTATATAATTATTACATGTAATACCTGCAATACATTTCATAATATAATATGTATGTGTATGTAAATAGACCAACTGACCAACTTTCTCCTAGCTCAGACTACTTCAATTGCTGCCTATACCCTTGCAAAGAAGACTGCTCCAAACCTTCCTGTACAAGACACAGTGCCTGGACAACAAATAACCTGATGTTCCCAGTTTCCATTACATCCCACCCTTCAGAATCACCAACTTCAGCATGAATCACCACGTGCAATTTCTATAGTCCCCTTCACTCTCTCCTCTTCCTATACTGAATTCTCCAGCCCATGAGCTGAACTGCCATTAAGAGTCTTCTATTACCTTCACTCTGTAATGGCTCCCTCTCTTCAGATAGTTCTTTCTTTCTTCTCCACTTTTATTGCTCTCCCAACTCAAATATTCTATTCTCTCATGTTGTCTTGCCACTTCTTACCTCCCATCCCCTCCACTCCACACCCAATTTACTAGGGAAATCTTACCTATAACCTCTTCCTAAGGAGATTCATGCATGTCTCTTTTTTAGATTCTCCTTTTTATCTAACTTCTCTGGGTTGTGTATTATAGTCTCATTCTCTGTTGCTTTATGTTTAATATCTACTTATAAGTGTACACATGCAATGTTTGTTTTTCTGGATCTGGGTTACTTCACTCAGGATTTTTATTTTTCTGATACCATTCTTTTTTGTCTGCACATTTTTTATAGCTGTGCAAATGTTCCACATTTTCTTTATCCATCATTTGGTTGAGGGGGATCTCGGTAAAGAAATCCCCAGGAATTCACAAGGATGATCCCAGCTAAGATTTCAAGAAATAGTGGAAAGGTTGCCTAAACTGGCCTGCACCTACAATCAAATGGATAATTATCACAATTGTCATCATAAAACCTTTATACAGTAACTGGTGGAAGCAGAAGCAGAGCTACACAGATAAGAAATGAATGGAGCTTGTGGAGTTCAGTCAAGGAGAAGGAGGAGGTATTATATGAGCAAAGGGGTCAAAATCATGATGGGAAAACCCACAAAAACCGCTGACATGAGTAAGTTGGAGCTCACTGACTCTGGGACCGAAAAAGGCCCTCTGAACGTGCATGACAGTTGTGTGACTTGGGCAGTTTGTGGCAGCCCTGACAGTGAGACTATAATTTATCCCTAGTGCATGAACTGGCTTTTTGGAGCTCATTCTGTATGGAGGAATGCCATGCTCAGGCTAGATACAGGGGAGAGAGGCTTGGTCCTTCCTCAACGTGATATGTCAGACTTTGTTGACTCCCCATGGGAGCCTAACCCTCTCTGAAGTGTGGACTGGGAATGAAGACAAGGTAGGGATGAGCAGGAGGAGAGGGTGAGAAACTGTGGTTATTATGTAAGAGGAATAAAAAACTTTTTAATTAAAATAAGAAAAAAGAATTTTATCAATCTGCCCAAATCTATTTATTGATGTCATCAAATAATATTACAGACATTAAACTCATTTTTATAACTAATATTTCCAATTATTTATTACATTAAATTATATGCTATTGTCTATAATACTTTTAAAGACTAAAAAAAAACTCAGTTTTCCTTGCACTTTAATTTTTGCTATGTAAACTATTATCATCTAATAAATGCAGTGTCCATTCCATGTTTTTTTTTTCCATTCAGAATACAGTCTCTGGTCTGTAATATGATCATATATATCTACCTGATATCTCTGTGAATTCTTTGTATAGAGATGTCATGGTGTTTAAAATAATGAGCAAAAAGTTTATTCTTACAATAAATGAGCCTGAAATGCAGGATTTTATATTTCACTAAATTTTTCCCAGGCCACTTCATATATTTTCAAAGATAATTTTATAATTCATTTCATATAATCAAGTGATAAAGTTGTAACATACCAACAGGAAACCAGATATATAAAACCCTCAAGAAATCACAGATAATATTATTAATAATATATCTCCCATACTACATGGTGTTTCTTTTATTTATTTGTGACTTATTATCACAGGCTGATCACATTAAGTTTAATATTGAATAAGTTATTAAATATTTGAATTCAGGAAATTCAATCAACACTCTGAACCATTTCCTCATGTTAAACTTTACAGTTGCTATATATAAAATGCCTAAAAAGCCTTATATTTTTTTTAAAAGTGATGCATATGTGACATTGATAAATTTATATTCCTTGTCTATAAAATTAATAACCAACATTTCCACAAAACCTATAAAAGAAGAATATTTAAAGCTCTTCATTTCCAATCATAACAAATCTTTCACGGTGAAAGGTAAAGCATCTTTGTACCTTTCCATAGAAAGATTAAAATAAAATCTGTAGTTGCTTTAAATTTCTTTTTATCGTCAGCATTCTCACTTGGGAAATGATATAGTAAAGAATAATATTATATATTATTACCACAATGATTTCATCCCATACTCTTTATCATAAAAATGAAGGAATCCCTCATTGTTCCATAAGAGTCACTCTGTGTATGTGTCAGAGTTTGTCCCCTTATGTCATAACCTATTTTAGTAATTTCAGCTGCTTAGTAAACTCAGTGACCAAGTACTTAAAAATGATGTTCTATAGTCTATGATACAGCTTATGAGGATTTTTGTAGTCTTGAAAAGTGTTTCTAACCTACTTAGAAAACCAAGCATACTAAAAGGGTAGAAACTTAAACAATGGCTTTAAGATTTTGCTTTTGGTTAATGGTATTTCCTTAGACATTATGTTATTTAGTAAGAATTTTTAAGACATAACATTTGAGTGAACTTTTAGTTTAACATGGAATTTTCCTTCTTAAAGCTAATGTTAAACTGAGAGTATTTTATTCTAAGGAAAGGCAAAATACTTTCACCTGAAAGAAAAGGTGACATTTCCATTCTGTACAGTCTGCTAAAAATGCCACATCATTTGCAGTTCTTAATCCATGATAGTGAGTTATGCAAAGATTGATTTTAAATGTAGCATTTTATTACTATGGAAGAAAAAAATAGCATTTCCTTAAAAATAAGATTAAATAGATATGTAACAGGATTTTAGTTACAGAGGTGAACTTTTATGCATACTGTTGGTTATGCTGCATTTACTGTATGTTTAAAATATCAGCCATAAACACCCTGAAGGGCAGGTGTTGAAATGGCAGATGGAGACTGCATTCCATCTGTGTAAAAGGTTAGTACCATATTGTAATACTTAGCATAACCTTAAAAATCCATAAGTTAAACTCTCTTTCTAGGCAAGTTTTATATTTAAATGTGGTTTGGAAAAATATGTTCTAACAGATTAAACACATAGTAAAGAGTATTGCTTTATTTTCACAAAATAATTAATCACGTACTGCAGAGATGTCGTAATTCTGTATTTTAACTGTTGATTTGTTTTTTTGTACATGCAAATATCTTCACAGTAAAATAAAATTTATCAATCTGTACATAGTACATCAACTCTAACAACTTTTAAATATTGAAACTATTATGGAAATGGGTTGATAAGAATTTTTTTTTCTCAACATAAGTAACATTTACTTCAGATGGGAAAAATGATCTGCTTATATATTAGAAAAATCTTTTAGAGAAAATAAGAGTTTATTATATGAATTAATCATTACATCTTTTAGAGATTATGTGGCCAACCTAAAACTAGTTAATTGGAAATGTGCTACTGTTTAGCTTGGCAAACCATGCCTGCACCTTATCGCTTCTGAAGATGAAACAGGAAAACATAAAATCAAAAATGCAGTATCCAAAGATGGTTGTTACTGTTAGAATTTGATTTTCTTAACTATTTAAAAGTGTGCATGAACAAAAACAAAATTTAAGACACATACAAGTATTAATGGATGACATTAAACATTTTAATTTGTTCACTTTTGAAGAATATTAAAATTGTATCCTGTTTGGTTCAAGCCTTGGCTACACAGTGAATATCATATAAGTCTAGGATCCAGTATGGATCCTGATTAAAAATGTAAACAAACAAAATAAAACTATGACTTTTATTGTATTACTTTATAACTTTGTATGCAATTTTATTTATTTTGAATTAAGGTGTTATTTTTAAATTAGACTGGACTGCATCTTTACAAATACCCTATATTCTTATGGTATATATTCATCAAATTTTAAACTCACTGTCTTTCTGTATGCTGTAAATATCGATCTTTAAATAAAGGAGCTGTTTTGGCCCATGACAGGCACCATAGATAAAGTAGGAGGAGAAATCAGAGCATAGGTAGGAGAAACAGGGCAGAGTCAGACAGACTGAGCCAGAAGCCTGAAGGAGCAACATATAAGGAACACAAGTGAGCCACGGGCCACGTGGCAGACAGATTAATGAGAATAGGTTGAGTTAAGATATAAGAGCTAACTAGCAATGTACCTAAAGCATAGGCCACACAGCATAAAGTTAATATAAGTGTCTGAGTCATTTCAGGGGCCCAAGCAGTGGCGGGTGGTGAAGGAGTCTGGGCCTGAAGTTCTGTGGTTCTGGACCTCTGGCCACCCAGGGACCAAGAAACCTCATTACAACACCCATGGACATTCACAAACATACAACAGCATTTCACCATCCTGGTTTCCATTGTTGGATTCTTTCCCTATATGATATATGTACAATCCACATAAAAATTATCAGTCTCTATCCCTGCCACGTCTCCAGACAATAGTGGAGGGGTTACCTGAGCAGGACTTCCCCTATGGTCAGGTGGGTGACCACTCGAGGTGTCATAGCAGAACCTACATCCAATAGGGAATAGAGGTGGAGGCAGAGATCCATGGCTGAGTTCTGGGTAGAGCTCCTGGTCCAGCTGGAAGCAGGCGTGGAGAGTCTGTGTGAGCAAGCGGATGGGAAGCATGAGGAGAGTTCCTGCGATGATGGCTGGCTGGAGCTCTGGGGAGATCACTGAATCAGGAGTGACCAATGGAGATCCATCTGTAAAGGGAGTTGGGCCTACCAAGAGTAGGAGGCTACTGGCATGAGCAGTGTGTGGAGCCTCGAGGAGGTTGGGATTATACTGTGTTCCTGTGTGTGTGGGCTGCCACCATGGAGCCCATTCCATGCAGAGGAATACTTAGCCCAGCTTTGACTTTGGGATGAATGAACTGGACTTGCCTGGAGTGAATGTGTCATGCTGAGCTGACACACCTTGGGAATTCTTGCATTTTGGGGGGAGGAGATGGGTGGATGGAAGGAGACAAGCTAGAAGGGTGATTGGGAGGGATTTGGAGAAGGGAAGGGGGTAGAGAGCAGGAAAATACATAGATAAAAATGACATTTTTTAAATAAAATAAATTTATAAAAAAATTATCAGTCTCAATATAAGAAATTCTGATTATGTTCATGGCTCAGTTAACTTGTCTATCACTTTTAATATAACTACAATAGTTATTTCAAGGACTAGAGAGATATCTCAGGAGTTAAAAACACAACTAATATACAAACAGAAAGTTGCCTCTCTTGCAGCGGACCCATGTTCAGTTATAAGCACCCATATTTTCTGGCTTACAACTGCTTGTAACTCCTCCTCCAGGAGATTCAGCTGTCTCTCCAGGACTTTGTGAGATCCTTGACTGATTAACACATATATAGGAGAACAGATATAACTGAAAATAAATCAGTAAAAAGTAGTTATTCTCATGAGTTGTGTGAATCCCCACAAAATATTTTCTAATTTCTGAAGTTATTCTCTGCACTTGTCCATCTCCTTTCTTATTCAAAGATACTTAAAAATAAACCAAAGATATTAATCATTACATTACAGGTAATATAGGCTATAATTTTTGATGTGGCTATTTTAGAACAGAGGATATTACCATCATCTGTTTCAATTCCTATAACACAATATTAATCTGAGTACTCTATAGTAAAAGGTTTATTTAAGTTTTATTTTTAAAATCAGAATATCTAAAATACCTAGGACAAATTGGTTAATTTGAAGTAAACCTCCTCAGCTAGGCTATAATACCTGTGATGTCATCATACAAAAATAAATACCAATGAGAGAGCTCCTATGGTGAGATTGACTCTTGAAAGAGGGGAGAGAGAAACCTTGTTTTTTTCCTAATTGTCTCATCATAAGAATAAACGAGAAGCCAACAAAAACTTCCTTCCAATGGCAGCAACTCCCATGTCCCAGTCTCCTCTCACTTCAATCCATTCCATACGGGTACTCCAGACTCCTATTCTGTTGTGATGAGGAGCAATCAACTTATTCACATGGCATACAACCTAAAAAGATACGACGATGGTCATACGCTAAATCATTTAAGAGAGAAAAATTATAAACCACAAAACAGGTTTCTAGAAAAATAAGTTACATGTACAGTTCAAAAAGACTATGGCAACATGCATAGTGCCTGCACATGTCTGCCACAGATGGGGTTGTAGAGCTGAGAGGAAAAGGGAGCATAAGTCAGTTCCCTACCCAAGAAGATGGCTCCATTTGAAAACCACTTGCAAATCAAAAGTCGTTTTCTCCATGAAAGGCTCACTAGGGAAACAAAATGGTAGACCCGTGTGCAGCAGTAGATGATCAGCACAAAATGAACTCGAAGGCATCTTTGGCATTTCTTTGCCTCATAATATTTTATCAGGGATGCTTCTTTCTTAATTTCTTCTTCTCCTCGTTCTTCTTCAATTTTACAGTTCCTATTTAAAATATATTATTACTTCCATTGTTTGTTTTTATGCTTTCCCCGTGTGTGTGAATCTGTGTCTCTGTGTCAACAAGTGTTTCTCTTGCTCTGTCTTTGGCTCTTTTTCTTTTGTTTGTACTTTAGCCTTATTCTGACTGACTTGCTTCTCTGTTTAATTATTTCATGCTCAGTAGGATTCTAAAAGTGTGGACCAAGAGGGTAGAGGAGAGAGGCTGGAAGAAGCTGAGAGGAGTTGAGTGAAGAGAAAATATAATCAGAACGTATTGTACAGAAAAATATATATTTTTATAAAAGAACAAAAAAATTAAATACAAGATTTAAAAAATTTACAGTAGCCTTTAAGTCATTGAATTATTTTTTCAGTACATTACTTCAGACTTGAGACTTGGAATCAAATTATAAAATGATCTTCAACTTTGCAGCTTGGCGTTATATTTGTAGCCTTTTGCCTTTGCCGGTCAAAATGAAAACACAGCTCAATGGTCAATGCTCAGAAATGTTCAGGTTGAGGACTGAAAACAGAGGTTTGAAAATGGGTAACAGTTATTTTACTCACACTGAACATTTTATATAGATTAATAAGTTAATTCTCAGATAAATTTTGCCAGAATACTAAAGATAATTCATTTCTCAAAATCAAAAATGCAGTATCCAAAGAATGTTGCTATGTTTAGACTTTGATTTTCTTAATTATTTAAAGCTGTAAATGAACAAAAACAAAATTTAAGACACATACAAGTATTAATGGATGACATTAAACATTTTAATTTGTTCACTTTTGGAGGAAATTAAAATTGTATCCTGTTGTCAGAGACAAATCAAAGTTCTAATGGCTGCTATAAATCTGTCTCGGTTGGTATACTGATGCCTTCCAAGGTCTGTGAGTTATAACATGAGCAACTTCTCTAAGCTGGAACTTCACTGTCACAAAGAAGTCAAACTTTTCTGTTGTTGTGGGATATTTGTACACTGCATGAAAATATATTTATGTGATTGGTTTAATAAAGAGATAAATGAATAGGCAAGAAGTATAGGCATGACTCCCAGACCAGGAAATAGGAAGTAGAAGATGAATAAATGTGTCAGAGAGACACACGAGCCTGACACACAGAACGGGATAGAGGTAAAAGACACATGATAGATGATAGAATAATAAAAGTATGGATTAAGTTATAAGAGCTAGCTAAAAACAAACCTAAGCTAAAGGGAAAGCTTTATAATTAATAATAAGTTTTCATGTCAGTATTTGCAAGCTGGCTTGAAGGACAGAGAAAGGCTCTTTACATTCTGTTTGAGTTGGAAATACAGCACAGCAAATAAATGTCGTCTAGTTTTTTCTTTTGGTCACCTTTCACTCTTTTCTCACTTCAATCTTAAATGGAGATCATGACAAGAACCTGATAGAAAAATCAGTTATCCCAGCTCCACACATAATACTCTATTGCTTTAAGACATACGATAACATATGAACCTAATTATGTCTCTTTGACTGAGGGGTAATGAGTATTCATTAAAGAATAGGGTGGGAGTAGAAATATAGAGCCACCTTATCAATCAATCTCTCTCTCTCTCCTTACACCTCTACCTTTCTCTATTCTTTCTTTCTCTCTCTATCTACCCTTTCCTTATCCTCTCTCTCTGCCTGTTTCTCTCCCTCTCTTTATCCTCTATCTCTCTCTCCTTATTTCCCTCTCCCTTCTCCTTCCTCTCCCTCCCTCCCTCTCTCGCTCACTCTCTCAAGCATGCAGAAACACACATACCCTCCACACACACTCATGCAGCGGATGTTGTCCCATGACTCAGCTGAACACCTGGATGGAAATTGTGAGGCGTCTTATATCATAAGCAATGTGATAACAGGTTGAAAGAAGAGATTTAGAAATCTAGAAAGTAGAAGACAGAGGAACAGAGTGTGGGCTAAAAGGGGGAGGAGAGGAAAACTGACATCACGGAAAAAAGAAAGAATCCTTAATATGCAAAAGGCCTGCAGGGTCATTTACATCCATGTTACTTCTCAGTTCGTGAATATCCTAGAATTATGAGCACTTTGACATTGAATATAGACTGTGCCTATGAAAACACTCCAAAACAAAGCAACAAGGAAAATTTAAGGTTTGAAAAAAGGTTAAGGAGGAGCATCTAGGAGACTTTGGAGAGAGGAAAGAGTGGGAGAATCATGTAATAACATAGTTTTAAAAATTAAAATGTTAGACTATATATGAGATACCCAGGTGGATAAGTTTTGCTCAGTGTTTACTGTGCTTAGCATGTAAAGGAAAAGAATAAAAAATGTATTTTGTAGTGGAACTCTGATACCTTTATTGAAGCTTTCAAATTTTACCATAAAGTGCAGAAATAGTAAATAAACCTCTTGGAAGATAAGAAGGAATTGTTTAGTCATCTATCGGTGATGAAAATGAGCCTATATGAGATAAACTGTAATCCTGCAATTAAAAGTGTTACTAGCAAAACTCTTGATTATTACCTCTAAAAATCCCTGGCCTTTTAAATCAGACTTGGATTATATTTTAATTATCTTTAAATATCAAAATTTATTTTCTAGGTTTTTGATATTTTAAATATGCTGTAATTACTTTTCCATATAAAGTTAATGCTAGAATATAGTAGAGGACTTTTAAAATTATACACTTGATGGAGATAAAGCAGAGAAAAAAAAACCAAATGTAACATTGATCCAAATGCCGGCACACATACCAGTGTGTCAGTTTTACATCTGGCAGGTCCATGATGATAACAGATCTGCTGAAGCAGATGCTTTCCTGACAAGCTATTAATTAGAATTACAATCATCTTCCCTGAAATGGTCTTTAAAATAAATTGTCATCTGTAAATGGATGAAAATAAATAGTTTGTCTCTCCCTCCCCAAGCTCCTGAAATAAAAAGGCCAAAGACAAAAAGGCTTATAAATACGGTAATTTTCCAGTGGGAGTGTGGAAGCTGTACCTCATGTTAAATCACAGCTAGTCTTCCTGTAATTGGAAGTCTTTCCTCACATCCCTAATTTCAAATTTCTCTAAAAGCTTTACATGCTAAGAGAGTGTTTCTGTTATAGTCTAATCATTAAGCATCAACTTTATCTACATGCTTCTGCTGAACAAAGGATATTTATTATTTTTTTTTTTTAATTAAAGAGCATAAAGACAGCCTAAACAATCCTAAGGACTTTCTATCTTCATGACTGTATTTACTACAAGGAAAACCATGAACCACTCAAGATATTAGCTTCATCTATAAATCCTTAGAAACCGTAAGTTTTCCTTTCAAAGACACTTGGTAAAATATTGAAATGTAACAACATCATTTAATTGATATAACAATCTTTAATTACATTAAAGAATTCATATTTTAATATATTATGTATCAACTTTAAAAAATTATTTTGCTTGAAAAACATTGCCATCTACCTCCTTTTAAATGTGTTCATTAAAGGTAATTCAAGGGGCTGGGAATATAAATCAATTTTTTCATAACCTTGAGAAATCTTATGAAAGACAATGTTGACTACATGCTCCAGTGGTGGATAGTAAGAGACACGCTCAGTGATAAAATTATGGCTCCAGATTCAAAGAGATCATTTCTCAAGAACGGGGGGGGGGGGAGGGAATAGGGAAGGAGGGAGGGAAGGAAGGAAGATAGAAAATTAGAGAGACTCATGTCACATCAACCTCTGACTTACACACAAGCACACAGGCACACACCACATAAACACATAGGTATATACCTATACCAACAAACATACAACACACAAATAGATAAATAAACATACACACAATGAATGCCCAACATACAAACAAACTCCACTGGACCACGTAGCACCTTCAAATACAACACAAACAAATAAAATGCATAGAGATTTGATACTAATTAAATGTTTTAATGAAAAATTTATATCTCATAACTTATAATGGTATGTCATGTTGTTCTTAGAGTGTTCATGTGTTAAAGTCTTTTATGTAACTGCCAAGTGAGTGCCAAACTAATTCCCCTTAACTTTCATGGACATCTGGTATATTACTTAGAACTGTATAGCATTAGGTAAGATGGGTTCTTATTGATATGCTGGTGATACTTTTACTCTATAATTTTTTGTGGAACATGTAATAACACAGTATCTAAAATATAAATTAAAAATATGAATATGAAGATTAAAAACAGCTAATGTTCTTTTTTCATATTATTTTGCCAGTAAGCAGTATGAATTTCTTTCTTGACATTGTTATATGTTTCAATATATTTCTTGATGTAATAATAAAATGCTAACATCAATTTAAATTTTATTATTTACTTGTATATAATCTTCCTGTGTTTCACTGTACATGGAGATATAGCTAATTTGTATCAACTTGACACATGTTCTAGTTATCTGAGAGCAAAACCCTTTACTGAGAAAATACCTTTAAAATCATGTTCTAAGCAGCCAAGACTACTATGAATTTTTTAATTCTCTATAGGTATTAGAGGCCACAGTTCATTGTTGGGGGGCCATACTATACAGGTGGTCTTGGGTTAATAAATAAGCAGGCTAAGCAAGCTATAGAAGGATCACACTCCATGCCTCTGCATCACTCCTTCCTCCAGATTTGTGTTCTACCTAATACCTTGCATTGACTTTCCTCAGTGAACAATGATCAGGATATTAAACCCAAATAACCCTTTTCTTCTCCAGATTATTTTTGGTCAAATATTTCACTACACGAATAATAGACCCAATGAAAATAATGTACTTTGTGTTGTCTGTGGAGCTGAAATGCCTGTGTACATTTCATTACACTCTTATGCATTATTTTTTTCTTTATAAATATCATAAAATAACTTCTATAAAAATCAGTAAACATCAGTAAAAAATATGTTTTATATAACAGGGATATTGATCAAACTTCATTTTAAAACATGTTATTTTTATGAAAAGTTTTGGAAATAAGTTCCAGAGTAAGCAGATTCATTTAAAACATACAAAGGTTGCAAGCAGATTAACTCAAACTAAAATAATAAAATCTTACACATCACCAACATGTAGATACAGACATAGAATACTTTTTATAAATTCTTTAAATGTCTTATTGTAAATAAAAATGCACAGGAATATAAACAACTGGAGGATAGATCAAGTGTCTAGTTGTGTCTTTTTTTCTGGTGCAGACTTGGTCTTTAATAAATACTTGTTTAATTTTTTAAAAAGAAAGGTACATAATGTAATATAATTAGAAAAATACAAAAAAAAACTTTACCAGTATGCTGATGTGGGAATGCATTTATGTATGCTGTGAATCTCAATCATTAAATAAAGGAGCTGTTTTGGGCCATGACAGGCACCATAGAAGAAGTAGAAGGAGTAATCAGAGCATAGGTAGGAGAAGCAGGGAGGAGTCAGGCAGATCAAGCAAGTCACCCAAGGAGCAACATGTAAGGAACAAAGGTGAACCACGGGCCACGTGGCAGACAGATTAATAGAAATGGGTTGACTTAAGATGTAAGAGCTAGCTAGCAATGTGCCTGAGCCATAGGCCAAACATCATGAAATTAATATAAGTGTATGAGTCATTTCTGGGGGACTGAGCAGCGGCGTCGGGCTACTAAGGGGTCTCAGGCAGCAGGTCTGTGGTTCTGGGCCTCTGGCCACCTGGGACTGTGAAACCCCAATGCAACAATATTCTCTGTCATGTCCAAATTTGCAAATATTAGAAAGCCTAATTTAAGATAAGTTATTGGATATCATACATTGTTGTTTTGTATAGGTTATAATGTTACAAAATATGTTTCCCTTATCATTGAACTTTCTTTGGCCTTATCTGAACTTTCCCATCATACAGCCAATCATGTGTCTATTAAAATGAAGCTTTTTCCTCCTGCTACTATTTGTTCCATCAGCTTTATAAAACAATGACCCAGAGCCAGAACTTCAGAAGCCATAATTTATTTGGAGTACAAATGATAATGAGCCTTATGTAATTAATCAGACACTAATTCTCTATTATAAAAAGTTTCACTGAAGATTTTGTTTCTTATCCATTTGCCAATGAAAGTTTAGCACAGTTTATCTCCAAAGTCCTCTATGTGACTGGGGATATAGTTCAATCGCTTGAATATTTCCCTCCCATGAAAAGCCCTAGATTCTACCCTCATCAAAAAATCAGAATCTTCTGACATTATAACAGCCATACCTTCTCTGTGCGCTTGGTTTTAGAAGCTTTTTCACCATTTTTTGTGGTCAGTAGTAGGAGGACTCCTGTCAATTGAAAGACCCTGTTATGAGCCACAGCCTGTCATGTGCTTGCCTTCAGGTTTATCTATATAGACAGAAATAGGCCACTGGACTTCTTTCTGCTCTTAAAAAATCAGTAAAGTCTTCACAAAGAAACAACAGACTATTTCAATGTCCAAATCCTGAGTATACGTGCTTCCTACCATAAACACCAGCCTTTAGTTACTGGATCAAGACTAAATAAATTACATGATATGGCTAATGAGAAATTAATCTTTACCAGGACAAGATGGGGTGTCAAGCAAGACTGAAGCTCTGACAAGTTTATTGCAATCAATTTGACTTTTTTACCCTAATCTAAAACACAATACAATAGTGATTGTCAAGATCAGTAAAAGGGTAGTTGCTAGGATTCAATAACATTTGTCAGCTCTACAGTGTATACCATGTACACGGGATTAATGTCTAATACTTATGGTCCCATCAAACATATATTTATTTCACTGACTTCTATGGAATGCAGAGATACACAGGCACTCTGAATTCTTTCTCTGCTTGAAGGAATGCCTAAGTTTCTCAAGAAATAAAAGACACACTGTCCTCCAGGATCCATGGACTCCAACCTGAAATATCTATGATGCATGCCTGCTAAGGCTGTTAGACCAAATATAATCCATGATACTTTTAAAGCCACAATTTTCCAAGCCAATGTATAACAATAGCAAGAATATATCCTCCGAACTGTAAGTCAGTAGAAAGCGTACCTTTAAGAAAATGTTATCATCAAAGGTGTTTGTGTTCTAACATTAGAGGAGAGCAGAGGAAAAAAATCATAGAGAAAATGAATTCAAAGACTTCTTTCATTGGGAGCATTCAGAAGTCAAGAGTAATATACAAGAAAACTTGTGTAACATTCTTACACCTATCAGACTGCATGATCATATCTTCTGAAAACCATTTTTATAAACATTTTATAAACAAAATGATGAGACAATAAAACACATTTTGAGAATTATGATGCATAACAATAAACTTCAATATTTACCTTCTAAAATAACCTAAAGTATCCACCAAAGCCAATGCAATAAAAGTGGCTGAGGGATTAGGTGGAGGTAAAACAGACAGGGAGATGAGAGTACTAATGAATTTTAAGTGAGGAATGAAAGAATTAGGGAGATAATGGGGACAGAGGAAAGAGGTAAACACCAAAGGGAAAAAAGAAAGAAGTGATAAGTAATAATAATTTGATCTGAAAAAGTCATAAAAGACATACTGTTTTCTATTTACCTAAAAAATAAACAAAATGCATGTGTTTATCTATCATACATATTTAAATGCATATTTCCCACCATAGCTGGCAAACATCCTTCAATCCCAAGTGTCAGGATAAAAACCCAAGTATCAAGCATGAATAGCCTTTTTACAAGATACCAGTCAGGGAAGTTCAAGACTATAAAACATTATAGGTTATAGTTATTGTTTTTAGTTGCATCTTAGAGCTAGAAGTTAAGATCTTATTGCTGAAGACACTAGCTACATCTGATACTGGGAACTGGATTGCTGAAAGTAGGTATGACCGGAAAGTTCCTCCTTGAGGATTAGTTTTATAAGGTTGGAAAATCAAATCAAGCTTACAAAAAAGAGAGACAACCAACAGCTCTGCATCACTAAAATGCCTATGAACTTTAACAACACCCACCATGGAAAAGTAATGCTTAAGGGTTCATTTAGTTGTGCCTTATACAGCTTGTAGCTTGGCATTAACCCATAGTTCACTAAATAGAAATAAACCCCAATCCACTCAGCAGGAGGGAAATTGTGCATGGTGCTAGACATGTAAACAATTATCCAATTTTGTAGAAGACCCTATATCTTACCCTTGAAAAAACCAGAATTTATTTATAACTACTTTAATATTTATCCTTATACTCAAGCAAGTGTAGCTGTTGTCTATCAAAACAGAACCTTCCTTTCTTAACAGAAGAAGACCATTGCAGAAAATTGCAACTAATTTTAGTGCAGCTAAAATGTGATCAGGTGGTGCTTAGCCTTAACTGACCCATCTTCAACAAAACTCTTAAAACTGAGGCTTAGAGAATGTTTCAAAAAACAGGCAGAGAGACTATTAGAGCCATCTTGTTGGAAATATAGGATAAAAACTTATATACCCACCGATTTCTATAGTAACTGGGAATGTTAAGCACATAGGATTGTCTTTCCAGTGGAAATGATGTAAACCAAACCATAACAACAACAAAAACAAAATGAAAGACAGAATAAAGCAAACAAACAAAGAAACAAACAAGAAAACAGAATCAAAACAAAACAGAACTGTTTTTCCATCCAGAAATCTATTAATTGGAAGTGATTGAGTCAGGTGATCTACTTTATCTATTGGGCCAGACCATATCAAGTAACTACAACGAGGAGTAGAGGTGGCTACTAATCTACTATCGAATTGATCCTTGCATCCAGGGGCTCCCCAGTCTCCCACAACCAGAACAAGGCAGAGATAGCTTATAGCTCAAATGACCTCTACATTATTGTATGACAAAGAGTAGGCTACAATTTTTCTGAGACCCTTAAGCTAACACAGGTAGAGGAGCCCAATTTCTTGAAAAATATGATATATTCCCTGAGTTGACTTTTAATAGAATTATGTTTTCTTATGTACTAAGACTTGATTACATCAGGAAACTGTTTTTGAACAAATTCTACTGAGCTTAAACACATTGAGTATAAACTTCTTGATATCAGTTTCGTTAGTAGTCTGTATCCAAGTTGATAAAGTCAATTTGAACAATATTTGGTTTTTCACAGATTTCAACCAAAGAAAAGGAAAACTCACAAAGATTGTCAAGTGTTTTGAAAGACTGTGAAAATAAAACAAAACAAAAAACCAAAAATAAATAAATAAATGAATGAATGAATGAATGAATAAATAAATAAATAAATAAATAAAACCCAACAAAGCAAAAACTGAAAATGAGGGAATGTCTGTTCTTCATGGTTTCTACAAATGTGGTGGTGAAAATTTTGGAATTAGTGAAATATGTCATATTCCCTTCTTGAAGACTTTTCATACAGACAGAACACAACACCACAAAACAATAAAATCTACAATCACTATGCTTTTCCATGAGGATAATTCTCACTAAAACTGAAATTTGGATAAAAGCAATTCCTGGAAATATTTCATAAAACAATTCTTTATTTTTTCTGTTTATAATGAACAAAATCATACGAGCAAACGTTAGAAATCTTTTCCTGCATGATAACATTGTTCTGAGCTAAAGAATTTTTCTAGAATTTAAAATTATAGGGATTAGAGAACAGATATCATTACCTAAAGTTCAAGTGATAAAAAAGTCTGCAGGGACAAAAACTCTACCCAAAGTTTACAGGGCAGCACAGAAAGATAACTGCCAATCACTCTGACTAAAAATAAATGTGTTTCAGGCATGGATTTAGTTATGAGCCAAAGTAAATCACAAGTCAACTTAAATTAGTAAATGTATCTATAGTGCAGTTTCATCAAATTTAGTCTCTAATCTAATTATATGATTCAGGATTCCTGAGTGTTAAACACATACAAATAAACTCCCACAATTCAAAAGTCATGAAAAAAAAAGAAAGAATTCTGAAACAATAAAAGCAGAAAAGAAGATAAAACTGAGTCTTATTTCAGTGATAGAGAGCTTGTCTTGGAACCAAGATGCCTAAGGTTTAGTTCTCCAAAGCAAGCAAACAAACAAACACGATTAAAAAGCTGTAGCATATCAAGTAAACTGATTCAGTTGTTACCAGACAGTATTATGGAATAAAACCATCTTACTGGTTTATATATTTGATAATGAAATTTGAAAATTACAAAAATTCTATTATAAAATAGTTGTACTATTACATTTTTATTCTAAAAAGTGTTTTAAACAAAATTAAGATAATTGAAGTTTTGCTGATATTGTCCCAATGATTATTAGATTCCATTTTTTAATTGTGGTGTATAGTTAATATCCTCTGAGTTTAAGGAACACCTCTCTGTTGTCAATGTTATCTTCCAGCAGAAAGTTTTGACATTTATTCAGAAAATAAAACATTGAGAAGGAGATTTAGCTTGAAAATAGAGTTCTTAGCCATGCATGTACAGAACTTTAGCTTTAGTACACAAATACTAATATTCAATATTTTAAATGCCTAACAGAAAAATATAATTGTGCAGGTGCTCATTCTGCCTATACTTCATCCTTCTGTAAGATGTGTTGCTGTGTGCTTCAGCCAGCTTTAATAGTTGCTTCTGTGTGTATAGTTCATTTACCTGTAAATTGATGCTGGCGTCACCTGCTGTCAGTCTTCCATTGTTCAATCCAGATTAGTCAGCCCTAAAAACACACACATATCACCAACAAAGTACACTCATACAATTGTATTTTCATATAGTTTGCATACACGTACATGAGCACATATATGAGAAAACAATAATCAAAGGAAAAGTGACTATAAACTTAAGGAGGGGGCATGAGATAGTGACAAGGGAGAGTAGCTAGGAGGGATTAGATTCAAAAATGAAAAGTGAAAATTTTACTTCCACTAAAACACAGTTAAAATTATATAGGTAAAATTATTCAAACTTAAACTCTAAAAGATGTCTTTCCCTCTCTAAGACAGTGTTCCTCTGTGTAGTACCAGCTGTCTGTAAACAGGTTGTCTGCAAACTCACAAAGATTTGTTTGCCTCTGCCTCCCTAATGCAGGGCTTGAAGGTATTCACCACCACTGCCTGGCTAAAGCAAAACTCTAAAAACATACAGCAAATAGTAATTTTTACTCATTTATTGGCCATTTTTAGGCAGAGATAAACACAGAATAGTGTTCTTATGTGGTCCAGTTTCCAATTGAAATGTTTCTTGTCTCATAAAACCAAAATACATAAATAATAAAATGTCTCTTGAAAATAAATTTAAATAACATACAGCAAATAAAATATGGGTAAAATCCTGTGAATATTTTATTAATTTAATTGCATTATAATTATCATTTAATATATATAAAATTATAGAACTGTAAACTAAATCCAGTGGATATCACTTTACACCCATTAGAAATAGTATACAAATGGATTTTTACTACTTTATGGACAAATTGTGAAACACTGGATATAAGTATATAGAATAAGAAAAGGGAATTTCTAAGAAATACCTGGAGAGCAAAACTGAAGCCCAAAGGCTAATGTAAGTAAAATATATTAGAACATATCTAACCAAGAAAATCAGATAAATATATATGAGTCCATGAGGATAGGTGTTAGTTGCTCATCACATCATTATTTACAAGAGGATTAGGTGGAAACAAAGCTTCCATTACTTCACAGATAAATAACTAATGTACGACATATATTAATAAAACTGTGGTCAGTAACAAAGATATTGAAATAAGTTACAGAATGTACATATTTTAGAAACATTAGGAAAATTAAAAAATAATTATTTTATATTGTAATGCATATCTACATAAGAAATCTTTGAACACAACAAGTTCCTGGTTCTTAGGAGTAAGTATGGGAAAGGTATTAATTCTAAAATGATACCAGATATTGTTATAATTATATTTAAAAATTAGGTTATGCTGATAAATGTTGTTTGTATTATTTGTTAACAATCAGTGTATTTTATATTATGTAAATTGTAATTTAATATGCCTTTAAAACTTAATTATTCTTCTATTTCAGAGTGAATAACCAGAAATGAAGATATGTTTTCTGACAATCTTCTAAGTGGCTTTTAAAAAATATGATACTATGTTTTCTCAGGTTGTCAAGGCTGTATTTACAAACGTAATATAGAAAAGCTTGCTTCCCCAAAAGGAAATATTAATATCACAGAAATCCTCTACTATGAACACTTCTTGCTGCTCTTTCATTCCCAGGTGTCAGATTTAATAAACCAAATTTTCAAATAAAATAGAAAACTCCAATCCCAAACCTCAAAAGTTTACTTTTCTTTATATTTATTTTCTACTTTCAAAATTCCCTAAATGTCCTTCATTGTTAATAAACACAACTGTCAGCAAAAGGATATTTTAAAGACTGATATTTCTTAGTTCAAAAGTTAGAGACTTTTTTTTTATATAAATTGGATTCATCCATGTATTGTGAAGTATTCAGACCTTGTGTTTATTTTCATTTGATTTAACTTTGTGTAGCTTGTGACTTCTGTATTAGAGTTGAGAAATAATTACTTTTTCTTATTAAATTGGTGAACTTCAAAGTCTTAGAAAATTTTATGCATAGAAGATTCTGAGTATAATTTCTATGAACAGGTAAAACTCTAATCATGAATTTGTAATATCTGTCCCTAGATAAACTTATTTAAATGGTTTTGTTTTACAGTCAGAAAGATTGACTGACCATGTAAGCAAGATTCTTAAAATAAATTTTACTTTATTTTAGTAAATATAAGAATGTATCTGCATGTAAAGATGACTTATACAGCCTAAAATTAAACTTTGAATCTTAAAAATATATATCCAACCATGTGATGATTAACCAAGAAAACTGCCATACCTAGAATACACCGTGTAATTGCAATTGGTCAAAAATGTTAAGCTTTCTTTCCTTTGAATTCCCGAGAAGCTTAATTATAGCTATAAAAATAATATGAACTCTCAAATTATTTTTATAACTTCTTTTATTTTTGAAATTATCATATAATTGTATTATTTTCTTATCTCTTTGTGTCATCTAACCTTTACCACACTCAATGCTTTTATTGAAATTCATGTTTTCATTTTTATTAAGCAATTTTATCTTATATATGTGTATTCATAAGTATGTATACTCTGAAATAAAGCCTGTTAAGTTTTTATAAAGTTACTCACATGTGTGGTGTCAGTGCTGACCATTTGGTGGTAGGTAACAAACTGTTGTGGTCTTCCATGAAGAACATGATTTCTCACACTCTCATCAATATTTATTTACCAAAGGACTAGTGAAGCCATGAATCTTTGATAAGAAGCTACAATCTCCATTTTAACAAACCAGTATAATGCCTAACTACTTTCTAAATATATGTCCTTAAACCTATCAATTGACATATCTACCAGCACTCATCAAGGAATTTTATCTTTGCAAGAGGAGGTGATCATTACAGAAAATCATAGTCAATAAGTGTAAACTGTAGAGCTCAGTTCTATGGATACATCTACAAAACTGTTCACTTATCTCAGAGCGGCTTAAAGAATACTGAAGATGAGTGGATGGAAAGGTTATAAGAGCCAGAGTCAAAGAGTTCCATAAGAAATGTTATCTTCTAGTAATGTCAGAAGTACCTCGAAAGATTTCCCCAGCAGGACTGGCTGCTGAAACACGAGAGAAATGAGAACACAAGTCATGTTAATGTGAATGCAAGAAAGCCCATGAATCATTAACCCTAAAGAGGCATTTGTGGTTCCTTATTTGATAGAGTTACAAATAAAGAATAATTATTCATTTTATCTTGAATCCATCTACAGTGTTATATTAGCTTACTGGAAAAGCCTTGTGAGATCTGGAAAGTATATCTTTGTACTACTTCTATAATGAGTAGTGTCCAAAAAATTAAGCTTATTTTACAAACTGGTATATGAAAACATGAATATCTATAATGTAGTTTGACAAAATGACCATTTAACAAACATAACTGTAGTAAGAAGTTTCTCTGTCCCACACGACTGGCCCCACAGCCATTAATCACAAATAACCATAAAAAGTCTTATATTAAATACAAACTCTTTGGATTATGGCTCAGGCTTATTACTTGCTAACTCTTACTCTCAAATTAATCCATGACTGTATTTATGTTTAAGCACGTGACTTGGTACCTTTTTGCTCATAGAAACATCCCCATCCCAATTCCTCTGTATCTAGCTGTCTTCTGCTCTCTGCTTTTCTGCTTTCCAGAATTCTCCTAGTCTGATTGCTCTTTCTTTATTTCCTGTCCAGCCAATCAACAATTTATTAAACCAATACAAGCAACAAATCTTTACAGTGTATAAAAGCAATATCCCACAACAATAGCCCATGATTATCCATGGAATTTGATTAGATTTACAGTAAAAAGTATAATTTCTTTCTTGTATGACAGGGCTCAAATCCAGTAATAAGAGTTTTAATTACTCTTAGAGATTTTGTTAACACTATAGCACCAATATATGCAATTTTCCTGGTAAGTGGGATTTATATAAGAAAAATAAAAAGAAAAAAAGAAAAAAATATTATCCACTCTTCTATGGGCAAGTATTTTTTAAATTTCTTCTGTATCAATCATATCCTTAAATAAGGCTTCCTGAATCAATTTACAAACACTTTTTTGAGATAATGAAAGTGTTATTTTTGAGATCATATATGAATTGTGTGTTTTACAGACACACAGGTTTATTGTTTAACCCAATTGATGTGGGATGTCTTTCTGTACACTGTGAATTATCACTGAATAATAAAGAAACTGTTTCGGCACATGGCAAACAGTCAGAAAATCAGAGCATAGATAAAATGGAAGGAGGACAGAATCATACAGAGACACTGTAAGCTGCCACTTGGAGAAAGCAAGATGTGAAAGTACTTGTAAGCCATGAGACACACAGCGGAACACAGAGTAGTAGAAATGGGTTAAGATGCAAGAACTTGCTTGCAATAACCCTGAGCAATAAGCCAAACAATTCACAATTAATATAAGTATTTGGGTGATTATTTAAGGCTAAGTGGCTGAGGAACTGCATTTCTAGACCTTGGGCCAGATGAGCAAGAAACTTCTGACTGTATACAATGTCTTCATAATGGTTGAAATTACTAAACTTTTATATGGTCTATATGCTAAGATAAAAATGTATTGTTATGTTAAATTTTGATCTTTATTTAAAATATACTAGTTGTTTTAAGACTGAAGCAAGTATTTAATATTTTAGAGAGATTTTCTTTTACTAGAAAAAATGTGAGGATTCTATTAAAATAAATTTATTAGTAGCTATTATTTTTGATAATATAAATATATTGTAGACTAAATCATGTAAGTCAAAGAGAGCAGAAATAACCTGTAAGCTATAGAGACTTAATTTTTATTGCATCTTGTTATGCCATGTACACTTGATGACCTTGGGAGGCCCGCAATTTTCTGAAAAGAGAAAGAAGAGAATTATATTGAAGAAGGGATGAGTTGGGTGTGGAACTTGGGGGAGTGAGAGAGAAAAGGCTATGGTTGAGATGTTTGAGAGAACAAAAAAATGAAAAAATCGTATACAAAATAAGTAGATTTATACTTCTAAACTCATGCAGATACATGGTCTTATCCATGTGTTCATGTATCTCTTCCCAGATCCTGTACACTTCAGGAAACTTGCAGATATGACCTTCACATTCATGTATTACTTTCATTTAACATAAACAATTGTAATATTCTCCTTACTTCTCTGCTTCTCATTTTTTTCTTCTCCTCTGTTCTGTTATCCTGTTAGAATATGTTGAGCTTGTCTCACCGTAATAGTTCCATTTTTAAAAGAATGAAAAATAGCAGAAAATTTATATTGAGAGTAAAATAAAAGTTTTGCAGACATGCATGCACATTTCTGGTGTGAGTCTGATTTGATATTATTAAAGTTTTAAATATAATCCCTGATGATACAGTACTCAAATATACTTTCAAGATATGATTAGGCAACAAGACTTCTGTTTTGAGTTGAACTCCCAATTTTACAATGGGCAAGATGAAATTGCCCCTTTGTTCCTAATACTTTTGCCCGTGAAGGTTCAGTAATAAGGCTCTGTCCTCAAAACCCTTGACCTGCCAACGGGCTGGACTCCTGAAAGTTCTTCAACCTTGAAATGCTGTTCTTCATGAAGGTGGAAAACAAAAATCTCATGTTTATAAATTATCCAGTCTCAAGCTGACTTGGTTATTTTACTTATTGTTTTGACTAAATACCTGAGGATGAGCAAGTTAATGGAGAAAACTTATTTCAACTTACAGTGCAAGAAAGTGTCTACTGTCTACCACTGTGAGGAAGCACCTTAGAGAAAGAGGCAGCTCTCAATATGCCATCCTTGGAAATAAAGCAGAGTGAATTGAAGTGACTAACACCAAGCTCTCAAACCTCCACATTCTTGACATGGACCTGCTTCTTCCAATAGATCTCTATCTCCTGAACGTTCCACAACAGTAACCATGATACCGTCTGGGGACAAGTGTCCTAACCCTGAATTCATGGAAGTCATTCACACATCCCACAAGCATTGTTACCTCAGCACAAAGCACAACTCTTGCTTTATTGTCCCATGTCTCTAACAAAAACAAAAAATTTTATTGATTTCAGTGTCATATCCAGCATAGCTCCCGAGATTTATTTGATGGGGTCTGTGAGAGAATGGAGAATGATAGACAGACAACATAGAAATTGAGGAGCTAGATTTTTTCAGAAATCTAGAACAGTATTGTAAAAACTTGCATGTTACATTTATGAAGTTGAACATGGAGGAAGGGTTATTACACACAGGGATTAAGGAGAACAATTCTTAATGGAGACAGATTTAGCAAAGCAGGAACCCGAATGACCATCTCAGCTTGTATTGTTCATAGGTCACCTTCCTATGGAACCTGCATGTCCAGTTTAAACAGCATACTGTCAAGCAGTCAATATAAGAACAGGTTCATGTCCAGTGGCTAACCGATGCCACAAAGAAACCAATCTCCATACGGAATTTTTTCGATGTCCATTTTTCTCTTGAAGTAAATTGGTGCTGCCAGGGTTAGACCTGTCTCACTGTCCAGAAAAGTCTAAGTTCTTAAAACCTTTTAAATGCCACATTATGTAGGTCTTAGAAGTGTTTGAAGATTACCTATCTAATTGAATTATATCTTTGTATACCTAAAAATCTAACTTTCATTTCTTAATAATACATTACAATTTTAAATCAATTACATAAATATCGTATCTTAAAAGAGTAGAAAAATACATACAGCATAAGAGAATTGACCTTAAATTTGTATCAATAAACCAAAATCCATACCACTGAAAAACAGTTTGAGATTAAGAGCTGATTTCCTGATCTTAGTACATTCAATAATCTAATTTTTAAAAAATCATTCATATACTATATCCCCTTTTTCTTCTTAGAAAGACATTAACTATGACCATTAACCACTTATAATGAAAACAAACATTTATAAGCAATATTTTGGGAATTTGGGCATAATTTTCTATTACTACTTCCTGCTGACTGAGATGGTGTTGAAAATCTTATGGGTTCTTGAGACTGCATCATAGTCTGCAGTCCTGAAGCTGATACAGACATCTCTTCCCATCAGGTTTTTTCAGGTAGTCTTGGTTAATGAAACCATATTTGCCTGGAAGCAATCCACAGGTTCTCATCTTCTGTGGAAACAAAAGTAGAACTCTTCCAAAGCAATAAATCCTTGGACACAAATTTCAAAATCAAAATACATTTAAAAATATATATTCTTGTTTAACTTAGCCTTTGCAATCCATTTCTTGTCTACAGTGAGCTCATTAATAGTTAAAAAATTAAAAGAAAACATAATAATAACCAAAATCCAGATTTTGTGTCTATTTTCCATTTTACGTGTCTTATAACATTTTTATTACTCTATTTCTCTTTTGGGGACTTTCTCTACCCTCTTTCTTTTTTTCTCTGAAGCCTAAGTACCTTTTACACACATTGTCACCTGTTTACAGGGTTTTTTTTTTCATCTGAATCTGTTTTATTGTGAGTCTTTAATCATCTTTCAACCAGAGAGCTTTTAAAATACACTCTCTTAAAGAGCCCTATAGCTTTTGCAGAAAAAGTTGAGTCAGGAAGTTCTCTTAAAGGGACTGTGTCTCTGTTTGCCACCAGCAAACAGAGCAGACCCAAGAAAATGTTGCTACTAAGATACCGTCTTTGCTTCCTTTTGGTTCAAAATAAACAAAAACCTTAAATCAATCACATGCTACTGAGTCTTCTGTGAGACTTAAGGAACTGGCCTGTTTGCAGCTTACATTCCCTGCCACCAGTCTGTGGGCACCATTTTGAATGCGATCTGCACACCATGCTTTTTCTGTACAATGACCCACTTCAGATACACAATTTGGAAGCTGCTTTAGCTCAGTTTCTGTGCTAAAACCCTTTTTAAACTTTCTCAGGCTTTAAGTGGATATAGACCCACTTTGGGCACCACCTGTAGTAATAAGGTCTCTTAGCCCTGGGCGACCAGGTGTCCAGACCCACAGACCTGCAGCCACAGACCACTTAGCTGCTCGCAGCCGCTCAGGCCTCAAAAATGATTCAGATGCTTATATTAACTTTATGCTGTTTGGTCTATGGCTCAGGCACATTGCTAGCCTGTTCTCTCATCTATACTCAACCCATTTTCACTAATCTGTCTGCCACGTGGCCTGTGGCTCACCTGTGTTCCTTACATGATGCTCCTTTGGGCTTCTGGCTCGGTCTGTCTGAATCCACCCTGCTTCTCCAACCTATGCTCTGATTTCTCCTCCTACTTTTTCTATGGTACCTGTCATGGGCCAAACAGCTCCTTTATTTAAAGATTGATATTCACAGCATACAAAAAGACATTCCTACATCAAGCCCTCCATGAGTAGGCAACTGTGGATTGGCATAGACAGTGTGTGGAGCCTTTAGGGGTAGGACTAGACTGTGTTCCTTGAATCCCATTCCCTGCAGAGGAACACCTAACCCAGTCTTGAATTTGGGATGAGGGATTAAGACTTGCCTGGAGTGGATGTGCCATGCTGAGCTGACCCACCTTAGGTCTTCTTGTCCTTTAGGGTAGGATAGAGGGGACGAGGAGGGTGTAGACTGAAGGCTGAATAGGAAGGGGAAGCAGGGGGATACATAGATTATAAAGGATATTTTTTATAAAGAAAAATAGAATGAATGGTAAAAAGTGGCAATGGTAATAAATTGTCCAAATAATCAGTGATATTTACCTGGTCCTAGCCAATAATAAAATATATAAAATAGTAAGTCATTTTATCTCTAATTTTTTTTCTGATAAGTTTCATTTTAAGTGGTTTATGGTACTAAAGAAAATCAACATTAATTATTTATCAAAAATCATAAGCACTGAACATCAAGAATAAGTTTCATTTTATTATTTTTTATTTAAAACTCTTGCCATACCTATCACTGCTTCATTCTTTCCCCCTTTTTCCAGTCCCTAACCTCTTCCTACCCCAGACTTCCTTCCCTTCCCCAAAGAGGGCAAGGAATCCTAAGGTGAGTCAATTAGGTCTGGAACATATAGTTAATGTAGGTCCAAGTCCCTCCTCCCCCAAGTATCAAGGCTGGGTAAGGTGTTCCTCTGTAGGGAATGGGCTCCAAGGAGCCAGTTCATGCACCAGGAATAAACTTTGCAACTGCAAGAGGCTCGCCAAGCTATCCACACTGTTTTGCCGTCATCTATATTCAGAGGATTTAGATCCATCCAATAAAGTTTCATCAGGTGTTATTTCGGAGTCAGTGATCTCCCAACATCTCAGATCAGCCATCTCTGTGTGTCTCCCATCATGATCCTGATGGGGAGAACATGATCCTCTGTTCATGCAGTCTCTCCTTCCTCTATTCAGCTAAAGCAGTAGCTTGATCCAGTTTCTTTGAGTTTTCACTAACTTATATTTATAGCATATAAAATTCTGAAATCTACTTTATTGGTACATTTTTATATCTTGATGCTATTAATTTTGTATGTCACTTATTAGGGAGTCATGCCTTTATCCTTTGAGCAGCCATACACTGCTTTATCTTATAAGCCAATTGAGGAGATTCATTTTATCATTGCATTGTTATTGTAAATAGACTATTCAGACTGTAGCACATGTGCAAGAAATGTTTATTATATTAATTTGGATAATTAGCTGTATAGTGTATAGAGTTTGACTTTACCTGAAAATCTCGGAACAAGAAAGTGCAGATCTGGCAGTTAAAAATATCAGAATTCTCCTAAATATTCCAGCTTTTGAAACAGATCATGAACTCAAGGCTGTCTGATGGCAATGACAGTGAAGCTCATGGTGTTAATGGTGAATTTGTTCTGCATAAATAAGATCTTCAAAATTTAGAAATCTCAGTGTTTATGGAGAAGCAATAGAAACTTACTATTTGTCAAAATATAATGGAAGCTACACAGGCAGAAACCTGACTGACACTCAGGGTTTCTGCCAGTAAGCCAAAAGACATGAGGTAACCTGCCAGTATTTTTAACTTTAAAGGTTTTCCAAGAAGAAGCAGCAGAATGGTTTGATAGAACAGTTTATGTTCTTTTAAGAATAACAAATTAATAGTTTATAGTCCCTCTTGTTTAATTAAAGATCTAATAATAAAGAAGCCCTAAATTCGATCTTTGTAAGGAGACACCTGGATGTCTTTATGGGTGACAAACTATATTACTCACCTGAGAAAAGAATCAGTAGCCACCTAATGCCTTCTGTGGGAGTCAAGATAGACTCCAGACATGAGGAATACACCATGGATTGCATAGTAAAAATTCCATCAAGGCTCCAGAAGAGCTTACAGAACAATTGTTCATTTAATTCTTTAACCACTCTGAGTAATACATCAGGCTTATCTCAGAAATTCTTTAAACTAGCATCTGAGGTATGGAAAATGATTTTTAATAGTGGATTTGCATTAGCTTGAATGGGAAGTATATATTATTGAAGATTAGCTTGTATGAATATCTTCCTTTTTGTTACTTTTCCTTTTAATGCATTTTCTTTCATATTTTATTAAACACAAGCCTGAAGTAAAATACTTTTTGATCATTACTTATACTTTTGAACACCTCAGCTCATCTTCCCCTGAAGATTCCTACCAGAGCTTTTCCTCACATAATGATAAAGTGAAACTGACATTGATGACAGGGAAGCTGTCTTGTCTCGTTTGCATGCAGTTTTCCTGTACTTGAAATCAAAGGGAATGGTCAGAAACGAGAGGAGTATAATAGTAAAACCTACAGAAACATCTGACCAGTGGTACTGGGAGCTCACATCAGTGGACTAGTACTGAGAAACTTCATGGGACAGAGCCAAGCCTTCTGGATGTGGATGAGAGTTCTGTGACTTAAACAGTTTGTGGGGCCTCTGGCAGTGATATCAGGGCTTGTCCATAGAGCATGAACTGGCTTTTTGGGACCCTGCTTAGCCTTGATTCACTGGGGAGGATCCTGTCTCCCCCATGGGACACCTAATCATCTTTGAGGAGGAGATGGGAGGTAAGATCTGGCTGGAAGCTGGTAAGTTAGTAGCAAGAGGGGACTGAAAAATGTGGTTGGTGTGTAAAATGAAAAAATAAAAAAAACCTCTTAAGTAAAATAAATAAATAAATAAATTAATTAATTAATTAATTAATTAATAAAAAAATAGTATTTGTTCTCCAATGTGGTGATAATTTAAAAAGTGAGTTTTTTTTCTGGTAATTTTACTTCTACTTGTGGAACCTTTACTCTGAAATGTTTTTAGAAGAAGAGGTCACTAGAATAAGAATGTATCTCATAAATCTTCTCTAAATTTTTTAATTATTGATTAACATTTTTCTACTTTGTTTTCTTCTCTATTACTTTTGGAATGCTGCCTTGTGTGTATTTTATTCAGAATGTTTTCAGAAATTTAAATTTTCCACAAATGTCATCATTAACATTAGTATTTCTAACTTAAATATTCCACTCCCAAGTCACTTCAGTTAGATTTCTTTTTCTACTAGACCTTTAAATAGAATATAAGCTTTTGCTATAAATACAATCCCAAAGTCAATTTTCACGTATGCATGTATTGCAATAAATAAATACTTGATCTGTTATTATAAAATAAAAAGAAAAAATGAGAGGAATTTCTTATTTTTTCTATAGGACAAAAATGTCTACTTTGGTACTGTTTATACTACAGACAGTAATGTCATTTTTCTTTATATATTTTACTAGTTTAAATTGAATATAGTGCATGCTGTGTAATGAACATACCTTAACTTTTTCTCCTTTGTGCTGTTGAAATTGAACCTAGTACTTTAAATTTACAAGGTAATCATTCTATCATACAGCTACACTTTCAGCCATTAAATGGATACATTGCAGTTTTTAAAATATTTATATACTTTTACATTTCTGAGAGATTTACCTACATGAATGTAAGTGTGTTTTGTGTGTGTGTTTCTGGTTCACACAACAGCCAGAAGGGCCTGTATCACCTGGACTTGAAGTGACAGATAGCTATGAACTGTCATGTAGGTAGTGGGACAGAACCAAAGACCTCTGCCAGAGCAGCATGTAATCTACAGTGCTAAGCCATCTTTCAAGCTCCCAGTTCATGCCTTTAAATTAATTATTTACTAATATGAAATTCACATTTGCATTTCTAAAAACAAGGATAACAGATGGACAGATCAATTGAGGTTTATATTATTTTAATCCATGCCCAAATTAATGTGCAATTATCCATGAGGTCAATGTGGATTTCTTTCTATGCTATGCTAAGGTACTAAGAGAAATTCATAGTGTTTCAAATGGTCTTTGTAGGAACCTAAAATGTGATGGTATAATAAATATATATTTATGAATATATGCATTTTTCTTAATATTATTTGCCTTCAAACTGTACATAAAGAAAACAAATATTTGATTTACAAAATTTTATTGATTAGTTAAGAAACATAAACTTAGGAAGGTTTATATCTATGTACTAAACTGGAAAGATTCATAATATAGTTGAAATGTATTTACTATTAAATTCAGTGTTCTGATTTAGTATAAAAAACATAATATATGAAGTTTTGGCAACATTTCTTCAAATTAGCCTGAGGGAGGGGAGAGAGAGAGAGAGAGAGAGAGAGAGAGAGAGAGAGAGAGAGAGAGAGAGAGAGAGAGAGAGAGAGAGAGAGAGGAAAAAGAGGAAGAAGAGAAATTGTTGCCTAATGACATAAAAATTTGAGAATATTATCTTGTAAATTAATGCTTATAATATTATTAGCTCTGTGGTAAATATGTGGGAAACTGTTAAATATACCTATAACAGCTGGCATCAAGTGCTTTTCTCAAGACAGCCTTTGTGACAAAAGTCTATTTGAAATGATTTGGTCATTAATTTTTCTCGATCATATTTAAAAACTGAGTAGTTTTCTTATCTGAGTTTATTTTTAACATTGGCATTGTATTTGAATTTAAGCCTTTGGGACTAAGAATTAAAGACAAGAGATAAGATGAGACAAAATATTGTCATAAATATTACTTTTTAATAGAAGAATCACAAAAATTTTCTGTGTCAATAGGTGAGAAATTATTTTAAAGTATGGGTATGATCAATTTAAACATGCCTCTCTGTAACTTAAATGTGCTGTAATACACATAATAGAAGGATTACACTCATAATATAGACATTAAATATAGTGACTTCCATTTCTTTTGTTTTATAAATATTAAAAACAAGGCATTCAAATGATTTCATCATAGAATGTAAGTTTAGGAATATAGGCATCTGAGTTCAATCCTCCCATGAGCTACATAAACTTGGCAATTTTCTTAAATTTAAGCATTCTTTTTCTCCTCTGCATGTAAAGAAAAATTACTATTCACGTAAAATGCTTAACCATTTCTGGGGCCATATTTAGCAGTAAGTAGGAGTCATTTCACATTTAAAGTCTGATCTTTTACGCTCACATAGTGTAGAATGAAATGTAACCATGGTGTATAGCATAAAGAACAAGATGAGTCACCAGCCAGCAAAGACAAATCTTCTATTCTTCCTTTCTACACTTTTATTTCACACGGTTTAAAATGCAGTCTCATGAAGTGCAGCCTCAGTTAACCCTCAGCTTACTATGTAGCCAAGGACAAATTGAACTCCTTATCTCTTTGCTACATATTGCAATACTGGGATCACAGGTGTATTCCATGTTCCCTGATTATGGAAATTCAGTCAAGTAATTAGGTGGCAAAAATTTACTAATTCTTAAGAGTTCATTAATTATACTTCACCATTTTATCTTTTCAAAGGCCAACAGAAAAATTTACCTTCAATAGTTTTTGTTAGTTTTTATTATGAAAGTATAACTATAAAGTGAACATTTAATACAATTTAAGGTTTTTTTTAAAAAGGACATTATTATAACAAAATTTAGATATGTTTCTATCAATAATATTGAAGTAAAAATTAAATTTAACAATCTTCTGTAGTGATGTATTGCAGATTTAATAAAAATAGTCTGGAATATCAGAGGACAGAGTCACCCACACAGCCAAGCCATGAAGGTCAGAGAGTGGTGTTGGTACATGTCTTTTATCCCATCACTAGGAAGATAGAGATTCTTATATCTCTGTAAATTCCAGCCAAACAGAGCCAGGCATTGGTGGCACCCAACTTTAATATAGACACTAGGAAAATTGATCCAGAAATTGAAATAGCTAGGCAAGAAAAGAAAGGAAAAAAAAAGGAGAAACCAGAAATAAATTCTTCCATTTATCCACTGAGCTCAATGTGGGGTTCAAATTAAGACCCTGAGATTAAGAGTCTCATGGTCTATGGACTGATTCTATTTTATTCTAACTTGATTACATTTTAGCTTAAACATATTAGGAAATAACAGTGGCAAAGAAATGATTTAAAATAAGGGTTAGTGATAAAAGTGATTTCATACTTCTGTTACTGAAAACATAATGATACCATACTGAATATGTGTATTTTCCACTGTTATGTACCACTTAATTTCCATTCCAAGAAGGAGTTGCCCTAAGGCTCTATTTAAAGTAAGCCTTTAAATTCACTCATTGCCTTGGGTGACAGTGGTGTTTTGTGCAATAATATATTCTTCTTTAGAAAAATGAGATGAATGAATGACTAATGAGGAAGACTTAAAAAATCTGAACACCTAAGTGCAATGGAGGATTTCTCTGAAAGGACATTTTGGACACCACCCATGACAGCTCCCTCCCTGCATTCCCCCCACTTCCCCTCCCTTTCTTTCCATTACATTAACTCTGAGTGTTCTTCAACATAGGTATCTCACACTTTAGTATGTTTCCCTTACTTTTTATTTACTTCCTGGAAAAGCCAATTAGGAAAATAGTGACTCTGAAAATAATAATAATGAAATATTCTACAGATTTTACTCAACTTATAGTATTGTGGAGATATATAAATTATTTGAACAAAAATAATACAGATACTAATATTTACAATTAATCAATGTGTCCTCATGAAACTGAAAAGCTTCTGTAAGGCAAAAGACATGGTCAATAAGACACAATTGCAGTCTACAGAATAGGATAAGATCTATACACATCCAGCATCTGACAGATGTTATATATTTCCAAAATACATAAGTAACCCCAAAAATTAGACATCCCAGAAAACCAAATAATCCAATTAAAAATAGGGTTCAGTTTTAAAACAGAGAATTCTCAAGATAAGATTATCAAATGGCTGAGAACTACTTAAAGAATTCTTCAACATCTTTACCCACAAAGGAAACACAAATTAAAATGACTCTCAGATACTATCTTACACTTTTCAGAATGGCTAAGGTCAAGAACACAAGTGACAACTTGTACCGAAATTGATGTAGAACAAGAAAAAACACTCATTTATTTTTGTGAGAACACATACTTGTACAACTTTGGAAGCCAGTGGTAGTTTCCTCACAAAAGTGGGAATCAGTCTACCAAAAGAACCAGCTATATCATGCTTAGTCAAATAACTCAGAGGATGCTCAATACCACAAGGACACTTGTTCATCAATGCCTATAACAGTTTTATTTGTAAAAGCAAGAATCTAGGGAGGACTTGACTGTTCCTAAACTGAAGAATGGGTAAAGAATATGAGGTATCTGTACACAATGGAGTAATACTCAAATGTTAAAAACAGTGACATCATTAAATTTGAAGGCAGCTGGATCGTATTACGGCCCGTAGACCCAGAGAAGCTAATGAGGGCTCAAGCAGCAAGAACTGGGTGGATCTCTCTAGCAGGGGAAATATATGATATCTCATGGGGGAACTTTGGGAAGGTGTGGGTGGGAACATGAAGGATCAGATGATGGATTAGGAGAGTACTAAAAGAAATGACTGGAAATGCGGTTTTTCACTTAGGGATCAGCTAGAAACTGTAGATACTCCCAGATCTACGAAAGAATATACGGATCCTGAACTGGCCAACTCCTATGACCAAGAGAGACTTCCAGTGGACGGATTGGGAGACCAACCCAATACCAAAATCTTTGACTTACAATTTGTCCTGCTTATGATAAGTGGTTGGATAATGGTAACACAGAGATTTGGGGAGTGGCCAACAAATGACTGGTCCAGCCTCAGACTCATGTCACAAGAATGAGCCAGTCTCTGATACTGACTGAGAATCTAGAGGTTTGTTGGCCCAGAGTACTAGGCTAGAACCAAACACATTTGGAGAAATAAATAATATCAATATAATGACTCCTAACAATATTCTGTTGTAATCATAAACTGGTACCTACTCCAGTTGAGATCAAAGATGCTTCTCTAGCATCTGATAGAAACAGATACAGAGAACCACAGTCAAACATTAGGTTGAGTTCTGGAAATCTCGTGGAAGAGCAGAAGGAGAGATTGTAGGAGCCGAAGTGCTAAAACAAACAAACAAAAATTACAAGAAAAACCACAGAATCCACTAACCTGGGCTAATGGTGCTGATCTAAGCTCTACATATACATGAGTGTTGTGTAGCTTGGTTGTTATGGGAATCCTGAAAATTGGAGCAAGGGCTGTGCCTAAACCTTTGGTTGGCTTTGGGAAACTATTCCTCTTACTGTGCTGCCTTTCTCAGCCCTAGTAAATACGCACTTAGATTTTAGTGTTATTATAACTTTATATTCCATGTTTTGTTGATATCCATTCAAGGCCTGTCTGCCCCTTTTTTTAAAAAAAGAAATTGTGGAGGAATGGGTTGGGAGGACACAAAAGGGAGGTGAAGAGAGGCAATGGGAAGAAAGAGAGGACGGAGGGGAAACTGCAGTCAGGATGAAAATTAAATTAATTAAATTAATTTAATAATATACACACAGATATTTTATAACGAAATGATTGTCAAAATAATAAAATATTTCATAATACAGAATACTACACCATTTAAAAAGCATAGTTTGTCTACCTCATTTTCTAGCAATCATGAGAGTATAATATTACCTATTTATTTTTATTTTGATAAAGCTATAAATAGGAGCGTCCCCTGCCTCTTCCAAGTCCTATATGAAAGCATACTCACTGAAGCCCTGTTTTGATTTAGCTATTATGAGCTAAGAAAAATTCAAGATTCAAAATGTCATATTTGAATTTTATTTGAGGCTCTTCAAGTTGCTTTAAGGCAAAGTTATTAAATAAACATCCATTGCTAATTTTACTTTTGGGATAAATATCAGCTGCTATCAATCTTCTACTTCAAAATTAATTGCAAAATAAATAATGAAAGCTACTTATATTGATGTCTATAGTCAAAAGTTATTGTTATTAAAATTAAAAATTGTCAAAAATCAACCAAAGATTTTAATATATAAGTAAAGCTGAAATCAACCAAAGTATTCCTAATAAAATTATTACTTTAAATAATTAAATCATTAAAAGTTAGAAAACTTATCTTTAAAAGTACTTAATTTGTGAACAAAAAAACACTAAATAATACGCTCTAATACATCACATGAATAATTTCATATAAAGTTGCTCTCAAAAAGCTTTCCCAGCATATATAATTAAAATTTGAACAGTATGACTTCTTTTAATTTATACTATATAAATGTGTAATTGTAAGATTGTGAATGAAATAAAAAATGTTTTGTGGTCTTGTTCAACATGGTTTTATAGAATATTTTTTTAACTAAGCAATAATGTCCTACCTTTTATGCTGCACAGTACTAATTTAACTATGTAGAAATGTGTTGCAATTGCTTATGCTGAATTTATTTAATGACATAAGGATGTGTGTTGTAGTAGTAGGTTCTCGGGTCCCAGGCAGCCAGAGATCCGAGACCCACAGACCTGCTGCCCGAGACCGCTTAGCTGCCCACCGCCGCCCAGGCCCCCAGAAACAACTCAGACGCTTCTATTAACTTCATGCTGTTTGGCCTATGGCTCAGGCACATTGCTAGCTAGTTCTTATATCTTAAATCAACCCATTTCTATTAATTTGTTGGCCACGTGGTCCGTGGCTCACCTGTGTTCCTTACATGTTGCTCCTTGGGCAGCTTCAGCTCATCTGTCTCTGACTCCGTCCTGCTTCTCCTACCTATGCTTTGATTTCCTACTTCTTCTATGGTGCCTGCCATGGCCCAAAACAGCTCCTTTATTTAAAGATTGAGATTCTCAGCATACATAAACGCATTCCCACATCAGTGTGTTTGATTATTTAAAGATGTGTTGCATTTGTTTCACCTAGACTGTCTAAGGTACCCTATTGGTCTAATAGAAAAATGAATGGTCAATCGTTAGGCAGATAAAGGATGGTACTATCTTGTTTTATTAGGTTTCTGGCCCTGAATTTCCAACCTAGCCTCATGGCCCAGACCTTTAGACTTGCAGGCCTTCCAGTCTGAGCAGTCCCCAGCAGTCCGGGCAGTGACACACAGACACATAGTAGAAGCTCACAGACCCACATAGACACACAGACACTTACATTAATTTTATGCTGATTGACCTGGGGCCCAGGAATATAACTTGCTAGCTCTTTACCCTGGAACTAACCCGTGATTCTTATCTTGTTCAGGCATGCGGCTCGGTACCTTTCTTAGAGAAACATAGTTGTCCTCTGCATCTCTTGGCTTGTCTGGTATTTCTGTGGCATCTCTGCACTGTTCTTCCTGTTCCTAGAGTTTTCCCAGTCTGATAGCCCTGCCCACACTTCCTGTCTGCCTTTGGCCAATCACTGTTTTTATTAAACCAGTAGATGGGACAGTTTATACAATGTAACAATTTAATCCCACTACATTGTCTGGCATGCAGATATAATAAATAGAAATCTAGGCTAAAGGAGAAAAGGATGGTAAAGAAAATGAGGGAAATGCACAGGGCAAGATGGCTTGTAACCACCAGACAGCATAACAAGCAGTTAAAGTAATGTATAAAGAAGGAGGAAAGTTAAAAAAAAGCCCAGAGACAAATTGTGAGGAGAAACATGTAGGGGATTATGTTGTTCCATTATAAATAATTGTCCCTGCCTATGAGTTTAATAAAAAGCGCTGATTGGCCAAAGGCAGACAGGAACTGTGGGAGGGGCTACCAGACTAGGAGAACTCTGGGAACAGGAAGAACAGAGTGGATGTCAGAGAGAAGCCAGAAGAAGAAGAGGACAACTATGCAGCTCTGAGAAAAGGTACTGAGATGCATGGCTGAACAGGATAAGAGTCATGGGTTAGATTAAAGGTGAAGCGTTAGCAAGTGATATGCCCGAGCCTTAGGCTGATCAGCCTAAAACTATTGTAAGCGTCTGTGTGTCTCTGCGGATCTGTGGGTCTGGGAGTCTAAACCTTGAGGCTAGGCCCAAAAATCCAGGCCAGAAACCTCATACTACAGAAACAGGTTAATTAAATTTTTTTTAAAAAGCTAGGAAAGCCTATGCTAGGCCAAGTATTCAAAACTAACAATTCTCTATGTCGTGATTTGTGAGCTGGTTGGTAACAAAACCTATACATATATATATATATATAAAATCTGGTACAGCATGGCTTTTACATTTACAAAATCTACTATAAAGTGTCACAGTAGATCATGTCAAGAGTGATTGACTCTACATCTTATTACAGAGCTACTTCCTCATACATGATCATTGATTCTCCTGTCCATCAGCTGGTGAATGTATAATAAAAATGGACAGAATTTATACAATGAATTATTACTCAGCTTTTAAGGAAATGAAGTTATGATATTTGTAGGTAAATAGATGGAGCTAGGAAGGTATATTCTAAATGAGGTAACCCAGACCCAAGAAGACAAACTGCATCTTTTCTTTTATATATTGAGGCTAGCTTTTAATCTTTAGCACATATATATAAGTTACAGAGCCACAGCGCATGAAAAGGTGAAGAGGAAAAAAAACCCTCTTACGGAAGGAGAGATATAATATAAAGGAGTAAAATAGAATAAAAAGATTAATGGGGAAGAAGATGAGAAAACAGTAAATTTTAAATTTGAAGAATGGCTAAAAACACTAACTCTCAAGAAGCCATACGAAAATTTCCTACTGAAGAATATTTCATAACTATCTTCTGATTGTGTGTGTGTATGTGTGTGTATGCATCATATATGAATATTTTCTATGTTCTATGGATTTGTAAACATTTTATCATATAGTATGTTGACTTTTGGCTTTGAATTGTTTCAACACATAATGAATACTTGTGAGATTTGATGATGTTTTTGGATTCAGTAGTACTTTTAATTTTTTTTCTTCTAGTCCAAGGTCATGTGGTTATTCATGTCCATGTATTTCCATGAAACATACTGTTATTTCTTGACAGGATTTGATCACTTTTAATATTGATCAATTACATGTTAATGAGAAATGTGTTCTTCTAAATTTCTACTGGAGATATGTGGATGATTTTCAATTGCTGCACACACTTGTCAGTAGTTTGGGTTTTAAATCTTATCTTTATAAAATTGTAATATTTATATTTGGTCTTAAATAACATTGCATTTGTATTTAACTTGCATTTTCTTGTAAGTAATAATACTAAATACACACATACATATGTATATATTTGTATATAAAATATCTAGTATGCATGCTGTTTAAGTTCCTGCTCTTCATTGTAACTAATTTTCCTAGAAGACTATACTTTTGCTGAACTCTATCTGTGGTTTATTTAATTCTTTACTATATAAAGTTAAACACACACACAAACAACACAGATACCCACATACAAACAAACATACACCAAACAGGCACAGAGAAGTACAGCTAAATTATATATATTCACATACTTGCATAATTCATTTCAGCAGTTAGTACTCCTTTAATTATTAGAATTTTTGTTCTTGTTTGGAGATATTTTGTTGTTGTTATATGTGTATTTTCTTTTTGCTATATGATAGAATATGTCTGTGTACCTTAAGCTGGTCTTGAATTCATAGTACATCTGACACAACTCCTGAAATACATCAAACAACACTCCTAATCATTACATTTCAGATGAACAATCTGTTAAGTCAGTCAGCTAAAATATCATTACTTAACACTGAAACTCATTACACTTTATTTCAGAATAGTAATTACAGTAAACTCAATTGATTTGGTTAACCCATTCAAATGTACTTAAATTAACTGAATGAGTAGATGCTTCATCCAAATAGCATAGAATAATAAAGTGCACTGTCTTTAGCAATGATATAAAAAAAAAACTATTGCAATAACAAAGCATAGATTACATTTCTTTTGTTCAAAAAAGCACAGAATAGAAACCAGTTTGAATATGAGGAGATGCTAAATCTATAGAGTTTGAAAATCTGTCTCTTCTGCTGCGTTTGTGCATTTACCATGCTCTACATCTCCACATATCCATGAAGAAATGTATGAACGAGCCTTTAGTTTTTGTTATGAAGGAACACCTGTTTATCTTTTTCATAATTCATAACCAGCTGTCTCACACAATCAATTTTTGTAGAAGCTCACTGCTGAGTAAGCCCACTATGATATAATGGAATAGTATGAAAACCATTTTCCAGCTACATACAATTTACAATATATCTCATGCTGCTTGAGAATAGCTACTGCTTTATGTTAATTTGTTTCTATCCAGTAGAGGGACACAAAATTTTAAAATACTTTTGATTAATAGCTAAATTATTGTAAATTAAACAATAAGTTAAAAAAATACACAGTTTCAGAATCATACTCTGAAAGCCCAAGTGATTTTTCTGTACTAGGAATTGTTTCAGATCAGAATTCTCAGGGATGTTCTCTAAATCACCTTAATATAAAGCTTTCTTAATTAGCCAACATTATATAACACCTTTTTATTGGACATAATTAGTCATTACTAGTATTTGACATAATTATATTCTCAGGTAGTTAATCTTTCTAATTATTATAATTGTTTGTCACAAAGCAATTCATGAAATAATTACACTTTAAGTTCAAACATATTGAAAATATAAGTATCAAAAAATTGGTTGAATGCTTTAACATTATTTAAATACCAAATTTATAAAAAAGATTACATGAGACTTTTTTAAACAAAAAGATAATAATGAATAACCAAAGAAGATATTAAAATTCAAGAATGTAATGATTTTGAATTAAATATGCACAATGTAAATATACCATCAGAAGTTTGTGAAGAAAACTTTATTTTAGTTAATTTTGTGTCTTTAAGGTACATAGTATTTTTAAATAAAATTAAAGTTAAATTACAATTACAAATTTGTTATTTACAAATAAAAATAAAAGAATTAATAGGCGTTCACCATCAACTTTAGTTTACTTTCATGAATATTAAGTGTTTTATAATTCATAGCTTCTTGATTTATTCATTTCCAAAATCATTTCTATTATTTATAAAACATGACCTGTTAATAATTTTAAATTAAACACTACAGTAGTTTTAGCTATAAATACTGTGTTGCATGATGAATTACCAGATAAAATTTATCTTGTATAATTTTGTACTCTTCACAATCACATTCTTTTTTCTTCAGTTTTTTAAAACTACTCTTCTATTCAGTGTATTTATAACAGGATTAGACATAAATATATGTGGCTTCATAGTTATTGTCCATTCATGGTGTAGTTCCCAAACCCATTTGTGTGGTGACAAAAATATGTTATCTCTAACTTAAAGTTTGTGTATAATTTTACCTACTAACACACATTTAGGTTAGTTCCATATCTTGATTATATTGAAATTATTTCTATGGTCAAAGATGTGCAAGAATCATTTTGAGACTTATCTTTCAATTGTTATGTGCATATTCCTAGAAGAAAGACTATCCAATAATAGAATTTAAAAATACATCAAATACATATCTTCATTCCTATTCCATTCTCCAAATGAACCCATGTAACATCTTACTCTCCCTCAAATTGGTAGCCATTTTCCCACTAATATATATATGATATATATACACATAAATATATAATGTGTGTTACATAAAATATATCTGATATATATCTTTATATAGTGTATAATTTGTTATATATTATATATTTTAATTTATGGCCCTTTTAATAATATGTGTGTTCAATATATGTGTTGTTTTGTTATATGAGTGTATAATACATTAAATAAAAGTATATGTTGAATGAAATAATATATTAATATGCATATATATGTATCTGTGTGTGTGTTCCTATATATAACCTGTGTACTACGTATAGTGCTACTTTTATATATGTTTTCATTGTCTTTTTTCTTATGAGTTATTTGAAAACATTGATAATCATTTGCAAAAATTCCCCTTATTCCTTAGATATTACCCTTTTGTTAATAAATTATTTTCAATTAATTCTCCCAATATATGCACTGAGAGGTGTGTAGGTCCTTACATGCCATTTTGTCATGAGACAATGATTTGGAGTGATATTCCCTTTCCTGGAGAGGATCATATGTCCTGTTACCAGCTTTATAACATTGCCTGTAGTACTTTGTGTAGGTTTGAGCCTCATGGGTTTATTCCTATCCAAATGGACATGTACATTGGTGTTGTCCACGTCCAGGTAATTTTCGTTCTGCGATGCTCTTGAGACTTTATGGGTACAGATTCCAATATTTCTAGGAGACAAACTTATAACAAACTTCTTGATTTTCTATCTCTTGAAATGTTTCTTTTGTAATTTATATGATGTTTCCAGAGCCTTGGGTGCAGGAATGTTTTGTAGATGTTTCCTCTGGAATTAGTTTCTACGACTCGGCATTTAGATTAGTTGTGATTTTGTTTATGTGAAATTTTTGATGTGAGACTATTCCTACTTAATCTTTTTATAAAACATTCTTGGGAAATTAAATTATTTTCCCTTTTGTTTAACGTAGATTTTATTTTTATATAGTTTAATCTGAAAGTGAATCATTGATTAAAGGCTAGGCCTAAATAATTTATATTCTTAACATTGTATGTCTTTACATAATGAATATAAACATATGTACACATATATTATATTTGGTATCAAAACCTGTTTGAAGTGGTATCTCATAGCTGTTTGATTTATATTTCTTTTATGACTAGTAACTTTTACTTCTTTTTATGTCTCTTTAAAAATATATTCTCAGGTTCTTTGTCTTTTTTCTTATGAGTTATTTGAAAACCTTGTTAATCATTTGCAAGCATTCCCCTTATTCCTTAGATATTACCCCCTTGTTAATACATTATTTTCAATTAATTCTCCCATTATGTGCACTGAGAGGTTGTAGGTCCTTACTTCCTTTCCCCCGCTCCTTTGATAAATATTCCAACAAAACAACTTAATAAAGAAAGGGCTTATTTTGTCCCAGAATTCCATCACGTTTTATCTATGATAAAAAGCAGAAAGCATCAAATGCTGGCTCTTAGTTCTCTTTCACATTTTATAGAGAGAAAAATGCCAGGTTCCCAGCCCTGGATACTGGGGCACACAATAAGGACTCTTCCCACATCAGCTAATGAAATCACTACCGTCTTTAATGTCTGGAGGACCAGTATTCCTCAAGATAAATGTTTATAGTAATTATCTCATATATATATATATAGTCCATTATTTTCTTTGCTCTGAGAGCTTTTAAATTAAAACAATCCTAATGTATTTTATGTTTGTTGCTTGTATTAAGAAAAACACCATTTAGACAAATTTTAGTAAATTTCTCTCTCTGTCTTTCTCTCTCTCTGTCTGTCTGTCTCATGTGTGTGTGTTTTTGTGTGTGTTGACTATCTTTTCATCATATATTTATTATTTAAATTATCTATTTCATTTATTGAAATTATAGTAAAATATACCATTCACCTTTCATTTTTTCCTTAAAGCCTTTTTCTCCCCATAAATCTAACAGATTTTCAAAGTTCATAGCTTATTTTTTGTTGTTGCTCATTAGTGTTACATGAAACATATATTTTATATGTGTATTATATGTATATATATTTTTTAACTATATGGATACAGTCTGTTCAGTCTGAGTAATGTTACATGTATTCATGCTTTGGGAATGCTGATTTGTTATTGCATAACCAATTGGTAGGCTCTTCCCTCCCTGAGGAAGATAATTTCTTCTGGTCTCATTATTCATTATCTGCTTGCAGTTCCTTTTGCAGCAAACAGAAACCATTAGGGGAAAGCACAAGCAATTATTATAGTAAGTAACAGCGCCCAGTTTCAGTGAATACATCTCCAAATATCTACCACCCCAAGGCTCAAGGATCAGTAAGAAAGAGAAAATGGAAAGATAAGAGCCACGGGAAATTGAGTAGTATGTGACTGTGACTCCTTGTAATGTTACACACCAAACACGTCACCGACAGAACTGCCAAAGCTTGAGCTGAAGCGGGACAACAGGAGGGATGCTAAAGTGGAATCAGAAAATGCACAGGCCTCAAGTTTCTACTGTTTCACACCTTTTATAGACTGTGAAGTCAGTCAGTGAATATTGGGTTTATGGATTTGCTAGGTTTTGTTTGTGGCTAATGAGGTGTTCATGTCTCTTCACCCAACAGGACTAAGAAAAAAAAAAAAAAATATATATATATATATATATATATATATATATATATATATATATATATATATATACACATATATATATATATATATATATCAGCATTCTTAGCTTAGTAGGTCTCATCAAATCAATCAATAAAGAAACATTCTAATGTATAAACATGTTTCTTATATATGTATGTTTGTAGACATATGTACAAGTGCTCTTATTTGGAAATTAGTGGTCAAATGTAAAAGTTGATTTTTTACTGATTTCATGTTAGTTGTGGTAATGGAAACCATATCTTTTGGCTTGGAAGCAAATGCCTTTACCTGCTGAACCGTATCACCAGCTCTGATAATTTGTTATTTACAAAGATATTGTACGTTATGGATTATGCACATTTAATTTATGACTTAGCAATAATAGCATAATTACTATTTTGACACCTAAATATTATGATGGAATATAGTCATTTGAATATCAGTTCTAAAATTTAGCATTACTGCCATAAAACTTAAGTCTGAGGAAGAAGTCATAGGTGATTTATATTACCATGGGATTTTAAGAAATAATAGTAGCCATGTACATGAATGCTAGAAAAATGAAGGCCTGTTGAATTAAAAAGTTGACTTTTATGAGAGAAAGTATTTAATATAGACTTGCTGAGAAGCTAAGCTGAAATATGTACATAATATCTATTCCTTTGTTCTCCCTTTCTGTTGCTCCACCCACTCAACCACCTCGTTGTCTCATGATCTCTTCTCACTTCCCCTAGCTCACTCTTCATATGACCCAATTTATTGAGGAGATTTTCCCTATTTCTCCTTTTTAAAGGGTTCTGAGTATGTCTCTCTAAGTTATTCCTCTTACCTAGCTACAGAAAGTATAGGGATGGTAGTCTGGTTATCCTTCAATTTATGTCTAAAATCCACTTATGAATGAGTACATACTGTGCCTATCTTTCTGGGTTTGAGATACCTTGCTCAGGAGGATATTCCCCAAATCCATCCATTTGCCTGAAAATTGTAGGATGTCATTTATTTTTTTACTGGTGAGTAGTACTGCATTGTGTAGATATACCACAGAGTCTGTGTATCAGGAAGCCATCTTTTGATGGGCTCTCTAAAGGCTCTGTCTCAGGAAGAAGCTTTTTTGATGCATCACACAAGTGGCTTTTTCTCTCTGAAATATATTTTAACTTACCACTGAGAATCAGATAGTACATGCACAATAAATCAAAACTACTATTTTCCTGATTTTATTAAACAGCTTTCTAGTCATTAAAGGGTTACAAATGGGTAAATATGTTCAATGTTATATTAGGTGCTAACGACGTGCAAAATTTAGAATAGTGGAAGTTTCATTTCAATCATCACTGAGATGATATGTACTCAGAGAAAACCTGATAACCAGATCTGAAGACGGAGGAAATGGTTTACCTTAATAGAGAAATATATTTAAGTCCAAAGCATTTAGATTATAAAACCAATTACATTAGGGTCCTTGTCTAAGAAAATCCAAGCTGGTTCAGTTGTTCTCAATACCTGTTAAGATGTGGTTGTGAAAAATAAAATGGATTTTCTGAATATATTAGTAATGCATTTTGGAAATTATTTATTGATGATATTAAAATTTTATTACAAAAAGATAAAATTCAGTCTAATCAATTATTTCTGCTCTTTCAAAATTTAGTAGAAAAGCTGATGTCAGAGTTCATGATCTGTCAGAGAAATACTTTTTGTAGGATTACTATGTAACAGCTAAGTATACTTACAAACTTATATTATTCAGTTAATAAGCATATAATACAAATGAATGAAAGGCAGTGTAAAATACATAGTCAAAAACTTATTTATCAAAACAAACTTTATAAGATTTTACAATTCAGATGTAATGTGTCTTTGTACACAAAATTTCCAAAACAGTAAGAAATGGAGTAGAAAAGAAACAATGTATAAACTTTAATTGATATTAAAATATCTACTTCCTAATTAAGTTTGAAACAGTGATGATCTATTCTGAATAGGAAAACTTTCTTTATTCTGTTATATTTCTCAATTATATTGTAAAATATTTTGCTTTAGTAACACTGGGTACTCGAATGTGGAAAACAATATTTGCAAAACAGCAAAGAAAAATAAATTTTTATGAACATTAAAATAAATATATATGGTATCACAAAAGAATGTAGTGCCATTAAATATAAAGAAAAAAGAAAATTTTTAGAAATAACTTAATATTTTATGGATTCTTTTGTTTGAGGCTGTCATTAAGGATGTTCTATTTGGACTCATTCACTCTAACCCAGTGAGTGACATCTGATGCAATGACCAAGAGAATTCTTAGTGGTAATGAGACAGTAATATGCAGCATATAGATTCTCATATTTAGTTTGGAAAATCCTGGAAGAGAGAGACTTCATCACCCTACAATTTCATGTGGTTTTAAAATAATAGGTGCTTTATCATTAAAAATTTTCACTTTATCATATTGTGTTATGGTTGTCCAAAGTTACTGAACTTATATAAAGTAAAATCAAAATAATAATGAAATAGTAAATTTAATGTAGGAATGAATCTAATATTTTTGGGTTTACAACTCATAGATACTTTGAAGAATATAGGAAATAACAATGTTTTTTCTAAGTGCAAATATTAACTAAATTTTAGATTTTGTTTTCAATAATAAGTTTTGTTTTCAATGATAATGCATTGATCATATATGTTACGAGTTTTGCTTTTCTTCTATTTTCATTCACAATTATTTTAATTTAAGTATTATATTCTAAATTATCAGCATAGATATTAAAAGGTAAAGTATATCTGTATAATAAATGTAATATATATCTTAATTTTTATTTTCAAATATAAAAATCAATTTTCATTACAAAGATTCTTACATGCTATAAATTTGTATTCTAAATTTAACTCACAAATTTATTAATTTGAATATAATATATTATCCTGAGAAAAATAAGGAAAGTAATATAAATCCAAATATATAGCCTCATATATTTTATCCTCATCTAATCTTTATTGTCTGAAGTACCATATGGTAAACTGTAAGCATCAAGGGGATACTATCTCACTGACTCATAACTATCAGATTTTAAACAAATTCTTTCAGTGATTCAGGCTGAATTTTCTTATTTCAAAATGGTAGTTAAATTAGCAAAATCTCTTGAGAGTTGTAAACCTTGACATTATATGTAAAATAACAAGCAAAGATAATTCAACATTATGAGATGTTTATCTCAAAATCTATTTAAATGAAATATATTGAAAACAGTTTATTCAAGACACTGTGACAACAGCTCATATTTTTTAGATGCACGATATTAAATCTGGGGGTTCATATTGCTAGAAAATGCCTCTACTAATGAACTATATTCTCAGCTTTTAATTCAAAATGCAACCATTAATTTCAATATTAGATATAAGGAAAATAACCATTTACTATTTTAGTGAAGGTCATCAGTCACTTAATAAGGGGGATGGCATTCATATACTGAGTTTATAAATACAAAATAACAACCATAACTCAGAGATTATATTTTGAAAATAACTAATAAGTAAACAGACATCTATGAACATTAATACTGAATCTTTTGCCAAACTAGATAGAATTCTCAAATACAGTTGAAAAAATAGATTTATTTACAAAGAACTCATTCAAAGTTCAGTAAAATAAAAGTTTATCATGGTCTCACTATAAGAACTTTGGAATCATCATCTTATTTCAAAGTATTATCAACAGAGTAATGAAACATAAAATACTCTTACATAGAAGTGAGTGCTAATATTATACTGACAGGTAACACCAAAATTCACTAGAAGGGAAGAGAAGAAATACTTATTTCCTAATATTTTCAAACTATATTCTCTGAGTCTCCCTGATACTTCATTTTCACACCCTAAGATTAGAGGATGTGCTTACAGAGGTTCACAAGTGTACATGGCTTTGACACCTTACACATGCTCTCTAATCTTAGGGTATGAAAATGAAATATCAGGAGTTAAGTGTACTCCATTGAATTTACTGAAAGTTAGTAATATGTCTTTTTATTATGTATTAAAATTTTAATATATATTTTAATATATAATATATTTAAAATCTAATTTATATTCAGAATTTGTTTCACAAGTATGAATGAAAAGTTTTGTGTCACTGAGAGGACAATTTAAAGAGGTTATACTTACGGATATATATGCATATCTAGATACATAAATTTATGAAATAACAGTTGATGAGAACAGAAGCCATAATTTAGAAGAAGAGTTGGAAGGAATATATGAAAAGTTTGTCCAAAGGTAAGGAAATGGAAAAGTGCTATACTAATAAAATGACCATCAAAAACAAATAAAACAGAATGAGTATAGATGAAAGACCTGTAAATGATAACTCATTTGTACTATATTAATGTAATAAGACAATGTTTAAGCAACATAATGTTATCTATCCGGTGGAAAGACAATTAATTAATTTATCTAAGCTTATTTCCACCCATTGATTTGTAAGTATCATTCTATGGATACACAGCTCCATGTTTTTTGAAACTGTGAAGGAGTAATACATCACAGTAGAAGCATGTGCCTTAATCTGTTCATGCTGTAGAACCCAGAGAGCATCTCACGGACAGCTCCTCAGCATCGATGAAAATGAAGGATTTCCAAGTGTCCCATACTTTGTAAAGCCCCATCACTTCCAAATGGCAAGCACCACTAGCACTGGCAATGAACTAAGACCTGATATTAAGTAAATTAAATTAAATGGAGAATGAACCCAAATGATAGTATATAGATTCACAGTTGTGTTCTGAAATGCTTCTGAAAATTTTAAACATTGCCTTATATGATTATAATGTCTGAACATAGGGAAGTCTGTAGGAGGATTATGTTGTTCCATTGTAAATAATTGTTCCATCCACTAATTTAATAAAAAGCACTGATTGGCCAAAGGCAGACAGGAAGTATGGGTGGGGCTTCCAGACTAAGAAAACTCTGGGAACAGGAAGAACAGAGCAGAATGCCAGAGAGAATCCAGAAGATGCAGAGGACAATTATGCTGGCTCTGAGAAAAGGTACCAAGCCACATGACTGGACAGGATAAGAATCATGGGTTAGTTTGAGGGTAAAGAGTTAGCAAGTTATATGCCTGGGCCTTAGGCCAATCAGCCTAAAATTAATGTAAGCATCTGTGTGTCTCTGCAGGTCTGAGGGTCTACAGGTTTAAACCTTGAGGCCAGGCCTGAAAGTCTGAGGCAGAAACTTCATACTGTAGAAGTCCAGTTTCTAGCCCCTGGAAACTAATGATCTAAAATGAAGTTTATGGTGTAGATATAGTTCAAATTAAGTACTGGAAATTGGGGTTTGATGTGGCATACATTCTAATCTGTGTTTAAGCCTCAAAAAAAATTTTTAATGTCAAATGACCAATAGGAAGAAGACCATGTACGCTAAATCTGTATTTTTCTGTCATCTTGTTCTAATCTAAAATTCAGTGAATTAGGTGATATCCAGCTGTGAATTGTGGTATGTTTTTTTTTTTCACTCAATAACTATGATTCAAATGATGAACTCTTCCATAATCACCATCAGAGTTAACCAATCTATTCTGATGAATTATGCATTATTACCATAATAAAACTTTAACATAATATTATTTTGACCACTTAACTTATGAGAAAGTCAAAATAATATTGGAACACATTTTTGACAGTGACATCTTTACCACTTGACCATGAGGAAAATACAAAATAAAGTCCCATTAGATTTGAAAAGAACCAGTAAGAAATGTGTGTCCATGTTAGACTTATTTGCTTTATCTCACTTTACTTTCTTCTTTTTTTGATAAAAATAAAATAAATCCTCTCCTTTTTTATTTAAACTTTTCATCATATCATATTCACCACTACTCCCCCTTCCTTCCTACACTAAGTCCTCCCTCAACTTCTTCCCCACCCTCCCCCTCATCCATTTTTCAGAGGGTTAAATCTCCTAGAATGAGTCAATTCCCTCTGACATTTCAAGTTGAGGAAGATCCTTGGTTCTCTCCCAATATCAAGGCTGAATAAGGAGTTCCTCTGTAGGAAATGGACTCCAAGACACCAGTTCATGCACCAGGAATAGGCTCCACAAACTGGTCACACTGTTTTATTGTTGTCCACATTGGGAGGCTTCATTATGTTCCATGAAGGTTCCCCAGCTGTCATTTCGGAGATAGCTACTAATAGCTCAGGTCAACTCTCTCTGTGGGTTTTCTCATCATGTTCTTGACCCCTTTTAAGCTCATGAAGCCTGGTAAAGAAGATAGTAATTTGAGAAGTTGTGAGGAAGTAAGTAAGGCAGAGGATAGATGAATACCTGAGGAGAGTGAATGAGAAAACTTGCTTTAGCAACTGCTCTTTAACAATGTCAGAGTTTGAGCAGTAATTACAAGCAGTGAGAAAATCAGTGTAGGAGAGAGAGCAGAGGGTTTCTTGTTATAAGAAAAGACTGCATGTTCAGAAAAAAAGGACAATTAAGGAAGTTTGTAAATATTTTTTCATGTTGGGCAATAAATATATGTGTGAAAGACACTTTCTTATATGAAATGTTCTCAAAGATTACAGTTGACTCAACTCATGACATAAGCTATGCTAATTTTTATCCCAGTATAACAAAATACATCACCATTCAAATTAACTTCAATTGAATCTACATTATATATTAAGGACTACTGTCTTTTAAAGTATATTAAAGCACATATGTGATATATAAATTAGGGATATATGTATATATTCCTAATTTATCTATTTTTACTAAAAAACTTTTTTTCGAATGACTTAGTGTGTCTTTCAATGTGATAAAATTTATCTTCCATTCTAATATTTTCTGATAATAGACATTAAATCATGGTATTTAGAAGGATTACTGTAAAGAATATTATTTAGTTTATTGTTTACATGCATATATGTATACACAGACAAAACACTATTTTTTGAAATGGAATATGACACCTAAGGAATATGAAATATAATCTTTCACTATAACAAAAATTTTAACACTAAAAATTAGATATAAACAAATCTCTCCAAATATTGAAGGTACTGAGCCATGGATAGTTTGTTGTAATAATGCAAAGCAGAATAGTATCCACACCAGATCTTTACTTAGGGTACAAAACTTCTTTTCCATGTAGATTAAAAGATTTTTTTCCAGATCTATTTTGTTAGACATGATTCATCTGTTTACAGGATTTAATTTTCTTATGTAGATGCTACAAAATGTTTTATTTCCTAAATCATAAATTAGATAGGAAAATAATAATGAGTATGTCAAAATCCTTTAGAATTTAATTAATCCTACTGGCTATCAGCATGCGTTACTTGAGTAGACTAATTTAGTTCCATAGATAGAATTATTTTAATTTAACTTGATTCTCACTAATATAAAGTGGCCATGGATATCAAAGATTGTTTTCAAATAAGTGAAAATTATTTATGGGAGTAATCAAACTAAGATAGAATTGTTGTAACAACATTGAGATTGTAAATAACATTTAAAACACCCATTGTCAGCCCAGAAGTTACAAAGATTAGATTCCATCAAATTAGTTGAATGAATATTTATTCATGAAAATCTGAACATGGATAGCTGTGGACTTTCTTATACTTTCCAAAACTTGGAAGAATTCAAGATTTTTTCATTAGCTTAATACCTCAATAAAACATGGTGTATCCTGACAATGTAACATTATTTAGAGGTGCAAAGAATGAACTATTATGTCTCAAACAGCTTATACAAATATCTTAAACGTATCAGGCTGGTAGAAGGAGGTCCTGAATAGACTTCATAACTCCAACTTGTAAGAGGTTCCAGAAAAGAGAAATCAAATAAAGTTTCTCAAGGAACTAAAGATTTGACAATGAATATAATTTTTTCAAAGCTGTAAAAAATATTATGTATAATAAGTTGTCTGAGCTCACAGAGTAAATATGGTGGTTTGTGATGCATCATTTCCATCATAAATCTTAACATTCTCTGGTAGAAAGGGGCTTATCTTTGCCATAATTTCTTCCTCTAATTCATTTTTTTAAAAAACACATGTGGACATTTCTTCTTTTAATTCCATAATTTTATTATGACTTTTAGAACCATGGCTGCTCATGTATATTTGTGATCCAAATAAGATATTTTCTTAAAAGTCAAATGCATAATGAGACATAAAACCTAGAAGAAAATGAATACTGTCTTTTACCTTGCCTGATGAGAAAATACAAGCATAAAAAATTCATGATTGAAAATGAGAAGTTAATGACTAAATTGCCTGAGGAAAAGGAAGTAATTTGACAGATAAGAAATTTATTGTGTTTTCAAAAAGAAAGGTCTTATTATAATCAATTATGTTTTTACAAGTACCTTGAATTTTGTGAATTGAGAAACAACATTATATTACTGCCATAAAATATTAAACAGTGTATAAAAGAGACACAATTAACTTCATAGTCAATATGAAGAGACCTTAACTCCCTCAGGAAACTCTCCTTGCCTGTACTGAAGCACACAGAAATTGAGTGTAGAAGAAAGAAATTATTTTCAATAATGTAATTCACTGAAATGTGTTCAATTGTTTGAAGTTCCTGGTATTAAACAGAGTATTCAAATTATTATTTAATGCTATTCTTTATAAAAATACAAGCATTCATTCTTCTACAATGGCAAAAAATGAATATCAATATCAAAGTAAAGACTGCTGATGAATCTTTGTATCTGAAACAACAAAAAATATTAGGCAACAAAGAAGAAAATCAGAGGAACTGGTTTCACAAATATTAAGAAACCTCTAATTTCTCCCAGGAGTGTGCTCTTCAAAGAACACTGAGATATCTTGACAAGTATATTTGAAAGTCTTTCATGCTAGAGTCGGGATAGGCAACATAACTGCATGTGCTCTAACTGTAGTAAGTGGCTAAAGTTCCACATTGTGTAAAGACTCATCTCTTTGTTTATATTTAAGATTTAGATTTAAACAATAATTTCATTTTTAAGCATATCTCTTATTTTATTCTGTTTTAAGTTATATACATTTTGTATGTTTATATACATATTATTATAATGTATCTCTATTATAATATAATAAATACATGTAAATACAATATATAGTAATTATATATTAGTAGGTTATGATCATATACACAATTATGTATATATATATATATAAGAATAAAATAAGAAGATAAGCAAAAGTGAGATTATGCATTGATATACTTTAAGACTTTACATACTAACAAAAATTTCAAACATTACAAGGCAAGAATGCAAAGTAAAGGGTACCTCTGTTAGTAGTTTGATAATATGTAAATGAGTATACCTAGGTTGTCATTAAGAACTGAACTGCAGGTTTGAGAAATGACTAGTCTAAAGTAGAAGCTGCTGCCTGTGATAGTTATGGCAGAAATGCAAAGTTGAGGCTGCTTATGTCTCTTAGAGGCCAGATATGACTTCAGATGTCAGGTATCTTGGATTTCAGCTTTCCTTTGGTGCAGAGATGTGTATATATGTGTGGGGTGTGTGTGTGTGTGTGTGTGTGTGTGTGTGTGTGTGTGTGTGTGTGTGTGCATATGCATGGATATGTAAGTACCCAAAGAGCCAAGAAAAGAACCAATCCTCTTAAGCTAGAGTTACAAGTGGTTGTGAGCAAAATGCTATTGACCAGGGAACTAAATTCCAGTCCTCAGAAAGAATTTCAAGAGGTCTTGTCTTTAATTTCTTTCATGCTTTTGCTTTCACACACTGACTTTCCCACTTTGTAACATGCATATTTATGTACATAAATTGTTTTGATTTCATAGGAACCTACAGTTAAGACAGTTTGGAGTTTTAGAAGGCTTCAGATTTTCAATTATAGAAGAAAAGGGCACTAATATGGAACAAAGTTTATGAGGATGGGGCACATGACAGAAGAGGGGAGGAGAAGTGAGAGATTCTTAAAGATGTTTGAAAATTAAAATTGGAAATTTCCTATTTTATAGCACCCCATATAGCAGAGTTTGATTGGAGTTACCCACAACAGGGCCTAAGGTTCCTTCCAAAGTCGTAGGTGTACCATATTAAGTAAAGCTCAGTGTTAGTGATAGGGTTTTGTTCCTTGAATGATTGGTCAGGAATAACTTGCAGGTCCACAGAAGTTTTTGAAAGTGCTCTTGGGTGTTCACCAGAACTTGATTGCTGAAGGCATTAACAGTTCATCACAGGCCTTTAAGAGATCAAACTCATACTGACCGTGATGTTTCCTTCATGCTGGCTAGATTTCATAGTACCAGAATATACTACATCAACATTTGGGGAAAAATAGCAGGAACAATACCCAGTTGTGAATGCTATGAAGGATAATAATAACATGAGTGGAAAAATAAAGCCATGGCTAAAATAACCACATTTAATTGGATTTAAGGCTCATTCTATAAGAGTAAACACTTTTGTTTTGTAATTCTGGCTAAGAAACCATGGTTGGAAGTCTTCAGAGGCAAATCTATTTTAATTATGTTGCCAAGTGAATGTATAATGTTCAGTAAACAACTTCTGAGAAGTTCTGTGTCCAATCACAAATGAAAATATTCATATTAGATACTTTGACCAAAGGGATAATCTAGGAGTAGTTAAGAGGAAGAATTGGGGTAATTAGTATCAAAATATATTGTATGAATGTATAACACTGAACAATTTATACAATATTTTCACTTCTTAGTATCTGTTTTTTAAATTATGTCATTCAGAAAATTTATTGATTTACTTACTGCAGGAACAACTCTTAAACATGTTTATAGACAAAATTTTAATGATACAATTTTCTATAAGTAGTCTAGAGTTAAACATTTTAAAATATTTTTAAAGTAAATTTAGATAAATTCCAATATAATTTAAACGTTAGAAACTATTTGTTATGTTATGATATTTTGCTATAGCTATTCTTTTAAATAAAATATATTTCATTGTCAAAAATCCAAACACAATTTTAAGTTATTTTCTGCATTATTATAACATAAAAGTGATAGGCGTTTTGTTTTAAAATACCATTTTCTTGGGACATTTATAAATAGTTCATAGACTACAGAAGCATGACATATGATAGTTTCATTTTGCAGAAAATATATTAAAGAGTGTCTGTCAAAAGAAGTCAATTTCTTTAGAACTTTTTAGCAAATGTTTCATTTCTTTTGTCCACCTATAATTTAAAGTATTAGAAAATACTTACTTGTACTCAAAATTTCAGGAAAAAAGATAACAATGTGCTAATAGTACTTTCTCCCAAACCAGCACCACTTCCTTAAAAAGCCCTTGGAATTCAGATACAACTGTGTAACCCTCTGCCAGTAAGTTTAATGCCAGTTAAGATCCTTCTGAAAATACTCTAGAAACTTTGAAGAGAGAAAGCTTGCCCTTATTAAGCTAATATAATTTTATCATTAAAAGTTTAATGGCTCTATTTCTTGGCAGAGACATTATCTCCTAATCCATTTCTATTTTCTAGTCTACAGCTCTAATATCATCTAAGTGTAGAGCATCAAACCACATTATGAATGTCTCTAGAATGTTTCGAATTCTGCAAATGCTTCCAGCCTTGAATCATCAGCATTTATCATGATCAGTTCTGATCTCTGTGTCCAGCCTTGGCCTCGGAGATCTTTTCTCCTAAATCCCAGTCATAATGGTCCAAGTGCTTCCTTTAGATTGATTTACAGTTTCTGGAAGGTTTACTCACTGCTTTTAGAAGAGTATAACCTTTGTTCTTGTATTATTAACAAAGTATTGAAAATCTTCGGATTTAAAACTTACTTTCAGTCTAGTATTGAACCTTCTCTTTTTGTTACTAAACTCAGACTCAAAGCATCATTTTTTTTTCTTTTGTATGTACCTGTTTATGTGTGGATGTTTATGAGAACCTAGGTGTGCATGATTATATGGGTATCTATGTAAATGGCTAAATGTTAAACCTGAGTATCCTCCCTCTGATACTGTCCACACCTCTGAAGTTATTTATTATAATTTAAATTTTGTACATTTATATTTTATTTGTATATATATATGTGCCTTTGTATGTTCATACGTGTGGTGTGTGTGTGTGTGTGTGTGTGTATGTGTGTGTGTGCGTGTGTGTGTGCTGTTTTGAATTGAAAAGTCAATTCTCTCCTTCAATATCAATCATATGGCTTAAGGCTTATAGAAAAGTTCTTATACAACATGATCCTTGATAGCCTCATATTGATTTTTCAGTGAGGCTCTCTCACTGGCCTGTACCTCATCAACTAGACTGGGATGTCTGACCAGTGAGCCTCTAGGATCCCCTATCTCTGCCTTTTTTAATGCTAGAATCTCAACGGAGCATTGGCTTTTTAACTGGATTCAGAATATTAAGTTTATATCTTCATGTTTGAGAGACAGACTACTACTTATTAATTATTCTTTGAAATTGCATAATGTCCTAAATACTTGACTCTCTATTGTCTGAAAAGAATCACTTTTTGCAAACTTAAAATTAAAACTGAAAGAAAACACATTAACTTACTCTTTTCTCATTATATCTCATATATATTTTTTGTAAACTTAAAAAAAAACTTTACCAATAAGAAAACCATACATCAAAATTAATAAAATTTAGCATTTACACAATTTCATAAACTTATGTGCATTTGAATTTGTACTTAGAATAGAAGACACACTCAGTAAATAACGTATTAGTTCATTTATCCATAACAACAAACAAAATAATTTTAAATGATTAACAGGGAAGTAGAAAGCAAAAGCACTTGAGATAGTCTCACTTTGGTTCATCCATCTTTAGACGATAAATTGTTATAAATTAACAATCCGTCTCATGAGGTATAGAGTATGGATAAGTAGTCCTGAAAACATTAACCACATAGCAAGTAATCTTGTCATAATACCTGAAACCCAGTTATCTTTGTTTATTGGAATACTAAGAAAATAGAATTTCATGCTTGTAAATACAATAAAGATGATATTTTTATTTTGTGGAACTGCAGGTACTTGTTGAAGAAATATAAGATAAAAATCATAAGACATTTTATGAATCAGAGTGTGTAGGTCATAATAAACAATCAAACTTTGGCTCCTTCTCTACCTTGTCAAGTAACAAAATAAAATGAAACTAAACCCAGAGATGTTTCTGTTAATCCTTTGTTCAAATGAACATTGCTAGAAATATGGGGCTCCAACATCCGGAAATCTAGCTTAGGACCTTTGCCCACTCCAATGACAGTGGCTTGATAATGAAAAGGAGACCTACCTTGCACAGTCATTTTTTTTTCCAGTTGTTAGAGTAAAAATTAGACATTGTACCACAAATTCCATTTATGAGTTTATTTTGTTACTTTAGTAGAGTTCTAATGAGTCCTGGATATTAAACTAAGCATATGCTATGGTTACTGTTCCTAGTCATCACAGGCTTACACTTTGCTCATGGACAGGAAATTTAACTCGATTATGTTGTACCAAACTGGGAAGCAGGTTGACTATTTCAGTAGATACTTGGATTCTAAGTCTTATTTCTGTAATTTAGAATCTGATGATTCTATGCAGCATTAACAAATATATCATTATCATAAGATTCTAGGAAATTATTTTTAAAATGGTGAAACAAGTGGTTTGTCTTATATCAGTTATTTTTCTATTTCAAAGTTTATATTTTAGAAAAATGTTTTAAAAAGCTTACAGTAGTTTAGCATTGAGACATTTACCTGAATTCTCAAAACTTGGGGAACTGAGAAAATGATGACTTGAGTGTCTTACAGGTTCATATGGAGGCTGTGTTACGAGAAGAATAGAGAAATAGGGTACACTTACATACTATATATAATTATTTTATAAGATTAGTTTTTCACCTTTAAAGAATTTTAGCTGCCACTATAGGTAAAGTTAAATTCTGTTTTCTTACCTGATCTTGACCTTTAATTCATAATTCCAATGTCCATGAAATTCATGCTTAAGAGTTCAAGTGTTATGATTTGGATAGATTTACACTGTTTCTTGTGTTTGTTGTTTTCTTATGAGAAGGGACTGTTAACTAGTTAAGTTAGTCTGTAGCATAGTTCATGGAATGAGATCTGTCAATATTTTCTTTGGTTAGAATGTCACAAACTCTAATATTAATGACTAATGATTCAAATTTGATAAATTCTGCTGAATATTTTTATGATGGCAGGTATTTATTCTTTGTCACATACTGGAAAAATATCTTCCAAAGTTAAATGCCCTCCTTTCAATTTGCTTTACATGAATTCCATTCAATCAAAATGGCATTTTGGTCATGTCTCCTTAAATGTTGACAAGTCAAATGCATTTTCACCCTAACCTAGACATATGATAATATAAACCTGACATTCTCCATCCCAGATTCTTATCTCATTACCTTACCCATATTATTACATATATTCCACTTGCCGTATCATCAGCAATCCTTAGAATTTATCGACATGGTATTCTCTTTGTCAAGTCTGGGTTTTTTTTTCATACTAAAGATAGAGAGACATAAGAATGATGGTGACTGATGGGAGAAGCACCTTGATTGTGTCTTTCTATTTGATTTGCTTCAAGTTGAGCATTTCCATCATAACCAACAGGAAGATTTTCAGCTATGAGATCAAATCCAAGTTTTGTAAAATTGAGCTTCTTATATTGTGGAAAACTTAATATTACAAAAATATGATGACAGTAAAAAAAAATAGCAACAGAAAAATGATTCTGAGCACAAAATAACCAGGGATTGATCTATAATCAAATGCATAATTTATTTTAACTGCTTGTGGCAGTAATTATTATGGATGCTGCCTGCAAGTGCACTGCAACAGTAATTCTGCATCCACAAGATGTGAGCATTACACTATGCATTCTACCACATCACATAACACAAACATTGGAATGCATTAGATTGATTGATTTGAGGATATTTCATGTTATTTATTTATTTGTGATGTATATATAAAGTTTTACTTATATAAGCATAATAGTCTAATTAGGAAAACTGAACATTTAATATTTTCTAACACAATTCTTCAGCACCTAAGTATTTAGTTACTATATCTTTAGATGTAATATTTTTAAAAAAATGTTCATTGAGTTGTTGCCCTGTTTCTTAGTTATTTTTATAAATAGTCATAATTTATTACTGAATACATTAATATGAAGTAAATATCTTTCACACACATGCGTGAATAAGTATACTTATATGATATGGAAGAAAGTTGAAGAATTTGTAATCAAAATCTCATTTATAGTAACAAAAAGAGGAGATATCTAGGACCACATATTAAAGTAAATTTTGATTTGGGATTAGAACAAAATTACTTACCTTTTTACCAAAGACTAAAATCAATTCCGAGGGAGAAATTTGTCAATAGAATTACACCTCCATAATTAGAATGCTTACTTTTTATCACTAACTTGGTGACAGGTTCCCCATTTAAATAGTTTGAATTCCATTTACATAGTTGAAAATCAGTGATAGGTTAGTGTTAGAAGAGGATATTCTTTGTAATTGTCTTTGTGAAGGAAGAGAAAATGATGTGTCTGAAGGCTATCAGAATAGTGGAGGAACTTTTCTGAAGCCTAAGATGAGACTCAGGACTGAGATAGGAGATGAAATCTGGAGTTTGTAAATCAAACATTGGAATGAAGTAGAGAAAGCAGGATTTTCAAAATGAAGGGGTAAATCTGAGTGGTACAAAATTTGTAAGGGAAGCTGTTCTGAGATGAAAACACCAAGAAACTACTGGAATATACCAGGGAGAGATGAAAAAGGCCCATGAAGATGACTGGCTTAAAGCGCTGATGTAGATGTCTATCAGGAGTGATACAAATATATTTGTTAATTTACTGGATATCCCTATATGTTCAGTTTTTATTAGGATTATCCACTGCAATGTTTATAGATTTATCAGCATCTTGAAATCAATAATATAAGAAAGTAATTGATTATGATGCAAATGAATCAGTTATTTTGAAATATCTAGGTATTCAGCAGTACAACTTGTAGGCAGATATCCAAGAGATGCTATTGTGGGATTATGCTGTTGCATTGTAAATAATTGTCCCTCCTAGCCTACTGGTTTAAAAACAAATGCTGATAACCTGAAGGCAGAAAGGAAGTATGGGTAGGGCTACCAGACTAAAGAAATTCTGGGAACTGGATGAATAGAGCAGAGATGCCATAGAGACACCAGAGAAGCCAGCAGATGCAGAAAACAATTATACTGCTCTGGGAAAATGTACTAAGCTGCATGGCTAAACAGAATAAGAAACTTGGGTTAGTTTAAGATCAAGAGAGAATCTGTGTGTTTCTTTTGGACTGTAGATCTGAAAGTCTGGGCCACGGGGCCAGGAGGGAAAGTGCAGGCCAGAAAGCTCATACAACCAGAATTTGTGCTATAGGATGCACATTCTTTCCCCAAGTGTATTAGTTCAATTATGGTCATATCAGTATTATTCATAATAGTTAGAACTTGGAAAAAACCTAGATACCCCTCAACAGAAAAATGGATTACAAATTGTGGTACACTTATACAACAAAGTACTACTCAGCAGAAAAAAAAAAAAAAATATGGCTCTCTGAAATTTGCAGGCAAGTGTATGGATCAGCAGAGTATCATCCTGAGTGTGGTAATACAAACTGAGGTAGACAGACATGGTAAGTACTCACTCATAAGTGGGCTTTAGATAATGCAATGGATAACCAGGCTATAATCCACACCACCCCAGCAGCTAGGTAATAGGAGAAAGTTTAAGAGAGACATCCATAGAGCCCCTGTGAAGGAGAAATAGAGCAGATCTCCTGAGAAAATTGAGATCATATGGGGGGGGGCAATGGGAGGTGAGAAGAGAATATGAGAGAATGGGATGGAGGGGGAAGGCAACAGAGGGAAAGAACAAAGAATCCTGATAAAGGCAGCCATTGTGGGACTAGAGAGAAACCTGATACTATGGAACACCCAAGAACCCACAGGATGAGCTTAGCTAGGACTCCACGCAGTAGTGAGAGGGTGCTTAGTCGGGTCTCTCCCTGTTATCATATAAATGACCACTCTAATTGTCATTATAGAACCTTCATCTTGAACCGATGGAGGCAGATGCAGAAATCCATGACTGAACACCAGGCTGAGCAACTGTTCTAGCTGAAGAAAAAGAGAGGTTATATGAGATAATGGATCAGGTTCAAGATGGGAAGACCGATGGGACAGGCAGTCCCTTGCTGTTGGGAGCTCTCAAAGCAAATTCTGAAATACTACGTGAGGACTCTCTGAATGTAAATGACAGTCAAAGAGTGTGATCAATTTCTGGAGCCCCTTGCAATCTGACCAGAGTTTATCCAGGTCAATGAACTGGCTCCTAGAAGACCATACCTAGCAGAAAGATACTTTTTCTCAACCTTGATACTTGGGTGAGGGACTAGGTCCTATGTCAACTGCATATGCCTGAACTTACTCACCCTGCGATTCCTTGCCTTCTCTGGATAGTGAAGGAGGGGGAGGAAAGAGAGAGCAGAGGTTGGAGGACAAGGAAATGGGCTGGAGGATAAAAAGAAATATCTAGATCTCATTAGACTAACTTATATAATATTTTCATTTTAGGTAATCAATAACTGCTTTAATAGTACAACTAGAATTTGGAGAAACTAATTCCACAGTATTTTCAAATTATCCAATCCAAATTATATTTTATTTAGCTTTATCCATATAAAAATGATTAGGCCTATCTATACGCCATTCACAACCCTTCCCTTGTTTATAATTTTATGCTTAAAAATAAGTACATGCTACATACTTTCAAATGGCCTTTTTCATTACAGTGTGTTTATTTTTGAAATTCAATTTGAATTAGCCTAATTCTACCTGACATTTAGACTGTCAGGCATTTACAGAAGGTATATTTCTTACAGTGTTAATTTTAGCTGAAAAAAATGTAAAAACATATTACCATTAAGTCAATGATTAAATATGAAAATAAATTCAATTTAATTTAAACCAAAATACCAACCAGATTTCAAGATAATTGAATTTAAATTGGATGGATCTACATTCCAAGTATCAGTTAACATTTGAAAAGTCAGCTATACTTGCATATACTTACTTTCAGTAAGACGGGATACATTTTCATGAAAAGTTCAGTTATTCAAATGTGTCATATGCACAGCTGTATCAAATGAGATAAGTTACATCTATTCAAAATTATTTTATATTTCTTTATAAATTATAAAGTAAACAACACAAATTCACTTATGCATTGCTGAATATTGGGGTCACGTTATGAAATAGGAGTAATTAGTTTATTTTATTTTATGTTAATATCAACATATAAGTATAGTTATCTAAATTGTGAGTCCAACTACATATTGAGCTTATAAAATATATAGTAATGAATCTCACAATGGGAATTTGTTTAATAATGGAATCAAGATTTTATATTTTTCACTTAATGTTATCATCCAGAATGAAAGTTAAGTCAGTTGTTACATCTTTGATTCTTTAGCTGAAGAGAAAGTTCAGCTACCCAAAGCTATAATTATATAATTTATATATATATATATTATATAATTATGAACAACAACAAAATACAATGAATTTTAACTTTAGGAAGGTTACTGAGATGTAAAGAGGTTTGTATTTGGTTTCTAACTTAATCTAACTCAGTGAAGTTTCTATGAGTTTGACATAAAGTGATTTTTGTCTTTAAAATGTCATGCATATTAAATTCAGTAAATACACAGTTAATCATACGTATGTATATTTGTGCTGAACTTAACTATTTGTGATTCTCTAATTTCAGCCTTCTAAGGGCTGGGTAGATAGGTCTGAATACCCATATGTAACAATGTTGTTTTACAGTCAATATTTTCTAATGAGTAAAGGTTTTTAACAATAAAACATGAAAATATCCAGTTACCATGCATTAAGAAGGAAATATACAGAATTATTTGTGACATATTTTTATGCCCAACAGTATAGAAGTTTAGCTCATACCAGCATTTCCATAAACATGAGCAATGTATTGAACAATGACAAAAATATCTTTGATACTGTGCTTTAGAAATAGTAATTAGCTTTGTCACTAATGTGAAAATGTGCAGGATAATTCAATAATGGAGTAAAACTTTATTTTGGCTTCTGTTTCAAGTGCATCAATTCACAATCACTTGTCTCATATCACTAACATATGTTGAAAAGGAACTTCACTTAAGAAGGACATAGTAGAATAGAACTATGTTTTTTACACTGATTAGAAAGCAGATTAGGAATAGGGTACACTGTTAAAGGCACACCTTTTTTTCAAACATTTTATTTTCAATTCTGTTAAGTTGGAAAGTTATATGCACTTGAATGCAGATGCCTGTGGAGGCCAGAAGAGGAAGTCAGATGTCTTAAAACTAGCTTCATGTGATTGTGATTTGCCTAATTTGTATAATGAAAACTAAATTTGCTTCTCTTTTAAGCAGTGAGAAGCCATCCATCTAGTAACAAAAAGAAGTATATGTTTCTAGATATGTTAACACCGATCTGCTTCCCACATTAGTCCTGACCTCATAGTCTACATTAACTATCAATTATATTAGGAACACATTGAAGGACTAATGAATTCTCTGATTAAATAAGAAGCCTCAAAATTCAATCACTTTCAAAATAACATCTACTAGCAACTAACCCTTATACATATTGCCTTTAAGAGTTATTTAATATTCTAGCAATAACACTAGGTAATATTTTTCAGCTCCAAAATATTCATCTTTTGAGACCATTTATTGGAGCTATAGGGAACTCACTTACTCAGAATAATTATTTTTGAACTGTATAAAGGAACACCACATCTAAATCACTCTTACTTCTTTCTCTCTACCTTCTAAATTCATATCTTTTTTAACTACTATTGTTCTTTGTAAACATACACATAAACACACACACACACACACACAGAGAGAGAGAGAGAGAGAGAGAGAGAGAGAGAGAGAGAGAGAGAGAGAGAACTCACTATATATGTACAATTAGTGGCATTCACAAACTCTACATCTGTGTCTAATCGCAATCATTTGGAAATGGACAACCAATGTGTGTCTTGTCCCTAGGAAAAATAATGTTTTCTCTGTCATTATGCATAGATCACCATAGTTATTTGCCTAAACTTGGATCATGTGGGATATCTATTGTCAATATTGGTTTCATTATGTTCCTATTGTTCAGACACCTATATTTTTTGATATTTTCTTTTGCTATTCATATATGGGGTATGCCATCTAGGGGAAACCATCCTACTCATCTGATTGTTAGAATCTTTTCTATCTATTCTGTGATTTAACTCAGTTTTTAGTGTAAGAATGGAACTGCCAGATATATCAGTTAGTTTTATGTAATTCATAATAATTTATTAGTCATATTGTAACTAGTTATGTATCTCTGTAATAGTAATCATCCGTTGCACAAAGAAACTTCATTTATGAGAGAGAGAGATGGAATTTTCCTGTGAGTATAAGGATTAGCATTTAGAAAAAAGTTTGAAATTATATTAGTTTAGTAACACGGCAGTTGTATATTCTCATCTAGGGTGTATGAAAATCGAGCAATGGGCTGTTAACAAGGGTTATAATATCATTCATGAATTCTCTAATTAAGTTAGCCTTAGACAGCTGTTAGTTACTCCTAAGGTAAAAGTGCCACTATTGTACTATTGAGGATACCTAAATATAACTGCCATTTGTGTGTTTTGTAGACTTTTTTGTAGAATAGGACTACTGTTCACTGTTCTTACTTTTGTCACTTGCGAAGAAGCTTTTAATCTTATGAAAGACAGTCTTAACAGAGGAGGTTTCCAATTAAATTCTAGCTCAACTCCTTCCCAAAGTGTGTGGGAAGCTGTCTTTAGCAATAGCATCTTATCTTCAATTTCTGGGAGTCAACTAAAGCAATGGAAATTGTTTGTATTTTTAGGGGGTAACTATATTTCTCTGACCAGAAATTAAAATGGATATTTCTATAATTTGGATTAAGGTTTTTGTTAAATAGTGCATGGTTCTTATTAGAAGTACCACCATCCTACATGAGATAACTATTTTACATATGCAGACAATAACATATGTCTGCATATATGTATATTTAAGTTAATTCCTAAAAATATGTTTCCCTGTGGCCTTTAGAAAAAATCATAGCTTTGTTGGTTCTTCACATTAATCTCTTCTCCCTCTCCGGTCCTCCTCCCTTTTCCGTATCAACTTATTCCTGTTATTCCTTTAGTTCCTATTTCCAACTCATCCATCCTGGAACTTGCTTTCTGGTCTTCTATTTATAAGTCACTGCTGAAAATAATTCAGAAGTTGTCATTCCACTTGTTCATACCGCATAAACTTAGGTGCTGTGCTTATTTAAAAGAATAGAAAGGGGGAAGGAATGGAACAGGGACATGGATAGAGAGATATAGAATGAAACAGAAAGTGAAAAAGGAGAAAGATAAGAAAGAAAAAGAGAAGTAGGGGAAGGAAGGAGAAGAAGGAGACAAGGAAAGAAGGTAAGGGAAGGAGAAAAGATGGCAGGTCTTTACGAAAGATTTCTACTTAACACAGGACATCTCTGGGGAAAAAAAAATAAACAGAGTGGGCTTCAAAAGTCACAACACATTATATCAATCATAGACTCCTTCGAGAGTGTGGCTACAGGAGATCAGAGGGCCTTAGTTTCTCGAGAGATGTTCTATTTATCATAAAACCCACTTAGAATTACCTGAAAGATGACCGACCGAGAGCAGAATTATTCCTTCTCAGTATTTCTCCCAAATATCCAGACGTTTTGGAATATAGGAGGAAAAGGTCTAGTTGTTCCTAGACAGAATGGGTAGAAGATGTCTTTGTGTACATCAATATACAATGACTTGGTTGTTAGAATTTATTTTCTTTTATTTATTATATATGTCTATTTACAGAAATTTGATGAACGCAATACTAGTTTCCACTTAACAAATGACATGTAAATTGAGAGGGACTAATATATAGTAGAAAACAGACAATGTTACAAAAATAAATAAATTTATAAAAATCAAATGATAATTCAAAGAAAAATGATGACACTGAAAATCTCTTACATACAACTCCTTTATAGAGAAGGACTACAGTGAAAATTCAAGCATTTAGAAAATATTTTATAAACTGGGAATAAAATATTAGTCTCTTTAAAATAATCTTTTGTACTTCAGTGTATAAAAATTATAATATTCAATTAATATAAGAAAAATTGTTTTAATGGGAAAATAAACTCAATTTTATCCGATTTTTGATTTCTTAAAATTTATTTATTTATTTATTTTTAATTTTTTTTTGTTTGTTTTTTTTGTTTTGTTTTGTTTTGTTTTTTGATTTTTGTTTTTTTGCCTGAATACCTTCCTGGACCAAATTGAGGTGAACTGACTCTGAAGAGACATCCAGAGAAGAAAAACTTATGAAGCAAAATAAAATAAGAATTTCTAATTCTTGGGTTGGAGAGATGTCTTTGTGACTGGGAGCACTGCATGCTCTTCTAGAGGATTGGTTACAATTCCTTATGATGAACAGCACTCCTCTGTGATGCCAGTCGTAGTGATTCAACTATATCTTCTTACCCATTTTGGCACTACACATGCGTCCTGCAAAGACATACTTTCAGGTAATACATAATGCATTAAAAAAAATTGCTGGTGTCTATGCAAAACGTACACTAGTGCTTTAATTCTTTTTTTTTTAATTAAAAGTTTTACTAACTTCATATATGTGGATGTTCTGCCTAAATGTATTCCTTTAAAAATGACTTCTCAAATAGAAATGAACTGTGAAAAATTTCAATTCCTAAAAGTAAATATATTAAGACCAAACAAACTATCTAATGATACTCAAATTATCTTAAGCAAAAAAAAGGTTAAATCATTATTTGTTTCTTCCTACTATTTCACCAGAGAATAATTAGGCAGAATAATAATTTCATGTAATGTTAGATTATTGAATAAGTAGAAAATATATTCATAAACTTGTCTGAGAAATATATTGCCATATTTTAATTTTTTAAAGCTATGTAAATGTAACAATTATACAGAATTGCAAATAAAATACATAACTGAGAGTTTTACTGTAGGACATCATTAGTGTTGGTTGTGAAAATTTTAATATGTCACAGTAGTGGAATATTTGTATAATTCTACATTCTCAATACTGATGACAGGTAGAAAATATTACTGACCATCTTGATAGCCTAGATATTCTTAATAATCATATAGCTATTGTATTACATAATATGTTGAAAATCATATTTAGTATTTATGAAAAAACATGAAGAAATTATAAATAATACATATATAGTCACACTATAAGTAGACTCATTTGGATGAAGATGCAAGCAATTACATTCTGATTTTATAGTTTTAAAACCATGCATAATTAAAAATAACTTTAAAGTTTTACACACTTAAAAATTAAAATTTTACTTACTGCTAAAAAAGTAGAGTTGTAAAATAAAATATTTTATAAATATTGAAATAGTCTCTGAAACATGTAGGTGAAGATTTGAAGCTAACATAACAAGAGAACCATCAGTGACATGCTCACTGTATATTTCCAACGTTAATTGTAAAAACACTGAATAGTGAAGTAACTCAGCAGAAAGCAGATCATTTACATAAGTAATTGAATGTGGAATAATCCTGTCTACTTTAATCCCTCTGAAACAACATTTGGTGTTATAGGCTTCAATTCCACACTCAAATTCTCCAAGCCTATTACTAATACATAGTGGATTTACTTATAAGGCAAATCAATATGAATAGAGATTGGAAATGAAATCATTTATTTTGAACTTTGAGATTATTTTAGTTTCATTTATCTATCTCTTTATTGGATAATTTACCTCCATAATTTTAGTATATATAAATATTCTAAGTTTATGGTTGGTTGATATTTTTAATAAGCATACTTGATGCAATTTTATGTTTGTACTTTATGTAATTATTCACTAAAATAAGAAGATACAAAACATATTTGGTTTTCTTATTGATTTGTAGTTTATGTAACTTTTATGTGTGTGTATGTAAGTGTATGGGTATTTTTATATACATGTGTGTATTGTGCTTATTGGTAAACAAATTTAAAAACACATTTCAGTCTAAAACAAATTTCTTGACCAATCACTATTGTGAAAAAACTTTGAAATCATAAAACCCAGGTATTTTTTCAACTTTGTCTTTGTAAGCTGAAATTTTTATAGCTTTTGGAAATTCTAATTAGGACAAAAGCTATGCAATAATAACATTGATCCAGTGCATAAATTCCATAGAAAGTTTGGCTGCAATTATTTGAATTCTCTGTTACAAAAACTCAAGTTTTAAAAATAGTTAATTCTATATCTCTTAATTTATTGGTTATTTACATAGTATATATATCCATTGATCTATCATCTACCAATGAATCAAATTATCTATCTAATCACCTGTTTATTTATCTAATTAATTACCTAATTATACATTAGTGTTTCTATTTGTTAAATATTTTTAAAGAGATTTTTCCTTTTGTCTTTTGATTTTATAGTAAAATAGAATATTATATCCCTTTTCTCATAATGATTGTATAATCCCTGTTCATTTTTATCTAAATAGATATAACTATGTGTACTTATATTTTTTTCAATTACTTGGATTTCACACATGTCTAATTATGTCATTAAAAAATAAACCATTTATCTTATCATGCCAGATACTTGTCCCTATGGCTTTTTTAAAATTGAAAATAGATTCTTCTCTCATAAAATACACCTTGACCACAGTTTTTCCATCCTCCACTCTATGCACCTCTTTACAAGTATCTCCTTTATCCCTCAGATCTACTCCCTCTTTGCTTCTCTTTAGAAAATCCAGTCCCCTGACTTAGTTCGGTTTCAACTGATGTGAAGAGGCACCATGTCCACTGTAAAGCCTTTGATGGGGACCCGCTCAAAGTTTCAGAGGCTTAAGTCATTCTTGTCATGGTGGGATATGGCAGCATGCAGTCAAACATGGTGCTGGAGAAGAAGTTGAGAGTTCTACATCTTGATCTTCAGGCAAGAGAAAGAGAAACTATGTGCCACATAGAACATAGCATGAGCATAGGAGACATCAGAGTCTGTCTCCCACAGTGACAAACTGCTTCTAAGTCCACAAATACTCCAACAATGCCATACCTTCTAACAGTGATGCTTTTTATAGTCCAAGCATTCAAGTACATGAGTCTACGTGTACCATACCTACTCAAACCACCACAGCATCCAACAGACAAGTAAACACCACAAAACAAACGATGATAAGCCAAAGCAAAAGTCTTCATATTGCAAATGGACAGGAAACCCAATAGGATAAATAATGTACTGAGAATAAGTAAAAATAGTCAAAAAGATCCCCTTACAAACACACGCTATAAGAATCCTTACCAAATGACCAAGGTAACAACATAGACATAGATCTATCTTGTACAAACCCATGTGAGCCTAGTGTTTGATGCTTTATTCTCTGTAAGCCTCTATAGGCCTGCTTTAGCTGATTCAGTGGCTCATCTTCTCCTGGTGTTCTCCATTCCTTGTGATAGCTACTTTATAGACTTTCTTTATCCTCTTCTGTGAGGTTCCCCAGCTCCAAGAAACTTAATGGGGATCTCCAATGTAAAGTATCTCTCTACATAATGTCTGGCTGTGGGTCTTACACCCATTCCCATTTGTTGCCTGATGAAACCTCTCTGATAATGATTAGACAAGACACTGATCTATGAGTACAGCAGAGAATTATTAGAAAATACTTCAAGGTTTTCTTTTTCCTTTCTATTTTCTTTCTTTCTTTCTTTCTTTCTTTCTTTCTTTCTTTCTTTCTTTCTTTCTTTCTTTCTTTTCTTTTTTCTTTTTTTTTTTGCTAATTATATGTCTCTGGACCATAAAGACAGTGTTGGACATAGGCTCAATTTCAAAGAGTATGCCTCATGATTTTCATGCATTTTTAAACTCAGTTAGAGTCAGTGGCCTCGTGTATCCTTCCAAATTATGTGTCTCCTACTACTATACACTTCTAACTCAGGCAATCCTGTTTTCCTTTTCCTGTCACATTTAGCCTACTAAACTGTGACAAGAGGTCACAGTATTTGTGGTTTACATTATTTAACAAGTTCAAATCACCTAGGTCTTTATTCTTTTTTCATATCCAAGTGTCTAACACCAACCTTAGCTCTTAATGTTAATAATAAATATTTGTTCACTTAATTCTTTAAGAAAGTCATTCTTGTTGGAATTCATAAATCCTATTTGAAAGTTTCTTATTCAATGTCACTTTAAAGACAAGGATAAAAAAATAAATGGTGGTGATATGTATTAAATAAGTGTATGTATGTCATAAATGTGACATAAATAAAATATAAACATGAACACACATATTTCATGGCTCTTATGATGTTAGTTGTTTGCTTGCTATATATAGTTTTTGTTATGCTTAGTTATGGTATTTGTATCTGATCTCTCTAAGACTTTTGTGATGGATTGTTGAATTTAGTCAAAAGCTTTGCCTGCATCTGATGAGATAATTCTATATTTTCTTCTGTTTGTTTATGTGGTAGTATAACTTGACAGAATTTCATACCTTTATCTACTTATATCCCTGGGATTAAATCTACTAATCATGGAGGTTGATCTCTTCGATATGTTCTTGAATTAGGATTTCCAATATTTCCTTGAGTAATTTTGTAACAGTGATTCTGAGAAAAATTGGTCTGTAATTTTTTTTCTTTGATGAGACTTTTGTGGTTTGGGCATTAGGGTAACTGTGTCTCCATAGAAATATTTTTACAAGTTTCCTTCTGTTTCTATTTTGTGGAATAATGTCATAAAATATAATAATAATAATAATAATAATAATAATAATAATAATAATAATAATAATGGAATAACACTGTTGGGTAAGTTTTAGATTTTCTTTGAAATTCTGGTAAAATTCTGCCCCAAACCACCTATTCCTGAGCTGTTTTTGTGAGAGATTTTTAATTCTAGCCTCTATTTCACTATTGCTTATGAGTCTGCTGAAAATGTTTATCTGACTTTTATTAACCTTTGGTAAGTTGACCAAAATATTTTTGTTCATTTCTTTGAGACTTTCCAATTTCATTGAGTACAGGTCTTCAAGTACTGACCTATAATTCTCTGGATTTCCCTAAAATTTATTATTATGCACCCTTTTTCATTTCTGATTTTATTAATTTGGATATTCCCTCTCTCCCTTTTAGCTAGTTTGGATAAGCTTTATTCTGTTTAATCTTTAAAATAACTAAATGTTTGTTTCATTGATTCTCTTCGTTTGTATTTTTTGGATTTCAGCCTTCATCAATGATTTCTTGCTCTCTATACTTGTGAGTGTTCGTGCCTCTTGTTCTTAGGTGTTCTCTTAAGTTTCTAGGATAAGATTTTTTCTCAATAAAGGCACTTGTTGCTACAGTGTTTTCTCTTAGCATGACTTTCATTGTGTTCTAAAGTTTGGGTATGTTACACATTTATTTTGATTAAATTCTAGAAAGTTTAAATTTTTTTTTGTTTCTTTCTTGACCCAGTGGTAACTCAACAGAGAATTGTTCAGTTTCCTTGGGTTTGTAGGCTTTTTGTTCTTGAAAGAAGCTTCAATTCACTGTGTTCTGATAAAATATAGGTGGATATTTCATTTTTTTTTTGTATTTGTTGAGACGATTTATGGAAGAGTGTGTGGTCAGTTATGTAAAAGTATCTATGAGCTGCTGAAAGGAAGATATATTATTTTGTGTTTAAGCCAATTATTTTATGGATAAGTGGTAAGTTCACTTGAGTTCATAGATAGTTCCGTTATTTCTCGACTTAATTTTTGTCTTTATGCCCTGTCAATTGATGAGAGTAGGGTAAATTCTCCCACTACTAATGTGTTATGTTCATTGTGATTTAAATTTTAGTAATATATATTTTCCAAATGTAGGTGGCCTTGCATTTGGGGCATAGATGTTAAGAATTAAAAAATCATCTGGTTGGATTTTTTTTTTTTTTTTTGATGTGAGTAAAATGTTCTTCTCCATCATTTTATTGATTTTGGTTTGGAGTATATTTTGTTGATATTAGGATAACTACACCAGCTTGCTTCTTAGGTCCTTATGTTTGGAAAACCCTTTTCCAACACTTCAGTCCAATGCAATGTCTATCTTTATTGTTGCTGTGTATTTTTTGTACAGACAAGAAGGATGAATTTTGTTTTCCAATCCATCTACTAACCTTTTTTTTTTATTGTTAAGATAAATTCACTTATATTGAGAGAAATTAATGAGCACTGATTGTTAACTCACACAATTATGTTATTGTTTCTGGTAGTTGTGTTGTTGGTGGTAATGATGTGTGTGTGTGTGTGTGTGTGTGTGTGTGTGTGTGTGTGTGTGTGTGTGTGTGTGTGTGTGTGTGTGTGTTTCGTCTTAGAATTTTTATGGTGTGAATTTACCTATTGTCTGCGTTTTCATGCATGTTAAATAACTTCCTTGTTTTAGAATTTTTCTTCTAGTAGCTTCCGTAGGGCTTGGATTGTAAAGAGATATTGACTGAATTTGAGTTTGTCACTAAATACCTTGTTTTCTTCATCTATGTTGATTGAAAGTTTTTCTGGGTATACTAGTTTAAACTGGCATCTATTTTTTTTCTTAGAGTCTCAAAGACTTCTGTTTTGGCCTTCTGGCTTTTAGAGTTCCTTTAATAAATTATAGGTCTCCATTTATATGTTACTTGGTCATTTTTTCCTGGTCATTTTTAATATTTGTTTTGTGTGTTTAGTGTTTTGATTATTGTATGACATGGGTACATTCTGATCTAATCTATTTGATGTTCTATAAACTTCTTGTAAATTTATAGGTGTGTTCTGTTCATCCTTAGGTGAATTGATGTTTTCTCTATGATTTTGTTAAATTTTATTGTCTGGGCTTTTGTACTGAGGTTCTTTTCTATCTTTGTTTTTTTTTTTTTTGTTTTTTTTTTTTTTGTTTTTTTTCATGGTGTCACAGATATCCTAGATATTTTGTTGGAGATTTTAGATTCAACATTCTCATTAATTAATGTATCTATTTTTATGGTGTTTTTAAAGCATAAGATTCTTCTTTTCTGCAATCTTTATTAACTTATTTTATTAAAAATGTCATTTTTATCAATGTATCCCAAGCTCTCCCTCCCTTCCCTCCTTTCAATCCTTCCTAATCAGCCTTCAGCTTCATCCTTTCCCATCTCCCCATCCCCTCTCCCAAAAAGGCAAGAAGACACAAGATGAGTCAGCTCAGCATGGCACATCCACTTCAGGCAAGTCTGATTTACTCAGCACAAAGTCAATGTTGGGTTAGGTGTTCCTCTGCAGGGAATGGACTCCAAGGTGTCAGCCCATGAATAGTAACACAGTCCTATCTCACCCCTCCTTCCTCCACATACTGCTCATACCAGTTGAAAGTTGCCTACCCTTGGAGGACCTATCTCCTTTTCAAAATAGATCTTCAGTGGCTATTTTTGATTCAGTGAGCTCCCTGGAGCTCCAGCCAGTCACCACTGTGGGAATTTTCCTCATGATCCCTATCCTCTCATTCATAAAGACTGTTTCCCCTGTTCTCAGCTGGACCAGGAGCTCTGCCCAGTACTCAGTCATGAATCTCTGCCTCCACTTCTGTTCTTTGTTGGATGTAGGTTCTGTGATGTTACAGGGTATTTACTCATTTGATTATAGGGAAGTTCTGTTAAGATTCTGTCTTCTATCTCTTGTAATCTGTTACTAATGCTTGTGCCTATATTTTCTGTTTGCTTACCCAGAATTTTATTTTCTGAATTCTCCATTTGTGTTTTATTTATTGCTTCCTTTTTTAATTTTCATGTTATGAATAAATTCTTTCACCTATTTTTGCTTTTTGTTTGCTTTTGGTTTGGATTTTTGTCTGTTGTTTTTGTTTGTTTGTATATGGGATTTATTGATTTTCTCAATTTTTTTCTTGATTTCTTTGAGTTTTTATTTCCCCTTTAAGAATCACTATCATTGGGGTAACAAGGGGTAAGATTGGGGTAATAAAGAAAACCTTTAAATATGTAAAATCTAAAATTTTATTTTAAAGGAAAGCATAAATTAATATAATATATATTAAAACTATAAAATTAATCTAAATTGTTGAATTCAGTTCATCAAAGAATCATTCAAAAAGTTATCATTACAAAAGGATTATATATATGTATATATACATATGTATGTGTATATATATATATATATATATTTATATATATATATATTCACTGTGGAGTTAATAAAATAAATTAGAAAAAAATTGCTAACAATATTAATAAAACTTCCATGTTTAAAGAACTATTTTCTGAAACTAAAGAAAACATCTGCATACTAAATATGAAGTATGTTGTAAATATGATGCATTGAAGAAAAATGACATCTCATGTCCCGCGCCTTCTTTGCCCGCAAACAAGACACAGTACAACAGGATCCTTCTGCAGCAGGTTTATTGAAGCTTCACACACTAGGGCAAAGAACGGAAGACCCCAAGCCTCCCAGGCAGGCTGCTTTTATAGGCAACCTTGTTTATCCCTGATGTGGGCCTTTCCCATTGGTCAGCGCACCCTCACCAGATATGATGTATCTGTCTGGGGGCCAGGCTTCTTGCTGGAAAATTACAAGGTACCATGCACAGTGACTTGTTTACTAAGGAGCTTCCTTAAACCACTTAGTTATAGGCCGGATACAAGCACCATCTTTAGGGTGCGGCTGGCTCCCTACATCTCCCCCCTTTCTTATATTTAAAATGAGGGAGGCTATCGAGTGGATGGAAACAGAGGTTTGTCCTCCCAAAACTTCTGGGAACTATGTACAAAGGAGACATTCCTGATGCGTCCACAAGGTACACCTCCCGACCAGCCCGGCACCTTTGTGGGAGATGGGATTTGTGTGCCTTGCCCATATGCAGACAAACATGTTCCATGGATCCCCTCAAACTCTAAGGTGGAACCATTGCAGTGCTTAGCCTTACAATCTACATAGAAACTATAACAGGTATGCTCTAATGAGGTGCAATGGCAATTAAGCCTCTCAGTGCAAGAGCCATACCTATACAATATACACAATCAACCCTGCTCAATTCCAAGCAATAGGCCAAAGCCTGCCCAAACTTCCTCACCAATCAGGGAGAGGCATACCTTCCGCAAGGTTAGGTGACCACAATCAGTCAAACTTAAAATTTTTGCTCATTCAGAGCTGCCAGCCAAATCGTAGGGGATTGTCCATCTTCAATAGCCATTAAGGCTTGGGTCAAAATTGTCCTTTCTCTCTTTCTGGATGCTCGCATCTGGCAAATAAGCCAAAGACTGCCCCCGAATCCCATGACCATGAGGATCCCAAGGGTTCCCATGCTGGCCCATTCCTTCAGGTACGAAACGGCTGAGGAAATCCATGTGGAAAGGCCCTCTGTTAAGGACAGATCCAGACGGGTGGAATTAATCTGAACGATGGCAACGCGGAGCTCTCGTAGCGTCTGCTCAAACTCTGAAGACCAATTCTGTAAGATAAACTGAGAAAGGCTTTTCGACAAATTAGCTGCCCTAGAAAATTTTTCATACTGAATGGAGGTAACACAAAGTCCAGGAAGCTTTTGTTCACATCCCAATTGGGCCATTTGCCATAAAATGTCCAATTGTTCTTGTACCAAATCAATACGCTGGTTAACCAGCATAAGTCCTCCTTGAATTTGGGTATTAGCGGATGCTTGCTTATCTAAGGCCATTGTTACCGAGGCTGATAAATTATTAATAGCCCGAGCAGTTTGCACAGTGTTGGAAAGGGCGAGGGCTGAAGCGGTTGCTGTGGCCCCTACAGCCGCGACTGCAACAATCCCAACAATTATAGCAGAAATACCAAAATCTCTTTTAGGTCGAAACAAACTCATGCTGCTAGGAGCCTCAACCGGCACAGGCACAAATCGTGGCATGTGAGTTACCATCGCAAAGGAATACTTCTGAGCATCCCAACAAAGGGTATAAAAGCAGGTGCTCTGGGCACACTCTAAAACATCTTTATCTATAGAAACATTACTTACAATCCAAATAAAGGGAGGCCACACACAAACCGGGGTAAAATCTACACTCAGCCGTTTAAAGCTGACGTAGCTTACATCTTGGGCCTGCCAGGTACCTGATCCTGTACCCGAACTAGGCTGAGGTCCCATTTTTTTTCCCCAATCATATTTTAGCTGCCCATGTTCTACCGCCCCACCCCCAATCATTGCGAGGGGCGATAAATCTGTGCAGCTCCCATTAATTCCACAAAGCAACCACTGATCAAAGGGGTTGCCATTAACTTCAGCTTCTCCAAAATTTGAGAAATTGGCTCCCAAACGGGGGAAAAGGAAAACAGGTTAGGGGTAACCCAACCAACAATTCTAGATTGGCACCCGGTCCATGGTGGGGTTAACTCTTTATCCGGGGCCCCTGAACAAAAGGGTGCCAGCTTTGGCTGCTGTGGGGGTAAGGAGCCCTCAGCAGCCCTAGGCCACCATCCATACAAAACCGTAGCATTTGTAGCAATCTTTGTTCCTTCAAACTTGCTCTCTTTCTGCCAGGCAGCAGAATAATTTTGTAACATAATACATGAACTATTCTCAATATCTAAATTAAAAGCAAAACATAGACTCCCTTTTAACCCTAAACTCCTATTATTCTTAAAAGCTTCTATCTGCTCATCTTTTGGCAAAAAAGCTAGGCCTAACTCTCTACTAACAGTAAAAAAGCGGGGAAAAACTTGGGCGTCATACATCACCGGCATTGGAAAAGGGAAGGTGGACATTATCCCCCAAGGAAATTGGGTCTGCTGTGTAGCATACTGTCCTTGCCCAGTCAACATCTCAAAGGTCCATTCCCTCTGTTCAGGGGTTATGGCCGCAGCATTTACTCTAGCCTGTTCTTGAGCTATCTCATGCCATAGAGCCTTCCACTCTAGATACTGACCCATGCTTGACAGGGAAGCTTTAGCCACCGTCTGCCAGTCTGATGGAGTCAGGTTCCACAAGGCAAGCCGATCAAGTTGTGTAATAGTGAAGTTGGCATTTACACCAAACTTGCGGACAGATTCTGCAAGCTCTTTAATCTGACTAAATTCTACTGGGGCATAAACCCGATCATTATTTTGGCCCTCATATACTGGAAATGCTAAACTAAGTTGTCGCCTCGTGGCCTCCAGCAGAAAAGAAAAGTTTGTAGCACTGCTCACACCATAAGGAGGGGGAGCTGTAAGCGGAGGTCTGTGCCCTCGCTGTCTTTCTGCCTTGTGCCTGTTCTTTCTGATTTGGTTATGAGGAGGATCATCAGGGGAGTATCTCTCTGCCTCATATTTGGCTGCCTCCTCTTCCAAATCAAATTCATCTCCTGGGTCTAGTGGGTCTTCCTCATCTACATGGCTGGATTTAGAGGAAGAAATGGAGGATTCTATTTCATCCCTGATCTCTAAATTAGACAATTCTTTCCAGGGGTAGGTAAGTTTGGTCTCTTTCCTTCTTCTAACCTCTGAATTTTTCTCTGAATTTTTCTCATAATTTTTCTCGTAACTTTTCTCCCCCATACCAGTACTGGGGGGTCCTTTTTCCTTTTTCTCCCCCATACCGGTACCGGGGGGTCCTTTTTCCTTATGTACAGTTTTCTTGGGGCGCGCTCCCAATCTCTCATCCTGCTCGGTTTCTGATAGGCTATCCTGAACCTCTCTCAACATTATCTGTCCCTCTGTGACTACTGGCAAGCAGGACTCATCCTTTAAACAATTCTTGATCATCTTCCATATAGCTTTGGTGCCCATCCTTAAATCACCCTCATTAAATTTTCGATCGAGGTCTCTCCCCAACTTGTTCCAGGAAGAAACAGTAAAGGACCCCGAACAACCGTACCATGGGGCGACCCGATCAACCTCCTTGATAAAACCTTTAAGGGTTCTCGGTGCAATTTTGATATCATGCTGTTTTAAAATGAAATCCAGGGTTGAAATCATCGACTGTGAAGTACCCATGATACCATAAACGAAACCAAAGAGTGCTGCCACTTACCTACGTTGGTCTTAGGCACTCAGCACTGAAACTGATGAAAAAGAAAGGCAACCACAAGAAAGATGATCAGGGTGACTAGAACCAAACCTAATCCTGCCAAAACCTCCTGCCAGTAAGCACTAAAATCCAAACCCCAGTCAGGGACCATACCTCTCCGAGCAAACACTCTGCAGTTCTGAATCCTCCTCACCACTGAGGGGTCTCCGCTGGTGCAGCTGATGTTGTTGTTCCCGGGTTTCGGCACCACTTGTCCCGCGCCTTCTTTGCCCGCAAACAAGACGCAGTACAACAGGATCCTTCTGCAGCAGGTTTATTGAAGCTTCACACACTAGGGCAAAGAACGGAAGACCCCAAGCCTCCCAGGCAGGCTGCTTTTATAGGCAACCTTGTTTATCCCTGATGTGGGCCTTTCCCATTGGTCAGCACACCCTCACCAGATATGATGTATCTGTCTGGGGGCCAGGCTTCTTGCTGGAAAATTACAAGGTACCATGCACAGTGACTTGTTTACTAAGGAGCTTCCTTAAACCACTTAGTTATAGGCCGGATACAAGCACCATCTTTAGGGTGCGGCTGGCTCCCTACAATCTCATGTCATGGAATCTTTGGAATTTATGTTGTAACAACATCAAGATCACACAAATGAAAGTCATCAAAATATAATTCCCAGTCCATTTATCTTTTCACTCATTAATTTAAATCTTTCTTATTTTACTTCTATGTATAGAGACATTCTGCAAGCATTGTAATAAAATATTTACAATTATTTTTATATGTATCTTGTGTACAAATAAAAACATTTTCATACACACACACACACACTCCCATACTTGAAAGATAAGTCACTAGTCAGGAAATATTACTGCTTTTATAGACAACCTGTGTTGTTTTCACCATTCATATGGAAACATAGATCTGTCCATAACTCAAGTCATGTGTGAGACAGTATCCTGTAGTGACCTCTCCATGCAACAAGAATGCACCCAGTGAACCAAAATATAGGGAGACCAAATTCACATATACATAAATTAAAAACAAATGAGTATTAATATATATATATATATATATATATATATATATATATATATATATATATATATACACACACACACACACACACACAATTTAATCTCATAGTGAATAGTCATTATTGAATGTTAGTCATAGAATATTTCTGAATAGTATAAATCACAAAAAAAAATTTAAGAAAATGAAATTACACATTGACAATGTATGTTTGGAGATTCCAGTTCTGATGGATAATATTTAGACTGGCCACAAATGAAGGGGTAGTATATAATGTTGCTAATATTTATGAAACAAAACTGTATCTGAACCAAGAAACAAAGGAAAAAAGACCAGGGCCCCGTAACTCTCTCTCTTTCTCTCTCTCTCTCTCTCTCTCTCTCTCTCTCTCTCTCTCTCTATATATATATATATATATATATATATATATAGATAGATATAGATAGATATAGATAGATAGATAGATAGATAGATAGATAGATAGATAGATATAGATATAGATATAGATATAGATATAGATATAGATATAGATATAGATATCATCTGGTCTTTCTTTTAAGCCCTTTTAATGCTTCATCATTTCTAAAACTGACTTTCATAAAACAAACCATTAACATATAAGCCTTTTGGGTTACTTATCATTCAAAATATAGCATAAGATAAACAATAAATTAATGTGAATTAATAATCAAAATGAAAAGAATTTTATCAATGGATCTCTGTAGTAAGAAGAAAAAGTTTTAAAAAACACAGACAACTGTACAAATTAACACATAAGGAGTATAAAGAAAAAGAGTGTGTACAATATATGATCCTTTTATATGATACACAAGAAGAAGTCATTTCCAATTTTTCTTTAACCTGTTGGAAATGACAGTAAGAAGTTATAGTTTCAGAGTGAAAACATAAACAGGGCTGGGAAGATGGCTCAGTCAGTAAAGTGCCTAATGTTTAAGAATGAGGACTTTAATATAGATTACAATGTGAAAATTCTCATAGGAAGAGAGAAACTGCAATACTAGCCTTGATGGTGATGGAAGAGAAAAGTGATACCTTATATTCAAAAGACAACCAGCCTTGCCTTATAAAATATGAGTTATACATGCCACAAGAGTCCAAGTCTCAAAAAATAGAAATGGGAAATGATAGAATAAGATACTTGACATTGAGCTCATGCTCTAGTTTGTACTTAAGCATATACAAATGTACTCACATACATATTCATACATACTACATAAAGATGGAACACATCTATTTTTTTGCATCTCAAACAGAAAAATACATGCACATGGACAAAAAGAATAACAAACAGAGTTGCTTAGAGTTCTGGGGTAATCTGCTTGCAGACTGACCTATATTAACAAAAGAGATGTTGAAAATAGTAAAATAATGATACAGATTGCATAACTGGAAAATATTCTTCTAATTTTAAGATAATTTGTAATTTTCACTTTTATATCAAAGAATATGGTGATACACAAATACATACAGATTACTTATTTTACCTTCATTCTTCTAAACTTTTCTGAAATGAAATTCTTTTCCATCTTCTCAACATGTTTTCAATCTGAGCATGTTTCAGTCTCTCATAGGCTGTGATAAGGGTAAGTTATTGTATTTGTCTCTTCTTTTCCTAAAGCAAAATTATATAACATTCCAAATTGTGTGAATAAATATTTGCTATTTAAGAAAAGTTATGTGATATGAAGTCATGTAAAGCAATAAAAACACTATGTTTTTTATAAAATAGTATTATCTTCTGCAGTTTTCAGTACATTTCACATCATTATTACTTTTCTTTTTCTAAATTCTATAAAATTGATCCTTTTCTGATTTTGGAATGAGTCCAATTCTATTGTAAATTCTAAATATATTTAAACACATACCAATATGATATGAAGGCTACTTATTCAATTTAGACTCAATGCCATGTATTTGATAAATATGTGTTAATATGATTTATATTTATTTTTCAGAATAGATTACAAAAATTTTCTATAAAAATGGAAGCATCAAAACTTGCATAAACATGTGATACTATATAAATCTTTTATTAGCATAACATCACAATTCCCTTTGGATAGTTTCTGTTACTATTACCTAATTTATAAAGCAACAGTTATAAACTTTACTTTCAAGGCCTCCCATTTTAGAAAGAAATGAGTGGAATTTCACAAGCTCAATTCCTACAAAGTTTGTCTCTCCTAAAGAACTAAACTTAAGGTTTCAGTAGGAGAAATGATTATCAACAAGTAAACTACGTCTTCATCCTGCCTCTTGGTGAGATTTCTGGCAACTTTTATTGAATTCTTGAGAGTTTTATTTTTAAAGATATTACTCTGAAATTTATACGCAATGACAGGCCAGAGCCTATAAGACTCAATCTTCTCTCTATATAAATGTTTATTAAAGCTGTAAATGATGGGCTATGCCAACAATTGTCTGGTACCATATATTTTCTTTCTCCTCAATGTACTCTAATGCTTCAAAAAGACTTGAATAAATTTTTTGATCTTTTACAAGTAAGCTAATACTTCTGAAGTTAATTATTATGATCACATAATATAATGTCATTAATATAATAAGCGTTGGAAGCTAAATAAACTCATATAATCAAATTTAGTTTGGATTAACCAATAAAATTGGTGTTTCTACTACTATACTTTCTATAGACTTACTGCCATTAAGAGTATTAATATGGAATTTATTTTTTTTGTTCTTCTGATTTGAATAGATATATCGGAACACTATCAAATTAACCCAGAAACATGGAAAACAAATGTGGGGTTCTTTTGAACATTTTTTCTGTGAAAATCATCAAATCTACCACCCGTCATTGTTAAAGATGTAGAGTTAACAAACAATCTTACTATAAGAGGCTTCACAAATGGGAAAGCATAGGAGCATGGGGTGGGGGGAGACTGAGTAGGACTGGGAAATACTGGGAGGAGGGAAGGGAGGGGCAGAGATAGATATGAAAAAAAACCCTTTAAAACCGAAAGATAAAAATAAAAAATCTTATTTCAAACCAGTTCCTACTTTTGATCTACTAGAGAAAACTGTCTTCTTTACACCTAAATTGATTGTATCCCATCATATAAATAACTAAATTTATATAATATATATAAGAAAACTTAGTTGTGGTTAATTATTATATCATAAAGAGAACACATAATTTATTAGAAGCAAATAAATAGATTTCTATTGCTTATTATATCTTGACACTATCGCTAACCTCTCCAGCAAACACTTTTGTAGCCAAAGATGATTTAAAAAGGAATAAAGAAAAAAAACTAGACATTAGTTATTTTGCATGTTATTAAACAGGAATACCAAAGAGAAGAGAAAATTTGATTCAAGGAGTGATTTTTTTAAATACAAAAATTGATTATTAACTCTGAACCATGAGAGTCACACCCACGTTACACACTGTGACATGAAATAGCTTATAAAAAATTGTCAGAACTTTCTTTTTATGTCTTATTGCAATAGCTGACACAAAGTATATATACTCTTCAGAAATAAAATAAACAATAATTATAGGATGATATTTCTAGCATGTGGAGTATGAAAAATATTTGTTCTTGACTAGAATGAAATGAACAAAAATATCTCTTACAATAGTATCATTTTATGTTTTGTTTAATTTTTATTCTCCAAGAATAAGAAATTGAAGAAAATTTTCAGCATATGCCATAGTTTAACAACTGCTACAGTCTTAGCAAAATAATATATCCTATTACTGATGCTAATGCTATAAGAAATTTACAGGTGTGAATATTGGAAGCATTTATTTGATACTGCTCTATCCATAATGTTTCTCTAATGTATTTAGGACTAAAAATCTCATCAAACAATACATATAATTAGTCTAATGCATGTAGCATCTCTGAAAGAGAGAAATACAAAAGTTATATTTGATTAGTAGCATGCTACTTTGTTCCTTCATTAAAATATTTTTGTCATTAACTTTCAGAGAATTACATTAGTAAAGTTTAAAAATGTTGCATTCAGTTCTACAAAATCTTATTTAGCAACATTTCCCCATCGAATAGTAGAAAATAAGTTAGCAAACATAAACTATACAGCAAATCTACAAAAATTTAATTAGTGTGGTTTATATAAAATGTTTGAACAATGTCAGATTTAATTTATTTGTATATTAAGTATATTAACTACATTTACGCTGTTCGCTACCATTGTAAGCAAGGCACTGTGGACTTACAGGAAAGGTGCTAATTTCTGTCTTTCGATTCCTAATCTCCCCTCACTTCTCTCATCCCAGTTCACTCCTTCCCCACTTCCCCTCTATAGCCAATTTACACATTTTCTGTTTTCCTTCAGAAAATTGTAGATCATCCAGTGATTTTGACCAAACTTGGCGTTCTCAATTGCAGTAAGACTAAGCACTTTCCTTCAGATTAAAGATGAATGAGAACTCAGTAGAAGGGAAAAAGTCCAAAAGGAGACAGAAAAGTCAGAGTTAGCCATAAACCCCACTCTTAGTTAAGCCACAAGAAGACCAAGCTGTAGTATTATGTTTCTGGCCTGTCTGGCATGTGATCCAGACCCACAGACCCACAGATCTGCAGACCCATGGAAACACACAGATGCTTGTATTAATTTTATGCTGATCAGCCTATGGATCTGGCATATTTCTAGCTAACTCTTTACTCTTAAATTGATCCATGATTCTTATGGAGTTCAGCCATATGACTTGGTACCTTTTCTCAGAGCAGCATAGTTGTCCTCTGCATCTGCTTGTTTTTTTCTGGCAACTATGTGGCATCTCTTCACTGTTCTTCCTGTTCTCAGAGTTTTCTTAGTCTGGTAGCCCCACCCATACTTTTTGTCTGCCTTTGACCAATGAGCATTTTTATTAAACCAGTAGGTGGGACAATTACTTACAATAGGACAACATAATCCTACTACATTTCCCCTTTTCTTATTTTTAAAACAAGAACTCCAAATCTAACATTCTTTTTTACACATTATCTATAAGATCTCATAACCAATACTGTAAGCAAAGACAAACATCCTTAATATATTTTGGGGGGAATACGGGAGTCATTCTCTAGGTTACTTCTACTGGCAATCCCATGAGGACCCAAAGAAAAATTTAGAATTATGGACAAGTCCTTAGTGAAGTGGTCTCTAAGCCAGGGTCATCTCAGCTAGTATCCTTGAATGTTTTTCTGTATGCTGTGAATATCGATCTTTAAATAAAGGACTGTTTTGGCCCTTGGCAGGCACCATAGAAGAAGTAGGTGGGGAATCAATAGTTGGAAGGAGGGCAGAGTCAGAGACAGATCAAGCCAGCAGCCAAAGAAGAAACATGTAAGGACATAGGTGAGCCACGGACCTCGAGGCAGACAGCTTAATGAAAATTGAGTTGAATTAAGATGAAATAGCTAGCAAGCAATGTGCCTGTGCCATAGGACAAACAACATGAAGTTTATATAAGCCTCTGAATCATTTTGGGGCCTAATCAGCAGCAGGTGGCTAAGTGGTCTGGAGCTGCAGGTCTGTGGGTCCGGACCTCTGGTCAGACCGGCCCCAAAACCCTACTGTAACAACCTATGAACCCAGATTTGTTGATTCTGTGGGTTCTCTTGTAGTGTTCTTGACTCCTATGATTCCTTTAATCCATTAATAATTACACAATTTATTTATGGAATTTTATGAGTGACAGCAGAAAAATCTTCTAGTCTTGAACACTGTAACGCATCTATAATCCCAGTACTTGGAAGGATGCGTGTGAATGACTGTTTTATCTGACTTCAAGCATATATGATTGCTTTTTGTTACAAAAGGCATTTCATGATGGAGAAAATCTCTGTAAGGCATTAGATGCCTCAGTATCTGTATTGGAGGAATTACAAGAGAATAGCATTAATGAGTGAAAATTAGTTTAAAGGTTCAGTTTAATTATGTACTGACTGTGTGTGTGTGTGTGTGTGTGTGTGTGTGAGAGAGAGAGAGAGAGAGAGAGAGAGAGAGAGAGAGAGAGAGAGAGAGAGAGAGAGAGAGAGAGAGAGAGAATTCTGGTTTCCAAATGGTTAGACCCTTGGAGCTTTTTGTGGCAGGTATTTCTGGAATTTGCAAAAAGCTTAATTTCATTCTTGAGAATGAACTAGTATTAAGGGAATGGTCTTGTTGTTATTCTTTTAGATATTATGAAAGATTTTTTGTATAATCTTTATACCAGGAAATGGGGAGAAACCTATACATGGGCAAAACCATGCTTGTTTAAATGATTTGGTAAAGACTTTAGACACCACAGTTGTTTCAAGAAAAATGGCTTATTTTATCTCTATAACACAGCCTTAAAGTAAGGAAATTATTAACCAAGTTCATTCAAGACTGTTATAAAGTTCACATTTAAGGTAGATATTATAGTGTGTGGCAAATTTATTTAGTAAAAGATTATTTTGTGTTTCTTATGTTCTTTCTGTGGCTTTTGTTCATCTTCTACAGTGTTTTCACTTACAGAGAGGTATCTCTCTGCTGCAGTGTATAGAGTGGTATTGCTTTCATCTAAGTGGCACATTTTATTTAAGTATTAGGTAGTGTGTAATCATTTTTCAATTAAGGGTATCTGTTAAATGGTGGTGGGAATTTGATCCTGATTTTATTTTTCATATTTTCTTGAAAAATTCCCTATTTTGTTAACTAGCCTGACTTGGATGATAGTAAATAGTAAGATACATTTTAGCTCACGTCCTCATGTTTCCATTTCCTGAATACAATTCTAAGGGTAGATTATGAACTTCAAATGTTTGCTGTTTCGTTAACACATATTCACAATGTTAATGCTAAACTGCATAATAGAAGACAATATAAGAAATATTAAATATTTTATGTTTGTATTCAAAGAAACATTTTTATCTATATTCAAGAGATATAATAAGGTGGGGAAACCAACTATGTATTTCACAATAGAACTTGATGTGCTATGAATATGTGTATATTATTTGAAATTTCTTACAGTTTTTGTGTTTTTCAGTTATTTATTTGGCACAATGTCTTAAAGTATTGCCTTCTAAGTGAATTATCCATAGATGCCAAATAATGTAACAGCAATAAAATTTCATTTAAAAATTCAGTTGTATGTTTGTGCAATGTATCTATGTGTTTTTAGGCCATCATAAATATATGGAGATACGAAAAAAACTTTATGAGGTCTACTGTAGTCCAAATACATATGGTGATCAAGATAGTGTTTCAGTCTCTCAGAACACAACATTTCCAACAGAGGTATATCACTGGTGTTCAAATAAAATTACTTGAAATATTTAATAAGAATAAAAAGATAGGGCCGGGCTTTGTATCCACATCTCATACATTGTAACAAATTTTTGTCTGCTTTGAACTTGTTCAAATTTTGTAACTGGATCTAACAATCTTGGTGAGTTCATGTGTATTATTCAAAATAATTGATGAATTAATAAGTAAATAAATAAACATATTTTTCTTATATTTACTAATATACTATTTTGTTTTGGTGTCTGAATTCTAGGGATGAAATTGAGTTCTTATCAGCATCTCAGCCATTTCTATTAATCTATCTGCCTCTGAGTAATGGTGTTCTTATGAGATAGGTAGATCAAACTTTCCTGTGTCTTTTGATCATGTTGTTTTAAAATAACTTAAATGAGCATGTGTATTAGCACAATAATAGTTAATATGCTTTCTAAGTTTACAAAGATGATTTTTGCAAGTGTTTTGGACAGACTAAACACAATTGGGGAAAATGTAAGTCTCTATTTAAGAAAAGGGTTTATAGGGTTTATAGTTTTCAATGATATAATTTATTTATGCAATTTTGTGAGTCTTCATGTATGTTTATAGGGGTGTATTATGTGTTTGTTGTTGTGCATATGTGTATGTAGATATTCCTTTAGCTGCTAATTATATCCTCATGGACTGTGGGCAGAGGACAGAGCTCGCATTAAACGACAATCTCCAGATTTCAAGGACATTAATCTTTTAAATAAAACTTTGCCAAAGAAAATGGTATTGAATCTCAAAATGCATAAGCATCTAAGTGTTACAGAAAAATCATATACTAGGGAGAGTCTAAAATGTATTAAAGCAGTGACTCCACATTTACATGTAATATTAATTATGGGAATTAATTATTTCAAAACATCATTTCCCAAATACATTGAAGCAAAGAATGATAGCACATAATTACCAATCCAGGACAGATAAGACAGGAAGAACACTGGACTTGAGAACATCTTGGGAAATATTGATAGAATTTATTCAAATTAAAAATATTATTTCTTGCATTTTAATATGTATTTTTTATTAATTATAATCTCTTACATGCCAGAGTATTCTTTGTTTGATCTCAAACTAGAATCACTTAAAGCAGACATAAACTGTACTTGCTCATTATCAGGTTTTCTGGGAAAATAAATGTTTTGAGTGCAGACACTGACATTTTCTGCACATATTGAAGTTTATAGAACATTGCAATGTATATTTAGAAAAGAAAAAAATACTATTTTTAAGATCAAGTCAAAATACAATGAGTATATTTTATGTTGACATAGTTCTCAGTGATGGAATACCCTCTCAAATTTCTCATGGTATTTATTCTTGTAATTAAAACCTACAAACACATAATACAAATTCCAAAGTCATGAACAGAATGTGTCCATAAAAATGTATTTGTATAAGTGTGTGTTTGTGTTTGTGTTATATGTGATTGGTTGAATTATTTTTTGGTATAATATCACAATAACTGGCAGAGTGCAAACATTACAATTTGATTTCCAGTAGTAAATAGTCTGTTGTTTAAAAATATATGATGTTTTTTCTAAAACTAAAGGCTGTTTATGAAATGAGAAGCAAATGAAACAAACAAACCAATATAATTATGGGCTTTCAAGACTCTAATAATAAATCAATTTTTTATTTGTATTATGTGTTTCAATTTCTTTTTATTTTCACATGGCTTCATTCATCTACATTTATATGTACTAAGAAAAAAATTAATGGAAATACTCAGCACATAGCTATTACAATTATTTCTAATCATCTAATTGTTTTACATTTTTCTCATTCTTATGCTTAAACATCTACTTGAAATTTCTTAAATATCATCATAATTTAACACTTTATTTCTCATATTTATGACATTTTTGTACATTGTCCAGCAAGTCATTTTACGTTATTAACAGGATTAATTAACTTTTATGAACAAGGAAATTTATCCATCATTTGGTTCAATTAGGTAGAAATGTTTATTATTTAGTGTGATTACATTTTATATTTCTTTACACTATCAAACTATTATATTTAATCTTATTTGTATACTCATTTGCATTAGTATACATCTCTGAGCATACTATCCTTGTGAAATGCTAATGTAATCTAAAAACCTTTCTTTTTACAGCAACAAGTTGTATTATATAAGATATATCCTTTATTATATTGTTTGTTTTATTTTTCAAATCAAGAAAACATTTATGAAATTTTGCTTTATTTAGAAACTGGTTCTGAAATTTAAAATGGAAGAAAGCCTATACAAAAGAATGAAATTCATTTTTTTAAAAATTAAATATAATATAATACAAAAACTAGTGCATCAAATTTGGACAAGTCAACAACAACAACAAAATATCCCACAAGAGAATTTACAATATTTGAGAAGCTACTCATCCACACAATTAGAAGTATCATAAAAATTCAATTAATTGGAAAGTATAATCAAGCCACACAGGACTTGGTACACACCCACGCAGGCCCAATGAATGCTGTCTCCATCTCTAAGTTCAAATGATCTTTTCTTATTTTGATTTAGAGGGAATCAATTTCTTGGTGTCCTTCCTCCACCCTGGCTCTTACACTCTTTCTGCCTCACCTTCACTGTTTCCTGGCCCCGAGGGGAGGGATTTGATAGAGCCATCGTATTTATAACAGAGTGCTAGCAGGTTTCTTGGCTTCTTTGTATTCCACTCACTGCTTGAATGTACAGACATCTGCTTTCTTGTTCGTTGATAGAATAGCTTCAGTGTTAAAACTTAATCTACAATGAAATAATTCTACTGGCTAGCAATATGCTTTAACATCTGCAAGTATATTGTGTCATGTCTAACTAGATAATTTTGATGTCTGGAACACACATCGTGTAATGACAGAACTGACAGTCAAAAATTGTCCACTCTATTTCTCATGTGTGTCATGACCTGCATGAATCCACATATAAACATATATAAATCTAATTTAATAAGCCTATGGATGTTTATCTTTTAAAAATATACTAATTTATTATTTTTCTTCCATCTATACTATTTCATACAATACAAACTTACCATAGTCTCTCCTCTCCCCCCTACTCTCTGATCCAGATTTTCTGCTCTTCCATTTTCCTTCAAACCCAAAATCCAGGAATCCCAGGAATATCAACCAAGCACTACATAACAAAATGCAATTTAAGGAAGAACAAACCTCATATCAAGGCTGCATACAACTCAGTAGGAGGTAAAGTGTCCCCAAAGCTGCCAAAGGGTCAGAGGCATCACCACTCCCTGTGTGGTCTCACACAAAACCTCAAATAAACTACAGCAGCATATACTTAAGGACCTACTGTTTAAACAAGCAGGTTCTGTGATTGCCATTTCATTCTCTGAAACCCTATGAGCCCTGCTGATTTACTTCTATAGATTGTGTTCTTCTTAAAAGAAAAATTTTATACCTTCCTAAACATACAGATTGGTTATGGCTTCTGAACTCAAAGCATTTCAAAATTGGTAAAAGTAGATACCTTAATTATTCCTCCATATTATTATAGTATAAATAATTAAGCAATAAAATACAGCAATTATGACACTTGAATTATTAATGCCAGAGTTCAGTCACTGCCTATATCTTCATGTAACCAAGTATCACATAGATATTCTGATATGTGGTAAAATATTTTGCTTTTAACATTAGAAACTAGTCATCATAACCAAATGTGGGTATTGCTTCTTATGTTTTACAAAAATAGATACAATGCACTTAATTCCACTTTTTTCTTTATAACTGATCAGCATCCTTGTATAATACATTCAACAGAACTTCAGATAGAATTTGAGGTAGACAAAAGCAAACATAAGTGATATAGATGAATCAGTCAAAAGAATTTGTTTGCTGTTATGTTATAAAGCAATTCTGTTTTATTTTAAATTTTTAGAGAAAATCACAGTGATCTTATTTAAGCTTGATCTACTCTGGTCACAGAATTGACCTATCAAATAATGTACTTGAAACTCCTAGAAACAAAAAATTTTAAGTCTGTTTTACAAATCTGGGTCAGTTCTTAAATGCCAGGAATAGCATGTTTCCTTATTTACTCCATAGTTAAAGAATAAAGACTACTATAATTTTATTACTTTAAAATAATATTGAGTAATGAAATGTGTAAAAAAATTATACTTGGAAGCAAGTGAATATTTTACAAACAGGAAGAGATCATACTTATGTATTTTGTAAAATAATTACTAATATTACATTAAAGTAGTAATATTATTCATCATTTTAAATAACAATGTTAACTTCATTACATTATATTTAGCACTATATGGTACACAGATTTACTTCTATTTAGAAGACCTTATGGAATAGATAATATTCAGAAACCTTTTTGACTTTAACATGATAAATAAATTCATTCAAGATGGGTAACTAGTGATTGATTCAGGAACTAAATTATAAAACACTTTCACTTGTGGTATATTATAATATAGATTTAGTCATAGAAAATAAATTACCTCCTAAAGGCATATTGCTGTTTAGATGTTCAAAATTAAATCTGGTATTGCATTGTGTTTCGTGGGTTATTATTCTAACATTTGGAATGAAAGAACTGAGGCAGAAGGCTGGGATATGCATTGCCTGAAGGTCCAATGAAATTCAACACACTATTCCTGAATGCATTATACAATAAAACCAGTGTGGTAGTTTTGCTTATTAAAACAAAATCAATTAAAATTACCATCTTTTCAAAAGATGAGTTGTCAAATTTAAAAGTGAACAATCTTCCAGTATGCATAAATCTGGAACTACTTTTTGGTTTAGAAGCAAAATAACATTAAAACAAGAAAATGTTATAAATTTAAATTATTAAAATAATTTGTCAGTTTGATAACATGATTTTTCAACACAGTTTTGGTCTTTATTCTTTAAGAGACTCATATTTTAAAGTATACAACAATGATAGTTAGTCCCAAAATTGGAACATGAGTCCTATTATATTTTATATTTTCAAGAATATATGCATATTGATATAACCAGTGCCCATTTATATCATTCTGTGTTTAAAAGGTATTGGAAACAGAAATAATCTGGCAAATTCTTAAAATGGAACATATTGAAAATTTAAAGTTATTGTAAAATTTTTAAATATGTAGTATATAATTTACTAATACATAATGCTACTTTATAAAAAATCATAATAACAGAATATTAAAAACATATTAAAATATCAAATAAATGTTTACAATTTATATAATCTTTAAATATTAAATATTGTTTGATAATAAAACTAAATATTAAAATATTTGCCAATTTGATTCTTATATTTGATTATATACAACTCATATACTATGTCACAATATAATTTGAAAATTTTTATATATTTCCAAGTGCAAAGTAAGTAAATTAAGAATTAATTTATATCTTGTTTTACATAATATTATACTATTTACCACAAATATTATGTGGCCAATGATAATTTCTCCAATATAACATTCTACTAAAAATTATTTAGTCAGAGACAGAACAATTAATGTGACTATAACACTCATATTTTGAGTCAATAGTCCAGCAGCTTATAATACAACTGTTTCTAAACATATGCACCCAAATGTATTTTCAAGCACGAGTATTAAATATTTAAATGCATAAAACCAATCACATTCTCAAGATATGACTATCATTTAATGTAGGTAATGATTCAGTATATTATGGTCTGCCCTTAAATATAGCTTGTGGTGAGATATTGTTTACTTAATAAAAACAATCTTGAATGTAAAAGGACAGAGTCATTCACAGGAAGGTCGATGAGTTATGACCCTTTAATTCCACCACTCAGGAGGCATAAACTATCTGGATCTCTGTGAGTTCAAGGCCTAAAAGAGCCAGGTAGTGGTGGCTCACATCTTTATCCCTAGCTCTATAAAAGTTGAACCAGGAAGTGAAATAGCTTGGCATAAACAGAGGAGACAGGAATTCAGCTTCCCCGGCCTTTCTTTTTATGGCAGAGGACAGAGAGACTTATGCTCTAAGGAATCATAGAGACAGGCTTGAAAGATAAGAAGTAGCTGTTCTTTGTTCTCTATCTCTCTGATATTTCATCTCTTTCCTAATACCTGTCTCGGGTTTTTATTATCAGATCAAGTAGAATTTGTTCAATAATGCCCCTCAGTTATTTTTATGGAATAGTACATGTTCTACTAAAATATAATCATCTTATGTTTCATCTTAAGATTTCTCAAGTTATTTCCGTGTGTTATATGTTAGAATTAAAGTTTTAATGAAAAAACACACCATGATTAATCTTATGCCAGATTTTATTAATACAACAAACTCTTTCTCAATAATATCTAAAGTCTATCAGTGGGAAAAGTACTTTTAATATTCCTGTATAAGAATTTATTGTTAGTATAAATTTTCATTTCACTCATAACATTACAAATTACAGTTTCTTATTATGATTGTCAATGAATCTTCATTATTATAAGAAATTGTGAAGCAGATAATTTTATAAACATTTTGGCAATTAAAATATATATAATATTTAATAAATATTCATAATTTTTGAAGCAAAGGAAATAAGATTGTTGGTGTGCTATTAGGGCAATCTACATTGTTGGAATTTGATGCTAATATGTTGGTGGTCTTACCAAGTTCATTTTTCGTTGTTTTATCTATGGGTGTTCTTCCTAAATATATATATTTAAGAAAAATATACATATATATGTGCTATATGAATGTTCATAGAAGTGCCCACAGAGGATCAGAGAAAATATCAGATAGTTTGTAACTGGAATTATAGATGATTGTCAGTCATCATGTTTGACCTAAGAACTCAATCCAATTCCACTGCAAAAGAAATGAGTGTTTTTATCTGATTATCTAGAGTTCTATTCCTTATCTCAAAAAAGGTCTTAGGGTGTTTATATTTCTTACACCAGTTATTGGCAGTTATTGCTATATTCCATTCATATACTAATATTTAAAGATTTACTTTTCCTTGAAATATTATTATATTAATTGTGGTTTTTATATGTTCATTCTGCATATATTTATTTCTTATATTGTGATTTTATATGAACCAAAAATTAGACACTCATGTGTAAACAAAAGTGATTTCTTTCTTTTGTGATATAATCCTAATTAAATTGTAGGAGTTTTAGGTCTAAATGTAAATTAGATCATGCTGGTTGATTATGTTACTGTGTCAGACTATTTTCTTGCTATTTATTTGTAAATTAATATTATTGATTAATAAAAAATAATTGGTAAATTATACTTGTTAAAACAGTGTGCATGTCTATCAGAGGACAGATCCAACTCTTCCAGTCTTTGTTTGTTTGTTTGTTTTTTGAGACGGAGTTTTCTGTGTAACAGTCCTGGCTGTGCTGGAACTTGTTTTGAAGACCAAGCTGGCTTTGAACTCACAGAGATTCCCTTGCCTCTGCTTCCCAAGTGCAGGGACTAACAGTTTAGCCTTGGCTTACTGCCTAGTGATCAATGGAGTGATAGATGCTATGAGTATCAATCTTTAAATAAAGGAGCTATTTTGGCCAATGACAGGCACCACAGAAAAAATAAGAGGGTAAATCGCAACATAGGTAGGAGAAGCAGGGCAGAGTAAGACAAACAGAGTCAGCAGACCAAGAAGAAGCATATGAGGAACATAGGTTATCCATGGGCCACGTGGCAAACAGGTAAATGAGAATGGGTTTATTTAAGATATAAGAGTAAGCTAGCAATGTGCCTAAGCCATAGATCAAAGAGCATGAAGCTAATATAAGTGTTTGAGTCATTTCTGGGAGCCTGATTAGCTGCAGGTGGCTAAGGGGTCTGGGGCTGCAGGTCTGTACTTCTGGACCTCTGGCCACACAGGGCCAGGAAATCCTAACTGGAACAGATGACACCCAATGTATGGCAAATATCCATTTAAAGCTGGGTAAATTCTTAAAAGGGTTTTTGTTGCAATGGGGTTTCTTGGTCCCAGGCAGCCAGAGGCCCAGACCCACAGACCTGCAGCACCAGACCCATAGCTGCCCACCTCTGCTGCTTAGGCCCCCAGAAATGACTCAGATGTTTATATTAACTTTATGCTATTTGGCCTATGACTTAGGCACATTACTCTCTAACTCTTACATCTTAAATCAACCCATTTCTATTAATCTGTCTGCCACAAGGCCGGTGGCTCACCTGTGTTCCTTACATGTTGCTCCTTGGGCAGCTTACTTGATATGCCCCTGATTCCACCCTTTTTTTCCTACCTATTCTGATTCCTCTGCATACCTTTTCTACAGTGCCTGTCAAGGGCCAAAACAGCTTCTTTATTTAAAGATTGAGATTCACAGCATACAGAAAGGCATTCCCACATCACCTCCCCCTTTCTGACTAATCAAAAAGGAAGGTTTCAATTTTAACATAGCAAAATTACATATAAGATAGCCATCAAGCAAGAATTACAGTTATAATATCTACTCTATTTGTATTTAACAAAATTAAAGAAAATACTCTTATTATCTACCTTATCTTTATGAATCTAAAGTTTCATATCTAATATACTTTTCAAATGCCTAAGAAAAACTGTACCTATAACTATCTTAACTTCAACTATGTCAAAGACCACAGAAGGATATATTTACCCAAGTAAACCAGAAGTGCAAGTGACTTCTAAAATCTAGAAAGGACAGAGATGACACCTATCTGCCTGGACAGTCACCCAAAGTTCCTTTATAAAGTTGGGGCATCCATCTTCAGCCTACAGGCTCAGAGTCTCTTTTGATTTCAGTGAATCAGGAAATCTGCTCTGCCCATTCTGGTACAGTTCATCAGTTGCCTCTCCTGGAGTCCTGAAGAATGTCTGACAGTCTTCTCTGTAAAGCAGGAACTTGAATGACCATCTCGGCTTGTTCTGCCAAAGTTCAGAGGTCATCTTCCTATGGAACCTGCATGTCCAGTTTAAACAGCATACTGTCAAGCAGTCAATATGAGAACAGCTTCATTTCCAGTGGCTAACCATTGTCAAAAATAGGTTCCATATGGAATTTCTTTGATGTACATTTTTCTCTTGAAGTAAGTTAGTGCTGCTAGAAGCAGTCCTGTCTCACTATCCAGAAAAGTCTAAGCTCTTAAAACATTTTAAATGCCATATTATGTAGGTCTTACAAGTGTTTGAAGATAACCTATATAATTAAATTATATCTTTGTATACGTAAAAATCTAACTAACATGCATTTTTAATTATACATTACAATTTTAAATCAGTTACATAAACATACCTTAAACAAGAATAGAAAAATACGTACAACATAGCAAAATTGACCTTCAATTTGTATCAATAATTCAAAATCCATAGCAATGTAAAGCATTTTGAGATTAACAGCTGATTTCCTGATCTAAGTAAATTCAATAATCTGACCTTTGAAAAAAATCATTCATATACCATATCCCCTTTTTCTTCTTACAAAGAGATTGACGATGACCATTAGCCATTTATAATGAAAACAAACATTTAAAAACAATATTTTGGGAATTTGGGCATAGTTTTCCATTACTACTTCCTGCTGACTATGGGGCATTGAAAAACTCATGGGTTCTTGAGACTTTATCATAGTCTGTAGCCCTGTATCTGATATGGCCATCTCTTCCCATCAGAGATTTTTTTTCAGGGTGTATTGTTTGATGAAACCATATTTGCCTGGAAGCAATCCACAGGTTCTCATCTTCTGTGGAAACAAAAGCAGAACTCTTTCAAAGCAATAAATCCTTAGACACAAATTTCAAAATCAAAATACCTTATATATATATATATATATATATATATATATATATATATATATTATTGTTTAACTTAGTAGCCTTTGCATTTGCAATTCATTGTCTTTCTGCAGTTAGCTCATTAACAGTTAAAAAATTAAAAGAAAATACAATAACAACCAAAATCCAGATTTTGTGTATATTTTCCATCTTTACATGGCATATTATATTTTTATTACTCTATCTCTCTTTTTAAAGACTTTATCCTCTTTCTTTTCTCTCTGAAGCCTATGTTCCTTCTACACATATTGTAACCCATTTACAGGTTTTTCTTTTCATCTGAATCTGTCTTAATGTGAATCCTTAATCATCTTTCAACCATAAGAGCTTTTAAAATACTCGTACTCTATTAAAGAGCTGCATAGTTTTTGCAGGTGATGCTGAATCAGTAAGTTCTCTTAAAGGGACCGTGTCTCTGTTTGTGGCCAGCAAACAGAGCACACTCAAGAAAATGTTGCTACTGAGGAACCATCTTTGTTTCCTTTTTGTTCAAAATAAACAGAAATCTAAAATCAATCACATGGTACTGAGTCTTCTGTGAGATTTCAGGAACCGGCCTGATTGCAGCTTATACTGCCTGCTGCCAGTCTGCCAGCGCCGTTTTGAATGTGACCAGAATGCCATGCTTTCTCTGTACAATGACCCGCTTTATATATACAATTACGAAGCTGCCTTGGCTCAGTTTCTGCTAAAACCCTTTTTAAACTTTCTCAGGCATTAAGTGGATATTCAATCCATGTTGGATGCCATCTGTTGCCATGGGGTTTCTTGGTCCCAGGCAGCCATAGCTGCCTGCCTCTGCTGCTCAGGCCCCCAGAAATGGCTCAGGTGCTTCTACTAACTTTATGCTGTTTGGTCTATGGCTCAGAAACATTGCTAGGTAACTCTTACATCTAAATCAACCCATTTCTATTAACTGTGTGCCATGTAGCCAGTGGCTCATCTATGTTCCTTACATGTTACTCCTTGGGCGGCTTGCTAGAACTGCCCCTGACTTTGCCCTTCCTTTCCTACCTATTCTGATTCCTCTGCCTACCTTTTCTACGGTACCTGTCAAGGGCAAAAATAGGTCCTTTATTTAAAGATGGAGATTCACAGCATACAGAAAGGCATTCCCACATCAGGTTTTAGCACATAAACTGAACCAAAGAAGCTTCTAAATTGTGTATCTGAAGCAGGTCATTGTACAGATAGTTTGGCATCTGGGCCACATTCAAAATCACAGCCACAGACTGGAGGCAGGCATGTAAGCTGCAACCAGGCCAGTTTCAGAAGTCTCACAGAAGACTTAGTAGCATGTGATTGATTTTAGATTTCTGTTTATTTTGAACAAAAAGAAAACAAAGATGGTTTCTTAGTAGCAGCATTTTTTGGGTCTGCTCTGTTTGCTGGCAGCGAACAGAGACATGCTCCCTTTAAAAGAACTTACTGATTCAGCTTTATCTGCAAAAATATGTTGCTCTTTAAGAGAGTGTGAGTATTATAAAAGCTCTTCTGGTTGAAAGATGATTGAGGATGCACAATAAAACAGATTCATATTTTTTCAAAAAACCTGTATATGGGTTATAATGTGTGTCAAAGTACATAGGCTTCAGAGAGAAAAGAAAGAAGGTAGAGAAATTCTTTAGAAAGAGAAATAGAGTAATAAAAATATAGTATGCCACATAAAGATGGAAAATAGACACAATATCAGGATTTTTGCTGTTATTGTTTTCTTTTAATTTTTTAACTATTAATGAGCAAACTACATAAAGTCTGTGGATTGCAAAGGCTGCTAAGTTAAACATGAATATATAATTTAAAGGTATTTTGATTTTAAAATATGTGTTAAAGATTTATGGCATTGGAAAAGTTCTGCTTTTGTTTCCACAAAATATGAGAACCTGTGGATTGCTTTCAAGCAAATATGGTTTCATCAACCAAGATACTATGAAATAAAATCTATGATGGGAAGAGATGTCCATATCAGCTTCAGGGCTGCAGACTATGAGATTTTCAATGCCCCATAATCAGCTGGAAGTAGTAATGGAAAACTATGCCAAATTCCCAATATATTGTTTATAAATGTCTGTTTTCATTATAAATGGTTAATTGTCATAGTTAATCTTTTTCTGAGAATAAAAAGGGGATATATGGTATATGAATGATTTTTTAAAAATTAGATTACTGAATTTACTTAGATCAGGAAATCAGCTGTTAATCTCAGCATGTTTTACATTGGCATAGATTTTGGTTTGCTGATACAAATTTAAGGTAAATTCTCTTATGCTGTAGTTTTCTACTCTTGTCTAAGATCTGATATTTAACTGATTAAGTAAATTAAGTAACTGATTCAAAATTATGATGTATAATTAAGAAATGCATGTTAGTTAGATTTTTATGTATACAAAGATATAATTCAATTAGGTAGGTAATCTTCAAACACTTGTAAGACCTACAGAATATGGCATTTAAAATATTTAAAGAACTTAGACTTTTCTGGACAGTGAGACAGGTCTGCTTCTGGCAGCACTAATTTACTTTAAGAGAAAAATGGGCATCTGAGAAACTCCATATGGAGATTAGTTTCTTTGTGGGAATGGTTAGCCACTGGAAATGAAGCTGTTCTCATATTGACTGCTTGACAGTATGCTGTTTAAACTGGATATGTAGGTTCCATAGGATGGTGACCTTTGAAATTTGGCAGAACAATCCTCTGAGATGGTCATTCAGGTCCCTGCTTTGCCGTGAAAACTGTCAGACCTTTTTTAGGACTCGAGGAGAAGCAACTGATGAATGGACAGAGCAGATTTCCTGCTTCACTGAAATGAAAAGAGACTCTATGCCTGTAGGCTGAAGATGGATGCCCCAACGTTTTATATATATATATATATATATCTATAAACTTCTGATGTCTGTCCAGGCAGATAGGTGTCATCTCTGTCATTTCTAGATTTTGAAAGTTACTTGCACTTCCGGTTTACTTGGGTAAATATATGCTTCTTTGGTCTTTGATATAGTTGAAGATTAGATAATTAAAGGTATAGTTTTCATAGTTATTTGAATGGTATATTGAACATTAAACTTTAGATTCATAAGGGTAAGGTAGATGATAGAGTATTTTCTTTAATTTTGCTTAATACAAATAGACTAGATATTGTAACTGTAATTCTTGCTTGATGGCTATTTTGTTATATGTAATTTTGCTATGTTAAAATTGAAACCTTACTTTTTGATTAGACAGAAAGAGGAGTGCCTTTCTGTATGCTGTTAATATCAATCTTTAAATAAAGGAACTGTTTTGGCCCATGACAGTCACCATAGAAAAAGTAGATGGGGAATCAGAATAGGTAGAAAAGGAAGGGCAGAGTCAGAGACAGACTGAGCAAGCCACCAAAGAGGAAACATGTAAGGAACACAGATTAGTGAGAATGGGTTGAGTTAATATTTAAGAGCTGTATCAATGTACCTAAGAAATAGACCAAACAGCATGAAGTTAATATTAGCATCTGAATCATTTTCAGGGGCCTGAGCAGTGGCTGGCGGCTAAGGAATCTGGGTCTACAGGTCTGATGGTCCAGACCTTTGGCCGCCATGGGCCAGGAAACCTTAATGTAACACATCTCTTAGGTTTTTAAAGATTTATTTATTTAGTACATATACAGAAATTTATCTGCATGTTCACCTGCATGCCCGAAGAAGGCACCAGAGTTCATTACAGATAGTTGTGAGCTACCATATATTTTCTGGGAATTGAACTCAGGACCTCAGGGAGAACAGACAGTGCTCTTTACCTCTGAGCCATCTCTCCAGCCCCACATGTATCATATTGTGATTTATAGATACATAGCTTTCCTCACGCAATTTACAGTCATCTTGGGCAAATTGTGTTGTTGCTTTGTACATTACAACCACTTCAGTAGCATCTTGCCAGCCACATTTTCATTTTGCTTTTACTAATGTTATTCCAATATGTATTCAAAACACTTTTAAAATTAATTTTTCTAGGTTACATCATCCCTTTCTTTGTTTTTCTTTATTTTCTTGTGTGATTAATTTTGAAGCAGATTTCTTTAGCTTAAAACACAGCTTTATCTTTGCTGAAATATTTTTCATAATCTTTATCTAGAGAGTAGTTGTGTCCATTTGACACTTGGTTTAAAAAACAACAAAAACAAACACTTCAGTCCTCTAGAAAAGCATCAAGTGCTCTTACTATCTGAGCTTTCCCCATTTCTTTATATTCATTACATTTGTCATAAATAACTAACTGTGCATTTCTTTTCAGTGAATGAAGAATACATTCTAGCTATATTTATGCTACCTTATTTTTTTCTACCATGATAGTCATTGACATTTTTTTCTAATCATTTAAATGTCTCACTTTAGGTGTATTTTAACAATAGCTATGATAATTTATTTTAATTTTATCTCAGTTGAAATTTTTGTAAAATTTTATTTCCAAATAATTTTTTGCCTAATGGTTATGATGTTTGTATTTCTTTCTATTTTCGCATTTAAAAAAATTTCAAGTTTCTTATAACATAGAGATCATTCTTTTCTGCTTCTGTTTTTTACTTTTTTTATTATATGTTTTTATTTAAAAATGTCATTGTATTCTTTGTATTCCCCTGATCCCGTTCCCTTCCCTCCTCCCAATCCCTTCCAGTCAACTTTTATCCTCGCCCCTCCCCATTGACATTTGTCACCCCACTGATTGCCAAGGTTGGTTCAACTGATCTTTCCTGCTTTATACTGGAAATCTTTAAAGTATTTTTGGGGGCTGTAATTTCCTGCCTTCTTCATTCTACTTTGAAAATATTATGATTATTCATTGAAGTAGATTTATGACTAGTAATTTCCTCTGACTTGTAGTCTTAGGTTTTATGAATGGTACATGAAATATATTCATATATTCATTTATAAATGTTATTCATATATTTATATATTATATTCATATATATATTTATACATACATAAAACCAAAATTAATTTTTAAAATCCATATTCTAATATGGCTCTTTTGATATTTATAGTCTAATAGTCATTAACAAAGTTATAATATGCTAAATTAGCTCAGTTTCATAAGGCCTCTGAAATTAGTATTTTCTACAATGTTTAGTGGCATTAAATTTAGTTTATTATCCTCTCTCATGCCTCAGACCTGTGGTTTATTTGTTCTTTATTCAGTTATTTAACCCAGAGATTAGTAGTTTTAAGAAATGATGATTTATCCAACAATAACCATAGCAAAATCTAAAAGTATTGGAAATACATTATAGTTTACCAGAAGAGCACAATACAGTCTGAGTTGTATATTTTTGGAATTGTATGTCTTACTAGATGATATTGTTAACTGCTGTTTATAAACAAAATATTGTGCCACATCTTAATAGTTCAGAAATAAAGTCAAAATTATAACTTAAACACTATATTTTGTTTTCTTACTATTTTGCTTCTATGTTGTCTTGTGATTTGTACCAGATGCAGTTTCTTGCATTCTTATTCAAGTAACAGGAAACCATGCACAAACAATTGATGATAAAAGGTTTGGTTTCATTTCAAATATTTATTTATTTACAAAGAAGTTTTATATGCATGTATGACTATATGGGAATTACTTCTATGCAATGTCCTTTGGGTCCAGAAGAGATAAAATCCACAAAAAGTGAACTAAGATTATTGTGAGATACTGTGTGCATTTTGCGAAAGGTAACTGGCCCTCTGGAATAGTAGTTAATGCCATTAACTCCTGAGCTACCTCTCCATTGTAGGGGGATTATATTGTTCCATTGTAAATAATTGTTCCTGCTTATAAGTTTAATAAAAAGCACTGATTGGCCAATGGTAGACAGGAAGTGTCGGTAGGACTACCAGATTAAGAAGACTCTAGAAAAAGGCAGAACAGAGCAGAATTCCAGAGAGAATCCAGAAGGTACAGAGGACAACTATGATGCTCTGAGAAAAGGTACCAGGCCACATGGCTGAACAGGATAAGAGTCATGGGTTAGATTAAGGGTAAAGAGTTAGCAAGTTGTATGCCTGGGCCTTAGGCCGATCAGCCTAAAACTATTGTAATCATCTGTGTGTCTCTGTGGGTCTATGGGTCTGTGGGCCTAAACCTTGAGGCTAGGCCCAAATGTCTCGGCCAGAAACTTCATACTACACTCCAGTCATAAAGATCTCTGTCAAGAAAAAAGAGCAGGTACACTGCAACAAAGCAGCAGACTTGAGAAACTCACTTCTAGGGCACCTGCTTATTTTTGTATTTTCTATCGTGAGAGTTTGGAGAGGCAGATGAACTTCTATCCAAGAGTGAGCAAGCAATAAACTCTTAAACTGATTACCTGTTGTCCTGTAATATAATTTAACTTTGATTTTTGTCTATATGAAAGTTTGTAAAAAACTTTGAAGGGTTGGTACTTTTAGGAGGTGAGGCCTAATTGGAGAAAATAAGTCATTGTAGAGCTTTGAAGTCTTGTTCCTCAAGCTGAATACAGTGTAACAGTCATTAACCTTTTTTTTAATGCCTTCTGGTCATGATGTAGTCACCTCCATATCTACTCACATATCACCATGCTCCTAGCCATGATGATAAGGAACAGAATATTTGAAACTGTAAGCAAGTGCCTCTATTGAGTGATTTTATTTATAATAGTTGCCACGGTCATGGTATCTCTTCACAGCAATCAGAACCTAAATAAGACACCATGAAAGAGTCTGGTCTTTCTTATTTCTCATTTTATAAGGATGGACTAGACCAAAAATTACTCATAGTCAGGAACTGATTGTTGACCTTATCAGAAAAGTATATAAACAGCCTTCTAAAAAGATCTGCCTGGGATTTCTGAGGGTATTATAACATAACTATCTTTCAACTTTCCTCAAAGACCTTCCTATTTAAATCTTTAAGGACAGAGGGATGAACATTCTCATTCTGTAATTACATTCAGCAAAATTAGGAATGATATACAAATACAAATATGATTTATCTTACTATTTTCTCTAAATAAAAAGTGTTTCATAGGGATATCTAAAATGTGCATGAAATTTCTTTGCATCCCTTTTACTGTGTTGAATAGGATCTCTTGCTTTAACCAGTGCAGTCATGAATAAGCAGTCTGTTTTGCTGTTATTGGTGGTAGGTGTAGTAGTGGTTTTGTTGTTTGGTTTATTTATTATTACTAATTTTTGTTTTTGTTACTTTTCTAAAACTGCCCTGAATATATGACTTAATCTCATTTGAAATTAAATTTGCTAAACCCTTGGAAAAAATCAACTTCATAAGATTATTGAGAAGAGTATATATCAGCCAAAGGTGAATAGAAGAATTAACCCCAGAGGAAGGAGTGCCAGCAATACCCAAATCTTATAACATATAGTCTAAGATGTTACCTGTATTCCTGAGTTTTTATTTTTAACAGATTCCTGGAGGATACATTTGAATTTTCTGTGATTACTATATTTTTTAAATGATAAACGCTGCAATAGTCTTTTGAAAGATAAACCAACATTCTTTTTTGGAAAGTAGAAGTATCTAGAGTCAGATAATAAATAGAAATTCCTTGCCGAGCTAGAAGGTAGGATTGGACAAGTTTTTCTCTACATTGCTCTAACTACTCAACTGATTAGAAATTTATTTCATACTTCACAAAGCAATAAGAACTTAAATATTTCAAGAAAATTGTCAACTGAGACTGACTAAAATGACTATGAAAAGAAATGACAAGATGCATATGTGGAAAACTTGGCTCCATAATTGATTGTATCCTGGTCATGCTACATGCTACTCATTCCCTACCACAATTTTAATGCAGGTCAGATACTAACTTGGAATGCACAGTTACAGCATGAAACATAGTAAAAATTAAGGACCTGTGCAGAACGGTTTTCAGAAAGGAAAATTGACTTTTCATCTATTAGCAGGAATAGAAACTGCATAAATTTTATAACTTTTTTAATGCTGAAATTTTCTCAATAAGGGCTGAAAATGAACACTGACAGATTACTGTAATTTTTGTGGATTTTGGGAGATACTAACAACAAATGCCTCCAAAATGTAGGCATATATATATTAGATTAGACATATATAATTAGATTCTTCTCACATGTAAGAATAACACAAATTCCTGTTACCCCTACATTCTATACTGATTAAATTCAATACTGGTTAATGAAGAACTGATTGGCTAATAGTCAGGTGGAACAGAGAATGCTTCAAAGGAGAAGGGCAGAGTCAGAGGACTTGCCAACCAGCTACTGAGTAAGCAGGAAATAGAGAATGAAGTAACAACCATGAGCCATGTGGCAAAGGATATAAAAGTAATAAGGGTTAATTTAAATGTAAGAGTCAGCTACTAACATTTCTAAGATATCAGCTGAGGTTTTTGAAAATTTATATTAAGACTCTGATGTCAGTTATTTGGGACAAGGACAACTCCACCTACAAATGTCACCCACCATTGGGTAAAGATCAACATAAAACCTGAAAAGATTTTATGAAGGTTCTAAACACACAAAAATGAAGCCAGATGTAGTTTTCTAGTTTCAGAGTCTCATGCCAACCATAATACAGAGACACATTTCCCAGTAGCTTCTGGCAAGATAAAGCAGGAGCCAACTGCAAAGATCTAGGCATCTGGTAGCTTTCTGAAGTCTCTCGCATGTGAGCCTGTGAGTTTGAAAGCTCCACTACTTTGCTTCATGGCAAGTTTTTGCTCACATAGATAAAAAAGATTAAAATATGAAGTAAAGGCATCAAATAAAAGCACTCTAAATTGGATTTAGAATGTGTTTAAAATATATCTTGGTTTGGAAGAAAAAGGGAGAAAGAAATCCTTAAAAAAGAATAAAGTAATAAAAAATTTTAAGTCATGTAAAGATGGAAAATACACAGAGAATATGGAACCTGAATGTTACTTTGTTGTCTTTGAACTTTCTGGCTGCTAAAAGACACTGGATTATAAAAACTACTAGATTCTAACAACCTATATATTTTAAAAATAGTTTGTTTTTAGTCAAAAGCTATGTTACTTTGAAGGCGTTATATTTTTTATTCCTAAAGGATATGAGAAATTATGAATTAATTCTAAGTTAAAGAAAATCTGGTTCAATTAAGAACTTTGTGTTGAAAAGTCATGGATAAACAAATTTCAAAGAACTACAATGCACATGTTTAATATTTTGCCTGTTAAAACACATAAAAAATAGTTCTTTCATTGACATACATATAATGTACAGTTTATACTTTTATTAATGCATATAAGCATGTTACCTTTAATATTTTACAATTTTTTTCAAAGCAAGGAGTCCTAATGAGACTGGATGACCTAAGTGATCCAGCATTCAGAAAGGCTTCAATGCTGCTGGATGAGTGATCCAGCCCCTCCCACAGCTATTCCAGCTAAGATATAACCAGTATCCTAATTTTTTTTAGATCCAAACCTCAGACACCCAAGCTGTAGATCAGACTAAGAAGTGACCTCAGCAGCAACTGGAAACCCACAGAACCCCAGCCAACAGAAGACTAACAGACTAAGGTGATCAAGAGGACCTAGAACTACCAGAGACCCTCAGTTTCTTAGCACCAACTGTATCAAAAGTGGCCCCCGGAGACCCATAGTGTATTAACACTTATTGGATTAAAAGGGGTCACTATGACGCAGAATACACTACCTCCAAGTGGACCAAGGACACAGATTGGACCAAGAGAGGCTTCCTGAGACACAGAACAGAGTGCACCAAAATCAGCTATCTGAGATTTAGACAAATCCTTCAGAGAACCAAGGAAGCAATGGGCAGATTCCAGTGCAAGAATACATATAACAACTTAAAAATAATGATGGCACCACCAGAAGAATCTGGTAGTTCTGCATCAAGACCTGAGCATAACAATCCAAAGGAAACAGAAGGAAATGATCTTAACAAGAACTTTATGAAAATAATAGAAGCCTTAAGTGAGGATGTGGGAGGTTGTGTTGTTTCATTTTAAATAATTGTCCCAACCACTGGTTTAATAAAAAGAGCTGATTGGCCAAAGACAGGCAGGAAGTATAGGCGGGGATAACAGACTAAGAAAATCTCTGAGAGCAGAGTGCCGGACAGAGCTCCAGAGAGAAGCTGCAGGATGCAGAGGACAACCATGCAGCTTTAAAGAAAGGTACCGAGCCACATGGCTGAACAAGAGACATGGGATAGCTTAAGGGTAGAGAGTTAGCAAGCTATACGCTTGGGCCTAAGGCAGATCAGCCTAAAATTATTAGAAGCATCTGTGTGTCTCTGTGGGACTGCGGGACTGCGGGTCTGTGGGCCTAGTCCTTGAGGATAGGCCTGAAAGTCTGGGCCAGAAACCTCCTACTACATGAGGACATTTAAAAAAAATCCCCTTAAAGAAATAGAAGAAACTACAAACAAAACAATGGAACAGATGAACAAATTCCTGAAAGTAAATAAAGAAAAACTAGAAAAATGTTAAATAGGAGAAGGAAGCATATCAAGATATAAAATTAAAATAGATGCAATAAAGAAAATACAAACCAAAGCAATACTGTAAATGGAAAATCTGAAGAAACAAATGAACTACACATGCAAGCATAGCCAACAGAATGTTAGAGACAGAAGAGAGTCTCTGGGGTGAAAGATTCAATAGTGGAAATACATATGTCAGTCAAAGAAAACACAAAAACCAAAATAGTCCTAACACAAAACATCCAGGAAATATGGGACACCATGAAGACCAAACCTGAGAATAATTGGAATTAAAGAAAAATACCAGGCTAAAGGCACAGAAAATATATTCAACAAAAAGATAGATGAAAACTTTCTCAACCTAAAGAAAAAATTGCCTATAAAGATACAAGAAGCTTATATTACATCAAATAGATTAGACTACCCCAAAAGTCTGTTTGCCACATAATAATTGACCCAGTAACTCTACAGATTAATAAACAAAAAATACTAAGAACTACAAAGTTAAAAGGCCATTTTACCTACCTATAAAGTAAGACCCATCACATTAACACTAGATTAATCAATAAAAACAGTGAATGCAAGAAGGTCTTGGTCAGACTTTATACAGACATTAAAAGTATGGATGATAGCACAGACTACCATATCCAGCAAAACAATCACCATAGACAGAATAAACAAGCTAATGACAAAAATTAGATTTAAATAATACCTTTCCATAAGTCCTACACTAAAGAAAGCATTAAAAAAAAAAAACAAAACAAAACTCTAACCTAAGGAAATTAAATAGACCCATGAAAGTATAAGCAATAGAAAATCCCACTATCACCCTGCACAAAACTCATATCCAAGTATGTCAAAGACCTCAGCATAAACCCAGTTACTTTGAACTTGATAGAAAATAAAGTGGGAAATATCCTTAAACACATTAGCACAGGGGACCAGTTCCTAAACATAGCACCAGTAGCCCAGACACCAAGAGCAACAATCAATAGATGGGATCTCCCGAAACTGAGAAGGAAGGCAAAGGACCTGGTCAGTAAGATGAAACAATAGTCTAAATACTGGGAAAAGATCTTCCCCAACCCTACATTCTGACAGAAGACTTTTCTCTAAAATATATAGAGAACTCGAGGAACTAGAGCCCCCTAAACCTAAATAACCGAATTAAAAATGGCGTTCTGAGCAAAAAAGGAATTTTTCAACAGAAAAATTACAAATTGCTGTAAGATACTTTAAAAAATGTTCAACATCTTTAGCCATCAGAGAAATGCAAATCAAAACAACTTTGAGATACCACCTTTTAACTCTTAGAATGGCTAAGTTAAAAAAAACAAACAAACAAAAAACAGATGAGAGCCTATGCTGGAGAGGATGAGGAGCAAGGAAAACTCTCCTCCATTGTTGGTGGGAGTGTAAACTTGTACAGCCACTTTGGAAACCAGTATGGTGGCTTCTCAGAAAACTGGGAATAACATACCCAATGATCCAGCAATACATCTACTTGGCATATACCCAAAATGACTCAATTTTTATCCCAAAGGCATCAAATCAGCTATGTTCATAACAGCATTATTCATAATAGGAAGAACCTATTATGTGCCCCTCAACTGAAGAATGGATTAGCAAACTGTGGTACATCTACACAGTGGAGTACTAATATACAGGGTGGAAAATGACATCTTAAAATTTGCAGGCAAATGAATGGATTTTGAGAATATCCTCCTGAGTGAAGAATCACAAGCCCAGAAAGATAGGCAAGGGATGTACTTACTTACAAGTCAACTTTAGAAAAAAAGCATAGAATATCCAAGCTGCAAATTGCAACCCCTGAACAGCTTGGGATCAGTAGGAACTTAAAAGAGACATCCAGGGTTGCTTGCCCCTAGGAAGAGAAAATATAAACAATATCCTTAGCAAATTGGAATCATAACAGGTAGCAACCAAGGAAATTTGGATACAAATTATGAGAGAAGGAGATAGTTGAGAGAGAGGAGCCACAAAGAGGGAGATAAAGAAAGATAAAGAAAGCTAATGTGGGGTTGGAAAGAGACCAGGTGCTAGGGAACCCTCCAAGAACTCACAGGATGTCCTTAGATAAGTCTCCAGCCACTAGTAAAAGGGATGCATAAACAAGACTTCCCCTATAGTCAAATGATTAACCACCCTAATTGTCATTACAGAACCTATATTCAACAACAAATGGAGGTGAAAGCAGAGATATATGGCTGAGCACTGGACCAAGCTCCTGGTCCAAATGGAGAGAGAGAGTTTAAAGTCTGTATAAGCAAGGGGATAGGGATCATAAGGAGGAGTCCCACAGAGATGGTTTGTTTCAAGAAAAAAGGAAACTCAGAGCCAGATGTCAGGGAAAGGCTGAAATATCAAAAAGAGGAAACACCAGAGTCAAATATCACTCATTTATCTTCCAGCTTCCTCAGCCTCACTCTTTGTGGATTTTACTGCCTGAATCTGCATTTCTACACCTGCCTAAATACCTTTTTCACCCAGAAATACTCACCAAAAATGGTCTTAGAAAGGTTTTGATTTTGTCTTTACAGAAAAATAGAAATACTCATCTTTATGAAGTCAAAAGACCATGGACATCTAGATTTCTAAAGCAGAAGCAAAGGTGATCAAAAAAAAAAAAATACAAGCACAGAAATATCAGATCATTTGTTACCAATATATTCTACAGGATAAAATGCCTTGCCTAACATCTATATCTCTTCACACTGAGAAAAATTGAGATTCAGACTCATTTATAAATTAAACCAGACTTTGGAGTTAAAGTGTGACTCTACCTTTCTATAAATACAAGCTTGCATATTAAAAAAAAAAAAATGGAAAACCTTGTATCACATCAGAAGAACCACCTGGCATAAAACAGAAGAGAAACCAAAAATTATGGGGACATTGTTGTGATATGTCTGATATTTAATAAAAAAAATTCTGAAATATCAGAAAGAGATCTATGCACAGGCAATCCAGGAAGATCAGAGAGTGGTAATTTACACTTCTATTCCCAGCACAGGGAAAGATGGGAGTGGTGTACTATGCATTTAATCCCAGCAGATCTGATTTTACAGCCAGTTTGGTTTACTGAGAGAGTTTCGGGCTTCCAGGCAGGTAGTGGTAGTGCCAGGCCTTTAATTCCATAACTCCAGAGACAGGGGAGATCTTTCTGTGTTTCTGTGAATTCAAGGCAAACTATCAAATAGTAGTAGCCCACACCTTTAATCTTAACCTCAATGTGAAACAACTGGGTGAAGAGGGTGTTTATGGCAGGCACAGAAAGACAGATTAAGGCAGTAGAAGCCACAAGGAGCAAAGCTGAGGAAGCTGGAAGACAGCTGGGTGAGATTTGACGGTGGAGTTTCCTCTCTTTGATATTTCAGCCTTTCCCTGATAGGTAGCTCTGAGTTTATTTATTCATGCAACAGACTACTCTATTGCTATTAATCTCATAATCTTTTGGTCTAAATTTTATATCGAAATTTATAAGCTATTTGATGCAGAATGTCTTTCTGTATGCAGTTCATTACTATTGGATAATAAAGAAACTCTTTTGGCCTATGGCAAGGAAGTTTATAGGCAGGCAGGAAATTCAAGCAAAAGGGAAAGGAAAGAACAGAGGAGTCATATTGCCATGGTGTGATATTTGGGGCTAAGTGGCTGTTGGAATACTCATGTGGACCTTGAGCTGAACAGGCCAGAAACTTCTGGAATTCCAATATGGGGCATATACGCACATTAAGCTTAAGAAAGCTTTAAAAGGTTCCTAGAAGAAATAAACGGATCTACAAACAGCTTCCTGGTTGTATCTTTCAAGGGGACCATGGTACACAGTGGCATTTGGGCTTGAGTTAAAAAGTGGCAAGTTTGCTGCTTGTATCCACAGCTGTAGTCTGACAGAAGCCTTGATACAAGCACAAGCTGAATATTACATATTTAAGGTCACCACTCTTATAGATAAAAGAACAGAATTAAAGGCAGCTTCTTAGTAGCAGCATTTTCTTGTGTAACCTCTGTTGGCTGGTGGGAAACAGAGGCATAGCTCCTTTACAAGAGAATTCCAGACTCAGCCTCAATGGCAAAATTGTGTGTCTATTTTTAAGAGGCCCTGCTTCCTAATATTTAAATGGAGTTTATGAGCAGTGGCTGGTGGTACTCTACTTGGTGGCAGTGTGGACTCCAAATTTCCACAGATTTGGGCTAGTAAATGTGACTCCTGCCTGTACCTCTGATAAAATCTAAACTCACTACAAATCTAGGCTAAGGAGATGGGTTGATCAAGCTATGGGACTTAGTCTTTAAACCTAGCCACACCTCAGCAGATTTAAGGTGTGGTCAGAAATAGAAAAGATATACAATAAAGACAGATTCAGTCAAAAAATAACTTAAACAGGTTGAAAGTTTGTTTAAAATTATACATAGGCTTGTAACAAAAAGAAGAAGGAGAAAGGATAGAAAAATTCCTTGAAAATTAACCACTTGCAGTAGGATCAGGCTATGCTCCTGTGCATAAATTGGTGTCATGGAGCCCATTTCCTACAGAGGAACACCTAACTCAGCCTTCATACTGGGACTGGCCCTACCTCACCTGGATATGCAAGACTGAACTGACCCACCTTGGGACTCCTTGTCCTTCTTGGAGACTGGATGGGAGGGTTGTGGTGAGAGATGCTGAGGGAGTTCAGGGAGGAGAGAAGGGAGAGAGAACAGTGGTAAATATTGAAAAAAAATCTTTTAAAATAAAAGACAAAGCATTCAAATATATGTAGAACTCAACTTATGATACTTTATGTCTGTAAATAATGAGGTATTAGGCTTAATATAATCTGTGAAAATAAAATGATGACTACAAAAGAAAAATAAAAGTATTTACACTCAATGATTTTATGTTTTAGAATTCCTTTTTTTAGTTTCTACCAAAATATTAGTTTCTTAGTTTAGGTGCTAAAGATACAAGCATATTTTTACAACCTCAGAGAGTTCTGGAGCTCACAGCACAATTATCAGACAAAGCAGGAGTTTAGCAAGCTGACACAGAATGAGTGTCAACACTCACTTCTTCCTATACATTTTGAAAAATAATTTTATTAAAGGCACTTAAGAGGTGTTACAAAAAATAGTCTAAGACTAAAATTGTATTTAGGATCTACAGTAATCTAATACTGATGAAGCCAAATGTGTTCATGAAATAGGATTTGTGAAAAGGCAGAAAAGTAAGTGAATGAATTGGTTATAAATGTCTCTTTCACCAAGTAACAGAAAACGTACGCTGTTGACTACACATAGTTCAAAATCATTAAAGCATTAACAGTGCACATTGTCCCATAATGAAAATGATGATTTCAAGAATTTCTGCAATTTTGGGAGATTTTGGCTATTTGTGAGAACATGTATGAGTTAGTTCCTGACTTTTGCTCCTCAAAGTGAAGTGGTATAAAGTGTGAGATGTTAGGATGTACTACATGCTTAAAATTATAGTGATTAAAACTTTTGTATCCTGTGTCAGATTATCATGGGAGACATCACTCTTTTTCCAAGCAGTACACTTTTCTGATAATATAGCATAAATGGAGGAAAGTGAAAGGGCACACCCATAGATCTGTACACATTTAATAAAGTTTGGCCCATTTACACAAATAATCTTCAGTTTTCTATGATCAGATAATATTGACCCTTTATTCTTGCATTGTTTATGAAGATACTGGATCCCTTTACCTACTCCCTACATTCTTACAGATCATGTTGTCTTTGAATAAATAACTAATATCCATTGATAGTTTAAAGCTTTACCAAAAAATTTCACTAAACGAAAGATTATGAGGGAGATTCAAACATACAAATATTCATATTTTATACTCTTCTGTTTTTGATACTTACTGTTAATGTATGAAAAGCAAATTGTATAGCTAGTGGGTGTATTTATATATTTGTTTGCTTTCCAATTTTAAAGTGTATTGATATTTTCTTCAGGAAAAATACAATCAATTTTTCAAATTTCAGTAAATGGAGTGTGCACATAAAATAATATTTTAGTGCATTACTTTATGATCTTATGCGAACATGTCCTTTCCTTTCACTGCTTTGAAGATCTTTAAGCCTATTATTTTAATTTTTACATCAAAGCTGGTAAATTATATATTTTTGTTTTATAAAATAAATGCTAAATCATTTTTAATTCAAAGAAATTATGCATATATGTGTTCTTGTTAATATTATTTATGACTAAAATAATGAAATATAATTTAAATAAAAATAAAATATATGACATTTGAATCCATTGGTTTCTTTATTATGTCTTTTAAATATTTTATTAAAATACAAATATTCAGTTGTATTTTATATTCAATATTAATTGGTTAGGAATATAAAAGATATTATGAAAGCATCAAATCAACATAGTATAGCTTGTGGTATTATTGAAGAACCTTAGAAAATGAATCCCTTTCTTTTAACTCATATACTAAGTTTTCTTTTGAAATCATTTTAAGTGTAACTAAATTACTATCTTAATATTGATTTTACAAGATTGGTACACACAAACACACATAGACACACACACACAAACATACACACACACACACACACACACACACCACACACACATATAAATATGTGAATGATACAATATATATATGAATGAATGATACAATAAGGACTCCCAAGAGGAGTCAATATAGTCTGACATATTATGTTGAGGCAGAACCAAGCCTCTCTTGCCAGTATTATCAAGGCTGAGTAATGTATTCTTCTTTAAGAAATTGACTTCAAAAAGCCATTTCATGTGCTAGGAATAAATTCTGTGCCCACAGCTAGAGGCCTCAAAACCTGCCCATTCCATAGAACCTTCATCCACATTGAGAGGACCTAGTTCAGTTGCATGCAAGTTCCCCGTCTGTCAGTCCAGAGTCGGCGATCTCTCAATAGCTCAGGTCAGCTGTCTCTGGGTGTCTCAATCATGATCTTGACCCCTTTGCTCATTTAATCTTTTCTCCCTCTCTTCAACTGAATTAGGAGCTCAGCTCATTCTTAGCTGTGGATCTCAGTATCTGCTTCCATCAGTTACTCAATGAAGGTTCTGTGATGACAATTAGGATGGTCATCAATTCAATTACAGGACAAGGCTAATTCAGGCACCTTCTCCACTATTGCTTGGTGTCTTAGCTGCTGTTTTGTGTGTAGATTCTTGGGTATTTCCCTAGCACAAGGTTTCTCCCTAACTTCATTGTTCAGGGATTCTGAGTTGTAGCATAGTTATTCGTTGCTTTATATATAAAATGTACTTATGAGTAAGGACATACTTGCTATGGTTGTCTTTCTAGTTCTGTGTACCTCACTCATTATGTTTTTATACTAGTTCCATAAATATATATATATATACATATATATTATTGAGCAGTACTCTATTATGTAAATTTACCATATATTTTACATCGCATATTTTTTAAACCTTCTTCAGTGGATGAGCATCTAGTTCTTTTTTCCCTGGGTTCTTGGCATTACAAATAATGCTGCTATAAAAACAGATCTTGTAATGTGTGGGCATCTTTGGGTATATGCCCAAGAGTGATATTTTTGAATTATGAGTTAGATAGATTTCAAGTTTTCTGAGAAACCACCACTGTTAAAAAAAAATAATTCTGACTTATTAGGTTCTGCTATGTATTTGTGCTTAGCTTTTATAAATTAAAATAATACGATTGAGTATTGAGTTTAAGAGCTGAATCAATGGCTGCTCCTCCAGATGAACTCTGTTTCTTCCCATCACAGACATGTGGCTCAGAAGCCTTTGTAGTGTCAATTCTTGGGATTTAGCAAAATTTTCATGTAGTTATTTCATATGCATAAAATAAATAGAGTTTTAAAAATTGAATAAATAATGTGATGTGGGAATGCGTTTATGTATGCTGTGAATCTCAATCTTTAAATAAAGGAGCTGTTTTGAGCCATGGCAGGCACCATAGAAAAAGTAGGAGGAGAAATCAGAGCTTAGGTAGAGAAGCAGGGTGGAGTCAGAGAGACCGCGCGGAAGCCGCCGCCGAAGGAGCAACATGTAAAGAGACACGGGTGAGCCACGCGGGCCACGTGGCCCACGGATTAATAGAGATGGGTTGATTTAAGATGTAAGAGCTAGCTAGCAATGTGCCTGAGCCATAGGCCAAACAGCCTAAAGTAAATAGAAGCGTCTGAGTCTTTTTAGGGACCCGGGCGGCAGGCAGATAAGCGATCCGGGCGACAGATCTGTGGGTCCGGGACCTAGGGCATGGGACCCGACAAACTCACTACAACAATAATGAGTTTTAATTTTCAAAATATGTCTTTAAAAATCTTTTAAATATAAACTATGCTATACTCCTTATGCCTATTGTAGATTATAAACATTGACTGTGATCTTTCTCACAATCCTACAGGCAGATTTCATTGGCGGAGAACAGCAACTTGTCCCTTTAAATTATCCTCAGCTCAAGGAATAATTTTAATATTATGAGTTGTTTTCCAGGCATTACAACATTGGTTGTCTCACAGGAATGGGAACAGAAAGAAAAATGAGAAGCTCAATGTTTCTGATAATTGGGTATTGAGCTATAATTCCCAGTATCAAATATACAACAACTTTGACTTCCTAAATAAAGTGTCAGGAAAAACAGAAGAGTGATTCATGGGAGAAGAAAGTGTCAAGAAAAATAACCTTAATGTGGAAGTATCACTCAGCAGTGTTGTTACAGATCAAGACGTAAGTAGTTCTAGCTCTGTATTCTGTGATTCAATAGTGAAACATCACAATTTTGAGAGAGATGAATCACTCTAAATATATAATGAATACTTAGTACCTAAAAGGAAACCTATTTTCAGAGTCAACTTCAGCCAAGTGCTGCCTTGTATGCTTGTAATCCTAGCACTTAGAAGGCAGAGACAAGAGGACTGCCTTGCATTTGTGGTCAAGAGAATCGATAGCTACAGCTTGAATTAAAATTGGGAAAATTATATTGTGTTTGATTGCATGTAACATAGCTCACTTTATTGCAAGTCTTATAGTTTCCATGAGCAACATAATCACTGACAGTTACTTGAGGATTATCTTCCCTTCCAATAAGTAACATTACTAATAATGAATAATCATAATCTTTATGTGGCTGCAAGTGTGATATATGATTATCATTTGGAATTCTTCAAAGCCATTACTATTAATATTAATTATTTGTTTGTAATGTAAACATTTATGTAGTAACTAGTAATTAAAACATCCTTCAAGTTCTTAATATTAAGCACAGTACCAGTATTTTAAAGACACTCATTAATGAATGTTTAATACTTGTTGTTGACATAGTACGTTTAGATTTTTATTTATTTATTTCTTAAAATTTAACAAATGAAAATATAGTAAGATTTTAAAATCTATTTCAGTGATCTGGACAAGAAATACTCACCAAAGGAAAAGAATACAACAGAAGACACATAAAACATAGACCCACTTATTTTCACACTCAGAATCTTATAAGAATGTTAAACTGCAAGTCTTAAAGTACACATGGTTCCTAATGAATGAATAAAGGGTTATTTCCACTATTAACAAGAATGGAAAAGATCCTTGGACCTAATAGCAAGCATATGGTTAAACTTTCAGGCATTTAGAATATTCAAACCAGTTACCAATGGATACAGTTCTCTGGATTCTTGTTTTCACACAGCATTTTGGAATAAATATGGACCATGTTATGTGGCTTCCCTTTATGGTATTGTGGGTTATGTAATTTTTGAATATATTAGTCACCTGCAAACCAAGAACCCATCTTGTGAATGAGCAAACGGTATTTATGCAACTCAAATACCAAATAGGTCATTTCTTTACAACCCCGTGCTTGTAACCATATCTGTGTTTGAAATCCCTCATTTAACATAAAGCCCAATTGTTCCAGTCCTTCATTTTCAAGCTTTCTTAGATGACATAATTTTAATAAGCAGGCAAATATAATTATTGTTTTCTGTAACCAAAATGATACTATATTGAATCATTGAGTAACTATAAAATAAAAAGATTAATTATGGAGTGAATTTATACTTTGAAAGTAAAAGATGCTTATGATGTTCATACATTAAGGAGAAAAATTTATATGCAAATTTATTGAACTAAAAAATTGTTGTATATAATTAATTGCTTAGTTCTGTTCATTACTGTTGGATGAACAATATAAATTACTTAAAATCAACAGAGTAGAATATACTTTGATATTTTATCAGGAAAATAATATTTTCTCACATGAACTGTTCATTAATAGCTTTGTCAGAAACAAGTATTACAATAAATTAAACAACCACAGATAGGATGTGTAGTAACTATGAGATTTCTTTTATTGTTCTGAATGTCATTTATTTATGTCCTTGACTATTTGGGTGGGTGAGTGAAGTTTAGCTTGGGTGTTGAAATCATGCCAATATATTGAAAATAAAATTCAAGAACTAATGCTCGGGAACAAATTATATTCCACAGTGAAAGTAATCCTGCCAGGTATGCCAACAGAAAACTGAGATGTATATTATTCAAGTGTGTAAAATGACTTTTTCTAAGGATTTGGTAGGAGATGAATACTAAATTGGCCAGACTACACAGGCAAATCGTATGTTAGATCAGAAAGAGACACTCTAGTTTCATGAGTCACTGACTTGGAAAACTGTCTTAAGGGTATTAAGAAAATAGAAGAGAAGAAACCCAAAAGTACAATAAAAAATGGAATATCTATCACAAATTGTGTCAGTAGGGGAGAAAAATGGCATGATGCATAGGTGTTAGAGAAGGAGAGAGTCCAATTTATCAAGAAAAACTTCTTACATCTGACATGTTTTTTGACACAAAATTTGCAATAACAATATATTCTGTGTGAGTTAAGATCCCAGCTTCAATGAAAGATAACAGTGAACAAACATTAAATATAAAGTTATGTGTCATTAAACTACTTTTTAGAAGATAAACATTTTTACACAGTTATCTACCAGTTTATTTATATAGGTAATAGTAAATTTAATGTCAATTAACATCTCACTAATAGTTATCAAATTAGTCAATGAATAAGCCTACAATTTCGAATATATGTCCATAACGATGGTATACTGACATATGACTTAAAATTTAATAACATAAAAATCAATTTACTTAATAACACATTCAGTTTTATATCATATTAAAAGTATGCACAACATAAAAATTTCATTTACATTAGCCAAGTTACCATGCTTATATAAATACCTTTAGATATATAAACACATGAAAAATAATAACAAATTACATTGCCTTGTTTTGTGACAAGAAAGCCTAAAGTTATAAATTCAGAGTGAGCCCAAAAAATAAAAATAAAACACTGAAACAGCTTGGTTTTTACTCATATTTTGGAATATGCATATTGAAAAAGAACAGCGAATATATAAGGATGGGTATAAGAACTTTACATTCAATACAACAACAAATTCTGGTAACTTGTCAGGAAATACTCTGATCATTATGTTTTGATAAGTGAGTTGAACTGAAACATAATTATTCAGAAACAATAAAGCAATTACTACAATCAGCCTCTGTATTCTCTTCAAGAAAAGGGGGTTCTACAAGAACACATACAACTATTTTAAAAAGTCATATACTTAATAATGATTGAACTTTCAAATTAGTTTACTTGTTTGTTAAATATAAACATAAAATTAAAATAGTAAACATACAAGTATAATCTTTTCAGTGATTTTTAAGTGTTTGTTTTCCTCAACTCAATAATATAATCAATCACTTCTCTAAATTATTGGATGAAGTTTGAGAAAGATCAAATAAAAATTGAATGATACATAATTTCTAAACTTTCTAGGTTTAGCATATTTTAATCATTGAGAGTAATATTAGAAATATTATGTTTCTCACACTTACAAAACTGTTGTCTCCCACAAATGAACTTAGGAGAAGACTCAACATATAAAGTTGGGAGCAAAAAAGATCAAACGTGTGGAGAGCCAGTCTAAATGTGATACAGCATGGTGTCAAAACACAGAAGTTAATAGAAATTCCATGGAGGCACATGCTAATTTATTGATTGAAAACATTTTGTTTCATATATTGTGCCTTTAAGGGAAGAGATAATATGTCAATAGTTAAACTTAATGAGCATTAATAATAAATACATCAATTCCAAAGAAGATAAACTATGAGGATCTAACTTTCTCCAAGGCATTATAAGATAATAATTAGGATTCTTGATTAGGTTTTTCAATTTGGCATTTTGAAAGTACAGGAATAATTCCTGATATAATGAATGCCATATAGGGACCTTTAACACTAAAAGATTATTAAAATGAAATGTTTAGTAGCTTTAAAAATGGAAGGGATGAGAAATCTCTTTCAGGTAAGCCAATAGAAGAAAAGAAGGTGAAAATATATTTAGATGTTAGGCATATTTGCTTTTTATCTAAATAAATTAACTGTTAGTGACAAAATATGTGAAAAATCTACAGATATTATATCTCATGATTACTTATGTCTTTTTATAGTAATAAAATTCAGATAATAGGCAAAAATAAAGAAATGTGAAAGAATCTAATAATGTTACTATTCACTTATAGTAAATATGATTGAAATTGTATTTACTGAATTTTATATATCATGTAGTCTTGAAATTTTATTTAGTTTACTTGGTTAAAGTGTTACACCAAAATATTTAAAGTACTCTCTTAAGTAAAGGTAAAATAAGTTATTTTTTCTTAGAAACTTCATAGAATACCTTGTTGAATGGATACATTCTCTTGAAATTAAAAAATTCTAAATATTTATCAAAATTATATACCAGCTGTAGTTTGGGGATCATTAGCTTTCCTAACAAATAGCTTAGTTTCTCAGGAGCATTCAAGGACTTTTAGAGGCGATGACTTATTTATCTCTTCAAAAGAAGTTACCCAATGAAACTAAGATAAAAAGTGCTAGCAAAAAACTGAAGAGTAATGGACAGAACTAGAAAAATCTACTGAGTAAGGATGTTTAGGCCATGAAGAAAAAAATGTTCTATATATTAAGTTATATACATAACTTCCTTTGAAATCTTCACTCTCACTTGTTCAACAATGAATACTTAGAAAGGAATCTAGAAAGAGGGACATTTGGAGAAGGATGTTTCACAGTGGGAAGGTGTTGGAACATTGGTCAAATGACTCAGAACACTGGTTGCCAATGATTTAGGCAGGAAAGAAGGTATTTGATGAAGAGTTGGGATAATATTAAGGAAAAGAAAGATATAAGAAAATGTTACATGGAAATCTACATCTAGAAACCCATGTAAACATATAATTTACAAAAGGAATTAGAAGAGAAAGATCCTTCATGTCTGGATAGGACTGTTTACAGATGCCATGAATCAGTATAGAAACATCTCTTTGCCAGTTAATGGATACCTGTGTCAGAGTTGTTGGTAGGGAATGACAGAGACTCCTACAATTATACAACCATTTAACATTTCTCCAATTTTTCTACTCAGATATGAGGGGAAAAAACTACTGTGGAATTCACCCTTCAATTTAGTTGTAAAACACAGAATTTATTTTGTTGGAACTTAACAGAAATTTTCTCCCTGCTTTCATATTTCTTTCAGAGTACCAGAATTCAGACTGCTAACAGAGAAAATGTATCAATAGTCTTACCCAGTATGAACACTATAAATTATAATACCAACTGGCCAGGCAAAATGTGTACCCTAATGCATTACTGGCATGATGATAGGGGAGTAATGAGGTGCTTTCTGATGGGAATTAAGGTCTGCTCTGCAGGATTTTGTCTAGGCTTGGTACTAAAATTTCAGTAAAAATCAACATGGGTGGGGAAATCTTGACTCCCCAAAAGCCAATTACTACTGTCCTACAGGCAAACTACCCAAAGTATCTAATTGCCATCTAAATATTTATGCTTATTCACAAAAATTAATGCTGCTTAGAAGTTTAATAAGATAAGCTTCTTTTTTTGCATCTATTTCAGCGAAAGAAAAGACCCACAGCAGCCAACCAGTTGAAAATAAGTGGTATATTGATGCCTAATTGTAAACAAAGTATTTTTTTCCTTCAAAGCTGAGGGAACACCACTGTATCAAGGACAGAAATAATATGAATCCCAAAATAAAGAGAGAGAGAAAAAAAAAACAACTGTGAAATGATGTCATTTTCTGGAGATGACAGTCATTGGAAACAAAAAATAACATAAGTTGTACTTACATATGACAATCCTGCAGAAGACTGACTATTTCAACAGTCATAAATGGGGAAAAATCTTAAAAGAACCTCATTCCTACCTTCAGAATTGATGCCTACTCATTGATTCTGAAATAGTTGGGGTCAATTTCTGAAAATGCATACTCTAAGGTAAGCCAATCAGTCTCCAATCGATTGTTCCAACTCATTACCACATAGATGTTTCTTGTTAAAGCAATAGGTCACAAAAGAAAGGTAAGAAACTAAAACATATTAAAATGTGACAAGGTGACTTTTAGGTGTAAGGACCTAAAGAAGCAAGAGGAAGATAAGAGAGAGAAAGGGATAAGAGTAAACAAACATATTGTGTACATGTATAAAATTGTCAGTAAACAAAATTAATTAATAGGTCAATCATGTAAGATCAAAGATGTGAATATAGCAAAACATTAGAATATTAGAGAGATAAATATGAATATGGAAAATGTCTTAAAGAAAGACATAGAAAAATGGATTGATAATTGGCAAGGAAGAAATGCTAGATATTTAGATATTAATGAGCCTTTGTTTTTCTGAATGGCACAATTAATAATTGCTTTTTTAAATGTAGGTGACTTATACATCATTGTGCAGGAACTATACTTGAGTTGATGTATTATATAGCTATACAATATTTTATGAGTATTAGGATTATGTCTTACCTTATAAATGTGATGATTATCTGAATATCTTTGTATTTCTAATATGTCTGCTAACATATTTTTAATAATTATACATTCACATAAAGGAAAATAAACATTTAATAATATGATTATTTGAGTAATTAGAAATGCTTATTGTGCATACTATTTCCTACAAATATATTAGCAAAATGGTTTTTAATCCCTTAAAGCTGAAGAAAGAGGTGTTCAAATAGTAAACTTGTTAGAAAAATGTTGGGATCTATTTTTTGGCCCTCATTATTTTCAATATTTGATTTAACTACTAAGGTAACACTCTTGTTTCATGCTATATGTTTATTGCAAAAAGGCAATTATTGAAAATGATTAGAAAGTTTAGTGATGTGGGAATGCATTTGTGTGTGCTGTATCTTTAAATAAAGGAGCTGGTTTGGGCCATGGCAGGTACCGTAGAATAAGTGGGAGGAGAGTCAGAGCTTAGGTGGGAGAAGCAGGGTGGAGTCAGGCAGACCGAGCTGAAGCTGCCAAAAGAGCAACATGTAAAGAGACACGGGTGAGCCACGCAGGCCACGTGGCCCGCAGATTAATAGAAATGGGTTGATTTAAGATGTAAGAGCTAGCTAGCAATGTGCCTGAGCCATAGGCCAAACAGCATGAAGTAAATAGAAGCGTCTGAGTCGTTTCTGGGGACCCGGGCGGTGGCAGGCAGATAAGCGGAGCCGGGCAGTTCTAGATCACAGAAACTGAGCAAAGGCAGCTTCCAAATTGTGTATGTAAATCGGATATTTGTACAAAGAAAGCATGGTCCGTCCGGGTCACATTCAAAATGGCGCCAGCGGGCTGTCGGCAGTCAGTGTGAGCTGCAGCTGCAACCAGTCTCACAGAAGACTAAATAGCATATGATTGATTTTAGATTTCTGCTTATTTTGAACAAAAGAGAAACAAATTTTCTCCATGGCAACATTTTCTTAGGTGTGCTCTGTTTACGGTCCGTTTAAGAAAACTTAGTGATTCAGCCTAATTTGCAAAAACTGTGTTTCTTTTTGGAGAATGTATTTTAAAAGCTCTTAAGGTTAGAAGATGATTAAGGATTCACAATAAAACAGATTCAGATAAAAAGAAAACCTGTAAACGGGTTACAATGTTTGTAAAAGGTACATAGGCTTCAGAGAGAAAATAAAGAGGTTAGAAAAGTTTTTTAAAGCGAGAAATAAAGTAATAAAAATATAATAAGCCACGTAAAGATGGAAAATAGACACAAAATCTGGATTTTGGTTGTTATTGTGTTTTCTTTTAATTTTTTAACTGTGAATGAGCTAACTGCAGAAAGACAATGGATTGCAAAGGCTACTAAGTTAAACAAGAATATATATTTTAAAGGTATTTTGATTTTGAAATTTGTGTCTAAGGATTTATTGCTTTGGAAGAGTTCTGTTTCTGTTTCCACAGATGAGAACCTGTGGATTGCTTACAGGCAAATATGGTTTCATCAACCAAGACCCCCTGAAAAAACCTCTGATGAGAAGAGATGGCCAGATCAGCTTCACAGCTACAGATTATGACCCAGTCTCAACAATCCGTGAGATTTTCAATGCCCCTTAATCAGCAGGAAGTAGTAATGGATAACTTCGCCCAAATTCCCCAAATATTGTTTCTAAATGTTTGTTTTCATTATAAATGGTTAATGGTCATAGTCAATCTCTTTCTAAGAAGAAACAGGGGATATGGTATGTGAATGCTTTTTTAAAAAATTAGATTATTGAATTTACAGGTAATCAGCTGTTAATCTCAAACTGCTTTACATTGGTATAGATTTTGGTTTATTGATACAAATTTAAGGTCAATTTTATTATGCTGTATGTGTTTTTCTATTCTTGTTTAAGGTATGATGTTCATATAACTGTTTTAAAATTGTAGTGTATAATTAAGAAATGAAGGTTAATAGTCACTTTTGATAATCAAACTTATAGTTAGGTTAGTTAGGCTTTTTAGGGATACAAAGATATATTTCAATTAGATAGATAATCTTCAAATACTTCTAAGACCTACAGAATATGGCATTTAAAATGTTTTAAGAGCTTAGACTTTTCTGGACAGTGAGACAGATTTGTTCCTGGCAGCACCAATCTTCAAGAGAAAAATGGACTTCGAAGAAACTCCATATGGAGTCTACTCTATTTGTGGTAATGGTTAGCCACTAGAGAAGAACCTGTTCTTATATTGACTGCTTGACAGTATGCTGTTTAAACTGGACATGCAGGTTCCATAAGAAGATGACCTCTGAACTTTGGCAGAACAAGCCAAGATCATCATTCAGGTTCCTGCTTTACAGAGAAAACTGTCAGACATTCTTCAGGACTCAAGGAGAAGCAACGGATGAACTGTGCCAGAATGTGCAGAGCAGATTTCCTGCTTCACTGAAATGAAAAGAGACTCAAGGCCTGTAGGCTGAAGATGGGTGCCCCAACTTTATAAAAGAACTTTGGGTGACTGTCCAGGCAGATAGGTGTCATCTCTGTCCTTTCTAGATTTTAGAAGTCGTTTGCACTTCTGGTTTACTTGGGTAAATATTATATCCTTCTGTGGTCTTTGATGTAGTTGAAGATTAGATAGTTATATGTACAGTTTTTCTTAGTCATTTAAAAGATATATTAGATATAAAACTTTAGATTCATAAAGATAAGGTAGATGATAGAATATTTTCTTTAATTTTGCTAAATACAAATAGACTAGATATTATAACTGTAATTCTTGCTTGATAGCTATTTTGTTATATATAATTTTGCCATGTTAAAATTGAAACCTTCCTTTTTGATTAGAGAGAAAGGGGGAACTGATGTGGGAATGCATTTGTGTGTGCTGTATCTTTAAATAAAGGAGCTGGTTTGGGCCATGGCAGGTACCGTAGAATAAGTGGGAGGAGAGTCAGAGCTTAGGTGGGAGAAGCAGGGTGGAGTCAGGCAGACCGAGCTGAAGCCGCCAAAAGAGCAACATGTAAAGAGACACGGGTGAGCCACGCGGGCCACGTGGCCCGCAGATTAATAGAAATGGGTTGATTTAAGATGTAAAAGCTAGCTAGCAATGTGCCTGAGCCATAGGCCAAACAACATGAAGTAAATAGAAGCATCTGAGTCGTTTCTGGGGACCCGGGCGGCGGCGGGCGGATAAGCGGCGCCGGGCAGGTCTGTGGGTCCGGATACCTCTGGCGTACGGGACCCGAGGAACTAACTACTACAGTTTAGCCTTCATTACTTCATTATGTCAGCAATCTTGTCAACCTATATTAAATCTATGTTAAATATATGCCTTATTGTGATTTATATAACATATTAATCATGGATGTCTAGTTATGTTCTAACAAAGAGCTTTGTGCATATGTATAAAGACAGATTTTCATGGTGGTCCATAAAGTCTATTCAATGGTGAGGGTTTGATTTTAAGTGTGAAACCCAAAACCCAGGTAAAATGAACAACCAGGTTCCTGGCTCACAGCTTTAGTCCCAATTTTTCCACTCTAAGACTGGAGGCAAGTATATCAGAATTTTCCAGACTTGTGGGTAAGATATCCTGGAATATACATCATGACAGATGTATGACCTTGATTCAACAAGCAGAATGGGAGAAATTACCTCAAATTTTATTCTGATACTTTCATACTAGTGATGGGGTATGGGGTGGTAGCACTCACACATATAAGCATCTCTCTCTCTCACACACACACACACAATGTTAGCAGTTTTTAAAAAACTTTTTAAAATAAAATTGATAACACTTTTTAAATGTTATTTTAAAATACAAATTAACTCTTGTCCATATATCAGAATTGGCATGTTAGCAAGGATGAATTTTATCATTTCCATTTTAAATAAATTTTCTTACTTTAAAAAAATTACTTTTTATTTGTTTTTGTTTTATGTGTATTTGTGTTTTCTGCATATACATCTATGTGTGGGTATGAGTACCCTCTGAAACTGGAGTTACAGACAGTTGTGAGCTACTATGTGGATCCTGGGAAATTGAACCCTGGTCCTCTGGAAAAGCAGCCAGTGTTCTTAACTACTGAGTCATCTCCTTAGCCCCAAATTTTCTTAAGTATGCATAGTATTACTTAAGACTATATTGGAAAAGTAATGAATTATAATTAATCACTACGGATTTGATTTTTCAAATATAAGATGCAAATGTGCTAGGGCTTTTGAAATGGTAAACTTTGGAATAATATTTGGAAAAGAATCAATGATGGAAGGTCTTTGATTTGTATGTTCATTGTATTATTTTAATAAAATATGTCTTTTTTATTCATGTGTCCTGCTTCCCTTCTTTTCTCTTTCCTAATTCCTCCCAGTCTGACTTCAAAAAACTGGACCTGTATGAATTAGTGAATTATGTTAGTTAAAACTTGAAATTGTATGTATTTCTTATATACCATTAAATAGATAAGTACAAATATATCATGCATCTTTTGTGTATTCGCAATAGGGGTATCTTTTACTTTCTTATTAGTATTAATCTATATTTTCCACTGGAAATCATTGATTTTTCCCTAATAATGAGACTCATTCAGTTTATGAAATTCTATCTATAGTTTTTCCTTCAAAAAACCAAGGTACTCACTGAGACAAAGTACTTTAGGTTGCAAAAAAATCTGATTTCTCTTTAAAAACCTTAGACAAAGCAAGAAAATTAATAATTATTTTCTTTGAAAAACCATCAAAACATAAGGTGTATCTACCAACAATTATCTGTTATAAATATATGTTTTAAAAGCATTATATATATGATACTCTCTTCTGCTGACATTGCAGGTGAGAATCTCTCATGTCATTCCATATCTTAGTGTGATGTAAGGAAAAAAAGACCTTGAAGACATAAGAAAAAAAGTCTATACTCTTAGATCAACTTGCTATTTTAAGTACTATAATCTTATAAAGACCAGGCCTTAGATATAAAAGTCAGCACCAAGTGCACTACATTGAAATCCACTGTTCAATAGTTCTGTGCCCTGGATTATGTGACTGCCTTAAGAAGAGAACAAAGTGGCTGACTCAATCACATTTCCTCCAAATACGGAAAGCAGAAGCAAGATCCCAGTTTCTAAGAAGAAAGGCACAAAGCTGAGAATGTTTGCTTATACTCTTTGTTGAGTCCTCATTGGAAGTTATGTTAAAGAACAAAGACCCTTATAATTAGACCAGAGTATGCAGACAGCACCTTTAGAAATGCTTTGAAAATAGCAAACCCTACCCTACACTTCTAAGATAAACTGAAGCATTAGCAGACATATATTTTAGCCAGCTTTCCGTGTCTGGGGGACCCACCCAGTTTCACACTAAGATTGTGCTGTCTAATATCAGAAAATAAAGGATCAGCATATCAGTATTAGCATTGGCAGGCAAAATAATTGTCATTACTACCACTCCACTATTATAAGGGAGCATATTTACCCTCACAGAAGTAATAACAGAAATAACTCTTTACATTAAAAAGAACCAGAAAAATCTCTGTATCCTATTAGGTCAGACACTTATGTCCCATTACATCTCTATGAGCTATGCTCCCCAAAGGCTTCTGAAGTTTTTGTGGCTCTAAGACATAGATTCATCATAACTTCAGAGTCATGTAAAGTAAGATTCTTGCCTTAGAGTCATGGCTGGATTAAAAGCAATGATATTCCCAGTGGTTAGGTAATCTGATCATTTTTCCACAGCATGAATATATAAGAGCCACATCCTGTCACAGACTTTCTGCTAGGGGAGATTCTTTGGACAAAGAACAGCATTATTGCTGATGGTGATCTTTCTTGCTCATTTATGGAATATGCCACATTTCCACCTAATGCCTGAATATGTCCTATTATTCTTGTTTTTCCTGGCACAGTCAATACAGTAGTTTGACATTCACTTGTGCTGCTTCAATTTGTCTTAACTTTGTTCTCTTTCATGCAAATATGATTCCTTGGGAGATAAGAAAGTGTTATTTGGTCAGTAGAATATTTAAAGATTAGTTTAGCTAAAGGTCAAGGGACAGTGATTTGATTGTCAAAGGTTACAGAGAAATTTGGTACTGAAGTACAAGGCAAAGTGAGAATAAACATGCATTTAATGAAATTTTGCTTTGGAAAAAAAAAGGATTCTGTGTTAAATATTTTCTTCCTTTCATTAACCATGGCATATTTTATAAATAGTGAAAAAAAAAAAAACCAATAGATTTAGGGAGGGACATAGTCATTAATTGGTCCGTGTAGGAGACAATCATATGATGAACTGGGTTAGGAGAGGCATAGAAATTAGAGCTGTTAGTGATTTGTTAGTGTGTTTACATATCATTTGAAGTTCCAGTTACCAATAAAATTTCAATACATTAATATATAGTGTGCTTTGATTTTATATGTTGTGTATGGTATTTTGGGAGACTCAAATGTTCAATATCAAGCCACTAACTTTTGTTGTTGCTTGTTTTTATTCATCAATTTGTTTTGTTTGAAGCATTTATTATTCAATATCTTCAGGGCATGAATTGTTTAATAAAACAATGTAGATATACTCAGTGATTGGGAAAGTCTTATACTGCTCAAATGCATTATTATGTCTCTTTCCAACCCCACATTGGCTTCCTCTATGGAGATATCCCATCTCTTTCTATCTCTCTCTTTGTTCCTTTCACCAAAGCATGACCTTCTTTCAAGATTTGTTCCCAACTCTTCTAGGTTGCAACCCATTATGACCCCAATTTGCTAAGGCGATCTCTATTTTCTCTTCCTGGGAGAATCTCTGGATGTCTCCCTTAATGTCTTTCTGATCCCACGCTGTTCAGGGGATGTGCTTTGCAGCTTGTGTTAGGATATTTTTATTAAATATACAATATATCACCACAATTTGTGGTTAAACAATGGAACGCTCATGGTCAGTATTTAAAACTTGAATGTCTGTCCTCAAACTTATTGATTTGAAACAACTGTGTATCTTGTCCCTATCTTATAGTTTTTTAACATACATAAATTAGTAAGTACAATTATTTCTGGTTATCAAAATGTGATCTATAGTTTTCAATGTTATACCATTTCAGGGGTTAGATCTATGATTAAATTTTTCTTCAAGCTCAATATTTTACTAATTATTTGGAAATTTCATGCAATGTACCCTGATCACACTCACTTCTCATTCATCTAAAGTATATTTTTCTGCCCTTGCAAAGACCCTCTGGAAAAAAATGTCCAATTTATGTTGCCCATATACTCATTGTGGGGAGTCAAACTCAAAGAGTCCAGTTCCTTATAGAAAATTGAGTTCTTCCCACCCACACCCTCAACAGAAGTAATCCCAACTGCCACCAGACACCATGTTTCTGACCATAATCCGTTTTGCCATTGAAAGCCTCATGAAAGTCCCTGAGCCATGCTGCCACCAACTGCTGTGACCAAGCCTTGTGTAAACTCTGTCTACACAAGGCTGCTTCTTTTGCAGTGGTATCAATGATAGCAAATTCATGACAGAATGAGACATCAAAGGCTTTTGTAATACTCCTTCTCCAAAAGAGGAAAGAAAGAAAGAAGGAAGGTAGAGTCCAGACAGGAAACTATTGAAGAGAGTTTTTAAAAATAGTGTTATGAAAATGAAGTATATCTCTTCACAGCTGTGATTTAACTCTTAAAAACAGAATAGGGCTAAGGTGACTGACAAGTAGAGGTTTGTTTGTTTGTTTTTTGATGGTAAATTTCTCTTTTATTTCTTTAAAATTGTCTCTAACACTTTCTGTCTTCATTCAGCTGCATATCTTCACATTGCTGCATTCTATACATACAACTACATATCTTATTTTACAAATATAAGGCCATACATCTCTACACACAGTTACATCTATTTTCTCATCTTCATATCTTTCTTTTACATACATTCTCTTCTACATCTCCTTGTATATAGTTTCATCATCCTTTGACCATCATTTTGCAAAAGCAACACACAGGAACCCCATGCAGTCTCTTCTCTATCCAGAGATAGCTCAGCTCCTTGGTAATAAGGTGAAAGTACTACGTTGTTTCAACCCTGAAAGTTAACTTGGAGGTGGAGGAGTTCTCATTAGAGACTTGAGAGGAGAGTGTATTCTCTCTGGTTCCAGGATTGCAGCCAGATGGTGTTAGTAGAGAAAGAAACAATTTGTTGTTGGAGTGCATTACCTACTGCATCAACCAGGCTCCAGTAGAGGACAAGAGAGCCAGACTATAATGGATTGCAAAAGCTGAATTTGATTGGTTGAAAGTAAGCAAGCAGAAAATTAACAAAAACATAAAGCTGAGTAAGTAGCAAAGGAGGAACCTGGGAGAGACAGAGAAAAGTAAGTCAGCCTGATGAAAACACACTTTGAATTTCTATTATTCAGAGTATGGCTTACTAACAACAACAAAAAAGAAAACAAAACATTTTGAGAATTGTTAAAAACCTTAAGAGAGATACATGGAAAATAATTGAAAGCCTGCAAATTAAGTTATCATATTTGCATTTATCCACTGAGATAGCAATAAAGAAAAAGCCAAATGCTTTTTTCAAAATGTAAAACAATCAAAACCAAATAATGCCAGTAATAGTTATATATATAGTAAATGTAAGACTCTTTAGAAATAATCCATGTGAATTAAAACAAATGCTTTTCTACATATTCTTTTAATAACACCTTATAAATAATTATACCTTGATAATATTATGACAATAAGTATAATACATGCTAACAGAAGAGTTAGTTTGTTTATTTGCCATGCCTGATTTTTAAAATGTACTTCAGACAATTAATAAGTTTATACTTTTGAAGTCACTTGTTTCAGTGTTATTGTGCTGAGAAAGATCCCAATAATCACAAATTCTATGGAAAAAAACTCTGTAATGTCAAATCGTTTACTAAAGTGGAAACTAATAAAATGAATAGTATGAAAATACTAGAATCTTAAATTAGAATTCTCAAGGTTATTTTCTTTCACTATCTCTACATAAAACAGTAGAGTTGATCTTCTTGGAAGCAGTAAAACAGAACTGTAGGAGTAGTTGGTAGTTGAATGTGGGTTGTTTTTCACATATCTGTCATCTCGGACATATCTCTATGATTTACATACAAAAGGAGTTTAATAAGTTTTATAAGATAAAAAGATGACAGTGAATCATTAGTAATGCATATGAAATACTGAGAATGCTTTTTAATACAGAGGTTGACATGTCAGTGCTGGTACTGCTGTAGTTGCAAATATTACTGTAGTAAAAATTTTCTGGCCCGGACTTTCAGCCTAACCCTGAGGTTCAAACCTACTCAGAGCCCCACTGCTGCTTAGCACCAAATAATCACACAGAGTCTTACATTAATTTTATTCTGATTGACCTATGGCTCAGACATATTGCTTGCTATTCTCTTTCACCTTAATTCAATCTATTTACATTAATCTGCTTAGCCATGTGGCTTGGCACCGTTTCTCATAGCAGCATGGTTGTCTTTTTTTCTCTGTGTCTGCTTAAGTCTCTATTGATATTTTTCTGATGTCTCTACAATGTCTGCTCTTCCTGTTCCCAGAATCTTCCTAGTTTGGTAGCCCCACCGACACTTCCTGTCTGCCTTATGGCAAATCAGCTTTTTATTAAACTAGTAGGAGAGACAATGTAACACAACACAATCCCAGTACATATTACTACCATGATTCAGGATGCTAATGATTATTTTGTAAAACATAAAAAAACACATGTCAAAAATTAGTTTTTCCTTTCAGTTTTTAAAACACTCTGAAAGTAATAAATAATTCTAAACCATACAGTTAATAAGTTTTTGGAAAAGTTAAGATGAATTTAATATTCTTTCAATTTTTCAATTTTAGTTTATTAATTCCTATTCAACTCCAAGGAGTTTGTATATTGTAAAATATTGCCATTTTTGCTTAATAATGAACTGATTTTGTACAAACCACATTACATATTTTTACCTACTAGTGTTACCTAATAAAAATTACTTTAGAAATATTAAGAAAATAAGGTGAAATATGTAGAATAAGGAATCATGCAATCATCAGGCTGAAATGCACGAAAAGTAGTTAGAAGTAAATAAGATAAATAAACATCAAAGGGTGAAGTCCATTTCTTCAATTTAGATACATACTTAGTGCCTAGGTTTCTTAATCTTTCATAACACATTCACTCTGGGGTTCATATAAAGGCATTTCAATTTAACTTGAAGTGGCTGAAACAATCAGATAGCTTTTTTTCTTTTAAATGGTTGTGCAGTAGATGAAAAAGCCATTAGCTTTCTATAAACAAAGCTATGAGTTGTCTCTTGAGATAGATAGTGATTATTAATAAAAATGTTGTGAAAATGGAACATGACTTTCAGCCAAGAAGGAAACACAACTTCTGTTCAATATCAAGAGTCATTAAGAGTATTTGAGGGACAAGTTTGTAGCAGAAAGTGCCTCATGATCACATAAAAGGAAGAAAATGTTATCTTGATAGAGAGCATTGTTCTAGCTTTCACCTGAGGAATAAAGTAAACTAAAGGAAACTTGTTGGAGAATTGTTATAATATTCAATTTTGTTGAATTCTTGCCTTGCTCATTATTTTAAAAATTAGTCAAATGTAGTGATCCCTACATTTAGTCTCTTGAAATGCATAGGCAGGAGGCCAGTCTTGTCTACACAGCAAATTCTACATGTCTGGGCTCCATAGTAATAACTTGTCTCCAAACAACAAGTTTTGATACAACCATCATGATATGTTTTTATTTTCCTCAAATAAATTAAATACTTCTTCTCTGCTCTGTGTTGTATAACAATACTATACATACTCTCATATTGATTATCTATTTTTCTTCAAATTAGAGCATTTCCAAGTTTGTAAAGGCACATTAACCCCTTCACATATTCAGGTGCCAAAACCTATGTATTATCATTTCTCATAGGCCAAACAGCATGTAATAAATATAAGTGTCTAAGTAATTTTTGAGAGACTAAGCAATAGTAAACACGTCCAGAACATAAAGCCAGGACAAGCCAAACCAAAACTCATACTTTAACATTCTGTTTTTTCAAATCATTTCATTTCCATTTCCAAATCTTGCTCACTTTAAAATATATGACCACCTTTTTATTAAATTTTGTTACACACAATCATATATATATATATATATATATATATATACATATAAATATAAAATCATAAGTATATAAATAAAACTTAGTCATGTTGTATGTTGTTATTGGCATATATGTATTTCATGCTGATCATCACATTGATAATTTTTAATTTCATGCATTTATGACATGAGGCTAAGAATTTTATTAGATACACATATTTTAGCAAAATACTATGTTTATTTTTTGGTTTTGAAATTTTCTTTCTCTCTCTCTCTCTCTCTCTCTCTCTGTTTCAAATGGAAGATTAGTAAAGGGTGATCAAGTTTTGTTAACCTTGCTAAATGTCCATTTTTCCTTTAAGCCTGCAATCTCTGTCTTTTTTCAGTTATATTTACTGTTGAGATTCTCTGGTAAATCTATTTCCATTATAATATTGAAAACAGAATTTTTATGAGCTCTTTTGGGTTTCTTTCCTGGTTTGTTAAAGGACAAAGTTTCTGGGATGGTAACCACCCTAACTAGTCTCTATCAAGATAAGTCTATGGTTCATTTTAGAGGACTACACACTAAAACTATCATTATAGTCTTGTGATTTTCTGTTACTTTGTCAGCCTTCATAGGTGAAGATTTCTCTTTCATTCTCGATCTCTCTCTTCTCTTTCATTTCTATTAGTACTCAGCTCCTGTTTCTAGTACGTTCCAGAGCTCCTGATTCCCAAAACAAAGAAAGTAACACCAGACAACCTGATTTCACCAGCTTGCATTATGCAGGGCATGAAACAGGCTTTTAGGAACAGTAGCACACTTTAAAAGCTCAAGAGGGTTTATAACTAATATAATGGAGGACAGCTCACCCTGGGAGATGACAGATAAAAAGCATAGCACACAGGTAGAGGAAATAGAGCTTGGAGAGTTGCAGCATATCTAGGGGCATTGATAGTATTGGTCACTTGAAGCTCATGGCAAATATCTGTATGGGGGGGGAGGAGGGAATAAAGAAAAGATCTGCCCTTCCTGTTAAAATGGATAGCTGTCTGTGTCCAGAGAGGGATAAGGAGAGGGGAAGGGAAGTTTTTCATTTTGTTTGTTGTCTAAGGTTCATAGAAAAAATCAATTAAATGCATTTTTTTATATAACAGCAAACTGTTTGGGAAATAGATGATCTGGATGTGGAGTTATACACCTAGATGCCTAGCACTGGTCCTGAAGGGGGGGGGGCAGAAGGACTCAGTTCTTAAAATCAACTGGAATAATTTAAACAGAACCAATGTCAAAACAAAGCAGAATCAACAACAGGAAAGTTTTAAGAGTATAATGAAATATATCCAATAATGAAATATCCAAATATTCATAAGTTAACACCAGATCTAAGCTTTCTGTCTTTTTCTTCCCACATGCCAGGAAGATGCTCTCTGCGGCATGTGTGCCTGTTCTTACATAAAGTGACATTACATAAAAACAATCATGTCTTTATCAATAGTGAAAGACTGGGTACAAATGAATCTTTGTAGTAAATGGAATAAGAAGTAGTGAGACATTTATACTGTGGTGGTACAAGAGCTCCAGTGTATTGAACTTTGGGCTATTTGTAGCACAACACTGTCAGCTCCGCCAAGAGCTGTTATTCTGAATGCTATTGGTATTTTCTCTTCCCTATACAGTAAAGAGAATCTGCAGAAGATAAATGAGAAGTAAATTTAAACTCCAATTTTCTATGGCAGTTAATCAATAACTAACAATCATAAGGTAGAAAACTCAACTTTGTAAAGCAGCATTCTGACAAGATTTCAAGTTGCTCCTGAAACTATATACTTTCTAATACATTAGGGATACAATTACTACCAACGGAAGGTTTTCTATTCCAGAACCCATCTGCAGAATAACAATAAAAATTCTAATACTACATTTCAGAAATAGAGATGTGAATCTGATGAGGACTCCTATTAATAGTTTATGATTTATGCCAGCAGTTTGAGTATCATTGTAGTTTTCTTTCTTCAGAAAGACAGTAATGGCAGTACATTTTAATCCACTAAAATAGATGAGACGTACAACTTACATGGCTTCAATTGTCACATGATCACTCATAGAGTAAAAGCAGTGATAAATAAAACATCTTTGAGATACCACATTACACCTATCAGAATAGCAAAGACAAAAAATACAGATGACAGCCAATGTTGGAGAGGATTGCTACCAAGGGAAAAACCCCTCCATTGATGGTGGGAGTGTAAACTTGTACAGCCATTTTGGAATGCAGTATGGTGGTTCCTCAGAAAACTGGGAATCAATCTCCCCAAGTATCCAGCAATACCACTTGTAGTGGAATTATGTTGTTACATTGTAAATAAATGTCCCACCTACTGGTTTAATAAAAACTCTGATTGGTCAAAGGGAGACAGAAAGTGTGGGTGGGGCAACCAAACTCTGAAAACTCTGGGACTAGAAAGAACAGAGCAGAAATGCCACAGAGAAGCCAGAAGATGCAGAGGGAAACTATGCTGCTCTGAGAAAGGTACATAGGCACATGGCCGAAGAGGATAAGAGTTATGGGTTAATTTAAGAGCAATAGCTAGTAAGTTATACACCTTGGCCCCATGTCAATCAGTGTGCAATTAACACAAGTGTCTTTCAATTAACACAGTGTGTTTCAGTGGGACTATGGGACTGTGGGTCTGAAAGTTTGAGCCACCAGGGTAGGCTGAAAAATCTGGGTCACAAGACTAGACCAGAAAGTCCAATACAGGAGGCTAGGCTGGAAAGTCAGGGCCAGAAACCTCATAAAAAACCTCTATTGGCTATATACCCAAAGGATGCATATTCATACTCCAAGGATGTTAGCTCAATTGTGTTCATAGCATCATTATTTGTGATAGCAAAAACTTGGAAACAACATAGATGCCCCTCAACTGAAGAATGGATTAACAAACTGTGGTACATCTACAAAATGGAGTAATATTCTGCAGAATAAAATGGCATTCTAAAATTTGCAGGCAAATGAATGTATTTTGAGAATATCCTCCTGAGCAGGGTTTCACAAGCCCAGAAAGATAGCCATGGGATGTAGTCACTCATAAGTAAATTGTAGACAAAAAGCAAAGAATACCCAAGCTGCAAAGCACAACCCCTGAACAGCTTGGGATCAGAAGGAACTTAAGAGAGACATTCAGAAAGTCTCCTAGGAAGAGAAAATAGAAAAGATCACCTTAGCAAAATTGGGACTATAATGGGTAGCAACCAAGAAGAGATGGGAAAAAATCATGACAGAAGGAGATGGTTGAGTGAGAGGAACAACAGTGAGTGAGAAAAACAGAGATAGATATCTTGATAGAGGAAGCCAATGCGGGGTTGGAAAGAGACCCAGGTGCTAGGGAAACCTCAAAAGCTCACAGGATGTCCCTAGCTAGGTCTCCAAACAATAGTGGAGGGGGTACGTAAACAGGACTTCTCCTATAATCAAAATGAATAACCACCCTAAGTGTTATCACAGAAACTCCATCCAACAATGAATAAAGGTAGAGGCAGAGATCCACGGCTAAGCACTGGGCAGATCTCCAGGTCCAGCTGAGAGCAGGGGAGGAGAGTCTATATGAGCAAGGGAATAGGTATTATGAAGAAAATTCTCACAGTTATGGCTGGCTGGAGCTCTGGAGATCTAACTTGGGAAAAGGAGCTAGCGCTCCAAGGGTAGGCAACTGTCAATTGACATGAGCAATATGTGGAGCCTTAAGGAGTGTGATCAGACTATGTGTTATCTGACACCTTAGAGCACATTCCCTGTCCAGGAACATCTAACCCAGTCTAGATTTTGGGATGAGGAAATCAGTCTTGCCTGGAGTGGATGTGCCACACTAAGGTGACTCACCTTGAGACTTCTTGCCCTTTTGGGGGATGGGATGAGGGGATGGGGAGGGGGGAGGCTGAAGGCTTATTAGGAAGGACTGGGAGGAGGGAAGGGAGAAGAAGGGAGATACATGTATAAAAAAAGGACACTTTTTTATAAAAAAAATAATGAAATGAACATACGAAAAAAGCAAAAACTAAAAAACAAACAAACAAAAAATGATGTTTTAACAGCACATCAGACTGATGACATTGGAGTCTGTAGGGATTTTCTTGATCTGGTGGAAATGTACTAAGTCCTAATTTTCCCCTAGTGGCCATGGGCTTGAAATCTTTGTTACAACTCAAGATTTCTCCTAAAATGTTTCATTGGTTGTATGGAAATATGTAAATTATACTTTAAAAGGTTTATTAAAATGCTTTCAAAGTAAAAAATTATTTTATCTTCATAATTTCTGTCATTCTTACCAATTTCACAACTACCATATAATGAACAAATACTGTGGCTTAATGCCATTTCAAATATTTGGACACAATAATCAAGTTTTTATTAGTTATTTAAATAACAAATTCAGAGAAAACTGAATGTTATAGGTCAGTAGTTAAGAATACCTCCCCCATCCCCTGATAGGTAGTTCAAGGTACATATATGCATATGCTTACTCATTGGCAAAAAGAAAGAATTTGTTTTATTTTGTTAAAAAAAATCTTTAGCAGTTTTAAATAGAGGATGCACAAGGGTTTTTTGGAAAGTTAATAATGGTAAACCCAAGAACATAACGCCATAAAATGATACCAGTCATTAAGAACAACCAGAATATAATCTATGAAATTTCTTAAAGCAAATAGCTGCCAGGCTGACTGTAGTATCTCAGATTTCTGTGTTAAATATCTAAGTGCTACACTCTGGATTTCAGTAACCTATTTCCTGGCTCTGGTGATAATTAAAGAGAAATCTGATATTTTTGTGCCACTTCCCACTTAGACAATTCAGTGGATTCTAAGCTAAGCCTGCTTTGAGTGAACACTGCAACTCCTTCTCTTCAGTAGCTTCTGACCTTTAAATCTGTGGAGGTTTATTTTGATTTTGTGGTCTTTTCATCTTCAAATCCAACTCCTCTTTGATTTAGAGACTGTAGAGAGAAGCAGGGTTTATACTGCACTAATGTGGATAATTTTTCAGAATACAATGAGTGATATTTCTCCTGAAAACAAATATCCATTTGTGAATCCATCATTCTACTCTTAGTCTTCAGGCTCTTGTATGTAACATCTATTTGACAAAGTCACATTAATGTATTCAACATTGATTTGTTTTTCCTGACCTCCAATAGTATGTACCTTTCTTTGTCATTCTCCATATCTCTAATTGTCACATCACCTATTTAATTAATCCATAATTAATCCAATTATACATTTCCTACTTAATAATATGTGTGTGTGAGTTATCAGGTAATTAAGCACATAGGTTTCGATATTAATATTTGAATATCATGAATTTTAAAATGTATATATGCACAATGGAAAAGTAAATGAAAATTTGAAATTGAATGAATGCTGATGAACTTTGTAACAAAAGACTCACAATAAATAAAATATGTAGGAACATGTGGCTGACATTATACAATTTCACAGGCTTTATTAAGGGTGATACGGATAATGAGATTCCCACAAGAAACCAGTGAAATCCCACCTCCCCAAGACCCCTATATGATGTCATAGTCAGTCAGCCTAGAGAAAAGGAAGGTTCCATTATATCTATCTGGGGAAGTTTGTCTGGTTTTGTTTGCTGCTTTGAGACAGAGTCTCATTATGTAACTCAGCCTAGCCCTGCAGGTCTCCTTCATTAGCCTCTCAATATCCAGATTATAAGTGCAAGTCACCATAATTTTATAACTTTAATACCTATTGGCAATTTCTACTTTAGAAGCAGAACTTATTTACAGTATTGCTGATACGAACATCAATATCTGAGGAGCTGAGTGAGCACATTTGCTACTTTGGGTACTAGAAAAAGTGCTGTAATTGATTTCTGAGCTGACTCATTTGGCTGTCTCCCACATATTTCCAGGAAACTACGTACACAGTGAATAGATGTTCATAGTATATATGGTACTAGAAAAATCTGTGTTAAATACAGTTGGCTTATTTGTTTATGATTCTGTTTTTTATACATATCACTTAAAATACATATGTATGTTCTAATGGTTCAAACTTTTAAGATTCCATCATCTAACTACCTGTGTCTGTAGAGGCTAAACTTCGGTGACATATACTTCAGTCTATGATCATAGATTTGGGGAAATATTCTTCTTTCCTTGCCTATTCCCAGCCATTTTGGAATGGCTTAACTATTAAAAATAACTTTTATTACAAATTATGGCACAATATATTGTTTGAAAAACCTATTCATGTGATATCCAAATAGCTCTGTGAATTTAATAAATGTTAAAAAGCCTAATTACTTCTATCTAAATGAATGTGTTTATGTATGCCAACACATTTTCTTCTTAGTAACACAAATACATAGTCACATATTTCTTATATAGAAATATATAAGAGTAAATATATAATACATATAATTTGAATAAGTCCTGCCTACTTTAAAGCTTTAGAACAGATGCTCTTTGGGATATTTGCTTTGTATAACTCTTAGAATTAATACCTACTATCAGATGAATGCTACTACGTTACTAGATAATACATGTGATTCTCTTTGCTGTCTATGAAGTATTTTGGTGGTATCTCATCCTATTCATGACCATTTTTGGCATGAGATGAGTCTGCTTACCAACAAATTACACATCTGTGGATTCAACCAGATATGGTAAAATGATTTGAATTTTTAACATATTATTTCTCTTGAACATAGGGAAATAATGAAAAGTTATCAGTCTCTATAGAACACAGTGTTACACCAAAGACATTGTGTTTATATTTCACTTGTTTTGATAATAAACTAAAGGTCAATTGTAATATTTAGAATTTTGCACAATAATTTTCTTCAAATAATACGTAGTAAGAGACATTTCCGCCTCTAAAATAGAGATTCTACTATTTGTGAAGTGTCCATCAACCAGACTGCAGACATCCTGAAAGACACATAAAATTATTGTTGCAACAATTATCTATTCATTATCAAATGTTGAAACATGAAACATATTTACAAGTATTACATAGAATGAACAGGTTGCTTTTATGAACTTAGGAACATATGCATATAAATATATGTATGTAACAGGAATTAATTTGGAAGGCTACAAATTTGAAAGAGCACTCAGGATTATATGGATATTTTGAAATTAGTAAAGGAATGGAAAATATGATCATATATTTGAATATTAAAAAAAATGATCCTGTTTTAAATTTCAATATCTGAACTTGTCTGGGAAAGAGTTGAACCAAGAACTATAAAATATCTAAGCATTGCAGGTAAGCAGTTAAATTATGAATTTATATCCAATATCCCACATTGTTGATGCCTTACAGCATTTATATATAATGAACCTGTTGAAATTGCCTCTGGTGAGAGTTAAACACTACTTCCTTTCTATTGAAGACAAATTGTTCTTGCCTAAGGCAAGTTGTGCCATTCTCAGAACTTTATCCATGTGAGATCAGAAATATTTTATTATACACATAAGCTAGTCCTGGAATCCTGAGTACAGGTTACAGTTCGTGAGATCCAAAGAAACATCAACAGTTATAAAATTTAACCATACCTCAAATACATGGTTCTGAAACTCTGGGAGTACATTATCAAAAATGAAAACTATAAGTGTTTTAAAATGGAGGTATCTTCCTTCTAAAATGAAGGCATAAAACATTTGTCACATATTAGCCTACTTCATGCTCTCATTACATTTATCCTGAGCATAAATCTACAATTTCAACATGTACTTGTGGGATTAATTTGATCCTGACATCAAATTTATGAATAATCTGAGTCATCATAAAAGATTGGACTTAAAATTACCTGAATTCTTTTCCATATGGTTAATAATATATATTATCTGGAAGTTTACTCACCATGTTTAACTATGAATGCACACATTTAGCTTCATCATACACTTCTCTTTACCCAAACACTGAAAATAATAATGCTAATCTGAATCATCTAAAAATGGCAGGAAATGGTAAAAAATCACTAAAGGTGGTGTTTAGTGTGAAATAATTCTAAAATGCTACATATCTTCTGTTAGATATTTTAGGAAAAGATTAAAAGGAAAATGAGAGGTGCAAATATGGTTAAAATCAAAATGCTAATGATGTAAATTCACTCACCAGAACAGTTACATACGATAATTGTCAAGGCTTTGAGACCAGTGCAGACATAGACATCATTATCACTAACAAATATGCTAGTAACATTTCTGCCCTGTAACTTTGAAAATTGCAAACTAGTGTAACGGGCCAGGACACAATAGTCACAAAAAGATTCTAGAAAGTTTGTGGCAACAACAAAAACCAGTCAATATACCCTTTTCTCTAATGTCAAAACACTGTGTATTTGTGTATAGTAGCAAAATATATGTACATTCAATCTTGGCATTATTCAGCTGGGTATCTAAAAATATATTCTCATACCAAAATAATCAATGACTAAGAAAAGAAGATATCAGTACTATCAAACTCCAAAATTCTTGTTAGATTGACCTAAAGTTAAGAGTCACAGGTCAGTGATAGCTGGTTAAGCTAAGAAAGAATTAATATATTCAATGTCTTAAGCAATAGAATATCATGTCTCATGTTTTGAAGGCTGAGAATTAGAAATTCAGGTCACCATTATTGTCAAGTTTAGTAAGTCTTTACTTGATATGTAAATATGAGCCTTTCATTGAATTTCACACATACCATAAGGGAGAAACAGTTAAATACCTGTTCTTAGGAGCATTAATCACATTTACAGAGTTTCCACACAAGAATATAACCAAATTTAGTATCTAGAAAATGGCCATTATATTGATTCCATCATATTGAGGTGGAGATGTTTAACAAAGAAATTAAAAATAAATATTTGGTACATAGAAATATGATATAGGATTAATAGAACATTTTCCACAGTAATGATACCTGTCTTAGTCAATTTCCCAATGATCTCAGGATAATGTGTGGATGGTTGTTCACTAAAGCATAGCTAAAATCCAATCATTTTTTACTTAGTTTTGATATAAGCTTAGAATTTAAAAAACATATATGGAAGGAAAGAAACATCATGCCTTATTCTTCAAGCATGTAAATGGACATCACGCCCGGCCCTAAATGGCATTCTAATCAATATTTAGCTCAACTTGATGAATTATGCATTATCTACTGAAATCAACGTGACTATTTCATCTCAGAGATTCACTTCAGACATTTGATATGTATTATATATTTAAATGTCCACTGTAGTAAAATAAACACTGTGTCTATAGGAAACTGAGGTATAGGAACATCAAATGCATAAACAAGGGCACTCGTCAAATCCCTATAACTAAAAGGCATCAAATCTGCCAGTTTTGAGTAGAATTCAAAGCAGAAAATTGTATTGCAAATATATTGGATACAGTGTAAATAACAGTGCCACTTACTTTAAATCAAAACTATTAAGAATAATATATAAAAATATAGATGAGTTTATTAATAAAAATTTCTATATCAGTTTGTGCCTCTAAGACTATGCATGAGACTGAGTAGAAGTCAACAAAAGGAAGACATATTATGTTTGTGTATATATATATATATATATATATATATATATATATATATATATATATTGTTCCACCTAAGATGTTCATTATAATTAGAAGAATGAACAAATCTTGGTTACAAATGGATGTTAACTTTGTGTGGGTAAAGCAGTGTTTTATATACTCACACTCATTGGTAGATTACCTAAATATATTGTCAGGAGAGTGCAAAATTATTACAAAATTATAAACATATTTTTCTGGTACAGGAATGCAAATAATTGTGAAACAAGCATAAGAAACCACATTTTTTGTTTACAATGAAGATTTCCTATACACTAAAAAAAGCACCATGCTAGCAATAGAAATGTAACATTTATTAGGTTTTCATGGTCCAAATTATGTCATTCCGTAATTACTGAAATCCTATTCTCCTGCTCCAGAAAGTAGTCTAAGAGACATAGGGTCTGTACAGAAAAATTGCTTGAACAAAGTATATAAGGCATGTTTGTATACATATCACCTTTGAAACAAATTGTTATATTATTCAGTATTTCTAGAAGGAAGAAAATAAAATTTCAGAAAAAAAATGGTTTGGAAAGTATTTAATGAGGTCATCCTTCATCATGCCCCCCCAAAGGAAAATATATTAAGTTGTACAGTGACAAACTATGTGAATTGATGTTATTTAGAAAAGGACAACCACCACTAGGAGAAAGTTCTCTTCAATTCTCTACTTTGAGAATATCCAATATCGATAATGTTACTTAAATCCTAGAGCCAACTGGGAAATAAACATTATAAAAGAAGAAGCTGAATGGTCTTGAGGATGGTTTGAAACACGAAGAAGAGCCGTAAGTGCTACTTTATACCATGCCTGTCTGCATATTTCAAATGATTTGGTCACAAAATTTTAGTGAAAAATTCCAGATTCTTACACACTACAATTCTCACTGGAATCTGACATTCTGAAAACAGGAGATCAAGATAAAACAAATTTGGGATGAATTTATTCACTTGATTAAGAGAGACAATAAATAACAATGCTATGATAAAAGTCAGGAAATATTTTAAATTTTTATTTGAATGACAAAATACTAAAAATGTATGAATTTGTATAGGTAGATGGTTTATCTGCCATATTTAGATGCAACTACCAGAGTCTGCATCACACAGGGACCACCATTAACATTCATAATAATGATACCATATGATTGAAATTATTTAAGTTCTGGGAAAACTCTTCTAAAATAATTTTTATATTCCTATAATACATGAGGACAAACTTTTAAAAAAATTATTCTATCATAAAAATATGTGTTGGAAAAACATTATAAATAATGCTTTTGGAGAAGCAGTCCACTTTGCCTCTCTTTCTGACTATTTTAAAAAAGAACTAATAAAATCAACTCAAAGTGGGGAAATAGAGGTCACCTTCCTCAATGCCATATATTTCAAGACCTTTAGAAGCTGCCATTGTAGTTACACAAGACAATTTTATAATTAAACAAACCAATTTACTGTCTCCACTAATTCCTAACAGTTTTTGATCATGTATGTTTAGTGTAGACTCTTTTACTGAAAAAAAAAATCAATAGATTTCTTTTTGTTCTATTGACATGTATTTATTCTATGCAATAGTATATACCAGTTTGACATACAAAATTTCTTAGTTCTCATATGTTATCTACAAATAGAATTACATATCACTTTCCCTTAATTATTAATTAAAACTTATAAATTAATTTATTCTTATTCATTTGTGTTAGTATCATAAACAAATGAAACTTACAATGTAATAATCTGTGAGAATTTAAGTCTCACTGAAAGCAGGTAAGAGATGCAAACCCTTATGTTTTTAATACACTATTTAATTAAGTTCAGTGCTTACTGGATATCAGTGCTTATAAATGTTAAAGGTTTTATGACTAGGTATAAAATTTATAGCCATTTTAATGAATTAGGTCAATGATGTCAGAAATAAATCCATCATATTGGATGTCACTAATAAAAACTTATCTTAAAGCAATATCTATGTGTGTTAGAAATATATTGACAACTTTTTTGATATTTATTAAAAAGTGTATATATTATAAATAATTGCAATTTGAACAATACTTTCTACCATTTCTGTTTCTTCAATATCATATATCCCTAAAATAAAAATATGAAAGCACATTTGTGAATATAAAATGTTAAAATTGGTGAACATATGATCAGTATTGCTTTTTTCCCATTTGGAAGTAAACATATTAAATCAAAATTCAACATTTGCAAGTTTTAGAAAAATATAATGTATAATAGATTAAATGATAAAAATATTCAAATGAAAATAATAATTTTATTTTTCTATCATTCTAAAGAGATATCATTTTCCCCTATCATTCATATTTGTATGTTATTGTGTAATATAGTCATTCAGTAGATCTGTCATGGAGGATGAGATAACCAGAATATATGCATGATATTAATGTTCATTATTATAAGTGCTGCAAACCCTTCCATCTAATAAATATAATATTCCACTTAATGTAAATATGTGACATATTTCAACTGAAACAATAAAGCATTGATTGAATTGACATTTTAAATATTTTATGAGAAAGAAAAGTTTGGTATGCTCTGTTCAATTATGTGAGAAGACATATATGTCAAATTAAATGGTCTAATATTATAGTTAGATGTACATCCATTATAATGCATAAAACAAATAATACATTCATTATGGCAGAATCACCATGGGCTGTGTTAATAAAGCCTGGGAAAGAAATTAAAATCAGAAAGACAATGAAGGAGGGTTGGATGCCATTCAGGAGGCTGATGATATAAGCACAGACGGCAGTCAGAAGAAATAATACTATGTAAAATTTGTGGCAAGCATTTGTATTGCTAAAATTTCAAACATTTGCCAGTATAAATTATCATTAACAAGTAAGTTTAAACATAGAGAAAGTTCTGTAAGCCAAAGGATATGGTCAATGGGACAAAAACGATCTTCACCAACCCTACATACAACAAAGGGCTGATCTTTAAAATATGTAAAGAATTCAAGAAACTAGACATAAAATTCCCAAATAATACAATTAAAATTATTGTACAGATCTAAACAAGGAATTCTCAACAAAAGAATTTCAAATAGCCAAAAGATACTTAAAGAATGTTGAACATTCTGAACCATCAGAGAAACGCAAATCAAAATAACTTTGAGATCCCACCTTACACCTGTTAGAATGGCTAAGATCAACACACTGATGAAAGTCTGTGCTGGAAGGGAGGAGTAAAAGGAGAACTCCTCTATTAACAGTGGGATTGTAAACTAATATAGTCACTTTGAAAATCAATATGACTTTTTCTAAAAAACTGGAAATCAATCTACCTTATGATCCAGTCATACCCCTCTTGAACATATACCCAAAGGATATGCATTTATATTACAAGGAAATTTGCTCAGCTATGTTCACAATAACATTATTCATAATACTCATAACCTAGATACAACTTAGAAACCCCTCAAACCAAAAAAAAAAATGGATTAAAAACAATGATGTCCATTTTCCAATAGATTATTACTCAGAAGGAAAAGAAACGTGATCTTGACATTTCAGGCAAATGTATGTAACTATAAAAAACTTTCCTGAGTGAGGTAACCTATAAAAACATGGTACGAACTCACTCATAAGTACATATATATATATATATATATATATATACATATACATACACACATTTATATACACATATTTATGAGTACATATATATAATAAATATATATAATACATATATTAGGCATAAAGTAAAAGATAATAAAACTACAATATACAACCCTAGAGAATCTAGGTAATGGGGAGAACTCTGAGAGACATCCAGGGATCCCCTTGTGAAGGGAAAATAGATAAAATCCTCTGGATAAATCAGGAGCATAGGAGCATGGGAGAAAGGGGTAGGAAGAAAACATAAGGGAAAGGCATGATTGACTTGGGGATCAGAAAGTGAGGGTAAACAACATGCTATCTTGATGGAGCCAATTTGGGGTTAGGGAAAAACCTGGTCCTAGGGAAACTCCCAAAAATCCACAAAGATGACCCCAGCTAAGCCTTCAATCTAGTATTTGGTGGAAACAGATGCAGAATTCCTCAGCTAAGCACTAGTCAATGCATCCAGTCAAGTTGAAGTGAGAGAGGAGGTATTATGTTGTCAGTTGCATCAAGATCAGGATAGAGAACCACAGAGAGACAGCTGACTCAAACTACTGGCAGCTCCCTGGCTCTGGATTAACAGAAGGGGAAACTGCATGGGATAGAACTAGGTACTCTGAATGTGGGTGACAGCTGTGTGTCTTGAGCAGTATGTGAGGCCTCTGACAGTGGGATCAGGATTTAGTTCAACTACATGAACTGGCTTTTTGGAGCCCATTAACTCTAGAGACATGCCTTGCTCAGCCTTGATATTGAGGGAGGAACTTGGTCCTATCTCAAACTGGTATGCAGACTTTGTTGACTCTCCATGGGAGGCTTTGTTCTTTCTGAGAAGTGGGTGGTGGTGATAGGGAGGGGAAAGCTGTGTTCTAAATAGGAGGAAGGTAAGGTGGGGGGAACTTTGATTAGTTATAAACTAATTTTATATAAATGAAAAAAATACCTTTTAAATAAAAACATACTATAAATATATTATAAAGCTGTAGTTGTTTTTCTTCTCAATATTATAAGTTGTTTACTTTCTCTTTTTTGTAGCTAATGTTGTCTTCTGCCTTCTGCCAGCTTATCTCAAATCAGATGGGTGTTCCCTGTGGACATTCAGTCATAATTATTCTACTTCACTGAGGTTGTATTCACTTTTACCTATTGATGAAAAACTATGTTTAATTGGGCATGCTTAACTCTGGAAGATATAAATTGTGTGAGACTGTTGATAAGAAATGGTGTCAATAGTAATCAAGGGACTTGAGGAGAGAGGGATCAGAGGACAGTTAGCTGATAGTGTCTAATTTTACAGCCCAAGCTTAAAACATATGCTTCCACTCTGTATTGTTGTTGATTTTTTGTTGTTGTTGTTAGTAAATTTGTTTATTGCAGGATGTGTTGAATATCTTGTTGGAAAGTCAAATTTGTTACTATATAAACCACTGTCTTTGAAGTATAAGTGAGATGTCTCTCACTTCTGTCACTGTCTCCACATTGCAAATCTTAAAATTCCTTTTTGGAAAAACTCATCTTGCAAGGGAATCTTGTTGTGAATCTGACCCATACTCTATTCAGTCTCTAGTCTCACTTGAGGATTGTTGTTCATTATTTAACAAACTTTCCTAGATTGCCAACCAACCACCCTCAAGAAATCTACTTAGAGTTATTCTCAAAGGGGTCAGCACATGCACACACACACACACACACACACACACACACACACACACACACACACACACAAAGCTGTTTGTTTTATAAAATGGTTATATTAGGGGAGTCTTTTCCTGGGCAACAGATATATCTGCTGTTATTTAATCTAGAAAACAGTTAACTCTTCTGACAAATATATGGGTAATGTAAAATAAGCTTTTTGTCTACATATTCACTTGAGGCTTCCTCAATTGGAGACTTTGATAATAAATGAGACCTTTTTTTTTTTTTGCATTTTTCCATATCTCAGTTTAAGGCAAACTGATTTGATAACTGTTAATAACTACATTGGGGATCCTGGCAAAATGGTTAGTCTTTTTAGCTCCCAATTTGCTTCTCTACACATTTAATATTTGTGCTGTCAAGGTTTATCTCACCAGAGGAGAGGTTCTTGATTACTTCAGTTGAGTCCTATTGACTTATCTTTGTAAACAATGGTATTTCTTAGCATCTCACATGAGCCAAGAAGTCAATAATTATACTATTGTGGGAGTTTGGTTTGCCCTTTAGGTGGGATTACCCTAGTGAAAGTTTGTGTTGAGCTGACTATTGGGTATGTGAAAAATTATATCAGAATTATAGAGCAAGAGAGGAAAATAGCATTTTCTGAGATATTTGTGAGTGAAATTGAGATAAATTCCAGTTGAATGATGAACTAGTGTTGGTGTTCTGCAAGAAATAAAGACTTGAATGACTCTCTATACATGTTTTTCATGTAGAAAGTTAAGTACCTTTCACAGTATAGTCAGAAAGAGGATTTGATGACACAGCTGCAGGTGCAGAAAGTTCCATTGAAAATAATAATAAAAAAAATGTCTACATTTTGACATAATTCACAAAGAACCATCCAACGTTAAATTTCCAGGTCTAAATGTTAAAGGAAAAAGCTACAATCTCTCACCTCAAAGTAACCTATTTGGGATACCTATTCTACCCAGTAGCAAATAAGTGACTCCTAGCTCTAGAGAAACTGTCAGCAACTAATAACCTTGAGCAACGCAGATGTGTGTTTCTGGAATGTCAGGATTTTGCTAGATGTGGATTGAAAATTTCAGAATAACATTTTAAGACTTTTATCTAGTAAGTGGAGAATTTAAGACACATTTTGGAATAAACAGATAATATTAAAAGTGTCTTGCAAGTCTTAATAATTGTTTCTAAGGCTAGTCTAGCACTCAATATTACAGAAATAACAAAATCTTTCTTTCTGTATGTGACAGAAAAGGAAGGAATTACCACGAATGTATTGTCCCAATGGCACGTATTTCCACAAAATTGGATGGGAGAGCTAAATGGCATTCGTAATATTTAAAAGCAGAAATAACAGACATTCTTTCTGTAAAAGAAGCTAATAAAATTATGCCAAGTTAACATCTAGAGGTCCAAATATCCAACAAAATAAAGGCAATGTTATAAACCATGGGAGAATTTGTGGATATCAGCAGAGAGATGATCTAAATTTCACAGTATTCTCCTAAACATGACCTAAGGTTGTAAACTTCTGTTAGTACTAATAGGCAGCTATAGAATGTAACTTAAAAATTTCTACACAAACAGAATCATGTGGTTTTCTATTTTAATCAGAAATATCATCATTTAATTTCAGACATGAAATTTTATTATGAATGGAATTTTAAAGTTCTGATTAATATAAAACTTGGTCAATGGATTTTTGCTAGATGAGGAATTGGACTACTGGTCACTACTAGAAATGCACAAGGGAAGAGAGTTCAATGAAAATGAGAAGTTAAAGGTTACATGAAGCACTTACTTTGATCTTATACTCTAATAATAATTGTGAACTGAAAGTATAATTTATATGTTAATGTAGTTAAATCAGAATAAGTTCCCATCCTGTATGTAAGGATTTGGATTTATGAACACTTGTCTGTATTATCCAGAGTTACCAAGGTTCCTTTAAAGCTACAAATATATTCTTCAGTGAATCAAGGAGGATATTTATTGCAATCAGTCATTTAAGTCACTTTTTTAATGTGTGATTTTATTAAATTTAAAACAACACTCATCCTGAGGCTCTGTATAAACTTGCCGTGAATTAATAATGACACTCTGAAGTGTGGATGCCATAAATCTCGCTTGTCTCTTCCCTGTGTTTTGATCCCTTTTTCTATCTTTAAGGTCCTAAGTATAAAAAGATATGGAAATCATCCATAGGTTTATATAAGGTTTGGACTTTATCTATAGTACTGTTTTCACTATATTGGTGTGTAATTGAATAATAAAACTTTTTTCAATAAGGGTTTTTCCACAGGAGTTGCACAGTAAATATTTTTACATTTATAGTATAAAAGGGTTTTTGAAGCCTGCTATGAACATATATGATTTTCACCATTTCCCTGAGTGATCACTTTTTTTATTGCCACAATAAAGACATGTAGATATTTTACTTCCTGACAATTTTTTTTGTTTAGTATTTTAATCAAAACTGGGTAACAAAAAGATTTCTTTGTTTTAGAAGTTTGTTGTTTGTGTTTTTAGAACATAATGAGTTGTCCTCTCTTGGTGACTGTAAAGATTAACCTATTTACTTAAAGCAGGCAACAAAACGAAATGGACAATTAATCAGGACAGGTTAAAACATAAGCTAAAATTTGGAATCTAGCAACAAGTTATTTGAAGCTTTAAGATAACTGTGTTCTAGATGTGTTCCTTTCTTAGGTGGAGAAACATACGTTTTGCATCAAAGTATAAGGTGGCATAACAGTTGTGCTAGAGATTTGGAAGTGGATAATTTGGGCTCTGGTTCTTGTTCAAATGCATTTAAATATCAATAGAATCATGAAATACCCAATAAAATGGATAGATTTAGAGTAAGGTGGCATGGGAAGAAGGGAAAGAAGGTCCAAGAGTGGTAAAAATGGAAAAAAAACACATTTTAATAAATAAATATTGAACAAAGGATGTCTATATCTTTTGTTTCTTCATGACTGATTATGTTCTCTTGGCAAAGTTTCATGAAATGTTCTCTACCAGTTTCCTTACCTTTTGAAACAATTATCTAATTGAAAAATAATTGTGGGTAAGAATGCTAGCTGAGTTTTATCTTTCACTATTTCTCAGTTTGTACTGAATATAGACAGTGCTCCAGTAAATGATATGCCTTATCTAAAAATTTCTAGGATCAAAATTTTTCATTAATAAAGAATATACTCAAGAAGTTAGTATAGTATAATAAAATGGGAAATTCCCTGTACATGGTGCCCCAGGCAGGAAAGGAGATAATAGAAAAGTATTGACTTGATTATATCATAAAAGATATCACCCTGACTTAAAATGAAATGATGAAGAAAAATCCAGATATATCCCTCTCTGGATTCTCTTCAGGTTTTATAAATCTTCTGCCCAGGTGATCATCAATATTTCTTTTGAATGAAATTTCCTCATTAATTATGACCTATTTGCAGTGAGAGTATTTTGGGTACATATAATTGCTATAAGTGGAAAATCTGGTATCTTCCATGTGAGATTTTGGAAAAACTGTAGCACATATTTTGAGTCACTGTTTGTATGAGAGTTTGGGAAAGATTCATCTCTTTGGTCAATAATGGTGACTCATTTTATTGATAAAATTTTAGCAAACCATTTACCAAGTTTGTGCATTGAGGTAGAACCATAATTTGATAAAACATTTTTCCTCTGCATCTTTATTGAAAATTTAAGAGGAACATCCATTAGACATTTTATAAATTTGAGATACAGAAGAATATTTCTCAATTTGAATGTAAAATTACAGTAATTTAAATTGCAAAGTATACAAGGTCTCTGGGTTCATATCTCAAGCAACTATACATGCCTGAGAAAGTGGGGTCTTATTAGTTTAGCACTGAGGTTTTTGAAGAATTCAAAAGGAGTCAGTGAAAAAATCAGCCACAACAAAAGCCCCATGAACTAATTAATAGTCATAAAAATCCTTTATAACAGTAACTACAATTTGGATAAATGAAAATGTAATTACATTAATTTTAATGTACATTTGTCAGTTATTATTAAGTAATTTTCTTGTATGTCTGCTAATCCTTATTTTAGAAATAAATTTTTTCAGCCATATATTCTGTGTAAGCTATATTTCTAGTTGTTGTGGCAAAATAACTCACAGATTCAATATAAAAAAGAAAATATTTATATTGCCTCATGGCCCCAGAGAGTTTATAATCATATAGAACATTATCAGGACTTTCCTTCAGGGAAGAAATAGAGATCAAAAGGCATTTTTTCTTGAGAGATTTTAATAATGGCTTCTATTTTCTTGGTGGTTATATGTCCATTTAGGTCATCTATCTGGTCTTGATTTAATTTTGGTATTTGGTATTTGTCCAGGAAGCTGTCCATTTCTGTTAGGCTTCCTGATTTAGTAGAGTATAGGTATAGGTGAAGTATGAGCTAATGATTCTCTGGATTTCCTTGGTGTCTGTTGTTATGTCCCCCTTTTTATATTTAATGTGTTAATTTGAATTCTCTCTCTCTCTCTCTCTCTCTCTCTCTCTCTCTCTCTCTCTCTCTCTCTCTCTCTCTCTCTCTCTCTCTCTCTTTTGGTTAGTTTTGATAAGGATTTGTCTATCTTCCTAACTTTCTCAGGGAGCCAAGTTTGTGCCATTGATTCTTTGCATTGTTCTCATTTCAATTTTATTTTATTTATTTCAGTCTCAATTTTATTATTTCCTGTCATCTACTCCTTGTGGCTGTTTGTTTCTAATTGTCTGAAAGCTCTCAGATGTGCTGTTAAGTCTCTTGTGTGAGATTTTCTCAAGTATCTTATGTAGACACCTAGAATTTTCCTTAGTACAGCTTTCAATGAGTCACATAAGTTTGGGTATGTTGTATATTCATTTTCATTTAATTCCAAGAAGTCCTTAAGTTTTTTCTTTACTTATTTTTGTATCCCGAGGTGGTTCAATTGAGAGATGTTCATTTCCCATGAGTTTGTAGGCTTTCTGTAGTTTGTGTTGCTGTTAAACTCTAACATTAGTTCATGGTGGTTTGATAAGATACAAGGGTCACTGCCATTTTTTGTGTCTATTCATATTTGCTTTACTGTTGAATATGTGATTAATTTTAAAGGAAGTTTCATGGGGTGTTCAGAAGAAGGTGTATTTTCTGTGTTTAGGTAAAAAACACTGTATATGTCTATTAAGTCTATTTGAATCATCTTATCTATTAGATTCCTTATTTCTCTGTAAAGTTTCAGTCTTGTAGACTTAACCATTGGTGAGAGTGGGCTATAAATGTCTCTCACTATTAATGTGTGGAGTTTGATATGAGATTTAAGGTTTGGTAGTGTTTTTTATACACATGTGGGTAACCTTGTGTTGAGGGCAAAAATGTTCATAATTAAGACTTTATATTGAAAAATTTTCCTTAGGTGTATAAGTAATGTCAATCCTGATCACTTTTGATTGATTTTAATTTGAAATATGTTTTTCAGATATTAAGATAGCTACACCAGCTTGTTTCTTTAATCTGTTTAATTGAAAAGTCTTCCTAACCCTTACTCTGAGCTAGTGTCTGTCTTTGAAGTGATGAGGGTTAGTCTGTTGAATGCAGCAAAAGGATGGATTCTGTTTTTGTACACACTGTGTTATCCTGTGTCTTTTTATAAGTGAACTGAGACTATTGATATTAAGGGATATTAGTAACAATTGATTATTAGTTCCTGTTATATTTTGGTGGTTGTGTGTGTGTTTGCCTGCTTTGGGATTTTCTTCTGATGGATTATTAATTGTTCGCAGTTTTATGGGTATATCCTTAGGTTGGATTTTACCATCTAACATTTTTTTGTAGAACTGGATTTGTGAACATGTATTGTTTAAATCTTGTTTTGTCATAAAATATCTTGTTTACTCCATCTCTGGTGATTGATAGTTTTGCTGGGTATAGTAGTCTGGGCGGTCAACCATGGTATCACAGTGTCCGTATATTATCTGACAAGGACCTTCTGGCTTTTATTATTTCTATTTATTAATATGGTATTATTCTGATGGGTCTGCTTTAAAAATTATTTGTCTTTTTTTCATTTGCTGTGCTTAGTATTCTTTTTTATACTGTAGGCTTAGTGGCTTGATTATTATGTGACAAGCAGACAATAGAGTGTTATTAAGCTTTTTAACAAAATGGAATCAATAAAATATGCTGGAACTAGAAAAAATATTCAGAGTGATGTAATCCAAATCAATAAAAATAAATATGGTACATATTTACTTATAAGGGGATATGAACCATCAAATAATAACCAAGATATAATCTTAGACCCAGAGAGATTAGGTAAAGAGGAGACTTCCAGGGAGATATCCAGATTTTCTGGTATGGAGAACTGAAATAGGTGACTTGGAGCAGGTTGGGATAGGAGCCTGAGAATTAGGTTTGAAGGAACTAGTTTGGAGTGAGAGTGCAATGATATATATATATATATATATATATATATATATATATATATATATATATATATATATATATATAAATGGGGGGTCATTAATGGGGTTATACGAAGACCTATGGAGTGGAAACTTTGTGGAAATTTTCCATTCTTAATTAGGCACTGTCTCAGTATGCCATCCAGAATTGCTTAATACTCGCTATCCTCAGGCTTCAAACATTAAGAACTATAATTACCAATATTTGCCACAAAGTCTGGTTGCTCCATTTGTGTGTGCTTGTTTACTGGGAAAAAAATCTCTTGGTGTTTTTAAGAAGCTGATTGGCCAGTAAATTTTAGGAATGCAGCTGTTTTTGCATCTTAGTGCAATGAATACAAGCATGAACACGAAACCCAAAAGTTTATGTTAGGTTGGGAGTAGAACTTAGGTCTTCAGGTTTGCATTGCAACCACATTACCAAATGAAATATCTGCCCACCTTCTTTAATATTATTTATTATATAAAAATATCATTTTTTCTATTTTACACAAAACCTTTTGTTTACTTAACACTATCAAATGTTAACTTTATCTTTTAAAATTTTATTTAAAATCAATTACTGTAAATATCTAAAATATTGTTTTTTACTTTTTCTTAAAAAAATCAATGTATAAGCATGTGTACATATTCATACATCACTTTGATTTTGAATTTAACATTTATTAAAAATATAAAACTGTACTTTGGAGTAGGAGAGTAACTCTGAAAGAATGTTAATATGAGAAAAATAAATGGAAAATCCAGTCTTTCAGTCTAAGATTTGAGAAACACAGTTATATTTTCACATTATTGAATTCAATTTCTCCATGAGCAATATAAGATCAGTCATTTCAGAATACAGTGAAATGAACTCATTTTCATGTATCATTTGCAGTATTTTTAAAAATTGCTAACAAACAGGAGTCATCTGGTCTCCTGGGAAGTAGAGAAATGAATGTCTAAACTCACTACAGTGTTATAATTTTAAACAAGATTAATGCTAAAGATATGTTAGGTCTGTTATTTTGCTTTGATATTCAGTGAGCAAACACAGATGAACTATAAAGAATAGGCTTCCCTTTCTTGTATAACTTACCTTTAGAATATTGACTAAAAATACACTATATATTCCTCTTTCTGTCAAAGAGAGTTCCTCTGATTTCTTTTACAATACACAAGTTACAGTTATTTGTCAATGTTTTTTTTGCAATTTAGAATATATGAAAATAGTTCAAAGTATAATGCTTTGATAACTAACATTATATTAATCCAGACATCCTAGACATGAGTTCATTCTCTTGAACTTGTACTTAGGTGAAAATAAAAACCCATTTTACTAATTTGTTTCTCAAATTTATCTGTTCACTGTGCCATAAAGCCAACCCCCACTCATCATACATGCATATAAATATTTTAATTACAGATTGAAAATGTAAAACTACTTGATATCTAGAAAGAAATTCAGTGTTTTAAATCTACCATATTAAGACTATATACAATAAGAACAATTATAAAACATTGTTTAAATAAAAATATCAGCTTTAATTATAACACAATAAAATTATACACAATAAAACCAAGTATCAGGAAAGAATTACACTTACATTTAGTAAATTTATATTAACAAACTCATAGAAATTATTCTATTATCTAACATATCTTGATAAATCCAAAGTTTTATATCTAAACCATTTTCTGTGATAATTTGTATATTTTAGACCTTAAAACATTTTTTTAGATAAACAACTTAAGATTTTCTGTTTCTCAATGTTATAAACTTTACATCTATATGTACTTTTCCTTCCTGAATTTGTTAACAGACAGAACTATAACCTTATAACTATTCTTCAACCCCTTCAGATACCCAAGAGGAATATAATGTTACCTGAGAAATTGTTAAGTGCAGAGAAAACAACTTTCAAAACTAAACAATGACAAAGCAACTGGATGCCTGAACAGTTATCCTAGTATCCTCTGTAATCTGGGATCATCATTGTAACCCTAGGTGCCAATAATATATGATAGACTATTTGGGGAGCAGAAAATTCTATAGAACTCTCCTACCTTGTGATGTGAGGTGTCTTTCTATATGCTCTGAATATAATTTGTTGCCATTTTTTTAAATTTTTAATCTTTTTAAAAAAGAATTATTCATTTGTTATGCATGCAATATTCTGCCTGAATGTGTCCCTGCAGGCCTGAAAAGGGCATGAGACCTCAGTACAGATGGTTATGAACCACCATGTGGTTCCTGGGAATTGAACTCAGGACCTCTGAAAGGAAGATCAGTGCTCTTAGTTACTGAGCTATGCTTTTAGCCTACCATTTTTAATTTAAAAAAAAAAGAGGCTGTTTTGGCCTATGGCATGGCACCTTAAAGGAAGGTGACAAATTGTAGCATAAATAAATGGGTGAAGTCAAGGAGATTCTACAAGCTGCTGTCCAAAAAAGCAAGATGTTAAATTACTGGCAAGTCACTAGCCATGTGGCACAATATAAATTGTTTAAACAAGAGGTTAAGTTATAATAGATGGTCATTGAGACTGATCCATAGGCCAAAGAGTTTATAATTAATATAAGCCTATGTGTGACTATTTGAGACCAAAACACTGAAAGCATATCTGGACCTTAGGGCTAAACCAAGTCAAAAAAGTTCTGACTACAATCTTGTCTTGGCAGAGTTTTACAGTTGCCTTCTTTTGTGCTCTGATTGTCTAATTTGGACGCCATACTGACTGACATCAGTTAAGGCAAACACAGGTTCTTTTCACAATAGGTAACTTGATCACAATGAGAGTGTGATTCCATATAGAAGTTCTTTGATGCTAATATTCTTTTATGAAGATTATTGGTGTTTCCAGGAGCAGACGTCCCACTCTCATTAAAAACATTATGTTATCTAAAAATATTAAACTCTATATTCTGTTAGTCTCTGAAGTGCTTGAAGACAGTTTACATAAAAATGTATCTCTGGTCAACTTTAAACATATAACCATTCGACAAGTTTCACTTTTATAGATGACTAACAACTTACATATTTAAATTGTCCTAAACTGTTTCTAAAAAGGACTAGAACTTTACATTGCATTTTAAAATGAACTACATAGTTACAGTAGCTTAAACAAGTGTAGAATCATATTTGCAATAGTGTAAAATGGTACTTTAATATTTAAAAATTTATACCAATCTAAAAATATTTGAGATTAGTATTTGCTTTCTTTTAATGTAAAATCAGAACCAATACTCTAACTTTAATTTTCTCACTGCAATATCCCTTTTCAAATTATAAAGAGATCCATGAATCTAATCTTCCTTGCTTAGTTTTATGTTTCCTAAGCATGACCAGTACAACTTTTAACCAAACCCCTAAAGGATGACTAACATGCACTAAAATACTAAAAAACACCAACCTACTTTTTGAAAATGATTGCATTGTGGCACTGTGTTTTCTGGATTGTTTCCTGTATTCTGGGCTAATGGCATCTCTAGGATCCCTGAAAAAATTGAGACAATGCTCAAGTCCTAGGAGATCTAACTGTATTACTTTTTTTAGTCTCTGTGTGATGGAAAGCTATAAAGCTTACCTCAAGTCCTGGCTAGAATAGCCCATGAGGATGGACCACCTTAGATAGTAGCTTTGACATTGCTTTGGATATAGATTCCTAAGAATCACCAAAGGGGCATTCTAAAAGACTGTGTAGCCTGGGTTACTTGTCTTTTGGCATCTAGTTTTGTTTGTTTGTTTGTTTGTTTGTTTGTTTGTTTGTTTTTAATGCAAACACATAAACTTTTAAAGGTTTGTCTCTTTTCAGCCTCTTCTCTGTTTCTAAAAGTCCTATTATCTCTTGCCTAGTTATTGACCATTTAGCAATTAGAAGGTACCTTATTCAAAGGCATATATTTTTAGTCTAAGGAAATATTACACATTATTCAAATGATAATTTAGGGTACTTAACTAGTTGTATTCATTTTATGTCCATACATACATATCAACAAATATGCTTGCTGCCCTACAGAGAATGGCAGCAGATTTATATTTAACATTATAATCTTTTTCATTTATAAGCTTTTTTAAAACATACCCACCACTATTTCCCCTCCAACCTTCTTCAAAGTCATCACTCAGCTTCCTCTTACCCCATCCAACATTCATTTCTCAGAGAAGGTAAGTACTCTCATGGTAAGTCAATGAAGTCTGGTATATCCAGTTGAGGTAAGATTAAGGCCATCCCACAGTATCAAGGTGTTCCTCTGTAGAAAATAGGCTCCAAAAAGCCAGTTCACACTCTAAGAATAAATTCTAGTCCCACTGACTGAGGCCCCACAAGTTGCCCTTGTCAATTGACTGTCATTCACATTCAAAGGGTTTAGTTAAGTCCCATGCTGGTCTAAAATTTTATAAAAACCTACTAAAATTTTTGTAAATGAAAGTATTAAAATACAAATAGCTATAAATTATATTTCAGAAAACACAGAATAGAAAGATAAATGAGAATTATATATAGGCAAATTATAGAAAACAAAGGCAATTTCTGACTAGTCATATTTTATTAATAAATCATTGATAACAGTTTCAGAACTTAACTAATAAACTAGTTTATGACTACAGACAATCCATAGTCCAAAGGTACAATAAAAATGTAAGGATATTTATATAGACTAGTATTTAGTTTTTGATGTTATGTATATAAACACAAACAAATATAAACACAGACATAAACCCTTTTTATGGTGGAATTTGTCAAATTTAAAATTTCAGTTAACCTAAATGTTCTACTAAAAACCTACGTAAGGAAAATTGAAAAGAAAAACATGTAGATAGTAATGACTAGAAACTGTAAAGGAATGTAGAATAGAATTGTATTAAGAAGAGTTATTGACAGTGTAATTATCAATCACAGAGTAAAACAACCCTGGTTGACCCAGGAATATATCAAAAGACAATATTAGAAAGGTGCTATGAAACTGGTAACCAGAAGAAAAAAATAAGAATAAATTTCCAAAATTACATTTAACAACTCCATAAGTATTCTTAGACAGCATGTTTTAAAAAACATTTAAGTAGAATGAATCATTTGGAAGTTTATCAAACAGCTCACTAAGACACATAAAAATAAAAAATTAAAAGGTAGATTATGTACATTTAATGTAGGTATTACCAATTTTCTCAAAGATTGAAAAGAGAGAGAAATGGAGAAAGAAAAGAAACAAATAATAAAGATTATGTAGTAAGTAAAGAGTATTACAAAGAATTTCTCAGTAAACACAAAGAATGCTTGAAACATGAGTTTGAGTTGTTATTAAATGAAAACACAAAGCCAAATATTGGGGAAAAGGCTGGAATATCAGAGAGGAAAGAGACCTCCATCAGTTCTCACCAAGCTATCTATCCTCCAAAGTCCTCAGCCTGGCTCATCACTTCTACAGAATATCACGCTGTCTGCCTACACCTCCTGAGTATCTTCATTGCCTAGCTGTTTCACATCGGGTTCAACTCTGTACTTTAATTATATAGTTAAGATTAAAGGTGTTATTACTGTTTGGTAGTTAGGCCTTGAACTCACAAAAACACAGATCTCTGTCTCTGGAGTTATGGGATTAAAGGCCTGGATCAACACCCAGTCATTCCCCTTCTGTGATTGAAAGTGTTAGTACCAAATTCTGACCCCCTGGCTTTACTGTGTGTGAATCTGTTCTCTGATATTCTAGACTGATTTTATTAAGAATATACAATATCTCACCACAAATAATATAAAGCCAAAAACTAATAATCCGTTCAAAAAGAATCAGTCAGTCTGACACCAGCACTGAAGAATATTTCTGTAAAACTGAAGAAAGAAAATGAAACATATAGATAGAAAAGGGCATTTTAAAAGTATAACTTACTTTAAGAAAATATAAATGGGGTAAATTTAGTTAAAGAAATATTGCTTCATGCAAGAATGAATACTCAGCAGTTAAACTTGCTTACAAACAAGGTTGACGACATAAGTTAAATCTTGGAAACAACGTTCCAAGGAGAACATTGAGATTTAGCAGTTATCTACAACCTTGCTTCTAACAAACAAGTGTCATGTCTTACCATTATTATAGATGATCAGGAATCAAGACTGGGCATTACTATTTCTTATTTTTCTTCTACAGGAATAAGCCTTGCTCTTTCTTACATTATGAAAGCTAGTCAACTTGTTTTCAACTTGCAAAAGTGATATTCCATCTTTGCCTTTCTAAATCCTATGATTCAATTATATTGTGTAAAGCATGAAGCATATACACTATAATCAGGAACAAAACTAGAATGTTCACCCTTTCCAATTTTGTCTAATATAGTGTTTGAAGTCTTAGGTATAACAAAAGACAAAAAAGTGGTAAAAGGCACACAAATGGGAAAGAAGAAAAATTATCCATATTATATAATTTTATGCATAAAAGCCATTGAAGACAAGAAAACACATGTGGCTTACATACACATTCATCAAAGAAGTGGGATACAAAATTAATGTACAAGACCCAATATACTTCCTATATACCAAGGACAAAGATGCTGAGAAAGAAATTTTATATATATATATATATATAAAATCATTCACAATACCCTAAAATTTCTTGGAATAAATCTCACCAAATAATTAAAAACTTATGTAATAAAAACGTTATGATATATTTAAGACAATATTCAAATATAAAGAAGGTCTTGTAGCTACTGGTCAGATTAATATTATGAAAATGGCCATCCACTTACATAAATCTATAGATTAAATAACTTGATCAAAGTAATTTCGATCAAAATTCCTATGTATAATGAAAATTTGGTATATATACTCTATGGACTACTATTCAGCTATCAAAAATTAAATTATAAATGTTCATGTGCCTATTTAGGGTTTAATTGCTATCAAAAGACACCTAGACAAAGGCAAGTTCTATGAAGGGAAACATTTAATTTGGGGCTTGCTTATAGTTTAGAAGTTTAGTGCATTATTGCTGTGGTTGGAATGTAGGCACACTTGGTGAAGAGACAGCTGAGGGTCGTACAGCTTCATCCTCAGGCAGCAAGAAGAGCTACTGATACACACTAGGTCTGGCTTCAACAGTTAAAGCTCAAGGCTCACAATAATACACTTCCTCCAACAACACCACACCTATACCATCAAGGCCACACATCCTAATAGTTTGACTCCCTGTCAGCTTATGGGGTTATTTTCTTTTAAACAATCGTATCAGGTAAAAGGATGTAACCAGGAAAGATCATATTGAGTGAGGTAATCCAGACACAACAAGAGAAACATTCCATGAACTCTGTTCATGTTACTAACTACGTGGAGTAACTACAAAAACCAGGAATATTGAAAAGCACAATTGTTGTAGTAGAAATGTGCCAGGACTATAGAAAGTTGAATAGAATAGCATAAGTGCTCTGAATAAAAAAATATGAAAAGAGGGAGCTTTAATTAAAAGTGAGGGAGAGAAATTCATACAGAATAAGTCTAAAATATCAGTAAAGATGTACAAGCTTCCAAAAGAAGGCAGCAGCCAATAGTCCTACACCTTATGACACCTATGAACTGCAGAAAGACCAGTGTGGTGTAATATCCATAAAGGTTCAGTAGGGGCATTCCTTTCTTGGTGAGAACCAACAGTTCTCTAATGTAAAAGACCTGCTCAACATAGGTAGACAATGCTTCATATTAAAAAACCTTGCTAATTATTAAAGACTGTTGTATTAGGTTTCTGGCCAGAACTTTCTGGCCTAGCTTCAAGGTGCAAACCCAGAGATCCACAGTCCCAGAGAGTCAGACAGGTGCTTGCAGTAATTTTACACTAATTGACTGTGGCCCAGGGATGTAACTTACTAACTCTGTACCCTTAAACTAGCCCATGATTCTTATCCTGTTAAGTCATGCAGCTTGGTACCTTTTCTCAGAGCAGCATAGTGGTCCTCTGTATCTTCTGGCTTCTCTGACAACTCTGTGGCACTCCTGTTCCTGGAGTTTTCCTAGTCTGGAATCCCCACCCATATTTCCTGACTGTCTTTGCCAATCAGCATTTTTATTAAACTAGTAGGTGGGACAATTATTTACAATGTAACAACATAGTAGTTCTAAGTCATAAACAAGAAAGGTTCTCTTTGCAAAAGATTAAAAAAAAAAACTATTATAGAAAACTGAAGCAAATCAAAATTCAGACTAACTGAATCTCCTGCCAAAAAATGCATCGACAAAAGAGCATCCACACCTAAGATACAGGGAGCATCATGGAAGGTGAGGTAAAGATTTGTAAAAGCAAGAAGACAAGGGAGTTTTCTCTGAGATTATTTCTTCTACAAATATAAGAACCATACCATTACAGACTTACCAGAATGACTGAATAAACACAAAATTAACAAGAATGGCAAAGTTAGAGATTCAAAAGTAAATGGGATGACACCCGTTCTACATGAAGAACAACAGAGATTTGTGTATGAGAGGTTTTGAAGGGAGGAAAGAAATGATGTAATTTTATTATAATTTCAAAAATAAAAGAAAAAATTCAATGAAGTTTCCTCAGACAGTGTAAATATAATGTAAGAACTTAATTTCAAAGGCATTTGATCCAAGACTGCAAAAATAAACCAGAGAAATGAAAATACTGCTAGAGTTACTGCTATTTATCTTTTTAAACTTTATTTATTCTTTTTTTTATGTTATGCATCTTGATTCCATTCATTTCCCAACCCTTTGTATCCATCTTGCGCCCTTGTGACCTTTCCCACAAAATAAAATAAAATTTAAAAGAAAAAAAAAAGGAGAGTCTTGTCATTGTCATGGAAGCTGTGGTATGATATGCTAAGCCACTCAGCATATTAACCTCTTATATCCATATGTTGTTATGTGCAAGTGTTCATTGATCTGTTTGAAGCTCTGGTTCTGTTACACCATTGATGCTGGAGCTTCTCTAGGACTTCACTTTGATATCCTGTAGTTACCCTGTGTCATGGAGATCCTGTAGCACTGGGTTCCTAAGACAACCACTTCATGTGTCCCTGCAGATCATAGATGGGGTGAATACTGAGTTGGACTGTAATCCTGGTTCTGTGCCTGGGTAGTTGCAGGATTGGTCAGCCCACCAGAACTCCTATGTTTTCACCACCAGGATGAGGATGAGATCGCCAGTATTATTCTTGCGAGTTCACCCCTTTCAGTAATAAGCAAGGGGTAGGGCCAGATATCTTCTTTCACATCCTCAGAATCAGCCCCTTAATACCCAGATCTACTGTGTTGTCCAGGTGAGGTATAGGGGCCACTTTCCAAGTGCTGCTGCTGAGAATGATTTATTTCTGAAAAGACTGTGGACCTCATAACAGGACGCCTAATTCACAATTCTGATGTCTTCAGAATCTTCAGTGGGAGTTACTTTGGCAGTTAGGGTAAAAAAAAAAAGTTTGTATTTTCTTTGTAATACCATCCAATCTTTGTTCATATTATACACTACATCGACATTATTCAGGTTTTTGAATGATATTATTGTCACTTGACCACTTCTTTACCTTGATTCTTTGTAGTAAGACTAACTTTTGAGATTTCTTCCCCTTATAGGCTTCTTTCATTGAATAGTTTAATCTTTATTCTTTGAGATGAGATATTTTACTTTCTAATGAATGCATAATTCTAATAGATAAAATTATTTTACATGTTCTCTAAATTCACTTCATAGAATGTTCATTATCATTAATTTTATTTATTGCTTACATATTATTTTATATACTGATCCTGCAGTCAAATACTGCATATGGCTTTATTTTTTTATATTCTGATGTGTATTTATGTATGAAATATCAGTAGGTTGGTTTTTCTTTTCAGTCTATTTGTTATTTCCCCAACTTCTTCTAAGAAAATATCTAATTATTCAAGTTTGTTATCATAACCTTATGCACAAAACAAGGCAGAGAGTACAAACTGATAAAAGTATGAGTGTTTGAAACCTCAAAACTAGTGGCACACTTCCTCCTGCAAGACCACACTTGCTAATACTTCCCAAATAGTTTGGCCAGCTTGACATTAAACATTCAAATCTATGGGTCAGTGAGTGTCATTATCTTCCAGACCACCACAATTCAAAGTTTTAAACTTGCTTCTACCACCTCCTTAAATTCTGAGGATTGTATATACTGTTTGTTGGATTTTAAACAAGAAATCTTTTTCATAGGGCCTTGTCTTTGACTATTTGGTCCTAAGTTCATGGATCTGTATAGAAAGGTAGTGTATGCTTGTAAGAAGGTTGACATTTTTGGTAGTAGGCTTTAGAATTTTACAACTACAGTTTCAGTTTTCTTTCTTTGCTATATGTTGAAAATTGAAGAGGTGATCTCACAGAGTCTTGATAGAGCTATTTCCTGAAATGCTACCCCTACTAGTATGTACTCTCCCCATATAACTATAAACCAGAGTTAGAATTTTCTTTGGTTATAGCTGCTTAAGATTCACTGATATACTGAAATTTTAGGACCTGGAGCTATCTTTGTCTCACAGTTTAGTGAATTATAACATGTGCCTCAAAATGTGCATTTATTCAACTGATAATATATTCTTAATTAAATTGGAACTAACACTCTCACCATCATATTAATCACTGGCCAATGCTAGAGTATACCCTACTTGATTGCCAGTAGTTCTTAGCCTTGCTCCCATCTCATATATAAGAATGGTAGCACAATTGACACAATGCTTATTACCAAAAGACTATTCCTATTATTCATAAACCAAAATAACCAATGAGCCAAGAATATCTAATAATTTGATAACACTGCAATTCACATTCATTAGTAGTATTTCACACTGAAAGATATATATATATATATATATATATATATATATATATATATATATATATTCATAGTTTAATTTGGAATGCACACCAAGGTACAGGGAAGCCATGGGTTTAAAATTAAAAAAAAACATAGGAAATATAACAAAAGTCAATAAAAAATAAAAAAAAATATCTGGCATGACAGTGACTAACAGAAAGGGACTTGACTATCAAGAACTAGTTTAATTTATTTTTAACATTAATTATATGTAAATTAGGTTTCATTATTATATCTTACAATATGTAAAGCATGTATTTCAAACACCTTGTGAAGTGAATTTCTACTATTTTGAGTTCAAGAGTGAATGAGCCATGCTATTCTGGGAAAGACCAGAACTCTCTTCCTCTGTTTCTGTGTTAGGTAGGGTTACTATTGCTCTAGGAGACACCATGATCATGGGAACTCTTATACAGAAAACCTTTAATTGGCTGTCTCACTTACAGTTTCAGAATTTCAGTCCATTATCATCGTGTTGAGGTGTATAATGGTTTGCAGGCAGATGTGATGCTGGAGAAGTAGCTGAGAGTCCGACATCTTGCAGGCAATAAGAAGTCAACTGAGACACTGGGATATATCCTGGGTATAGTAAACCTCAAACCCTACCACACAGTTATACACTTCCTCTAATAAGGGCATACACACTCCAACAAATTTGTACCTCTGAACATTGTCAATCACTCTGAGATTATGGGATCCAATTACATTCAAATAACCACAGTCTCTTATGCACTTTTTGTTCTTTCTTCTAAACATGCCCTAAGTCATTGAAAGGATGATATTGATGACTGATATGCTCTCTAAAGCAAAAGTGTCAACAGTCACATATGCTCTGCACTTTGACTATATAGGCATGATTTCTGTGATTTTTCTGACAACTGGAAAATGAAGCTGTCTTAAATGATTTCAACAAAATTATTTTATAAGTGTCTTTTCTTACTATATTGTTCCTGAAACTAATTGTTACTATCTACCCTGTTTTATTTTTTATATATGTTTTAACAAAATTGCCAAATTGAGTTGTTTTTAAAATTTAATAGTTTCCAGCTCTTAAATAACATGTACTGATATCAAATAATCAACTACAGAAGAGACCTGAAAATAACTGTCAAGTTTGGATTGTCTGTTCAGTCAAAAAATAATTACAGAAAAGTATTATTTATTTAAAGTTCCAAGTATGAACACTATTCAGTCCTCCCCTCCAAAAAAAATCACTTAGTAGCACCATAAAACAAAATAAATGGTCATACAAGTAGCAAATGATACGATTGAGCTTGTGTCATGCTGTTTTCAGTTTTTATATTCAAATTCTTGTTCTGAGCCAAATGTTGACTTATTAGAACTGTTTGTGTTCATGCAAAGCATTTCATAGTAAGATTTCTAACAGAGAAGACAATTCCTAAATTAAAATGTCAAATATCTAGTTTCTTATCCTTGCATGTTCTCCTAATCATCAATTACACATAGTATGCTCCATAATATAAAGCTAGTATTTTACTATTTTAACCTAGCTTCATAAATGGGCTCTGTGTTGCACTGTGAAGGTGAAGCCAAGCATTAATGAAGTGCTGAGAACACTGAATATTCTAGAAATGCATAGGATGTCCAAAGAATAGTGTATGGCTGTTCAAAGAGAAAGACAACATGCATTACAGATAATAAGGGAGAGGGGCAAACCAAAACCTATGGATAAGATTTCAAAAAATGGAAAATTGCATACATAGAGCTATTAAGGATGTTATTTGCCCTAATAGACTTTGTTCTCTCTTCAATCTGCTATTTGTTGAGATTCTCCACAGCTTTGTGAAATGGGGGTGTTTACTCTATAGTATTGTTTATTGTATTGTTTTAGTGTATAGAATATTGCATTGAGAAATTGCTAGAGTCTCAGAAGACACTGTCTAATTCTGACCAGTACTCAGTCTATGGGGACTTGATTATGAATTGAGTAGATTTTACTTCATCCTATCAAACTTATAGGAATGAGGTTTTTAAGTATATGTTTGAAATGTGAATAGACCCACACACTTCTTTGTACACATGATTCTCAACTATAGAACTATTTGGGAGCAGATAGAAATTTTTCAAAGTAGGTTAGCTGGTGTAGGTTGGATTCAGAGTTCAGACTTGAGGGTTATAAGCTGATTGGTTCCTGGGCCATCTTCTGCTTCTTGTTCCAATGAAGTATCAGCAGTACAAGCCACATGTTCTTGTCAATATGATCTGCCATTCCTATCTTGCCATGATGGTCTACACATTCTCAAATTATGAGTCAAAAAATCTCCGTTCCTTTAACTAACTTCTTATTGGTCATGCCTATTCAATTGTGAGAAAGTTGAGATTGAGCTAGACAAATACTTAGGTGCCTCTTAGGAAAGTAAACCAGGGGAAAAGAAAGAATAGTAAATGTATTCCACAATTAAAAAAGGAAATGTACATTTATCTTGTTTATTTTTATTTCTCATTATAAAGTGGATAGTTAATTCAATCCAATTAAATGTTCACATGAGAAAATATAAAGTTAAACAATTTTTAATATTAATATACATAAGTATGAACATTTGTCAAGAGAAAAATAACTGATAATTTTGATTATTTATGAAAATTTAAAGTTTTATTTTGTCCTGTATGATGTGAATATTTATTTATAAATATAATATATATACATATTTTAAATTACACAGTAAAGAACTCATGAATTTGAAACAATTAAAGTTTGTTTGGCAATGTTAGGCACAATGGCTGTCATCAAATTGCTTCCTATTGGTGTAATTATACATTAGCATATTTATAAATATACACATAAAATAGTCAACATTTGAATACGGTTTTATTACAATTGTCTGTAACTATTGTAGTTTTGTTAAATATATTTAAGACATTATAAAATTATAAAAGTATTTCATGTCAAATTTTAGATAAATTTCTTTCACCATTAAGTCACAGTGTTATTCTTTGTGTTTTTTATATACTACCAATTAATTTTTTGAGTAATTTATTTTTTGAGAGTACATTTAAAAAAATAATTGCTCTCATTATTAAGTAGATTTTACAATGTTGGCTATAATTATGTCTTATTTTTAGCCATGTGTGTGCTCTGTTGTTATCCCCTTATACATCACAAAAGCAACAACATTGTCTCATTATTTTTAATGAGGAATTTCTGCTTGGTTTTCACCAGCTTTTCTCCTCTGCACATCATAGTTCCTTCAGAACATTTAAGAATTACTACTCCTCTTTTCAGCACAGACCAGAGCCAGTGATTTCCTCCAGCCTCTGCCGTCTCCAGATGGGAGTCTGAATCCTGCCAGTACCTTCCAGGCTCCCCTGAGAGCAGGGCTGAGAAATTTTCCTGGCTGGTTGTCTTGCTCCTTTTAGTAGTCACCAATCAAACCATGAATAGATAGCTGCATTCCTTGTAGTCTTTGTCTGTTTGCACAGGACAGGAATCAAAACGAAGGTAGTACTTACTGATTCTATAAAACACATAATAAATATCCTTACTTTGTGTGGTGATATGTTGTATATTTAATAAAAATCAGCCTGGAAAATCAAAGAACCAAATCACCCACTGTCCAGCCATGATGGTCAGAGGGTGGTGACTGTTGACTTTAATCCCAACATGCAGGATGGGCTTAATGGATGCCTTTAACCTCATCAGCCAGAAGACTGAGCTCTTTCTGGATATTTGTGATTTCAAGGCCGAACAGCCAAGCAGAGGTAGCTCACACCTTTAATTTTAATTCTAGAATTATGACACAGAGTTGAACCAGGAAGTGAAACAGCTGGGTGGGGAAGATATTTAAGGTAAGAAGAGGCAGAGATCCATTCATTCTGTAGAAGTGACCAGTCAGGCCGAGGACCCTTGAAGATAGCATCAATCTTTGGCTTGAGAAGTTGGGGGTTGGGGTGGGTTGAGAATTGGTCTGTTTCTTTTTTCTGATATTCCTACTCTTTCCCAATATCCTGCTCTGGGTTTTCATTATATGTTAAACTAGAACTGGTGCATTCCTATTAGAAAAAAAAAAAAAAGGTCTAAAGTTGTGGTAAAGTATATTCAAGACTGAAATTGAATCATTATTCAGCATCAGATATCAATGATGACCAGTTTAAAGGAAGATGAATGAAAGAGAACAGCAACCCAATGACACTAAAGTAAAGGTACTGGTACCTAACAGAAGTAACTTAAAACACCTCTATAGAATCCTTAATTTGAATTAAAAAATTCTAACACTATACCTTTTCAAAAAATGTTAGAAGGCAATAAAAACTTATGTTTTCAGTTATAAGCCTGCATAATAAGCCATGGAAAAGAAATAAAAAATAAAAATATCATATTTTCTGTATTGACTTTCTGATTTCCTAAATCTAAATCACAAATCCTGATTTCTTTACTGTTGGATTTTACTTAAGTATTTCCAATAAAATCAATACTTTTAATCCATGCTGATGAAAGCACCCTTATCAGTAAATTTTTCAAAACTGAAATGGTGTGATGTGGGAATGCCTTTCTGTATGCTATGATTATCAGTCTTTAAATAAAGGAGCTGTTTTGGGCCATGACAAGCACCATAGAAGAAGGAGGAGGAATCAGAATAGGTAGGAGAAGCAGGGCAGAGTCAGAGGCAGATTGAGCAAGCCGCCAAAGGAGCAACATATAAGGAGCACAGGTGAGCTACAGGCCACATGGCAGACAGATTAATAGAAATGGGTTGTTTTAAGATGTAAGGGCAAGTTAGCAATGTGCCTGATCCATAGGCCAAACAGCATAAAGTTAATATAAGCGTCTGAGTCATTTCTGGGGACCTGAGTGGCTGGGCGGCTAAGGGGTCTGGCGCAGCAGGTCTGTGGGTTCAGGTCCCTGGCCGCCCAAGCTCAAGAAACCCCACTACTACAGTGGTACCTAAATTAAAGCTTATCATAAAAAAATTTGTAATAAAGTAGACAGAATTCAAATTCAAAACCGAATATATGCAGTGTAGAATTCTTGCAGAAAATAAAAGCCATGAAATTATAATCCAAAGCATAACATAAACATACCTAAATAAATTAACAGAATTTTCTAGATAAGTACAATCACTATCATAAATAGTAAAATACACATATTTCTAGATAGTAATCCTAAGTATGGATTTTGAGATTGTGACACTTCCTCCCTCCTAAGAGTTCCACCCTATATTGTTTACAATCTTACTTTTTTTGTTGTTTGTTTCTTATGCTGGAGGCAATGGCAAATGTTGTCATAGGGTCTCTGCTGAAGAGTGCTGTGTTGCTTCCAACTAGAAATATAATATTTATGCTTTGCCAAAAGAAATAAGATAATATAAGGACAGAAGAAGCTCACAATTTATGAAAACATAAGGCAAAGCACAAGTGATAAAACTATGAGAAGAGTATAGAAGTAACAAGTGGAGTAGAAAAAGATCCCAGAGAAATTTAATTACATGTTAAAATCAATTCGAAGCAAAGGCAGCATGTGATGCAAGACAGAAACATTAATTAATATATTATGATAAAATACTAATATAGTAATGAGAATATAGTTTATACAGTATATAAAAATACATTTTTAATCATTAAAAATATAATTCATGTTTCAAATATCAAAATATTACAAGAATCTGTGACTTTTAAGAATTTTAGAAAACAGAAAAAACTTGAACGAGTTCAAACAATGTATACTATTTATTTCTTAGAACATGAAAAAAATCAGATAAGGGGTAACATAATCAAAAAATCAGAAAAGGGGTAACATAATCAAAAAATCAGATAAGGGGTAACATAATCAAAAACTGCCTATGACTATGCTAAGAAGTTTATTAAGTAAAAGAGTAGATCAGAAGTGGAAATAAATATTACTTATATTAAAATTGAGTTACTGATATGAATGCATAGTCTTTGTAAATAATGATATAAGATGCAAAATTATTTATTCATTAGGAATTCTAAAAAAATGAGTCTAAAAATTTTTGGGAGTTATTAAATTTGCTTATTATAGAGAAATATCCAGAAATGTAATGATTGAGGCACTATTCATCATATTCAATACTTTAAAATTCAGTCTATGTATACATCAAGACATAAGTTAGTAAAAATATTAAAATATTATAAAAATTAAAATTGATAAAGACACAAACTACTTGGATAAAGAAAGACTGGATAAAGAAAGAGAGAGAGAGAGAGAAGAAAAAAAAAAAGCCTAGATGATATTCTCCGTACATCCACAGCAGGATATAGGCAGGTACTGAAATCCCATAAAATTCAATAATTTTTTTCAATTAGTATGAGCTCTTAATTATAACAATGGTTAACATTTTAGAATGCTGCACATATTTTATGATTTTTACAATAATTTTGTAGAATTTGTAAAGCAGTAACTGAAAAATTAGTTGTACCAGTTTTATGTTAGGAGTTAATGAGCCTGTTTCATTTGATATTCCATTTTAGGAACTTCCTATGCATTTTCTCTATCAAAGCTACGTAGCAATTTTGCCATGAAAAGGCCATCTCCTTCCTACAATGTTTCTGAGAGATGGCTTCATAGATATTCTAAATCAGAAAATAAATTTTATCATGTAACTTTCAAATTAAGCAAATTTAAATTCAGTTTCATGGAATAAAGATTTTTTTGTAATCTTTTTAAACTTTTAGGCTTTCTTACACTCATTTCCAGAAAAAGAATGGTAATACAGTATTATGAACTTTTTAAGAAAAAAAAATATATTTTGAATACTTTAATTTCTACTCTGGGCTATCTAAAAGTACTTCCTTGCAAGATTCCACTTCTGTTTCATTATCTTAAGCACTGTTTGCTCTCAATATGTGGGTAATACCTTGATTTTTATTTCACTAACATATTTAATTTACATTATTTTTGGTTTATTTATGTATTGTACAAATACTATTTGGCATTATACTAAAAACCCAGAGCCAGATATTGAGGGAAGGCAGAAACTTCCAGAGAGATAAAGAAACAAGCAACAGCAAAATGGCTACATATTAGCCAGCCAACTCAGGCCTGTCTGCAGGAGTATTCTGACCACAACCTTTCTTTCCTCAGCCTACAAGGGGAATAGTCTAGAGAGCTGAACATTCCTTTCTCTTTCTTCTCTGTCTTACCTTCTGGTTAATTCTCTTAGAGCTAGGAGCTAGGATTAAAGTGTATGTCATCACTGCCTGGCTGTTAGGCCTTGAATTTATTGAGATCCAGAAGCATTTCTCCTTCCTGAGTGATGGAATTAAAGGGATTGGTCACTGCTCCCTGACCTTCATGGGATGGCCATGTGGGTTGCTCTATTCTATGATATTCCAGATTATTCTTATTAAATATACAATATATTAACACATTTATGCCAATAAATTAATCTCAAATACTTATTAAAAACTCTTTGGATTTACATTTGCTATTTTAACTTATTTCTATTAAAATATCAGGAAGTGAGGATATGAATCAATTGCAGAAAAATATAAAGTGATATTTTACTTAGAGGACAAAAAACACTTAGGAAAGTGTTCAGTAAAAATTGATAACAGTGTTGGGATATTTGCCATCTTTCTACCTTTCATTGCTATAACATATGTGATTAATCCCTTTTACACTTCATAAAAGAAAATATTTGTGTATTAGGAAAAAAACTGTAATTTTTATTTATTAATGTTTCTATTAATTCCTGAATGCTGGTATTAAAGGCATGAAATACCTCCACCTGGCAAATATTTTTCCTTATATCAAAAATAATATGCCATACGTAGTGACATGGTACTAGCATTTGGCATTCATACATAAATCTGAGTCTTAATGAGTGGTTGACAGGAGGATGGGAGATTAGATGAGATGTAATTATATTGTACTTGCTATTATATTTTACAATGAAAACTAGTAAAAGAAATAATAGAGGCTTAGGTTATCAATACACACCAAGATAGTATGCTACACACAACAAGAGTGTGGTTTTGAAAATAAAATATCAGGAGGAAATATTTCTCTTTTATTGACTCTCTTATTTTCTTTCTCTTTATCAATTAATTTTAATACAATGTATCCTGATCCTCTCTACTCCTCCCAGATCTTTGCCATTACCTTACTGACCCAATTTAATGTACTTTATCCTTTGTTATTTCTCACTTAAAAAAAAACACAAAAATTAAAATCAAAATTCAAAAAATCTCCAGTAAGATAAAAAAATCTAATTCATAACATAATGAAGTAAAATTTCCTCCTATTTAATAGGGGTGGGACTATGTGTCCATTTACCTTCTCAGTAGCACCCTGGCTGGCATGAAACTAGGCATGCTGTCATGTTTTCTGTGAGCTAAAATGTTGATCAATTCTGTTGCATATGGAAGACACCACTTTCTTGGAATCATCTATCATTTACATCGCTTAAAGGTTTTTTTTTTTTTTTTTTTTTTTTTTTTTTTTTTTTTTTTTTTTTTGTCTCCTCTTAGAGGGATTTAACAAAGACAACCCATTTAGAACTGAGTGCTCTAGTGTGACAAAGTCAAGTCAGTGAACCCAAATGTTCTCTGGAATGATAAAGTTATATTAGAGTATTCTAAATTGAATCATAAGTTGATAGAATGATATAATCTATGGAAAAACATTTAAGACAAATATTGATTTGGAAATAGACAAAAATAATAATATTTTTTGTTATTAAAAAGTCCATAAAAAGAAAGATAAATAATTTCTGAGAGTAAAGGCACACTAAATTCAATGGTTGCATAACATATGCACTTAGTATTATAAGCAATATATAAGGCTAATGGTAGAATGATATATGAATTTAGCATTTTTCTGTAATGTAACTATGATAATGCTTATTATTCACATTTAAAGTATAGAGGTAGAATTTATAAAATCTTTGCATGATAGGATTAACATTTTAAAAATTCCACAAATACACATATTTTAAAATAAGTCAGAATTAAAATTTTAATAGTTCTGTTGTAACAAAATTGAATTTATTTTGGAAAACAAAATATAATTAAAGCACCAAGCAGACTAGTGAAAATACAGTACTTAAGGCACAAGTGATTACTTAGTAGAAAAATATATTAGCTATATATACAAATGTCCTGGGGTCCATTCCCTAGACCTATGCACATCCAGTTTTGCACAACCAACTTGGACTCACTTCATGAAGTAATGCCCATCTCGGTGGGTCTCTTGTGTGTGTGAAAATATCCATACATATGCACATATACATTAAGGCACATATAGAAATAAAAGGCAATATTTTAAAGATTATTAGAAAATATTATGAAAAAGCCAAGTGTTAGAGTCTCATTAGTGTACATAAGAAAAAATTTAGAAAGTAAGTACAAGTAAATATAATGAAATATATAAAGTATCTTATGTAGCATTGGATTGACTAAGAACAGAAATCTAAAATTAAAAAAAAAAAAATTACACAAATAGTGTTTAGGACTTCCTAGAACTAACTGATTGCAGGAGCTAACAAAATTATATAAAAATGAAATTATCCTTCTACTTAAGACTTGATAAAAGCATACAAAAAATTAAAAATGTAAGCATAATATTGAAACAAATATATAAAGCAAATAAAAGTGAAAAGAATGGCAAATAGCCCCAAAATAATAATTAATATTTGAATGGATGTATGTAGTATGAGGTTTCTGGCCTGGACTTTCGTGCCTAACCTCAAGGTCTAGGCCCACAGTCCTGCAGTCCCACAGTTCTACAGAGACACACAGATGCTTCCAATAGTTTTTGGCTGATCAGCCTAAGGCCCAGGCATATAGCTTGCTAACTCTCTACCCTTAAGCTATTCAATATCTCTTGTTCAGCCATGTGGCTCAGTACCTTTCTTTAAAGCTACATGGTTGTCCTCTGCATCCTGCAGCTTCTCTCAGGGACCCTGTCTGGCATTCTGCTCTCAGAGATTTTCTTAGTCTGGTAGCCCCGCCTACACTTCCTGCCTGCCTTTGGCCAATCAGCTCTTTTTATTAAACCAGTGGGTGGGACAATTATTTACCATGAAACAACACAATACCCCTACAGATGTAAAATAGGAGCACTTCTTTAAATTCTAAAGAAAGTCATTTTTTATTATATATTCTGTCACAGCAGCTTTTTTCATTAGATATTCAACTGAAAAAATGTGATGCAACTTTAGCATGACAGTCCATTTTGTTAGGTTACCAGAAAAACTACATAAAGCAGTATTTAATGAAGAAAAATTAATGCATTTAAGATAGTAGATGCTCAAATAAAACTACAAAATGTAAAGAAACTGTGGTAAAGGAACAAAATAAGGAATAAATCTAACAGCAGAGTTCACACACATACACAACACACACACACCTGAAACAATGCAATTTTGTAAATTCTTTAAGAATCTTTCAAGCATGTGTTACATTAAAAAAGAAGACTATGAGTAAAAAATATGCATTATGTTTAAAAATTAGAATTATATTAACATATAAGTCTGGTGAAGATAACATATTATGAAAATGTATTTATATTGTTCACATAAATATAGTGGCACAAAATATAGCACTGGTGTTCAGAAAATGTGATTTATCACATATTTAATAATTAAGTAAGATATGAATATATGGACCCTGAAAACTTCTCTGATATGCATATACTCCTGCATTCATAAAATTCAAGGAAGCCTACAATATAATATATTTGCACTAGATATACCAAATAAAATTAATTCTACATTTTGTCTTCAAAATTATAAGTGGAGAGTTTTTTTTTTCTTTTTTTCTAAAAGATTTTTTTATTTTATATTACAACAATAATTCATCCTTCCTCCCATCCTTCTCTTCACCCCTCAGCTTTCCCCATTCCACTCTCACATCTACCTCTCAGTGTCTAGCAGATCAGGTTGAGGCAGGACTAATTCCACTTCCTCCATCAAGGCTGAGCAAGTTATTCCTCTATAGGAAATGGGCTCCAAAATCCAATTCATGCACTAGGTCCAACTACCAAAGGCCCTAAAAACTCTACCCAAGACACACAATTGTCATTCACGTTCAGAAGATCTAGTTTGGTCCCATGAAAGTTCCCTAGATGCCAGTCCAGAGCTGGTGAGCTCCGAGGAGCGAAGGTCATCATGATCTTGATCCTTTTGCTTATTATAATTTCTCTATGCTTTCTTCAACTGGATTGGGAGCTCAACCCAGCGCTTAGCTGTGTGATCTCTGCATCTGCTTCCATCAGTTGGATGAAGGGTCTGTGCTGACAATGAGAGTGGTCATCAATTTGATTGTTGCAAAAAGCCTATTTGGGCACCTTTTCCACTATTGCTTGGAGACATAAACTGGGGTAATCTTGTGCATTCCTGGGAGTTTCCTTAGCACCAGGTTTCTTTTTAACTCCCAAATGGCTTCTTCTATCAAGATTCCTTTCTTTGCTCACTTTCCCCAAACCTGTCCATCCTTTTCCTTTGTGCTCTCTTCCAAGCTCACGTACTTCCTACCCAAATGACCCCACCTAATTTTTGACAAAGAAGCCAAAATTATACGCAAAAAAGAAAGCATCTTCAACAAATGGTGCTGGCAAAACTGAATGGAAACATGTACAATAATGCAAATAGATCCTTATCTATCACCTTGCACAAAGCATAAGTCCACGTGTATCAAAGACCTCAACCTAAATCCAGCTACACTGAACCTGATAGAAGAAAAAGGAAAAATAGCCCTGATATGTTTGCACTGGAGACCACTTCCTAAATATAACATTAGCGCAAAACCTGAGAGCAACAAGTAATAAGTGGGACTTCCTGAAACTGAGAAGCTTCTACAAGGCAAAGGGCATGGTCAATAAGAGAAAAAGCTTATAGAATGGAAAAAGTTTTCACCGACCCTACATCTGTCAGAGTGGTCATCTCTAAAATATATAAAGAACTCAAGACACCAAAATTCCAATAATCCAGTTGAAAAAATGGGGCTAAGATCTCAACAGAAAATTTTCAAAAGAATAATCTCAAATGGGTAACACACTTGAAGAATTGCTCAACATTCTAAGCCATCACTGAAATGCAAATCAAAACAACTCTGAAATGCCATCTTGCACCTGTCAGAATGGTTCATATCAGAAACACTGAAGACAGCTATGCTAGAGATAATGTGGAGTTATGGGAGCACTCTTCTATTGCTAGTAGAAGTGTAAACTTGTACAGCCATTTTGGGAATCAATATAGTTGTTTCTCAAAAACTGTGGATTAATCTATGTTATGATCCAGCCATACCACTCCAGAGGATGTACACAAAGGATGCTCATTGTTACCACAAGGACATTTGCTCAACTATGTTCATAGAAGTATAATTTATAATAACCAGAACCTGGAAAGAACCTAGATGCTTCTCAGCTACAGAATGTATTTTTAAAAAAAGTGGTACCTTTACATAATGGAGTATTACTAAAAAGTAAAAGAAAATGACATCTTATAATTCATAGGCAAATGGATGGAACTAGAAAAATAACCTTCATTAGTGATATAATCTAGACCCAGAAAGACAAACATGTCAGGTACTTATGAGTGAGTACTCATAAGTGAATATAGATTTAAAGCAAAGGAGAGTTTAAGATTCACAAAGTTAATTAGCTGCATACTATTTACTACTATTCTTGTTTTATCAAAGAATTTGTTGTTTATTAGTATTAGGATATGCTACTTATAAAATGTAAATCATTATAAACATTTAGAATACTTACATATATATTTATGTATCTGTGTATACTTAAAATAATGTGTTCAGATAAGCACCTTAATAAAAGGTGATGGTTTTATTATGACTAATAAATTTTTGTGAAACAATATAGCCCAATTAAAGAGTGATATGCATTTCTCAGACTTAGCATGGGTAGTTTTATACTTGGTCAAAATATGTTACTTTTTCAAGATTTATTCTAGATAATATTTAAGGAAATTTTTTGATATATTTTAATCTCTTAAAGTTCTATGAGATTTTGAAAGCCTGAGTAGACACTTAGCTGTATTGGCTGTCCTTAAGCAAGAGCAGATGTTCTCACATATGGAGAGATAAGACTCTAATCTTGAAATTTGAATCTCCTTCTGCAAAACTTTTTTTAGTAACATATGGTAGACAATGAATCTTTAAAACTTGCTGGCTGTAGACTTGACAGAAAAATGAGATTAGTTAAGATTTATTTACAGAGATTAAACAAATTGAGCATAGAAACTGATGGAATTGGCCATAATCCTTTGGTATTCAAAAGATTGGCAAAAGTGTCTTCTACTCTGCCAAAAATCATTTAAACTCTGTGAATTGTCTATGCAGCATCACATTCCTCTGTGTTTGTAAAATCATGTAGGGTATTTTCCCTGCCTACAACATGATTAACCACTCTAAGAGTACATAAATTTACATTCTTAGATCTATGAAATAAAATGCTCAATATGAATAATATTACTCCCATTTATTTGTTACTATCAAAATAAAGAATTCAAAACACTATATCTACATTTAAATATCATCAAGGAAAACCATATCCTTTTCCTCTTACTGAAAATAATCACATATGAGACTATCTTCATTTTTCAGATTTACACTTATGCAATTTAAAAGTTTAAAATGCTCATATTTGTCATCTATTTTGTCAAACAAGCCCCAGAGCATATGGAAAATTCTTGCATTTATATAAAATGTAAAACACAGTTTTTACTTGATTTCCTGGAGACATGTCATGTGTCTAAGACAAAAATAATAATCAGCAATCACTACTCCCTTTATTCAAATATCACTACTTCAGTGACTTTGTTCCCCTTCCATTTCAAATGTTTAGCGTTATCAGTGACAAGGAAGTAATCTTTCAAAGGTATGAGGAACCAGGAAAATATCTTTACTACTTCTTCAAGTGCATGTTATAGCATAAGAGTTTCCACAATGAACTACTGAAAAATTTTCCCCATGTATTTTTATTTGAAATTGCAGATACAATACAGGTAATTAGTTTACATTCACCACCTTAAGATACCAGCACATATGGAAGGAATCATACTGAGATCTGCATATTTCTAGAATTATTGTTTAAAGGGTACAATGTATGTCTTTATATTTACTTTACCTCAAAAACACCAAGGACTTCAATATTTATAACTAAATATCTAAGAAAGTGTATATAATACTATTTAACTCAATCTGGGCTTAAAGGATATTGTATTAAGAACACTGAATTTATTTATGCTTTTGAAATATTCAATCAAGACCAATCTCTTATTTATAAAATTCCTAATACAAAATTTCTCCAACTTGTGAAAAGTATATACCTAATATTTCTCTCACTAATGGTATAAGAGTAATTTTGAATATTTTTGGTGTTGTTATAAATTGTCTTTACCATTATTTATGCATATAATATGACTATTATTTTATGGTATTTTGTTTTATGAGATTAACAATCATTTATGTCATTCTATAAAACATTATGGTTATTCTGACCATTTTATATAAGTGCTCATAATTATGAAATTTTCTCAAAAGTTCCATTTTTAGACCTACCCTTAAATTCATTTTTTTCTTCAGATACAATATGGTATCTGTTGACATTAGTCAAGCCAGGAACATAGAAATTTACTTAATTTAGTTCACATAGTTGTTAGCTTGTTTTCTCCCTTTAACACAGAAATTTAAATTTTGAAATATTAATTTACCATCTATATATATATATGTATATAATAACAATTGATTAATAGAGAGGTCAAGGATTTAAAATAGAAAGATATGTGGCTTATGGAAAGATTTGTAAGGAGGAAAGAGAAGACACAAATAATGTAAATATATTAATCACAAGTAAATAAATAAGTTAAAAAATAATATTTTAATTCCATGATTTGTATTTGAGAAAAAAATGTTTAGTTTTAATATTACTGACCCATCAAACATAAAAATAAAGCATTTAGTATCAATATGAGTTTATTTACTTTAATGAGATTGAAATATACTTTTCCTCATCCATAAACAAAAATAAAATATCAAATAAGAGAATCATTTTATGCAAAATAATTTAGGACTTCATATATTGTTTCTTCTTTGAAACCAGAATCCCTTAAATCTATTTGATATCTCACATATAAAAATTAAACCACAGAGGTGTTTGTAGACTAAGAATTTCCAAATACTAATGTTTAGATTTTGAGGGATGCTGTATTTGAACATTACAATTCAAATAGCCAAAGTGGTTAGGTACCCATTCAAGAATAAGAGGAGCAGAGCATAGACGTATCAAAAGAAAGAGAAAATAAAATAAAATTTTATGGAGAGATAAAGGGGAAGCTTAGAATAAAAGAGTAATATGGGGAGAGGGTTTGGAATGAAGAGCAAAACAGAGACTAGGGAAGTGATAATCCACATTAAAAACCTTTTGAAGGATAGAAAGCTACTAAAGCTGCTAATATAGAGGCTTCCTAATGTGTGTGTGCGTGTGCGTGTGTGTGTGTGTGTGTGTGTGTGTGTGTGTGTGTGTGTGTGTGTCTGTGAAAAGTATGTAAATTGAGTCACTATATATTGTGGGTTCAATGCTCTAACTCAACATCTCATTACTTCAGGGAAAACCACATTGGCCAGGGAAGGTCATGGCTTTGAGGGTTTGCACAGAAACCAAAAGAAACAGACAAACAAAAAATCTAGATTATTATTGGAAAGACTATTGGGTTCTCCCACAAGATGATGGTATGACCCTGTTACTGAATATCATCACTTACTTCAAGCAATATGGAGATATTGAGCTGGTGTCTAACTAGAAGCCTCACCCCTGGTAGCTAGAGTTCATGGTGTTGTAAGGCGCAATACATGCTAACAGACTAAAAAGAACAATAAATACCATCAAACTACAAACCCTGTGATGTACAATAGGGAACCAGCCTGAAATATTTGCTGATGCAAAAGTGGCTCTAGTTTTACAGGAAAACCTTTTTTGTCACGGTTCTATTGTGAAGAGACACCATGACGATAGCAACCCTCATGAAAGTATTTAATTGGGGCTTGCTTACAGTTTTAAAGGATTTTTCCATTATCATGACAAGAAGCATGATATTATGCTGGCAGACAAGGAACTTGAGAAATAGCTGAGAGTTTTAGATCTAGATCCACAGGAAGCAGGAAGAGTTACCAGTGGCTTGGTTCTTTGAAACCTTGATGAAAATCCCCCAGGGACAAACTTCCTTAAACAAAGCCACACTTCATATTCTTCTCAAGCAGTATCACTCTCTGATAACTAAGCATTCAAATATATGAGCATATATTTTAAAATAGTTTAAGATCCACTCTGTGAAATGGAATACCTAACATAGCCAAAATGATCAAGACTAGATAACTCATGGGAATAGAGGAAAAACATTATGCTAATATTCTGTTAAAGAAATACATCAACAAAATGTCTACTAAATGCATATTCTAATACCAATTGATCAGTAAAACCTTTTCCCTAGAATTTTCTTATTGTAGATAGCAATTAAACAACAAACACGTAACTGGACAACATGAAGATAGTATAAGACTTTGAAATAGTCTTAAATGTGATGTTTTTTGTCAAATTCATTTGTTCAGACTCATGCATATATGAGAAAGAGAAACCAGATGATTCAAAATGACAATGGTGATAGACAACTCCAAGAAAATTTTGTCTTCCAGACATAGCAGGATTGATGCACACATGAATGCATGGAAAATGTGACAGCCTACACAAGAGCTGCAGATGGGTACCTGTACTGAGAAGAAAAAGTAATATACTCCAACAAAGAAGCTTTTGGACAAAGATAGATGATAACAAAGGGAAAAATTATTTTTTCTATAATGACTTAGAACACAATATTCCATCACACTCCAGATGGGAATCTGGGCTCAGGACTAGTTTATAACACAAGAAAACTTCATGTTTGGTATACACCTGTTTCATTTGGTATTTTTTGCTTTAAAATCCTTTGCTTATTTTGTTTTGTTTTCCATATTAATGACTTTATATATATACATATATAATTTTAAATAAATTAATTAAAGATAAAATCTATGAGGTTTTTATACGAAGAAAAATTGGTTCACACAATATCAAATTAACTCAAATCTCAACCATGTGAAGATGATACAAGACTTTAATTAAGTTCTTTTTGAAATACTGAATTTTTATATTTAACTTATAATGTAAAATACTTCAAACATTTTAAAAGCATGATAAAATGTTCATTACAGTTTTTATAGCCTGATTCTATTTTTGTTATATTTGTTAATTTTATTCTAAAGCAATTAAGTTTCATATTTAGAAAATTATAGAAAAAATCATTTTCTCCAACGGATGAATTATAGACCTGTTATTATTTCTTCAGAATCCCATCACACAAACATGTTTCATTGTTTGTTTGATTTGTTTTAATAATGTGGCATACTATAATAGAATGAAGAAAATAAAATGTGTAGGTAGGGCCATATATTAGGTAATAGGAATAGATGTACAAGCTCTCTAAAGGTAGGACTCTTGAAATTTTTATACCATGATTCTATGCATAGGCATCATCATATTTTTATGTCTTTCCCATATATCATGTGTGATAAAAATTTTCTTGTCTTGTCACTCAAAAACTTTAGTCCTAGCATGTGAAAGGTAGAGGCAGAAGAATTACAAGTTCAAGGTCATCCTCAAATACAGGCTTCTTTTAAGCCCATATAGAATACTTAAATCCTATCACAAGCAAAATAATTGATTGTACTGCATAACAAAGAACAGAGTAGTTTTTGACAATGACACTGTCAGGCACCACTTTGTTAAAAACATAATAGAAATTTCTTTTCAATTTTCAAGAGCTTGAAGGCCTCACAGATACTCAGAAAGCCTGAAAAAACTAAGAGGCTAGAACAATGCTGGCCTATTCTACAAGCTGGTAACTAGGAACTGAGAAATAAATAGTTTATTGAATGAAAATCCAGTGATGTGGGAATGCATTTATGTATGCTGTGAATCTCAATCTTTAAATAAAGGAGCTGTTTTGGGCCATCGCATTCACCATAGAAGAAGTAGGAGGAGAAATAAAAGCATAGGTAGGAGAATCAGGGCAGAGTCAGAGACAGACCAAGCTGAAGCAGCCCAAGGAGTAACATGTAAGAGCATGGGTGAGCCACGGGCCACGTGGCAGACAGATTAATAGAAATGGGTTGATTTAAGATGTAAGAGCTAGCTAGCAATGTGCCTCAGCCATAGGCCAAACAGCATCAAGTTAATATAAGCATTGAGTCATTTCTGGGGGCCTGAGGTGGTGGCGGGCGGTAAGCAGTCTTGTGCGGCAGGTCTGTGGGTCTCGGACCTCTGGCCGCCTGGGACCAAAGAAACCGCACTACAACAATCCAGAACTATGATTCTTCTGTGAGTTTAAAACTTGCCTTTTCTGAGAGTTTCTACTTTAATGTCTGAATACAGTTAAAATATATTCTTGAAGAGTAGCTAAATCATTTTACATTAAACATAAAATCTTATTGTTATTTAAAGTGTTTCTTTTACTTTTTTTGTACATTGAATCTAATCTTTAAAATATGTTTCTCATATTTGAAGCATTTTAATGATGCTATTGAATTGAGATTCTTTCCCCAAAGCCCAGCACATAAAGCCACATTAAAACATGTTTATTTTTAGTTATTCTTACTTTAGTCTAAACATTTCTAATTTTTATTATCAATCTTAATTTTGTGTTTTGTAGGTTTAGTGCAATGATCTCTGTCCCCAGTCTGGACATGCATAGGATACTCAAGCAGAAAGTTGTTTCTAATCCTTAGATAGTACTCTAATAGATTCCAAGATTCCCTGGGCCAGATTATTAAGGATATGAAGAAATTTGCTGTACATCTCATAAAGCAACATCAATGATCATTACTGCAAAGCCTGTCAGTCATAGGTAAAGCTTAGAAACTGTGAAAACTGTCCAAATCAAAGTGGATAAAATACAAAGCTAGGGATTTACAAAAAAAGGGTCCCCATGCTCAATAGTAACTATCACAAAAGACAGTCAAAGACAACTTTGTTCAAAGGTTATCCATCATACATGATAAGACAACAGAACATCAAAATATAACAAAATGAAATTCAGCAAAAGAACACAAACTCTCTTCAGGGATATATGGCCAGTAAAGATCTGATATAGAACTGATGCCATCCTTATTCAAGGTTGTACCTGAGGATTACTCCTTAAAATTTTCTCATGTAATATCCATTTTAACAATTGCAATTCTGCATTCTTTAACCTTATGGCTAGAATACAGTAAAATGGCTTTATGTTTCTATGGCAAGGATAATATTTTTATAAGTAATAACATTCTTCTGTAGGGACTTCCTTAGGGACTTTGTTGATTGTTTGAGCTGATGACATAAAATTATTCCTTTAAGAATAAAGTAAATATGTAGATATGTAGAATTTTTTCCTCTTTTATTTTTCTTTCAAATAATACATCCCTGAACATTGACTCCACCCCTTCCACAGTTTCCAGTGCTTCCCAACTTTCCTGACTCCCAGAACCACTGTCTCCATTTCCCTTCAGAAAGGATTGTCCTTCCAAGGATACCAACAAATTCTGGCATAATAAGATACGAAGCTGGCAGAGGAAAATCAGTGGGAAGAAAAGATCTCAATAACAGGCAAGACAGAGATATCCCCACTCCATAATGAGGCATCCCACAAAACCTCAAGCTAAATAGACACAGCACATGTGTAGACAACGCAGACTCGTAGATTCTGTGGTTGCCTCTTCTGTCTTTCTGAACACCTATGAGGGCTGCTTAATTGATTCTGCAGGCTGTGTTTTTGAGGTGTCCTTACCTTTCTGCTTTCTACCAATGTATCCTGGGCTCTCCTAGGCTCATCACAATGTTTAGCTTTGGGTTTCTGCATCTGTTTCCATCAGAAAACAGAGGAAGCCTCTCTGATGGTAATATAAATACAAAAACTTTTTTTCTGCTTCTGAGAGCACCTTCCAATTTAACACAGTCTTACATGAATCCTCCAAGTTGCCCTTGGACTTATAGTCCCTCTGCTCTGAATGCTGCAATTTTAAGTATGCAAGACTACAATTTGAAAAAAAAATCTTTTATTAGTTTTTTACTCTATAAATTGTAAATTTTAAAGGCATAGGTATATTTAAATATAAAAGTAATGAACAATATATCATAGGAAAACTTCAAACCTATATCATAGTTTAAACAAATGTAGTTGACAATAATGTAATGATGATTAATGATAAAGTAAAAATAATCCAAAATCTAGACTCTTTGTTATATCAGTAAAAGAAATCAATATAAAAGTCTATAGAGAACAGCATGTTTCACAGTATAAAATAGAAACCCTTTCTCCTAGATTCTGTGAAAAGACAGGATAGATGACTGCATTGACATATGTATCTGTCATTATAGTGAAGCCTCTATCTGGGTCAATCACATACAAAATTCTCAGACATCAAAAGGAAGTTGTAAAATTATCTATAGATTCCGATCATGTTATATTGTATCATTAACTAAATAACATATATTCACATACAGTGTTATATATAGCAATATAGCAAGTTTAACAAGATTTCAGAACATAAGATTAAAATACTAAAACCAATTTTAAACTAAAAATAAATAATCAAAAGAATAAACTCAAGTAATATTATAATCTAGAAGATAAACATACTTTAAATAAATTAAATTAAAAATTTGGGCTATTGGAAAACTAAGGAACTATTAAGTAAATCCATGAGGTCGTAAATACAAAAAATCATGTTATATTTCTCACAATCAATACAGTCTATGTTTCTAAACAGGAAAATCAGCATTATTCAATGACAAGCAGATGCAAAGCTTCAATAAAGTGGCATTCTTTGTTCAAGAGTAACCCACATCTCCTGTGTCTTTCTTAATCTCCAGACCCTTGTGCAATTTGTGGTTTGTTCAGGTGGTGCAGGCATCACAGGTGGAGGTTCCACTGAGTTCAGGAACTAGGGATTTCCTGAAAGACCACCTTTAGGAGGCTGGTCAGCAATAAGAAATTAATAGGAGGAGGGTGAATTGAACCATGGTAACTGCATTGTCCCTGCAGAATCTAACTGACCTATTGATAGAACTATTGAAGAAACAGGGAAGTGGGAAAAAAAAATAAATAAAACTGCCTATGAATTTGTTACAACTAGTCGTTGGTTCTTACAAGCTGGCACACCTAGCTTTCCATCGTGGGACCATGTGAAAACTGATTTTCAAGAAGTGTTTCACTTCCAGTGGCTAGACTCCCATTGCTACCTTTTTGCTTTTGTGGCTTGTGAAAGATACCTTGCTTAGCACTAATATGAAAGTGAAAGAATAATTGGCTGAGGCCAGGAGGGTTTTAGATGAGATTCAGGAACAGGAGTCTCAGGATTCTTTGAATAACTTTGATATGACAGAAAATCCTGCCCCTTAGATCACTTAGGAAGAAGAGCTAGAATTAGAAGAGCAAATAAAAAAATTGCAAACAGTTGAAAGATGACTTCAAAATAGAAAGTTTGGAGCCATCCTTTAGGGAATGCCTTATGCACCCTAGGAGCTTCAACCCATTTGCAGCCACCTCGGCTCTGCTTAACTTAGAAAAGGAAATAAAAGGCTTAAAGATCAGGTAGGAGACTTAATGTGGCAGGACCCTCAAAAAGCTTTCCTAGTAGTTGAGATCTTAGATGTACAGCACAGTAGTGTGCAACAGCCCAATCCTCTAGCCTTCAAGGGAATTATACAAATTAAGGAAGCAGTAATGTCCTATGGAACCCATGTTCCTTTTACTATGGTTCTAGTTGAATCCTACTTGAACTTTAATCTTACACCTAGTGATTGGATGCAATTATGCAGGCTTCCTGCTGAGGGGGAGACTACCTGTTATGGAGAGGGGAATGCCAGGAAAACTGTACAGAGACTATTTGGCACAGTGCCACTGCTGGCCATCCTCAAAGGAATGGAAAGTTGGATCCTATGCGACCCTAGGAGCCCAGATAATCTATGACCGTGGGGTTTATGATTAAATAAGAGCTGCAGCCACCAGGGCACAGAAAATATTGCCTAATAAAGGAGCTGGGGTGCAGTTATTTAAAGTAATTCAGGGTCCCCCAGAGCCCTATTCTGAGTCTATATACAGACTGCTTCAGTTGGCAGGCCAAATCTTTGGGGATATGGAACCAGGTATGCCAGTAGTTAAACAATTAGCTTATGAAAATGCTAACTATTGATGTAAGGAGGCCATCTTCCCACATAGAGGCAAGAGTTCATTCCCCAGCAAAGTGCAAGGTACCACAGGAAGCACAAGACTAGACCTCTCCTCCTCCTCCAGAGTAATAATAACTTTTCAGATGAGGGTCCAGGCTAGGCACCAGGGTGTATGGGCCTTTGCCTCCTAGAGTGGAAGGCATAATTTTAGGTTTACAAGTACCTCTATGCAAGGAATAAGAGTTCTCCCAGGAGTGGAGGATCAGGATTATGAAGAAGAAATTAAGATAATGGTGAGAACTAAAAAGGGGATCCTACATCTCCCACAGGACTTGCATTGCTCAGCTAGGGCTTTTACCTTTGTTACAGTCAAATAACCCTTTTTTGAAAGACATCTGTGGCTCAGGGGTGTTTAAATGGGGTTTCTTGGTCCCGGGTGGCCAGAGGCTCAGACTCACAGACCTGCACGCCAGACCCATTCGCCACCCACTGCTGCTTCTCAGGCCCACAGAAATGACTCAGATGCTTATATTAACTTCATGCTGTTTGGCCTATAGCTCAGGCACATTGCTAGATAGCTCTTACATCTTAAATCAACCCACTTTTATTAATTTGTCTGCCATGTGGCCTGTGGCTCACCTGTGTTCCTTACATGTTGCTCTTTGGGCAGCTGGCTTGATCTGCCACTGACTCTGCCCTTCCTTTCCTACCTATACTGTTTCCTCTGCCTACCTTTTCTATGGTGCCTGTCAAGGGCCAAAAGAGCTCCTTTATTTAAAAATTGAGATTCACAGCATACAGAAAGGCATTCCCACATCACAGGGTACTTTGGGTTCATAGACTCTGCTAGTGCTTACTTGGTGACCAGACCAGAGACGTGCCCCACACTAAATTTAGTTATTAGTAGGAAGAAATTTTCTGGCTTCCTAGATATGGAGGTGGATTCATTAGTGATTTCAAAAAAACACTGGCTTTTGGCCTGACCACTTCAGCCCACCATGGCTGTGCTTCAGGGAGTAGGAATAACTGATGCTCCCAAAAGCAGTTCTCAGTATCTTCAATGGGAAGATGAGGAAGGACATACAGAAACCTTTAAGCCCTTTGTCCTGCAACACCTCCCTGTTAACTCATGGGGAGATATCCTCCAGGCTATGGGAGTGGTACTGACCACTGAGCCAGTATGGAAAATGATGGCAGACCAAGGATAAGTCCCAGGAAAGGGATCAGTAAATATTTATAAGGAGATCTTGACCTGTGTCTGACAAGTTACAGGGCCTAAGATCACCTGGATGCATAAAGTTTTGTAAAATTTACCCTGGGGTCCATTGTAGATCAGCAGCACACCATACCTATTAAATGGAGGACAGACAATCCTGTCTGGATTGAACAAGGGCTCCTCTCAAAGGAAAATCTGTAGGCTGCTCATGATTTAGTTATGGAACAACTTCAATCTGGACACATTGTGCTTTTACATCTCCATGGAATACTCCCATTTTGCAATAAAAAAGAAATCAGGCCAATGATATTTATTGTAGGACTTATTAGCTCTGAATAATTGTATGGAAGTTATTAGTTCCTTGCAACCAGGGCTCCCTAGACCTGTTGGAATTCCTAAAGGCTTCTACATGATAGTTATTGATCTTAAATATTGTTTAAATTAATCTTTTACAACCTGCCAATTCTGATAAGTTTGCTATTAGCATCCCTTCTACTAATTACAAAGACCCTTATCAAAGATATCAATGGGTTGTTTTACCTCAAGACATGGCAAATAATCCCACTATATGTGAGATATAATAGCTGCCCATGCTATTGTTCCCATTCACAGTGCTTACCCTCAGCTATATATAATTTATTATATGGATAATATTCTTCTGACAGGGGCATTTCAAAATGAGGTACATGAGGCCATGGCTGATTTACAAGCCCATCTTGTCAAGTACAAATTAGTTGTGCCTCCTCCCAAAAATGCAACAACAGTTTCAATATTTGGGTCACCAATTGTTACAGACAGGGGTATGTCCTTAAAATCTACAGTTAAGATTAGACCAACTAAATATTTTAATGATTTCCAAAAGATTTTAGGGGATATTAATTGAATTCAACCTAGTTTAGGCCTTACTACAGGAAAGCTCAAACCACTAATTGAAATTCTACAAAACGATTCAGATTCCAGTTCTCCTCAAAAGCTAATAGATGCAGGATGACATTGCTTACAACAGATAGAACATATTGATAAGGTGCATACTCATTTTATTGATTATATATATGTATATATATAATTTTTAGATGTCCATGTTAGTTTATATATGGATAGTATCTATGTTATTAGGGTTTTGGGATCCTTAGAAGCAGCTGGAAGAATTGCTGATGTCTTTAAAGTACAGAGTTGCCTCTTATAGATACAAACTTATCTCTGGCATCGCAAACATTCCCTTTTTGGGTGACATCCTGGGAACATTTGGACCTCTAAGCTATGATAACCAATGAGCTGATAAGGCTACTAAATTGGTTCTACTAATGGATAAATCATAATTGGAAGCTGTACAACAAGCTCATCAAAAATTTCATCTTAATGCTGGAACTTTAAAATTTAGATACAGATTTTCTAAAGATCAAGCTGTTGCCATTGTCAAGAAGGAGGTACCCATATTATGTGGACTGTCTTCCTGTTCCCCACTATGGAGTTATTCCCAAGAGTTTATCACCAAATCATATTTGGCAAATGAATGTTACTCATGTTGCCTTTTTGGGAAATTACAATTTGGTCGTGTTACTGTTGATAACTTTTCTGAAATTCTTTTTGCCCTCTCATACTGGGGAGAAGGTTAAAGATGTAAAAAGTAATTGTCTATAAGTCTTTGCCTATTTGAGCATGCCAAAAATAGTTAAAACAGATAATGGACCTGCGTTCACTAGCATCAAGTTCCAAAAATTTTGTGATGACTATTCTATTACTAATAAGATGGTATACCATATAATCATCAAGGTCAAACTACTAGGGAAAGAACACATCATACTCTGAAGGCATAGCTCCATAAAAAAGAAGGGGGAGTATAATGCCCCCAAGAATCAGTTATCATTCATCCTCTATATTTTAAATTTTTAACTGTGGATAATCAGGGAAGGTTGACCACTGAGTGCCAATGACAACCAAATTTTCCACATAACCTCAAGTAAAATGGAGGGATGTTATATCTGGACAACAGTTTAACTCAGATCCAATGCTGATGTAGGGATGAGGTAGTATCTGTATTTTCCCTAGAATGTTGAATTTCCAGTCTGGGTTGTGGAACTGCTTGTGTGTGTTGTGGAAGACCTTGTTCGGAACAAGCCTAGTGCAACAAGTCCATTGGGGACTGGTAAGGAACCCCTATATTGGTGTCAGTGGGTCTTGATAGTCCAGTATGGCCCTACTTTGTATCAACTGACTGGAAGATGAACACCCCATTGGCAACCATGAATTGGGAAAGAGCTAATATCACTGACAATTGGAGTCTTACTGAAAGCCTCTGCCTTTAGGAAGTACTGAATAAGATTCAGTTCTCTAATAATTCCTTTGCCCATAGTGGGTACATTGCAATAAGCAATGCCTCAATTGCTTTCAGAGGAACTCCTCTAATGCTTCTGTTGTAGGCTTAAAAATGTACTTGTGCCAATAAATAAGAAGTCTCAGAATAACACTGAATAGATTCATGCATTCCTCAGTCTAATTGTTGTTGGTCTGGCCACCCTGGCTACTACCTGGTCAGTCTACCATTATGGCCTGAATGTATTACAAATTCTTCATTTCAGCTAAAAATTATTAGTAGCCTTCTACAGTGTAGGACTCCTCAGAGACTCATTTTAGAGATCATGTACAGCATGTCCTAGAACCTACCTTTAGTGGATGGTATTTGTGTGGACGGTGTGCATGCCTTGACGTTACACCTCTGGCAGTTATAGCGGCAACCTATTTTAAAAGGACTGCCTCTTGGAATTCAAATATGGTGTTTGAAAATGCTCTGTCCCTTAAATTTAGCAAGAATGAAACCTTTACAGCAGAGATCTGTGTTACCCTTCCCTTTTTCTTTGTGGTAACAAATGCTACTAATGTGTCTAGCAGTTTGAATTGTTCCAGAGAATCCTGTTTCCCGACTGGCTGCTGGAAAAATGAGATGCTTGAGTTGGTGGTTCAAGTTCCAAACATTGTGCTTATGTCAGTGAATGTCACACACGATGATCAGCTGATTATCATTAGGTCTATGAGAGATTTTGGTATTACTGCAGATATAGTTACTGCCATAGTTGCAGCCTCAGTGAATGCAGCAGCAGCTGATGTTGTGGGATTCAGGTGTCAGCTGACAAGGTCAAGGGACATTTATACAGAGCACCGGGCCCCCCGACCTGAAGGGGGCGGGGGAAAAGCCCCATTGAAAAGGGTCTGCGGAAGACGACACGCTCTCTTCCTGGTTCCTGGCTGCTGGAGGAAGGACCCCATCGTCCGTCCGTCTGCAGACTTCGGTCCCTGTTCAGGTGCTATTGTACTCTGTTGCCTGTACCGTGAGTGTTGGTTTATATTCTAATAAATATCTATCTGGTATTGGTGTCCTTGTGGGTAAGCTCCGCCTACATCTAGCTAGGATAGTCAGTGGCCATTCCCAGTACCCTGCATACATTGTCAGGAAAAGTGGCTTCATCCTTAGAAACCCAGAATAGCATTAGTGAGCATATTAGGTAAGAAGTACTCCAACACAGTTAACAAACTGCCCTCCTGCAAGAGCAGCTGGTCTTTTATGGAAAGCCCATGTGCTTACCTGCTCTCCTACTTATTCTCATATATGTGTTAACTTAATAAAAGGCTTGAGTCCAAGGGATGCAAAGTTTCTTAATTACACACAGCACCTATCCAGAGAAGTCATAGCTAGTAATGAGACTAGGGTTCATAAGAGTGTTTTTAATCAGTTAGTAGTTGAAACACATAAGGGCTTAAAGATCCTTAAAATTTAGGCAGGCACCACCTAGTTGGTGACCATGATTGTAGGAGGAATGGTTGTTTTGGTTATTATACTCAGAAGGCAACACTGCTAAAAAGAACAAGCTAATATTGCCATACAACAAATCCTTTGTGCACTTACCCATAATACACCTCTTAGTACCTCTTAGTGAGGTATGGATTAATATGCTTAAAACTGGCTAGTGAGTCAACAATGGGTAAGTTATGTGGGACTGCAATCAACCTAAAACAAGAGATGCTGCCTTATGCTGCAGAAGTATTTTATGATGCGTAAGATGCAATCTGATGTTCCATGCCACCTAAGACAGGCCTAGTTAAATATTTTGTTGTAAATTAAAGGAAAGGGGGACCTGTTGGGAACCATTTTTCCCCACTATAGAAAGCACTGAAAAATACACAGTGTAAAGTAAGTCACAAGGAAGTGGCTTTGGGGTTGCTGTTGAAACATTCCTTATTGTTCTCTCTGATACATTGCCCAACAGAGTGCTGCATAACAGCATCTAAGAAAAGTTACAGGGAAATAGAGGATGAAAAACAAGTAACCACAGGCTGAGGGGTAAGTTAGGTCAGCATAACGGTGAGGTATAAAAGCTCTTTCAAAGTTTCAATGAGGTGTGATTTTTTGTTCAAGAGTGCCATGTTTCTTGTATCTGTCTTAATCTCCGGACACTTGCCCGACTTGCAGTTCATTCAGGTAGTGCAGGTGTCACAAACACAAATTGTTGTTCTATTTTTGGAGACAGCACAGACACTGTGTATCTAAAAAGCATGTACCACCATGCTTGTTTTGGTTTTATAGTCCAAAACTAGCTGCTTGGAAAAAAAAATCAATGAAAATATGAAATATAAATTAGTCAGGTCAAAAATAAGTTTTCTAAAAATTCTGGTGCAGTGAGAGAGAAAACAATAAAATTTGATTAATGTGATTGATTAACATCCTGTCAAGTTTCAGGGAGAAGTATATGCCAATTCAAACTACCTGCTGTGAGAAATTTGGCTGCAATGACATTAATCCAGATTTTTCAGAAAGCCAGATAAAGAGCTTAGTTCCAGATTGATGTTGTGGAACTTTGTCATATGATTGCATGTGGGCATGTAGCCCAGTCTTATAACTTCAGATTAGCAGTAAGGTGAAAACAATAGTTTTTATAAATATTATTTGCCATATCTTATCATTACAGCACACAAAAGAGAAACTAAATTATTTTCACCTAAAAGGACTTAATTACTTTTCTGTTACAGGTAGGTACCTTTCTGGTACACGGTGTTATAAGCTGATATGACTTTGAAATTCATAGAGTTCATCCAGATATTCCACAATAAATTAAAAGTATTAAAATTGCAGAAATTGCTCAATTAGGGAGTGGTAAATAAATTGGTGACCCAAAAAGAATTTCCCAGTACTACTAATGTAACATGGGATGATGCTTTTCTTGAGAAAGTCTCAGATACAGAGTAAACAGTCTACAAACAATATCTTTTAGTTATTGCCTGAAACAAATCTCAACAGTAAATATAAAAATCTATGTTTTGTATCAAGAAAAATTGAGTTCATGTAAACTTTCTTATTTTATGTTTGTATAATCATTTGCCTTCAATAATCAATTATTCAATTAATTTTTATGGAATGAATACATATAGAAACCTCTCAAGGAAGACAGCTGGGAGCAGGAGCAATGGTACAGATGATGCAGTCTATTCCTGGTTACTAATTTCAACACTTTGAAGCCCTCTGAATTTCCTTTACTTTTCCAGTTCATTCATTTTTCCCCATGGTAATACTGAGTGCTAGAACAAGCTTTGTCATTGTTGAGGTAGTCTAGAATATCAAAGAATACATTCTAGTAAATCTAAACATTAATCAGTGTCTAAAGTTGTACACAAACAAGTTCCTCACTTTTTAGTGAGGTAACTTTGGGTACTTACTGATAAAGACCACCACTAAAACCATTTCCTCCACCAGCACACATTCACACACTTGACCTTTGGATATACCCTCTAGACGTTCTGAGAAACAGTATAAGTGAATCTGGAGAAATAATTTTATAGTTATGTGTTGTCTCAGTTCCATTGAGGGATAAAAACTTTGATCTCAGAATAACATAACACAATATATATTAAATTCTTTTAATACAAGGTCACTTAACTCTCTTTAATTTTCTCTCTTTTAAGTAAAAAACAATTAGGAAAGTGAGCATAATTCCATAAAAATATATGTGCAAAAACCCTAAAAATCCCTAAAATAAAGCAATTTAAGAAATAATTAGTAATTGCTTATCACCTGTGGCTTCTGTACACACAGATTCAAGCAACCAGATGCAATATATTATTATAACAATCACCTCAGTTCCAAACATATACAGACATATAAAAAGTAATCATAGAGTAGAAAACAAAACAAATAAATAAACAAAAGCTCAAGTGATATGAATGAATTTTTAGAGTCTCAATGAAATGCAATTAATCAACATAAGATTTAAGAATGCCAATGATGGTCCCACTCACCAATTTCAGAAGATACTTCACCTTCTTTCTTTTTCTCCAATTCTAATACTGTATGATATTTTTAAAAAATTTAGATACTTCTTGCAATTTTACTATATATATATATATATATATATATATATAAAATGCACATATATAAAGCACATTAAACAGTTATAGTTAATGGTATGTTCTAGTAAAATTTCTAGGTAATAAGTATACCAGAATTTTATTATATAAATATTAAGAGAAATTGAACAACAATAAATAAAACATCATTTGATAAGACTACCATCTCATTTACAAAATTAATCCTACAGACATGGAAGAATGTCAGAGGGTGTTACAGAAATGGTTGATTCAGTTTGATCAAAAAAAAATAGCAATAAGAAAATCTTTCATTTCTACCCTACCTACACCGGAATACTATTGACCCCAGAACCAACTACTTGTGGTTCATAACTAGAGAACAGTCCAGAATATTAGGTACAGCTGCACAATGTTCATAGACTATCAAAACAAAGAGAAACCATTCTGTCTCCCAAGCATATTTATGAAGTTTGGGGAATGAAAGAGATGGTTCTTCTCTGCGCCTCAAGGTTTAAGACCATTTTAAGAAGAGTAACTCACAATTTCAAAAACAAAAGTTTGCCAAAAGAATGAATCAATAGAATTATTAATAGCAGAGTCCACCTTTCTTATTAGTACAATGGTGACAATGCCCAATTGTAGGAAAGGAATAGATGGCAATCCACAGGATGAATAGAAACTATTGGAGATGAGAAACAGCAGAAACTCATAGAAAAGTTTCCTCAACTTGGTTAGATTGCATTCCGGTTGTTTTGGTCAGGGCTTCATCTGTGGAACCGATTCCATTACTACAAATTGTGTACTTTCCCTTTAGCATAAGAGGAATTTAACCTACTATCACATCATGAACTTCAATTTTATGATTATGAAAATTATTTTTCATTGTAAAATATAAATTGTAATTTAACAGTTTTAGGTACTAAGCATAATTACAAATACAATTTATGAAATTTCTTCTTTTTAATTTCTTTGAGGTTACATTTTAATCTAAATGTCTCCCTTCCCTTTCCTTCCTCCAAACCCTATGATAAATCTTGGCTGACTGATATTCAAATTTAAGGTTTCATTTTAACTAGTCATCATGTGTATGTGTATATTTGCATCAACATACATATTTCTAAGTCAAATTGCTGAGTTTGTATAACAATAGTTTGTATCCAAGAGTGTCAGGAAAGTCCATTTGACACTGAACATACAATTGATGTTCTTTTGGATGAGAAAGGCTGTGTCCCATGCTCCCAGGTGTCCTAATTGTCAATAATTCTTTGTATAGGGTTGCGGCCCATTGCTCTCATCCTATTTGAACTGAATCTCTGTGATTGTGGTTGTGAAACCTGTGTTTCTCCTGGTATTGCTATGGATATTCTTATTTATAGATTTGAAGGACACAATTTACTGTAGTCCTTCCTATCAGCTCGGATTCTAGGGGATCCCACACATTTTCTCCTAAATCTTTCTTTCATCCGCACATGCTATTATCTCAGCTTCCACACCAGAGCCACTCATTCAAAACCCACCAGCTTCCTTGGCCAGGAAACCATGTGGGTTATTTTCACTTTCCTTCTTGTCTTCCAATTCTAATTCCCTAGTCTAATTACTGGCTTAGTAGCAGATCATCTGTGTTGGCTTCTCTTTCTTTTCTGTCCCATGCCCATTGTCTAAGCATGGGCTCTAGCAAGATACTCCATCTTTTTTTCCCTCTGAGGCTCCTTACACACAAACAAACCACTTCTAAGACATTTTCACCTCTTATTTTTGTTCCCACTAAGTAAAAACACATACTTTTCTGAACCCCATTGGTCATACCTAGTAGGATATAAGAAAAATTTCCTACCAGGTAGTCCACAGGTAGCATCAATGCTAAAAAAATCAGAGAGAATAGAATCCAAATATTTTAACACCGATGCAATAAAGACAGGACATATCAGAACCTATACTTACAATTACAAGTTTCCCAGCTCCAGCTTCTTATATTCCAGAGTAAAATGCCAAGAAGAACAGCCTGTGACAAGAAGTCTGTAGAGACAGGCAAATGTAATATGTAAACCCTGAAAAAAATACAAGATAGATGAAATAAAAATTAAGAATTTTTTATTAGAAATTATAATTATGCTTAAAGATGGATGCAGAACAGAATATCAATGAATCTCCATTAATGGAATCTATAAAAACGCAGAAAATAGAATGAAATAAAGAGAACAGTTTAAGACTAAAATTGGAAATGGAATCTATAATGAATCCTAGTTTGTGAGGAAAAGAGTTAAGCAAATGACACAGTTACCTCAGAGGCAAGCCTCTCCAGCACAACACAGAAAGGAAAGAAAATCTCAGGCATTGGAGACATGGTAACAAAAATGGATACCACAGAAGAAATAAAATAAATAAATAAATAAATATTACAAAAGATCAGGGACACGGTAGAAAGACCAGTCTACAAATAATAGGAATACAGGAAGAAGAAACACAGGATACCACTTCCTAAATATAACACCATTAGCACAGACACTGGAAGTTACAATTAATTAATGGGGCCTCCTGAAACTGAGACTCATCTTGTAAAGCAAAGGACATGGTCAATAAGACAAAATGACAGCCTACAGATCTTCATCAACCCTACATCTGAATGAAGGCTGATCTCTAAAATATATAGAGAAAACTCAAGAAACTAGAAGTCAAAACCCCAAATATTCCATTTAAAAAATGGGGTACAGATGTAAAAAGGGAATTCTCAAGAGAAAAATCTCAAATGACCAAAAGACACTTAAAGACTTGCTCAACATCTTTAGCCAACAGGGAAATGCAAATCAAAACAACTCTGAGCTGCAATCTCACACCTAACATCATGCTAGTGATGTCAGAATCACCAACATCAAAAACACTGAAGACAGCCTAAGCTGGAGGGGATGTGGAGCAAGGGGAACACTCCTCTACGATGGGATGGTGGAAATGTAAATCAGTATGGGAAAAATTTAAATAAAAAGCATGTAAATTAATTAATTATTCACCTTCTGTGTTAACCTGTTCAATGCTATTGTCACAAGATTATTACAGTCTTGTTTCTGCAACCATTTATAGATAAGACTGTATCACAGCAGATTTCGTGGTATTCTGTAATTTATATGCATCCAAACCTCTATATGTTGTTACCTGAGCAGTAGATATAATGGCTGTGATATATTGTGATTTATATTGTCCTTGTTTTTCCTGTGATCTGTTGTGTCCAATTGTGGCTTTCTGGGGTTGTCTTCATTTGTTGTAAATAGAGGGTTCTTTAATGACAGTGGTAGCTACATTAAGCTATGGGTATAAGCGTTAGAACCCATTACTAAAGATAGTAATTGATTCTTTCTATGTTATACAATCTCAGAAAGCTAGATAAGTTGTTAGTACCTGTTGCATGAATAAAGGAAACTCAGAGCCAGATCTCAGGGAAAGGCTGAGATATCAAAGAGTAAACACCACAGTCAGACCTCACCCAGCTGTCTTCCAGCTTCCTCAGCCTCGCTCCTCCTGCTCCTCCTGGCTTCTTGTGTCTGCTCTGTCTTTCTATGCCTGCCTTAAATACCCTCTTCACTCAGTTGTATCACATCCAGGTTAAGATTAAAGGCATGGCACCACCACTGCCTTCCTGGGAGCATGGAACTCCTTCTATAAACTAAACTAACCTCAAACTCAGATTTGCTGGAATTAAGGGCATAGGTGACCACTCCCGGATTTTTCCTGTGTTGTGATTAAAGGTTAGCACTCTCTGGTCCTCCTAGACTGACTGTGGGTAGATCCCTCTGATATCTCAGATTGGTTTTTATTAAATTTGAAACCTATCCCCACAAGTACCTGGACTTATTTACTTCCTGTTGAAGGAGACAACATCCAATTAGACAATTATTGGTTAAAACCAAAATATAAGTAATATTTGGATCATTAATGTAGCAACTAAATAGAACTGTTTTATTATTTTTTCCTCCTTGGCAGTTTATACTGCTGGGTGTAGACCATTTGAGAGACACTTGCATAATAATTACAATCAGTTCAAATCATCTGATACTTATATTCTAAACATGTGGGTTCAGCAGTAGGAGTTTGCACTCACCCCAGAAAAACAACAAAGTCTCTATTGTTTTGGAATTCATGAGGATTACCATGAGAAGCCATTCAAAAGACAATTTCTTGCACTTGATAATGCAGTAGCACATGGTATATCAGTTTTATTTACAATGATAATTTTAAAAAATGAGCAGATGAAACATTACTACCTTCTTAGATTAAATTTATGTAAATAGTATTTTCACATAGCTGACTTTCGTGTAAAATTTGTTTCTGTATGTTAAAAATCACTCACCAAAGTATTCCCAATGTCTATTTGACTTTAACACATTGATAAAAATATGTAGACTTACTATAGTCCTCATTTTTATTCTGAACACCTTTAGTTTAGTATGAAATATCATAGTTATAGTCATTTCTTATAATCTTAGAAGACTGAGGTAAGTTACTTAGTTTGAGTTCTTAATTCAGGCAACTGATTGAATCATTCCCATGTGCTCACTGCTTCCTGTTCACTGTTTGTCATGTTCTCACTATTGAACCCAAGAATGGATCATTTTGCTGAAGACAAGAAAAGATATTAAAGTTTCTTTTTATAAACCACTCACATTTTCTTTTAAATTTAGTAACAACTACAATTACAGTTTATCCATTGTGGCAACTCAATATAATTAGCCTATCATAAAACTAAGTGGCTTATATCTTTAATAACACCGACAAAATTCCTTTTGGCATATTTTCTTTAATTAAATTAGTTCACAAAATGAGATGCTGGATTAAAAATTACCTATAACACAGTATGGTAGCATTTGAATATAAAGTGAAATCTTGAAATTGTATAATTCTATGGTAAAGGAGTTAATTCAGTTAAAAAGTACTTGTCTAGCAACCATCACACCCAACGCTTAAGAAGAGAACTAAAAAAAAAATGAAAAGAAAATGAGATGTCTCTTGATGCACATGAATTTTTTTCATTCTTGAGCCAATGGGAAAGAATAAACAAACTAGAGTTAACATCAGAACAAAACAGAAGTCAGGATTAAACCAAACACGACATAATAATTTATTTGTTTAAAAACTGATAATAAAGACATACAAACACTGTGGTCATTTCTATTAGTTCCTTGTATCAATTTAAACCCCATGTAACACAACATGAACTTGATCAGAATAAGCTAACATTTCTTTGAGTAGTTCTGCTATTGTGACTGTTCATTTAAAATTACATCTGTTAATCAAATCATACTCCATTTGAATACTTTGTGATATCCTTTTATACACAGTATTCTACTCTAATGGGTTTATTTAAATAACTGGTATAATTAATTATTCTACTTTTCTCTTTTGTAGTAACAAATAGCTTTAAAGCTGCCCTTTTAGTACCCATTCATTATCGCTTTTATTCTGTCCTCATTAGATTCTCTATTTGAATTGTAATTTTTTTCTAACTTATGGAATCAAGTTTTAAAGTATGTAATATACTTAAATTATTGCTGAAACATAATTTTTACTATATAACATTAATGTGGTAAACCATATTAGTCAGAATGTTGCATATGAATAGCTCCATAATATTATCATTCCAGGTTTTTTTAATTCTCTTTAAAAGTCCTTTTCATAGTGAGTCATTTACCTTACCATTCTACCTCTCCATTACCCTTCATATCTTAATCAAATTTTTAAAGCTATATCTCCTAGGTGGATATTATAAATTGAATTATAAGGAAGTATACAACATTTTGTGCCTGGTTTTTTACCATTCATATGACATACATTCTATAAATGTTTTAGAATATATTGACATTTCATGATTTTTTTTTTTTTTTTACAAAACTTCTTGGTAGGAGTACACTGATTTATCTTTCATCTACTCCTCTGATAATAGTTTGATTTGTGCTGCTATGGACAACAATGTGCACTTACAGCAAAGCTCTCTGTAAAAAAACAAAGGGATTATATTCCTTAAAATGTAAAGCCTGAATCATTTGAAGTCTCTGACCTTTATATTTTGGGGAACTATACGTTATTTTCTAAAGAATCTGCAAATTACCACCTCTTCTCCATATTCTCATACATTATTATTCTCTGCATTAGTTTGAAAGTTTTTGACACACCATTGTTCTTAGAGGAACACATTTATTGGCCTGGAAACATATTTTGTGGATATTATCATTCATGTTACTTGGATTTTGGTTTCACAAACAAAAATGGTTAACACACCTAAAAAATTAATATTTGCTTGTTTTCTTAGTTTCAGAAGTTTAAGTCCATGATCATTTTTGATTATATAAGCTCTTAGATGGCACTGAAAGAAGGAAAAATAATAGGATCCTATGATATAAGAAGTTGTTTATTTCATTTTATGAGGGCCAGGAAATAAAGCAAGAGAAAGAGAGAGAATGGAGCATGAGGAAGAAGAGGAGAGAGCACACAAGCTGAGAATGATACACAGAGGCAAAGGCTGTAAGATAAAGGTCCCTGGGTTGTTCTCACAGAGTTATGATTCTTCTGAGTTCTCAGCCCCTGAACTTAGACCTTCTCCCTAGGAGCTCCACAGGGTAGTTACAAACACATTGACATACAGAAGTTTAGGAGACACTTATTCAAATTGTAGTTCTCTTCATGTACTTAAAAAAAAGTCATGTAAATATTTTATTCTATTATTTTCTTTTTATCATTGTATGTAAAGAACTTTTATGCATTCAGATTCTGTGTCAAAGATATAATGTTTGTGGACACTTCTTTTTTTCTGGAACATCTCTTCACTGGTGACGTGCTTTTCATTCAAATGTTTCCTACTGATTTTAGATTCTTATTCATAATTTTATTATTTTATTATGCTAGAAAACACAAGCATATATTGTCTTATTTGAGTGAGTTTCAGATACTCTATGAGGTTCTAAAGGTTTTAGCTACAACTTTTAATACATATATTTCTCAGTACCAGTTGGGATATAGTATTATTATAATGATTTTCTTATACTTGGGACAAAAACTAACTGTACTTGAAGGGTCTGTTTTTAGAGTCTTATTTACTTATATTGGTGTATATTTATTCATATATTCTAATATGCCTTTTAAATTACTGTAGCCTTATGATAACTGTTAAGTAAGGGAATATGCCATGGTGTTCTTTTTCAATACTGTTTGACTTGGAGATTTCATATGATTTTCAGAAGGCAATTGTCTATCAGTGTAAAAATACCCATTGGATTTAATATGTATTTTACTTCTTGTTCTGTTGCTAATAAATCTGACACATTCTGTTAGGAAGAGTTAGTATTGTTTCTTATTAAATTGACATGGTTCAAAATTTTCATTTCTTCTTGGAGTTTTCAATAATAATTTAGAGATAAAAAGTCCTTTTGGTAAGTTAGCTTTTAAATCTTTTACTCTTTCTTATTGTATGTTAAACATACTTGATTTTACAATTTTTATATTATCGACATTACTACCTTTAAGATGTGTAACAAATTAATTGTAACTAAATTTTATTAGCAAACAGACTTCTGTTACAAGTTACAAAATTAATAAAACAGTAAGTAATATGTAAAGACCAATGTATAATCATGATTTCTAGAATTAAAACTGATCAGCTAATTCATGTTGCTAAAATAATTTATGAGTAAAAGAAATCTTCAACAAATTGTTAATGATATTCTTCATAGATTACAAAATAATAATTTTGGAGTTCTTATGGAAACACAAAAGTCAAGAGTAACCCAAGTATCCTATTTATTTATTCGTTTGTATTGATTCATTTTTGGTTTCATATCAGGCACCCCAATATCATTCCCCTTCCTTTACATTCATCTTCTGTCCTTGCCTCATCAAATAAAATAAAACAAACAAAAAATAAAAACAAGTTAAAAACCAAAACAAAATCAAACAAGTCTAGGTATGGGAGCTACAGTCTGACATAGAGAATCCCACAGTATATACTTTAGTCCCTACATCTTAACTTGTAAGTATTTGCAATGAGTCAAAGCCTTTGGTTTCTGTGACACTCATATCCTCAGTACTGGACACTTACTAGAGTCCTCTTGGATATCTTGGATATTCTGTTGTTTCCTACTGTCTTGGAGATCTTCCAGATTTTCATCTCCTGACCTGCACCTGTCACATGGGATAGCAGTTTATAGATGAGCTGGATGTTGTAGTGGGCCAACTCATAAACCTGGGTCTGGGACTGGGTGGTATTGTCAGCTTTCCCGTATCTACATCACCAAGGTTGATCTCTCCAGCAATGACTTCACTAGCTTACCTAATGCAACACACAATAAAGAACATATCCAGTTTCCAGAGCTCATGACCTCTGGACTGGCTCCCCTGAACCCCTACCAACAGTATCAGGTCTAGTATGCTGCCCTGGCTAGGTACAGAGCCCACTCTCATGAATGCTTAATTTTTTGAGGGGCAGGCTCATCTCTCCCACCTATCACAGGCAGTGAGAAGCAAGGAGGAGATGAAAAACATCTGTCCCTAGGCCATTCCACAATATGGCAAATGAGTGGTAGAGCCAGATCTCTCATATATATTCACAGAGGAAGATAGACTGCACTCCAGATACTTTATTGTGTTGCTCAGATGAGGTGCAAAGCTCTCTCTCCCAAGTGCTGCTGCCAGTGCAGGGAGGGTCAGATTTTCCACTTTTGTGATCCTGGGGAAGCTTTCCAGGTTGCACTAGATGTGAGTGGCAAGGAAGGCATCTTTCTTGCCCATGCAAACCCAGGACAGACAGATAGTGGGGCTTCTTTGCCTTCTCCTGCTTCTTTGCCTTCAGGACCTGCTCACCAACACCTCAGTTCATAGGGTCAACTCTCTTGTGTTACCCAGGTGAGGTGCTGAAATTGGTAGGGGACAGTGTCGATACTCATTAGTGCTGTAGCTAGTAAAGAGTAACACAAACCCTGTGCAGCCTCATCCTTACTATGTCCAGTGCTAGCAGTGGCCATAGACAAATACCACAGCTGAGGTAGGGCTTTGGACCCCAACATGGTCCTTGGCAGCAGTCTAGTCCTGAATGATACTATAGTCTCAGGTGGCAACGAAGGTTACTCAGATCTGTATGACCCTGGGAGCAGTAAGAGCCATGAACATGGCCCTAGGGAGGGTCCATATCTTAGTCATTCAAGTGGTCCTGGTTAGTAACATAGGTCTTGGATATCAACAGTCCCTAACTACAATAGGACCATAACCTTGGTTAGCAGTGCAGGTCACTCACTCAGATCAATATGTACCTCTAAGGGTCATAGGATCACTGAAGAAAAACCCCAGACTCCAAAAAGTATACAAGCACAAAGAATGTTTATTCTGCAGAAATAGCCAACATGCTGTGGTTAATTATCCACACAAAATGATGCCAAAGACAGGGGAAACATTTTTAAAAGCTTTACAAGCCTGAAAGCCTTTAAAGGGGGGCTTGGGACATTCTAAATACCTTAGTTTCTATTGGTAAGTCAGGGAGCAGTTAAATGAGATACATATTGATTAGATGAGGTTGGCAGCAAGACTAGCTTTTCATAGAGCATCTCATTAACAGCCACATCTTGCAACTATTGAGAAATTTTGCCTTATAGGGTTGGGTTATAAAACTGTTTGGCTGATTGGTCAAACTTGGCTGGAGAAATTTAATTATTTGACGTTTAGATCACTACCCACAAGGGTGGTCTATGTCTGAGGTAGAGGGAATCATATTACAGGTCCTCTCAAACTAATCAACTGTATGTATCTTGAACACCTACATGGTCTTTGTATCCCAGATCCCTGTCATGTGCACCACTGTTGGTGGCAGCAGGAGCCTTGGACATCAGTGCAGACCCTGGCTCTCACTTCACCCTGGACCCAGACATTGTCCTGGCTGCATTTTGCCCATAGAATGTCTGACCCTATGTGGCAGTGTATGTCAGTTGGGTCTATACAGATGGCCCTGGCAGTGGCAAAGGCATACAGCCACCATCCTTGCCACAGGAGATGGCCCAGATCCTGGGCATTCCATGTAGCCTTTGGTGGCAACATAAGCCAAGAATATTAACATAGACCAAGGGTAAACTAGGAACAAAGACTCAAACATCATCTATGGCAGCATCCCAGGACTGGATATCATCATGGCTCTAGCTGGCATTGCAGGTAAACCCATACTAGAATTTCCGAAGTGGCAGTGCAGAACTTTTATATCAAAATGTCCCCAGCTAGCAACCCAAACCCAGAGTATTCACTCTCCTTTCAGTGGTAACAGAAACCATAGAAATCAAACAAGACCCTGTCTGTAGTAAGTCCATTGATCCAGACATGTCTCTCAGAAGCAGTCTGGACCCAGTTATCACCATGAATGCAGGAGGCTGTGCAGGCTCACCAGATCTATACAGCTCTAGTAACAGCACAAATCTCAAAACCAACATGGCCTCAGGTTTCAGCTCATGCTATGGGCAATTTCATGGGTTTCAGTGACCACTGGAACCATTGAAATCAACACAAAGCCCAGATACAGCAGGACTACTGATGCAGACATGACAACAGCAGTCTGGACATGTATGTCACTATGGACCTGTGTGGCAGTGCAGGCCTCTTAGAAAATCATGACATCTGTTGAGATCACTTCCTTCAAAAATAAACATGATCAAAGGTGGTGGCTCATCCTCTAGAAGTTTTTAGGGCTGTCATTGGTCAAAGGAGCCACAGGACATCAACAGTGACCTCTACAACCACCCGGGAGCCACAGATACAGATATGGCCCTTGGCAGCAGCCCAGGCTGGGACATCTTCATAGCCTTTGTAGCACATAGGCCACAAGCATCAGTCAGTTTCACACAGCCCTCTACTCTTCAAATCTGCCTCCTCTGCAGCCCATGAACTTTTCTGCCTCACTTTCTCTTCCATTCCCCCACAATATATTTGCTCTCTACAATGGTTTCTAACATCCCAGTGCTAGAGGCACCCAGTAGTTTAGTGGTTGATCCCTTCCTGCCCAGGAACTTGGATAAGTCTGTACCTGTCCTTCATTTGCACAGCCATCACTTCACTTGGAAGCATGCTAAAATATACTTAAACAAAAATAATACAATTTCAGGCACTACAATGTCAGATCTTGAGCATTCGACAGAGATGTAATAACCAAGACAGCTTCAGAACAGTTTTAGAAAGACACATAAACAAATAAAAGATAACAGAATACTCAGAAATCTAAAATCTAAAACTGCAAATCTAATACAAAGACATAGGGGAAATAATTCAGGACTTGAATATAAACAATAGCCTTTTTATCTATATACCTCAAACCTTAACAATATAAAGAAAACAGAACCTGTAATTATTTTGAACTAGAAAACCTTTGAACATTGACTTAATCATTAAATCTAGAGGAAACATACAGAATAAGAGGAAATGGTGGCAAATTATTTATCTGAGAAATAATTAATATCCAGAATACAAAGAAACTCAATAAATAATAATCACAAAATTTTTTAAGAAAAAAACCCAGCAAATTATTTCAATAAATATTCCCCAAAAGCAAAAATACAAATGGCCAAGAATATTTTTAAAAATAACAAAATGAATCATCTGAGACATAAATTTGTAACTTTATGTGAGATATCTGTCATCATGATTATAATAAAAATACACAAAAGATGAAACAAAAATAAATATTGGCAAGAATATAGAAAAAATGATACTTATATACTGTTGATTGATCAAGAAGAAAGTCATTATTAAGAATAGTATGTTGGTGCATCAAAAAGTGAAATTTGTAGAGATCTGTGACATGATGCAAATGTCATTGCGCTTCCAATTAAGGGTGCCCAACTACAATAAAGTCTTTAAAACAGAAATATTTTTGCTTCATACAATACTTCATTGTGGCATACTCATGATAACTAAAATTTTCAATCAAAATTCTCAGAATATTACAATGGCAATTGAGCACATAAGGACTATATAAGAATATAGTCACACAAAAATGTTATTCTGATATTAAGAAAAATATTTAGTAAATAAATAGTTGTAAATTCTCCTCCAATTACCATGACTTTCTTAGCACTGACTAGTTAACTAGGTTTCCACTCCTATATCTGATTTCTTTGTGGTGAGTGCATGTGAAAGTCAATTAAAGAGTGGTTGGTTACAAAATGCTATGTGTGGCATTTCTGAAAACCTGTGGTTATCATGAAATGGTGGTCACTGTCGCGAGTCATGGATGACATTGCTGGGAAGGACTGCTGTTTGCCTTCTTTCTGTGCTCAGACCTGAAAACATACATACAAGTAACATTATACAGAGAAGTAAAGACTATATTTAGAAAATATGTATATTTTGATAAATACCTCCAAATAGCTCCATGAAGTCCCTGAAGCTGACAGGACTCATTAGGTACCTCACTCCCAAAAGTAATAATAAAGATTGCTGATAGTCACATAAAAGCCAAGTCATAGTGAAGACTGAGATGAACCAAATTCCATGGAGGCGTCTGAGATCAGATCAGCTGCCTGGAAGAGACAGAGACCAGCTGAGATGCCTGAGATGGCTTAGCATAACTGAGACACTTGAAAAAGACATTTTCCATCCCACTGAACTATATGCAGGTTGTGAAGTATGATTCAGCTTCCAATATACACTGTCACCTATGCTGCTGTGGACTTTGTAGATAAAGCAGTCTTTGACTCGTTTCTGCTTTTATGAATATGTCAGCAACACTCATTTTTTCCCAAATTTAACCTAGGTGGTATCTTTTGTTTCCTATTATGGATTCTCTCTACAAGGTATAGATATTGTATATTTCCAAGAAAAGTCTTGTCATACAATAGCATTCAATTACGTTATGTAAAAAAGAGACAATGAATTTATATGTTAGTAGAGAGGAGTAAATAGGAGGATTGAAGGGAAATATAGAAAGGGAAAATAGCAATAAAGTTATAAACTCCAAAGTACTTTTAAAATTTAAAATATACTATCATAAATACAAACAAAATGATTAATTACAATTTGTTTTTAATTAAATTAAAATTACATCATTTTCCCCACCTTTATTCACCCTCTGATCTTTATTAGCAATCTTCTCTAGAATTCTTCCTATGCCCACATTCTCGTTATAGACTTTTTTTTAATTATTATTACCTACCTACATACATATGCTGAGTATTTCATAAGGAATTATACTCATATAACAAGTGTAAATAGTAGATTCTTTGATAATATCCCTGACCTCACTAGTTTTTCAGAACTAGGTATGGCTTTCTACTGGTGAATTAGCCTTGAGTCCAACTAGACAGCTGTTGGTTGGCAATAATAAATTAGTGCCACTTAGTGTATCTTTATGCATGTTGCCTTGGTTATAATTATTTGGGTTCATAGTTGTACAAGATGTTTAAGGTTATTTAATTCCTTCACTTCATTGACAAATATTAAAATTATTTAGAAGCATTTGCAGAAAAAGTGTGTCAAACTAATGGATGTTCAATTAAATGGAAAGTACATACACATGAAAATGATTTCCTAATTTCTTTCAGATGTAGATGTTTTAAAATGTTTATTTGAAGCATTAGAGTCTATCTCTTCCACCATTAGTGCTGGGGGAACGATATGTATTAAGCAGAACATAAGGGCAATTTAAAAGAAGGAGAAGAGAATTAAAATGACCAAGACACATTTATGCATGTATGCAATTGTCAAAATTAAAAAAAATATATAATGCAAAATAAGTAGAGAGCAATTTATTATAAAGAATAATAGAGAGCAGCAAATGTTCAGGGTAATGAGGATAAAGAAAATATATATTAGGTAAGCACATATTTAAAAAATAAGTTTTTGTGTACTATGCAATTTGATAAGTGTCCTTTACAGGAAGGTATAGTTTATAATGATATGGAATGGAGATGTTTTAAATCTCAGAAAGAAAGAAATAATTAGAAAAGGAAAGTTTTATTTTACTCCAATTTGTTCAAGACATACTATATTCATGCATTTAAGTACAACAGTTTACCTCAGGCATGTGTACAGATTTTGCATGAAAAATGAATGAAAAGAAATAAAGAATTACACATCACAGTTTCTATGCAGTTATATTGTTCTCATAATTACTTTTATTATTGATTTTCATTCTGTTTTTGCTATGCAATTCTTACAAATTTAGCAATATTTATTATATGCACAGTGTAATGTAAATATTTAGAATACGATGTGTATGTTTGAGAAGTCTATTTTTTCTAATGTAGTCTAGCTATGTACACATATATCTGGCATACTTTTGGTTCATCATGTATTCTCTTAAGATATTTTGTTTTTATTTTTAATTATCAGTGTGTATTGTTGACATAAATATTGGCAAGTGAATTTTGAACTTCAGTCTTCTGTTAACACAAAATGAGCTTCTGCCCACTGTCTTTTATGACTTTGTCATTCTGGTTAATTTTTATGTTAGCTGTTTAAGATAGTCTACAAAATCTGCAGTTGTTTGCAATGAAATATGAATTCCTTCAAATTCTGCCAGTTTTTGGATGAAACATTTATCAGCTTGCATCTTAATTTCTGTGTCTGTGATAGATCACATTTTATCATGAAAATAGTTCTATTGCATCTGTTTAATATTTCCTGGCTTAAAGATACATTTTATTGGAATTATAATAGGAACTTTAACCCTTTTGCTCTTGATATTTGCATATTTGCATTATCAAGATTTCTCCTGAGGATTTTGAAACAATAAAAAGCAGGGTTTTATACACTGACTTATGCACTCAGGGACTAAATAGTCTGAAAATGCCATCACACAATTGGAGCACAACAGACAGTCCAGGAAGTTGAGGGTTTAGAGGTTCTGATGATACAGTCACGAAGGTTAGCAGACTAGAATATCTTTCTAGAGTGTTGTAATATCCATATTTAGAGACAGATGCACAAGAAATGCAGAGCCTCATAATGATGATCACATCGAGACAGATATTTATTCAAGGAAGACAGAACATACATCTGTATGGTGCATTATGAAATATGATCTTCTAGCTTGCTGGATGCTGTCACTCACATTTAAACTGGGTCTTCTGCACTAAATTTAACAAGAAATACAGAGGGTTGTAAGACCCATTTGAGTAATGCAAACTGAAAATTTTGCTAAAGTCCAGTTGAGGGGGTTAAGACAGCGTGAGCAAAGCATATATTGATGAGCATGTGTGCTTTGTTTATTTTCTTCATTCATGTGGTTAAATAACCACATGAAATAGTTTGTCCAGATTCTAGTGGGGGAGGGTTAGGGGCAAAATACATTAATCAGTTTAACGTATCAATCAGCCTATCAAGAAAATCACTCAGAGACATTCCCAGAAGCTATTCTTCTATGTGATTCTAGAACTCAGCAAGTTCAGAATTGCTGTTACCCACCACAAAGACTGACAGATTGTATTGTAAACAAGGTTAAATCACACTGGATAATGCTAACTTAACTTTAACATCTAGAAGGCTTTACTCTCTATAACCTTATTTCTTTCTTTCTTCTATGTGATAATATTCAATAAATATTGTATTCTGTAAATTATTATTGAAAATTACTAGAATTTTTTATAATTGCATGTCTATATAACTCACATATGTGGAAGATTATGTTGTTCCATTGTAAATAATTGTCACACCCACTGGATTAATAAAAAGTGCTGATTGGCCAAAGGCAGGCAGGAAGTATGGATGGGGCTACTGGACTAGGAGAACTCTGGGAACTGGAAGAACAAAGCAGAATGCCAGAGAGAAGTCAGAAGAGGCAAAGAACAACTATGCTGCTCTGAGAAAAGGTACCAAGTCGCATGGCTGAACAGGATGAGTCATGGGTTAGATTAATCGTAAAGAGTTAGCAAGTGATATGCCTGGGCCTTAGGCCTATCGGCCTAAAACTAATGTAAGCATCTGTGTGTCTCTGTGGGTCTGTGGGCCTAAACCTTGAGGCCAGGCCCAAAAGTCCAGGACAGAAACCTCTTACGACACACATACATAAGCTATAAGAAAAAGCATATATATATATATATATATATATATATATAACATATATATATAACATGCTTTGTTAACTTCTTTGCTACAATTTGTATCATTCTTTATTTTGAGAATATGAAAGTGATTGCCATGTCACAGAGCTAAAGATACAAATATATCACAAGTTATTATTCCTATTATATTTTTCAGTATAAACAAGGAAGAAGAAATACACACCTATACTTTTTCACATTTGCTATATAATTTTCCTTCTTGGCATTTTTGCTTTGTCTGTGGATTTTGATTATTTCATTCTGTCATTTACTTTCAGTCTAATGGCCTCTGTTATTCTATCAACGTTCTCTTGGTGCTTTGAATGTTCTGTTCTCTGTTGTGCACAGAGCCTGAGAATTTGATTGTGCTGTGTTTCTATGGCAAGAATGTATTTTTATTTATTTTGAGTTTTGTATTCTTAATACTACAAGGTGATGTTTATTTTCAACAATGTAAGATAAATTTCTAGTTACTGGTTATAAAAATATTTAGTCTGCATTATCCCTACATTTGAAGCTATAGTCTATTATACGTAGTTTTTCAGAAATATAAACACATCTCAGGCTATGTTCATTTTACTGTGTTCTTCTATTCACGTATTTTATTTATTATTATAATAAAACTATTATTATTGTTAATTAGAAAGCTTCCTGCTATAAATTAAGTCAGTCACACAAAAACACTAGCTGATCTCAAACTCACAGTCCACTTTCCTTAAGGCTGTAAGTGTCAGGAGGACAGGTGTGTACTCCCATGTCTGACTAGATTTCTTTACTCCAAGGAGTTACAGTGCTTTAGATGACAGATTCTAAAATGGAGCAATTATTTATAGCAAGAAGCAAGGAGAAGTTTCTCACTCTTTATAACATGTATGACTTTCATATTAAAAAATCAAATTCCTTTGACTTTATGAAATAATGTTTCACAATGTCTTCACATCCTGATCTGATTTCCAGAATCTGGAGGAGCTAACAGATTCTCTATTAGAATTTTCAAACGGATATTATGTGACTATTTCTAGTAGGATATTTTAAAATGTGGATTTGTGAAATATACATTACAGGTAAAATTTTTCTCATTTATCTAATATGTTGTAATCCAGTAACAAATAACATAGAAAATTTGACACTATATCAATAGGTATTTAAATGTTATGAACATTCAAGATAATTTTTTTAGCTATATTTCAGTAGAGTGACTTCTTTACTTATTGATACTAAGCCTTCTTAATAACCTCTGCTGCATCTAATGACTTGTCATTCAGTCAATGTCAAAGAGTTCCTAGACTTAAAAGAGATACCCACAATATCCAAAGATAATTTTTGTTTTGCTTGGACCCATATTATCAAGAATTGGCCAGATATCTACTTTTGACATGTATCCTAAGCATCAACTGGCAGTAAGACAGTCTATTATTAAGATAAGACAATGTTTTGCTTCATATTGTATAAACAGTAGGCTTTCAGACTGTGTTTGCCCTCAAATATTCAATAGCATTTGACACATTTACTAGAATGGAAGATTATACACATGCATAGACAAATTACTTACTTCTGTTATTTACTTCTGGGAATAGAAAAGGTGCATCCTACAAATTTATTGTGGTGGTTTGAGACTATAATGGCACATGAACATATCAAAACCATAACAAAACTAGACCCAAGCAATTATTGATAAGTAAATCCAATGAAGAGTTGCAATGAGGAAAACTGGACTGATTTGTTATCTGATTACTTGGTATGGCCCAGTCTACTGTCACATACTCATAGGCCTGAACGTTGCATCCATTCCACTATCTGGACTTAGTCTACAATTATTGTTTCATCACATTCAATAAAGCTAAACCTGATCATTCTTCAGACTCCAAAATATCAATGAGACACTTTAAGTATCTATAATCATAACCAACAAAGAATCATTCCTGTTTCTATAAAAGCCCAACTTCCCAGGATACAGAAACCTCATGTGATATCCGCAGTATCTTTGTTTCAAATGTATTTCTATAGATACATTTATCTATTTAAAATGGAATTGACTTTAACCTAATAGTGAGTTCTATATTTAACTGTCCTCTCTTTTATTATCAGACTATTAATTAATTGTACACTACAAAACTTAGATATTTTGAACCCCTGTCAGAAACTAAGATCTAAGAGTATTAGATTTTATTACACATTCTAAAATACTGATATTACTGAAAAGTAAAATTTTATCTGAATAATTGTTATATCAGTTGACATTACATAAAATTGCATGTGAATAACCAAATGTGTCACTGGAACATTAGCGTCTTCACTATCTAAAAAGGATATTTTTCATTAAAATATAAAGTTGAAGAAAAATGAGACCTTATTTGGCACAATATCAATTTTATCTATTCTTCATACTTATGTGTCTCAATATAAAAATATCATTAGTTATTTGTTATGCATATATGAATAATTACCATTTAGGTAATACTTAAATGTAAAAAAGATAGATATTAAGTATATAAAACATGATATTGTTTATATGAAATGTTAAATTAATTGAGATGAATTTAAAACAGGAAAATTAGAACAGTGAAATCAGCATGGTTAAAATTTAGTAGAAGTAACTTTACTAAAACTTGAGTTTAATTTTATTTACATAAATTTAGGCATATATAAAATTATTTATACTAACTTTGAATCATATTATTTGAGGATTTTTTGGTTTTTGATCTTTTTATTGTTTATTAAGTTTAGGAAGGTTATCTATATGCATCTAAATCCTGTTTATTTTTCTTGTTTTACTTGTTATTTAGACTTATTTTCTTCATTTTACATACAAGCCAAAGTTCCCCCTCCTTCCCCTCCTCCCACTTACCCCCTCCCTTCTCTCCAACTCACATCTCATCCACTTCTTAAGTTTTGGAGCTCACTCCTTATGGAGAGATACCTTGATTAGTTTCAGTACAGAGGGAGGGGCTTTGTCCTCCCTCAAACTGATATGAAAGACTTTGATAAGAATTATTGCAAATGCATGTAAGAGCATCTTTTAGATGAATGACAATAAAGGAGTTATCTGTGATATTTTATTTATATTTTACGAGATTTGACTCCAGACTTCACAATGCCTAGTCTTTATTTTTGCTTATACTGTTGTAGGAGAAGTGTCATTACAATCTGAACAGAAAAGTACTATTTCCTGTTTATTTAAACATAGCTCTAAAATATTGTATGTATTGTTTTCATTATTTTTTAACAAACACAAGTCTTTCCATTTGCCTAAAATTTAATTCTATGTCCTATGCCATGAGAAATAATACACTTGAAAGATGGAGATATTTTCAGTAGATACATTGAATTGTATAGTTAATTGAAATATTTTATTATGATTGATTTATGTTTATCAAATACATCCTCAAAAACATGAGTTATTAAATTAAAAAATTATGTAAATTAAATCATTAAGTCTGTGCTTACAACTTATATGTTAGTTGACTATAGTGTGAATTAACATGAGATAAGAATTTTACAATACTCTATTGATGTTATTACTAGGATTTTATTACTAGAAAATATTTATTTCACCAAATATTATTTTTCTACTATGCATCAGTTCTATGGGAAAATATTCTAAAACAAAAGACTACATGTATGCTTTTAAAATGCAGAAAACTTATTTTATTGAAGTCTCTTTTTGCTATTTATATTTCACACAGAAACACAATCTTCCAAGTAGTTCCTTTATTAGTGTTTAATAACTTATAAGTCATAGACGTTTGACATTTATAGGGAAAAATAGCATGTTAAGAGTCAGAAGCAGACTCAGTAGAAGTTAAAGTGCTTCCTGAAAACGGGCCACAAATGTGTCTTTCTCTAAGACATAAAATGTGAAAAATACAAGCTGTTTTAACTCACCATAATTTTTAAATATACCCCAAATAAATATTTATATAATATTTATAATATTTTTCAATTTATTGAGCATTAGTTACTTGAGACTTGAAGTGATTAGTAACTCAGTTATTCTTTATGATGCCACAACTATTTGTGTGCTCCTTGTCCCTATGTGCACAAGGGATGTTCAGGTTCTTCAAGAGTCAAGCAGAAGGCATTAGATTTTCCCACACTGGAGTTACAGGTCGTTGTAGAATGACTGAGTCAGTTCTGGAGCTAGAACTAGGTCTTTGGGGAGAGGAAAAGGAGCTTTGATCAGTGAGAGTGTTTTCCAGACTTCCAGCTTTTGTTTGACAGGTTTGAGTAGCTTAAGTAAAAAACAAACAAAAAAAATATATCATTTTTAATTTATTTAAACATTTTTGTCATATACCTTTATAAACTATAAATTTTATCATTAAGGAAAATGAAGATATAGTGTTGCCAAACTAACACTGGGGATTGTGTGCCATGTATATGTACTCCCTTTTGGATACACTTCTCAAGTCCAGAAATCAGTATCTGGTATCACTTTTTATTTTTGATTATTTTTAATAATTGTATTATTGATCATTAGTAATTATTATTATTATGTTGATGATAATGAAAAGATTTTTCACTGTACTTGGGTCTTGCTATTGTCACTAGAGTGGCTGGCTACCTTGAGATTGACATGTTCCTTTTTCTTACCAGGCCCATGTCCTAGCTCCTCCACCAGTGAGAGTTAAAGATCAAATTTTTACATGAATGCTGCTGATCAGGCAGGTATTATATTCAGAAAGCTATTGCCTCAGTACTACCTTTCCTTGTTTTATATTAAAATGTATATTTTTCTTTTAGCTTTCTCTTTGTAAAAACTGTATACCTGATTAAAATATTTATTGTGAGGGATAAATCCAGGATCTCACCAAATATATATCAAGCTGCTTCCAAAGTAACAATTATTTTGCTGCAACTTTATAGGGCTTTTGTTTCATAAATAAGCAAATATAGTATAATTTCCATTAAATAGTCATTTTTTGAATATCTATTACTAGAGTAATTATAACATTTCTGCCTTTCTTTTTCTCCCTCCAAACCCTACTACTACATATGTCTTCCTGTTCTACTTCAAATTCAAACCTCTTTTTAAAACTAAATTTCATTGGATGCATATATGTAATTGTTTATATATATGCATCTGTTTATATGTAAAAATGCTCTTGCCAAAATTTTAATGCATTTATTTATATAAATGTCTTATGTACTAATAACTCTTATGTGATCATAATCACATATATCAAAAACTAGAGAATTGAAATAAAATTGGTGTAATATATTGTCAACAGTCCCCTGTCAACCTTCTAACAAGAAAAATACTTTTTGTGCCTACAAAATAAATTAATTAAAATATTTCTATGCAGACAACCACAGAAATATAACCATTTTAGAATTTCAACTTAATTGCTATTATCAAATTTGTTCATAATAAATGAACCTATAATGGTGTATAGTGCTGCATGTCTGTTATATGTGTGGCTTTGTGTGTGGGGGGTGTAAGAGCATGTAGGTAATTGTATGTGTTGATAATTTTTCAAACTCTTTGTTTTTTAATTTTGATACAGGATCTCAAAGCTAAACTGTGTTTTCTGATTGATATAGGTTGAAAGTCTTGGTTTTCCAGATCTGCCAGGTCCTGTTCACTCAGAACTGGAATTAAATGTGTGCACTAAAATTTTCTGTGGGATTATGCTCTTGTACAATGTAAATATTTGTCTCTCCTACTGGTTTAATAAAACCTGATTAGCCCTGAGCCAGACAGGTAGTATGAGTAGAGCTATGAGACCAAAGAAAACTCTGGGAGAAGGAAAAGCAGAGCTGAGATGCCTGGTAGATGCCGAGGAGAGAAGACGAAAATGCTGCTCTGAGAAAAGGTTCTAAACCACGGGTCTAATCGTGGGTTAGTTTAAGAGTAAGAATTAACAAGTGATATGCCTGAGCCATAAACTAAACAACATGTAATTTTACAAGACTTTGTGTGATAATTTGGGACTGCTAGTCAAAATCTTGGGGCTAGGCAAGGCCACAAGCTTCTTTCTACACACATGAACACAATGTAATTATTTCTGAAATCTCTTGAATTTTATTCCCCATGCTTCAACAGTTTTTGTACATTGTGATGATCATCCTTTCTGAAATTATGCTAAGGAAATCCTGATGAAATTTCACAAATACAGAAAACTAATAAACTTACTAAGCAGTGTCTTATTTATTTAAAAAAACTGTGGCAAAACATTTTATATTGATAGAATGAAATATTAAATTCAATAATTTATTTTAAATATGAATAGAAATTTTCATCAGAAACATTATTTTTGGTCAGTATGCTTAGTATTATATTTAAGAAATGTAAAGGAGAATTAAATATCTTTCCTAGATTCTGTAAACAGGATTTAATACTTTTAACGACATAAGTGAGTAGCAAAAAAAAAAAAAGTCTATAGATGCCTGAGATCCACAAATCATGTAATCTTGATCATTTTATCTCCTCTCATCCAGTTTTCTTCACCGTTCTTGTAGTCAGAAATCCCTGGCAAAACCCTCTTAGCTAAAAGGAATATCTATCAGGATTGAGAAAAGAGCAACTGACGTGGAGCAGTAAAGGATCCAAGAGAGACAGTTTGAGGACTGTAATTGTTGGACTAAAGAGATAAGATGAAGTAGTACATTTTTCAGGATGAGACTTTTTAAGAAAGTGTAGCTTCTCGATGAAGAAGAACAGCTCAACCACTATGCACTGATATTAATGTTTTAACATCAATTAACTTTAAGTTATAATTTTGTCTTTAAATTATTGATTTTAAAATATAATGGATAATGGTAATCTTTGATTTAGGGTAACAGTAATAGCAAAGGCAGTGGTAATAACATTTAGACAGTGCATATATAATGATACATAATTATAAGCACAACTTATACATTATGACTACATCTCTATGATGATATAATTTACCCTTTACATAAAGTCATGAGGAATGGAGACATAAAAAAATACTGAAAACCAAATGAATTCTGAGGAACAAATTAAAGTTTGAACCTAAATGACTTACTACAGTCTGATCCTCTCACCAGAAAGAAAAGAGTGTAATATTCTGGTTTGGATCAAGCAGTCAATGCAGTGTAAATGGCTTTAAAAATGTGATTGTTTCCCAAATGTAAATATATTTTATATAATTATTATTTGCCAATATAATAAATATGCAATTAGAGCTCATCATTTTAATAAAGTAAGTGGATTTTAATAAATTAACTTTAAATGTTTTGATTATTTTTAATAATTTTAACTAAAAATTACAACATAATTTTTTATTAAGAGCACATGGTAGGAATGCAAAATTCTCATGACAGATGACACCATCAAAGTAATCAAAGCATGTTCAGAAACAATGCTATTATTTTATTTTGTCTCTTAATCATGAAATTGAGTGTAGTCACCACAAACTACAAAAATAAAAAGTCCTATATAATTATCATTTGGAAAAAATCACTTAAAATATAGAAAAGTGTACATCGTGACAGTATAACCTTCTAAGTTTACTGGTACAATTCTAAAAATATGTATCCATTATAGAATATTTAAAATTATATATAAGCTAGCAGATGATAACAATGACAAGATTTTACTGCAGAGCTGAAGTTGCTTTTAAAACCTTAATTGTTAACAATTTATATACTCATACGATATAAGTGCAGTGTAAGAAAAGGAAATTTCAGATATAAATTAGAATCTCTATTCTATTGACAATGGTCATAATGGCATTAGTGGTGTTTCTTCTGTGACCATTCCCCCCTTGAACTCTGCAGACTCCTAGTGAAGTACAACAAATGGCTATGAGTTTCTTGTGTCAAATATCAAAGAAGATAACATTAAATTTGGATCTGGTGAGTTCATGTAAGTGTATTGAAAAGTCAGGGTCACGAAATACAGCCATGTGTGGGGCTGCTGCTCATTTCTAAAATCAGAGTGGAGCTTTATGGAGAGGCAGCTGATCTATTGCCTTGTCATTCTGACAGAAATTCCAACAATGACTATAGGTGCCAGCCATTTTTGTATTCAGCAGCTGTCAGTGCATCTTGCCTGTCCAAGGACACCTTTGAAGATGGAAAGCAATAATACACTGTTCCATGTGTAGTACAAATACGTCAAAAAGCATTTATAAACTTTATACATACACATATACATATAAGTGTGGGTTTGTGTGTGTATATATATATGTGTGTGTGTGTGTGTGTGTGTGTGTGTGTGTGTGTGTGTGTGTGTGTGTTGTGTATTCTTCACAAAATAAAAGTTAGTCATAGGTAGGAGAAGCAGGGTGGAGTCAGACAAACCAAAAGAGCAAGCTATCAATGTGCCTGAGCCATAGGCCAAAAAACATGAAGTTAATATAAGTGTTTGAGTCATTTCTGGGGGCCTGAGCAGTGGCGGGTGGCTAAGGGGTCTGGGGCGGCAGGTCTATAGATCTAGAGATCTGGCCACCTGGGGCCAAAAATCCTTATTGTAACAGTTCATCATATAGGAGACACATATCTTTTTTAAAATTAAGACTTATTTGTTTCTTAGCAGACATTGCTTCTAGGACGTCTCATATTTTTAAAGACATAATCAGATTTAGAACAGCCCATTATATGTTTAATTCAACTATTATGGATTTTTTAAAAAAAATATTTATGACTGTAAATCATAGAAATAAAACGTGTGCTTAGTAGGTTCTCAGACATGTAGGAAAATGAACTCTCAAAATACAAAACTTTTACTTTTATTCACCATGTTTAACTCTCTAACTCTATATTAGACAAAGACATTCTAAACAAACAAATACCACATTGAAAGATTCTGAATCACTTCACTCTGTATTTAGGCACAGAAACATTAAAAGTAGAAAGGTATAAACTGATGTCTTTGAATATATTACAATGTGAAATATTTATTCTATAAAGTTTATTTCTTTTCACCATACCTTAGGTGAAATCAGTATACCATCTTTATTTTATTAAAAAAAAACAAACATTATTTATCTGAATCTATCAAAATGTGAGAATATTTGTTCAATATATATTCTATTTTATCTACAGTACATTTTGTTTATACAAGCTAATTGAATTAATATAGTGTGAAGTGAAGCACTATGCTCTGTTGAAAGTCAGCTTCTTGTATTATTTCCCAAACTAAAGTGATGCTTATTATATTTATTCTTCTCTAAGATAGTATTTTCTTTCTTCCTACTTTTCTTCTTCTCCAATAAATATTAAAAATGATAATAAAAATTGCATAAAATAGTAGCATATATTATGAATTATGTGTGAATAATGAAACATCAGAAAATATTTAACAAATTACATTCAAGTACTAGTTAATCTTTTAAATCAACTACTACAGTAGTATGAAGGCTTGAGGTGAGTGCCACAAGCTACCTTCAAAAATCTTTATAAATTTAATTTTATTGCTTGTTAATTTTCTGCTTGCACATAGTGAGTTTTACACAACAAGTCCATTTTCCCCTACAGTTTCTCTCTTAGCCCTCATCACATTTCCTTAATAAATTAATTTGCTTTTGTTCTTTTTAAAAATATAACAATTGAGTCTATGCAGAACTTTCTGTCTCTCCATGAGTGAGGCATCATATCCTGGAGTATATAAATCAAATCAGATAACAAATCTAAATCTCTTCTGCTTCAGGAATTATTATTTAATATTTCATAATCCATTTTCAATAATACACTATTTCTAATCAGCTATTGCTAAACCTAAAGCATAGCAGTGTCAGTAAAATAGGTTTTAAGACAGTTGCCATTCAGATACTCTTGTTGTCAATGCCAACATTATATGTAAATGTAATGTGAGAAGGTAAGTAATTGTTGGCAACTGATTAGAAGGTTAATATTTATTAAGAGGTAATTAAGCGGCCTTTAAACACTTCTTAACTCTGGAGCCTTAATGATCATAGGTAAATTCCAGACCTACGCTGGCCAAGAGGCCGAGCATCCAAGTCAATGTGCTTGCACCTGCTTTCCACTACAAAGTTAACTCAAAATTATTATAATGTGAAATGAATTAATTTTTAAAATAGTCACACACAGAGATGACATTTTACTAATTTAAGTCTTAAGAAATGATCAGTTCCTGGTTGTATTATGCATAACAGATTTCTAATGACTGCTATGAAAGCTGTACAAAATAAATGACATACTTTATGTTGTTTACAATAATTCTTATGAAACCAATGGCCATGAACTTTAGCAAGATTGCTTTTCTTTCTTTCTGTAGCTTATCTGTTTGTTGTTCATTTATGTAATTATGTAAGGTTATTCATGTGTAGATAGTTATGTGTCAGGGGGATTTTGTGAAGAGTACAGTAAATGCTTTAAATATACCTGCCTATCTATATTTTCAAATTTATTTTTATTTCATATATTTATAAAAACTTAAAATTATAATAAATCATACAGGCATCTGGAATGTTGTGATGTGAATAAAACTCATAGATTTTATGTAAATCAGCCTTGTTTTTTTTTTCTTTCCTGCAAAAGCACTTATTTTTATATCTGGAAATGAAATCATAAAAAATATAAAAATTGTAGTCAAAATCTTCAAAAACACTTGTACTTTTCCTGTTCTACAACAATTACCTCCCTAGCCTATCATTAGGAGTATAATAGATATAGGTAATTTGTTAATTAGTAATTTTGTTTTTATTTAGCAATTAAACCTTAAATTGAAATTTTAGATGCATGAAATTGAAATTGGGCAGTAAATACATATGGGGACACACAGAGTTAGGAATGTTGAAAATTATCACATTTTAAAAGTGCCTTGAGGTTCCATGAGTCTCACATAAAATAGCAATTTCCAAGCATGACTACAAATACTAGCATTTGAGAATGACATTTGTCTCTTGTCACTTTAATATTAGTTACATTTTTCTTGCTGTGATAAAATACCCAATAAAGGCATGGGCCAAGTAGAGAGGCAGCTTTTCAGTTGCCCCTGCAATCTGAAGGGGAAGAGGACTAAATACTTGTCATCACTTCATCTCAGATCAGTCTACCATTTTTATACACTCTGGAGTCCCAAGCCCACAGAATGGTACCACCCACATTACATTATGTCTTTCCACGTTATTTTACTCCACCTGGAAAATACTATAACACACCTACACAGAAGTTTCTCTCATAGATGATTGTAGAACCCTTCAAGTTGACAGCATTGACCAATTTATTCTTCAAAAAAAGGTATGGTCTCTGTTAGAACCAACTATTAATTATACCTTTTACTGTTTGAAATGTTTACACAAATCTCTTGAGAATTATGTGTACAATGACACACTATTCTTCTCTGTTGTACAGTCATAATACAAAAACTAAGCCTTGAAGATTTAGAAACCAGTTTACTGTTTTCTCTTTATACAATCTATTTTTAAAAATTATGACCCTACCTCTTACTCCCTTTATACTATTTACTACAGTAAGAAACCATGACTGTTGGCACGGTTAATAATTTTATTAAAAATTCTCTAAAATTTTGACTTTAAGAATATTTTAATACCTACCAACATATGGAATCTGAGGGACTACAAAGTCTTTCTGAACATGCCTCCAAAGAGACTTATTTCAACTATGTTCTAAGTTCTAATTTTTGACATTTCACAGAATTTGCCACAAAGCCTTATATAACAATTTTTCAAACAGGAATTTTTTTGAAAGCAAATTATATATTCAACTTTGAGCAGAGGAAAGGCTATGAATGGTTGTTAAAGGTTCACCAGTTTTTAAAAATATAATTTATAACAGAACCATAGAAAATATACCTTGAGAATATCTCAAAGATCATTGAGACTTTATACATCACAATGTTAAGACTATAAGAGTACATAGTTTTTGGGCTAGAATTTATAATTTATGTTTTGTGTTATGCTAGTTCTATTTGGATAAAAGTCATGGCATCATAGAGGACTCTACTCATCTTGCAGAGAAAAGTCCTGAAGGGCTATCAACATGTGGTAAATGATTTGAATATTTACACTTGATAACTATGTAAATTCCATATATTATATTAAATGACATATACAGTCTACAATGACAATAATTTTGTTATACTGGATAAGGTTCAAGTTTCAAAGTTATTATGAAACAAAAGATATAAATTTTGACAGTCTATTTTTAAACTATGTCCCCTGCTTATAATTTTATATTTGAGATTTTTGATGTTTGTATTCTAAAGTCATTAATAATGCATCTGACTAATAATAAATTCAACCTTTTACTCTCTAGGAATATCTTAGTTTTGACATTCATCAATACTTAAGATGATTTAAATCTGAACATGCAAATCTTGGCATTATGATTAATAGGTTTAGTTCTCTTTATTGAACTCTCAAGAATATATAGCTATATGACAGATTTTTCAATTCTTTAAAAATATATTAAAATACTAGATATGTGATAATCTAGTGTGGTATTTGGTTACTTTAGAGTAGAAAATCTATAACATATCAGTATTTTTATATTTTACCCTTCCTGGTTTAAAACATAGTACTAAGGACTACTGCTTAAATTAAAAATTAGAGCTACAACTTGAGTTCTTATTCCTATTTAAAAAACATCAGGATTTGCATAAATTTGTGATTAACATAATCAATTTAAATACTTCAAATAAGAATTATATCTTATATTTATAACTATAATTGTATATTAATATTGACAAACACTTAATCAAATATGTAAATTTTTCTTTAAGAATATTTTCTGTATGTTATGTTGTTTAATTATTTAAAATATAGTCAATGATGAATATTTGTAAGAGCAAAAAAATAGATAGTAAATCACAAACTATCTTAGACAAGATATGAATAAATATGTTAAAATTTAAGACTGATCTACCACATAACACTTTCCAGATTTTCTTTCCTATTATTCAAACAATATAAAGAAGTTTTAATATGTTTTGATATTGTATTGTTAACACCAAGCATTTTATTAAATGTATTCTAAGCATATAATTGATGCATTTTAATCCATAACATTTGTAAATATAATTTAAGGAAATTTTTCATAACTTTAGTGAACAATAATTGATATATCAGAATTTTTTCACATAGCATGCAAATAATTTAGTGAGTTGGAAATAACAGATTAATTCCTAAGATAATGATGAAAATTAAAGTAGTAATAAATATATCCATCAACTATGAAAGATTCTCTATATAGTTTGTAGTAAAAATGACTTAATTTGAACTTTTCTTTCAATAGAGTATCTTGCTTATAACATAGTATTGCTAATTTTCTGTGTCACCAATACATAAAATAGCCTAACAAAATAATTCAGATATGATAGTCTAAAATCTATAACCATTTAACAAATACTCATATTCTTTTCTTTTTATCCATTGGAAATCACCACTCTAGGCTCTGTTTTTATGGATTTGAATGAGATATTTATCTTTTGCTACTGAACTATTTATATAACTACTGTGCCCTCTAGGTTTCTTTATGCTAAAGCATATGTTACAATTTCCTCTTTTTAAACAATAAATTATTTGCTATTACATGTAAAATTTTGTTATATTTATTCATCTTTCATTTTGTAGTTAGCTGTTTCAGTAGCTTATATACCCAAAGATATGTATAGTCTTCACACTCAGCCAGGAAAAATCTCTTTATAAAAATAGGAATTATTAAAGAAAACTACAGCCAATAAAATTGCAGAGTTGTAGAGCCCAGTCCCACTGAAAACACAAAACAATTCCACACTTTAAGCTCAGGAAAGATTGTGAGAAAGGGCAGAAATATTGTAAAAGTAAGAGGATCATGAAGTTGACTGTGAGAATGCTTCTCCTAAAAATGTCAGAAGTTCACAAAGTCTCACTAACATTGTGTAAACATGAGGTGAACAAGGAATATAACAGGAGACATGCAACCATGTAAGAGCGAAGCTCAAAAAGCATCAGCTATACAGAGAGAATTAAAGGCAAATAAGGTGGCTGAAAATAGGGGAAATAGTCTTCCTCACTGAAGAGCAGAGCAATCAAATCTAATGACTAATGGCCATCCCTGAAAATATGTTTATGTCACACTGTAAAGACAGAGCAAGTCTCTCCTCTCTCTCTCTCTCTCTCTCTCTCTCTCTCTCTCTCTCTCTCTCTCTCTCTCTCTCACACACACACACACACACACACACACACACACACACAAAAAGAGATAGACAGAGAATCAATAAGAAATAATAAAAAGACAGGCCATAAAGAGAGATAGAAGGGTTGTATCAGAGGACTTAGAGGGAGAAAAGGGATGGAAAAAAATGATGCAGTTATATTATAATTTTAGAAAATAAAAGATATAATTAAAAACATGAAAAAACATCTCTACCTCAATGGTAAGTTGAACTGAACAATACATTTAAAGCAAATTAGATTTTATCCCTAAATTTAAGAAAGGTTAAACATATGAAAATCAGTTCGTAGGACAAAGTTTTTAATACTATTTACCATACAGTATATTCTGATTACATATTCCCCTCTTTCATCTCTTCCCAGATCCCCCACACACACTTCCCCGATCACCCAAACATACACATTTTCTCTCTCATTAGAATGCTAATGGGCATCAAAATAAATTACTAAAAACACATGATAAAATAAATTAAAAATAAACAAAAGCGAACAGTACAAATTAAACAAATAATCAGAAGTGAAGGAAAAACACATGAAGTCTACAGACAAAAAGACACACATTTACAATGCAAAAATCCCATTAAATACAGAGCTGAAAATCATGTTTGACAGTCTTTTTATAAAGCAAGCATTAAATAGAAAGAATCTTCCAAATATAAAAAATTTCTTTATAAATCTTTAATAGTCTATATTTAGAAAGAATTTGTGAGAACATAATTAAGGACTTAGAAATAAAGTTAGCATATTCCAAGTTAATATAATGAGGATAACTGATTCATAATGTGTGAAGAATTATATTAGCTAGTAAGAAAAGAGATTCTTTGCTGAATATACATATTAGAAAATACCAATCATTTAGCAATGTATCCAGAAGCATATTATTATTATGAATGTCTCTGTAAAACTGATATTGGAATAAAAGTCTATAATGTCCTCCACCCAATATAAATTCCTGCTCATTGTATTAGTCATATAAGAGGAATAATTTTGATATTTATTTTGTTATTATTATAACATATTATTTATAATAAATACTCATTTTAAGCATTTTTATAATATTAATTAATTATACATTATATTAGTCATATAGGTAGAATATGTTTGATAGTTAATTTTGTTAATTTGTCTGGATTAGTAAATTCCAAGATGGTTAATATACTGTTTTTATCTGAGAATGGTTGTCAGAGAGTCTTCAATTAACATTTGAACAATTAACAGTCTGAGTAAATATCAGTTTCCTCTACTGAAATTCTGCCTCATCCTCTCTCATGGTTGAAATGAAAGCTTGAGAAGGAATACTGGATTCAACATACCAATTTGTTTGGGAGCATTGTCTTCTGATGGTTGGTATTGGAGAGCCTGTTTCTTCAGCTGTTAGACTTAGCTTGGATTAAATACAGCATATGCATCCTGGGTCTTAGCTGTATGAGCATCACATAGAATGTTACATCCATGATAATATGATAACAGTTTTATCCAGTACAACTATCACTTCTACTACATATATTCAGCCCATTTATGTACTTTATGTACATCTACTTACTGATTTCTGCTTCTATCAATGCCTGACTGACTATGTTTCCTTAGAGAAACACAATAAATACTACACATATATAGATAAAAATCACATGAGTTCTTGCTAGCTATTGATTTATTCATCTATTTTCTGCATCAAACTAGGGAATGATGCTCTTTTCAAGTATAAACATATGAAAACCTGGTAAACATTTGTAGTACCACATAAAAATTGATTAGAATTTAAAGTCCACTGAGAACAATTATAAATGCTAGGAAATCAAAGATTAAAATAATGAAAAGCCATGTAAATAAGAAAAATGAGAATGATAAAATCAAAAATTGGGGAGGGAAAAATTAAAGAGTAACCAGAAAACAGGAATTAAACAAATGTTATTACCTCATCCAAAAGACGTTTATGAGATATTCACTCATAAAACACGTACCATACATTTTTATATAATTCACAAAATATGGTTGAGATAAATCATAAGATCACAAATTAATCTGTCTTAATAAAATATCTATAATATAGTACATTTAGGCATCTTAGAGTAATTGAACTCAACCAAATTTTGCGACAAGTATATTTTTAGAAAATAATTCTGATATATTCAAAATTTCAAGCAATTCATAAGTTAGACCTTAAAGGAATATTAGAGAACAATTTGTGGAATAAAAACTGAGACACATAGACTAAGAGGCTAGCTCTAAAATAATTATGCTTACTGTGCAAGAATAGGACCTTAGCTTAAATCACTATTACCCTCTTACAGAGCATATTACAGGCACATTTATGCCTATAACCCCAGAAATTTGGATGACAGAGACTAAAAGATCACACACACACACACACACACACACACACACACACACACACACACACACACACACACACAGAGGTATGTATCATGTATCCATACATACACAAGTGAATATAACACGCTTATAGATCATACACATTCAGGATATTGGGATATTAATTGAATATTGAATATATATATATATATATAGGATATTAATTGAATGACTGATTGTTCATGAGAAAGAAATGCACAATGAAGCACAATTATTAGACCAAAAAATCTAAAGACAGAAGGTCAAGGACACTCCTTATATTAGCTGACAAAAAAAAAAAAAAAATCTAGGTCCACATGCAGAGAACAGTCTTTAATCTTTTTAATGAATCATATACTCTGATAAACTCTCTCAGAATGTCCTAGTGCTCATGATTTGTCAGCATCATATCTGAAGTATTGAAACTCTAATTCTGTAGTTTTTCAATCCATTTTTGACTTCTTTAGTGTCAAATCCGGCATTTTTAACTGTTCATCATTGTGAGGGTCACATTCTCTCTACTCCTTCCATGTTAGTCCTTCCAATTTTACGTTTGTAATAACTGTTCTATTATCTCTGAATTCCCAGTTTCAAATTCTTTTCTAAGTACTTTACACATTGAGAAGAAATGTAATTAACATCTCATGTGCTAGAGCTCTTTAGGAAGTATTAAAGCCATAGAAGCTTTTACAAGGGCCTTGAGCTCTTGCTGATTTGATCATGAACTCTCTTCCATGGATGCTAAATGACTGTGGCACTTCATGCCTCTCCTCAAAGTTCACCGTGGTGGAATCATTTCCTCAAATGTTCTTTCTTCATTTACTGTTTCCTCCAGATCTCAATGTTCCTTCTCAGCTACTATGTGTTTTAGATGTTTATCTTTTACTTTGAGTGTTCTACAATATAAGCTCCTGGAAAGCAAGGAAGGGTGCTTGTTTTTTTCATTATTCTATTTGCTATGACACACAAACTTTTTATGGCAAAAATACTTTTAATTTTAGACAATAAATTTATAGTAGGATTATAACTCTTTAAATTTATATGATTTATCAGAATCTATGCAGATATAATTTTCACTTTACTTGAAATCTTATAATTAAACTGCCATTACATTCAAAATTAAAAATTTCTAAAAGATGAAAAAGTCAAGCATTCATTAATAGCTTACGATATTAAATAAATGAATAACCACATAAAGTATAACCATACAAGTGGGAATTTAAATTTATAATTTAAAATAACATGATAACCTAAGTTTGCAGTAGTAGAAATGCATCTTTTGACTATACCCAACATTTCTCTAATTGGATTTAATACCCACTCAACAAGAGGGAAATGATAGTTTGTATTGAAATTCAAATAAAGTCCAGGGTTATTGGAGTCATTGACATTGAAGAGGAAGCCATAACTGTTACTTTAACTAAAGCTTAATTATCCCTAATTGTTTTTAAAGTATTTGTTCTTATAATCACAGATAAAAATAATCCTAAGTCTTAACTCAGGAATTTCCTTTTATGGCAACAAATATTATCACAGAAACTGCAAACAATCAATATGCATAGTTGCATAGCCAAATCCAAAAGGAGCTATCTAGGTAACAACTCTCTTGCTAAGGTTCAAAGAACCTGGTAGAAAGGAATCTTGGGTGGAGATGGTTTGTCAGAGCCAGAGAATTATGTGAGAACTATGATATTGTCAGGAGGCAGTAGTCACAAGGTCTCACCAACATGAGTTATTGAACATGAACAACAGAACAAACACCAATAAAACTGCTAAAGCAGTCAGAAAAGAGGCCAGGAGGCCTTGGATATACTCAGAAAATATAAACAACAAAGAAATGCCAAGATCTGGGGGAAAATGTCTTGCCTAAGGAAGAGTATAGGAATTGTTTATCCAGCACCAATAATATGCAGTTCTGAAAAGTAAATAAATCATATTATACTAGCTAAGTTTGTTGTCTTTCTCTATTTAGGAATGTACATGTCTATACTAAACATATATATATGTTTATATATATATGTATATATATATACATATATATATATATATATATATATATATATATACACTCAATGAAAAAAGAGGCTGTGAATTTAAAAGCAAGAAAACAGAGGCATATGGGGGAAATCAAAATGCAGAAGAAAATGATGTAATTATGATATAATCTCCATAAAAATAATAAAAATGTATGGTTTGATTTATTAAGCAAGTCTTATTACAGCTACTAAATGATGATACATAGGAAAACATTTGTATATATGACTTGTTTTCAATTTCAGGTCATGTATTTACCTGATCTTATTTATAAGGGAATATAAAGTAATTGAATGTTCAGATAAGGAACATGAATTCAGAGAGAAATGCCGAGAGTAAATGAGAAATCCTAAAAAACACAGTTCTAGTTGATGAAAACAAGAAGCTAGCATGCATAAGACTGTTAGTTACATTCTATTGTATTATGAGAATTTCTAAGATTTCAGGCACTCTAATTCAAACTGGTTGAGGACTGATTGCGGTATTTATTTCAGTTTTATATTAAAGTATTATATTATACATCTTATCCACTCATAAATTATAGTAATAATAAAATACAGACTGAAAGATAACTAATGCATACCAAGTTGTGCTCAATTGTCTAATTGTGTCATTTAACATCCCTAATTATAATTTAAATTGTTCTTACATATGTGTATAATTTGGATTCATGGTGATATGTAAATTAGTGGACTCACAATGACACTCTACAGAGATACATTTCAACATTTGGAAAAGAGATGGGCTATAATATTAGTCACACATATATTACTTTTTTATTTTCCTTAGTAGGTTATTTTCTGTTACTTACAGTTTAGAATACCCACTAATACCAGGGGATAGCCAGGGTGTTTTATCTTTTTTATTCATAAATAATGTTACACTGAACACTTCTGAGTCTCTACCACATTATTACCATGGGCAATTAGGCCAACTTATGATGTATAGATTCCCAGAATTGAAAATGCTTATCCATTGTAAGTGAGCAGCTACAGTGCAATCATTACTTTGAAACTGCCTTTGGATATCTTTGTAATCATACATTTTACTTAAGCTAGTGCTGTTATTTTCAATACATGCTGTATTTTAACAGGAAATAATTAAATTGATTTGTTCCTATTTAAAAGACAACATGAGTGTCTCATCACTGCTTCAACCTAATATTCTGATTCCATAAGTTCCCAACATTCCTGATCATACTATATGATTTATAATCCAGGCCTTTTTTCTCTTCTCAGAGTTATTTATCCAGTATATTATTTAAATTAAATATGAAAAATAAACAATTTTCCTTGTATTGAAATATTTTATTGTCTGAAAAGTATATGGGTTACAAAAGAGATTACAAATTTACCATAATAGTATTCTTTTCACAATGCAATATGAGACTAGAATCACATGCATAAACATCTCCCATGACAAAACAAATGTCTCATGTATGACAATCATTCATTTTGCATTGACAAATCTTTCTTTAACAGCTACATATGGTCAATTTTTCTTTTTTATGTTGTATCTTTTTCAATTGCACCTATGAGTCATTTTAATATAGATAATTGAATTGCAGCTAATTTTCCATCTGGTGTTCCAGATTGGTTACTTACCACTGCTGATTTGAGGCTGATATTTTTCATTTGTGTTGCTTGATCATTTTATTCACTGTCACGTCGCTAACAGTATGTGACATTCATAAAACATATCATGTGAGACAGATAAAAATTCCCTAAGTGTACTTCTGTCTTAGTATTTGAATACTTTACACTGCCTTTGTATTAGCTGCATTGACTTTAAATTACCGTATTTTAAATATACTGTATGAAACATGAGTACAAGAATTTCTATAAACTACCAAGTGGTCTAATATTTTTCATTATTATTTAATATACAGTGTGTATTGATGACAGAAGGAGCCTTGATTTAAAGTGCTGTCTGTTGATTGTTAAGAAAATCTGACATTGACTTTATCACAATGTCTGATATTGGAAGTATCACTTATGTAGGCATAATGTAGATTGATGTAATCCAGCTTTATATATAAATCTTATATTTAATATGGAAACAGTGGGTAAAGCCTTACAGTGTTTTCACATTTTTTGATAGTGTTAAGGTATTGGAGGATTTTGTGTATTGGGAAAAGAATTGCTTTGGATCCAGAAAACAGCTTTTTTTATTATTAGAAATACTATATAAATTACCAAGTAATATACTATTTTCAAATATATTTAAATTATAGTAACAATATTTTCATTTTATTGTTTCTGTGAACACAAAATATGTCACCCAAAATAGATCAAACTCAACGCATGGATATTTTTTTGTCTCTTATCACATCCCCATTGCCTATTTCATAAATCATTTCTCATATAATTTTATATTTCATCTTCAATATACCTTATTTCCAAATGACCAAAACCGCCTTTTTCTCATTAATATATACAAACCAGTTCAATCTGCTCATTCCACTTAGAAAAACTTTCATAGTACTTGATTCTTATGTACATGAGATAAATGCATGATAAGCTTACAGCAACATTTTGATATGTGCCAGAAATTTAAATATAATATAATTATATTTGAGAGGAGATAAATGATGTAGGAATGCCTTTCTGTATCCTGTGAATATTAATCTTTAAATAAAGGAGCTGTGCTGACCCTTGGCAAACACTGTAACCATAGGTAGGAGAAGGAGGGTAGAGTCAGAGGCATATTGGGCCAGATACTAAAAGAAGCAACATGTAAGGAATACAGGTGAGCCAAAGGCCACATGGCAGACAGCTTAATGTAAATGGGTTGAGTTAAGATGAAGGCGCTAGCTAGCAATGTGCCTAAGACATGAGCCAAACAGCATGAAGTTAATATAAGCATCTGTGTGTTTCTTTAGGACTTTGTGATTGCAGGTCCAAATAAGAAGCTGGCAGTCCAAATTGTGGGACTAGTCTGACCCAGAAACCTCAGTATAACAGATAACGTGTTGTTACCTATCAAAAGAAACTATAATCAAATGAATAACCACCCTAAATGTCATCATAGAACCTACACCCAACAATGAATAGAGATGGAGGCAGAGATCCATGACTGAGCACTGGGCCGAGCTTCTAGTGCAGCTGAGAGCAGGGTAGGAGAGTCTGTACGAGCACGGGGACTGGGATTATGAGGAAATTTCCCATAGTGAAAGCTAACTAGAGCTCTGGGAACTCACCAAATCAAGAATAACCGCTGAAGATCCATCTGGAAAAGGAGCGAGTTCCCCTCAAAGGTAGAGCTAGGCCCTCCAAGGGTAGGTAACTGTCACTGGCATGGGCAGTATGTGGAGCCTTGAGGGGTGGGATCAGACTGTGTTCTTGTGTGTAGGCTGACACCTTGGATCCCATTCCCTACAGAGGAACACCTAACCCAGTCTTAACTTTGGGATGAGGAAATCAGACCTGCCTGGGGTGGATTTGCCAAGCTGAGTGGACCTGCCTCAGGACTTGTGCCTTTTTGGGGGGAAGAGATGTGGGGATGGTGAGGGGAGAGGCTGAAGGCTGGCTGGGAGGAATTCAGAGGAGTGAAGGGAGGGGGAGCTGGGAGATACATGGATAAAAAAGATACTTTTATAAAAAATAATAAAAATGAAGGAATGTTCCTGTCTCTCATTGTCATTAGAAAGCAAACAAAATTTTAATATGTGTTATTTATCTTACCCTTCTGAGAGGTCTAAAATAACATTTCAAAAATTTTGATCGTACTTTTTGATGGCTAAGGTCATTAGACATTTATTTAAGTATTCCTCAGCTATTTGAGTTTCTGTGAGTTCCCTCCTTAGGAAAGTCCCTGTTTACAATATTATCTCATTTTTGATTGTACTTTTATAGCTATTTTTAAATATTTTCATATTTTGTATATTATCCCTCTATCATGTGTGTGGCAGGTAAAAATGTTTTCTGATTTTGTAAGCTGATACTTTGTCAAATTGATGCTGACATTGCCATGCAGAAGCTTTGCAGTTTCATGAGGCCCCAATTTATATTTGTTGATATTAGTTCTTGTATTATCAGTGTGCTTTTCAGAAAGTCATTCCCTGTTCTAATGTGTTTATGGCTGGTTACCAGTCTCTCTTCTATTAGGTTCATTGTATATGGTTTTATGTTGAAGTCTTTGAGAAACTGGAGTTGAGCTTTGTCCATGGTGATAAGTTTGGATCTGTTTGGTTTCTTCTATATGCAGCTTTCTGGTTTGATCAGAACCATTTCTGTAGTGGCTGTCTTTTTTCCATGCAATTTTGATCACTTTATCAAAATTCAGGGAGTTTTAGGTATGTGAATGTATGACTGAGTCTTCATTTTGATTCTACTGATTGTTATGTCTCGTTTTATGCTAATACCATGTCTTTTTATAGTATAGCATGAAATTTGGAGTGGTGTTATTTCTTCCTTTAGTTTTTACCCCTTTTATTTTTCAGATTTGCTTTAATAATGATGGAATTTTAAAAATCATTTTCATATAATGTTGAGTATTATTCCTTCAAGGTCTACAAATAATTGTGACTGAATTTTTATGGGGATATCCTTGATTCTATGATTGCAATTGGTAGTCTGGCCATTTTACTGTATTAATCCTAGTGATCCATGAGCATGGCTGATTTTTCTATCTTCTGACTTACTCTTCAAATTCTTTTCATATTTTTCTTAAATGTCTTAATTTTTATCCTATAAGTCTCTTTAGTTGCTCATTTAGAGTTGCTCACAAGATATTTTATATTATTTGAGGCTATTTTGAAAGGTATTATTGCCCTCCCCCAATTTCTTTCTCAGTTTATTTATCAATACGAGGCCCTCTGATTTTTTTTTTAGTTAATACTGTATCAACTTACTTTGCTAAGTGTTTATCAGTTGTAGCTGTTTCCTGTTAGAATGCATGCTGTCTTACCATCTTAAAATAAAGATACCTTGGCTTCTTCCTTTCTAACTTGGAAGTTTATCAGTTTACATATGTTGAACCACGCCTTTGTCTCTGACCTGAATCCTACTTCACCATGATGAATGAAATTGTTTATGTATTCATGAGTTAGGTTTTATCATATCTTATTGAGAATTTTTTCCTTTAAAATTATAAGCTAAATTATTTTGTACTTCTTTTTCTTTCTTCTGTCTTTATAAGGTTCTGGCATCAGGGTTTCTGTTGTCTCTCAAGGAATAAGAAGCTTTTTATCTCAGTTACACTGACTGGTCACTGGGCACCAGGAATCCTAAACACTGGATTTATAGATATATGTCCGATATTTATGCAGGTTTTAGAACCTAACTACAAATTCTTTTGCTTGAATAGCATTTATTTAACCCATGCAGTGACCTTTTCTTTACCTTTAAGATATAGGTTATCCATCTGGCTTCTATTATACCCCTATATTATCTTTTTTAGTAGATGTAACTTTGCCAAAATCCTGCTTTGTTGCATCCCTGTCCTGTTCATCCTTGAAATTACTGCTCTTAACAAAGTCATAGTTAGTAAATAGTTTATAGAGTATTTCTCATCTGTATAATAATTTTGTTTTCCCTGCTTATGGTATCATAAAATTGAAAAAGATTTCCTATTGTTATTCAACTCGCAAGTAGAATAAATGAATAAGTCTACTGTATTAATCACGAGTTCAACAACATTTGATAATACTGAATCAGTTTAAGTTATAATAATCTAGCAATGGATATCTTCATATTTATAATAGTATCCTTTTAATTCCTAGCTAAAATTAGAAGAAATTTGTTTTTAACTGTCAAGTTTTAAAAAATATTTTATTTATATTAGAGAAAACACAGTTATATACATTAACATGTACTGAAAATTAATATCTTTGACAATATAACTTTCATAATTTAAATGTTAAACTATTTTAAATATTTTCATTGACCAAATTTAATTAATAGTCACACTTTTTAAAAAGCAAGTTTTATTATTCATTTTTATACTTTATTTTCCATGTATAATTGTGAAGTCCACAATATAGTCAAACATTAAATGTAATGGAAAGTTCTTATATTTTCTCTGTTTTGTTCAATTGTTCTTCAATGTGGTGAGTGTGATGTCTTAATATGTCTTGGTGTCCTTGGGCCTCACATGCTAATATGTAGTCACCATTTGCCCCCTTCAGTTTCCTTATTTAACTATAATGATTTCTTCAATTTTATTCTGGTTTGTTAATGGATCAGTGTGCCTCATCATTAATACCTTTTCATTTAATGTGTTAGTTAGAAACACTCTTACTTTGTGATCTGTTTAGTCACATCAACTTCTTGAAAAGATAACAAAATTTGTTCTTTTATAGGACACTTGAATGAAGTGACAGATAATCAATGACTGCCATTGTCCTTATGTTCTTTAGCTGTCAAGGACAACACATATCAATCTGTGAGAAATATCTCAGCATCAGTTATAATTACCTCATCAAAAGAGTCACTAGTGTACTATCAGCTCTCAAACATTAAAAGTAACTAAGAATTAATGCCATTCAATGTTCACATTCATTGTCCTATATATTACCTTAATTAACAAAAAGAAATATTGGGTTAATTTTACCTCTCAGACCTATTCATTGATTTTTATATGAACTTTCTTGTCCTTGACTTAGTAGTAAAGAGATTTTAGCCTTTAATTACACCCATAGATTAGAAAACATATGCCAATTCAATTCATGGAATGATGTGAATTAAAATACCCATGAGGCTTCATATACAAATAAAAAAAATACTGCTTTCTACTTACTTGCATGGCCTTAAGCAAGGTATTTCAACTTTATAAGCAATCTTTTGTTTCTTTATTTCATGGTTATTAATTCAGTGAATGTTTAGTATCATAAAACTAAAAATATTTATTAATGCAAACAGAGAAGGTACTATTCAAATAAGAAAAAATATTAATATTTATAATTAAATAAAATGGGCTATGTATTTCAACATACTCAGTTCTTTTAAGGGTAGAAAATTATGTTTCAAAGTATGATTATAACCTTAAGTTTATATATTGTACACTCTGAGTAACTTATAATTTTTATGTTTGTTAAATCATTTAAATTTATTTTTGATGGTTTTTAAAATGGATATTTTTAAGTAAGATATTTCACTTTATGAAATTTTTAATGTTGATAAATTCATGTCTAATATGAAAATACTTCTTTATGTAAATTTTTAAAGTAAATGGTTGAACAATTTGTAAACTTGTGATGTCCAATTTATATTCTTAACATATCTGACAATCAGTATCTCATGGGCCTGTACTATAAGGTTGTTAGGATGTGTGGATCTGGGTATCAAGGACCAAATTACAGAATTTGCTAGGCATTCTCCCCAGGCTCCTAGACAACCATATATATATGGTTCTAGCCACAAAGTAATGCTTTAGGAATCCTTGGATTCTATCTAGTTGAAATATAGTAACCTTGATTATAGGCAATTCGTTAACATCAGCACTTGTTTGAAAATAACTCTAATTTGGAAACAATATAACAAATTATATCTGCTAACAAATTGCACTCATGTTTTACAAAGGAATGTGAATATTAATAAAAAGAAATTTTCTTATCGAGTTAGTGTAGTAGACTGGGTGGAAATTCTATTTGTTTAGATGAAATTAAATATTTGGTTAGGGTATAACTCATTGATATTTTCTCAGCATATATGGCTGCATGAATTATATTTACAACATTGTAGACAACAAAAATCATTTAAAAGTAACAGAAAGTAAAGGGCTAGGCAGGTCCTTTTCCTTTAAGATCAGTGTGGAAGAAGCAGAAGCTTAGATCTTGACATCCTATATATAAGCTCTTTGAAGGCAGGATGCAAGGAGACTACCACTCAGCCAATCACCTGGGTTCAAGGTAGAGAGGGTAGCCTAGTCTATTATCATATGTGGTGATCAGCTCAGGGTGCATCAGTCTTACTTCTAATTCAGCTTTCTATCACCCATTTAAGGATCACAACAGCAAACAGTAGCAAATCAGTAGTCTTCTCTAAGACTCAATATCACAGAAACAGGGCTTCATGAATCTCATAGAGAAACTTGGACTGTTCAAGAATAAACTTGGAGTCTAGACTAGAAGGCAGTTACTCGTCTATTGTTTGTAGGTCTTTGGTTAGTAGCCCATTTGAATTTTATGTATGGTCTAAGTAAATATTATATTTTCTTTTAATGTTGTCTCTTTACATTTTGTCCTTTTATCCTCATTTTAGTTTAGTTTCCCTTTCCAATTGAATATTTTTAGGAATAATTATATTATTCATTAATTTTAAGCCACTATGTTTTAACTTTTGTCTCACTAGTTTAGACTTTATGATTCTTCATAACTTTTCTACACTTACGAAAATCTCTGCACCTTCATGCCTAAACTGAATGTCTATTGTCTATACCTCCATTCTATAGGTTTATTTGTAATATCTACTTTTCTCCTCCTTTCCTAAATTCTACCCCTATTTCACTAGATGGTTACAGATATCTTGTGCTGAAAAATGTCTGCAAATCACACACCTTTTCAAGTAGTTTCTCTGAGACAGTAACAGAGACAAAAGTGTAGAGCACAAGTATATTATGAGGGAGAAAGGGAAAATATGGCTAATCAATAAATGAAGAGAACCATTATGTCTCCCCCATAAATATCTAAAGAAAATACAATTTACTAAAGAAAGCCTTCAAACAGGATTCCTATAAACTAAAACAAAGAAATAAGGTTGAAAGGGGGAAGATTAAATGCAGAGAAATAGTTCTAACAAGATGCAAAAACTTCAGCAACAAAATCCACACCCCAAAAGATATGAGACAACAAAAACTACAACTCTTTCTTAACTACCAGGACTCCTGTAATAGAATCCAGAAGAGTAGAAATATCTGAACTGTCTGAGTTTAAAGATAATTAATGGTCAAGTAGAAGGTTAAAATAAGGAGATATGTAAATTAAAGAAATCTGTGTAACATAAGCAAAGTAAATGAAATCATGTATGGATTTGAAGAAAATGTCTAAACTATGAAAAAAAATTATCAAATTTGAGTCTTTCATTGCAAATCAGACCCTCTATTTTAAGGGAACATTTGGAAAAAAAGGAGGTACAAGAACTGTAGAAGCAACAAGATGGAGAGTGGTGTTGAGTGGCAATAAAATACGAATATGACAGTTTTCAGCAACGAACACTTAGAACTTACGACTAGTTCTATGGAGCCTAAAAGTAGAATATAGAGAGATGTGCGTATAAGTGAAGAGTCAATTGAAAGACAAGGCTCAGCATATGTGGAACTGGAAATAGAGTTTATAGACAGGTGAAAGATATGTTCAGTATACTTTATGCAGTAATAAAATAGTCAGAAACTAAATAATATTTGAAATTTCAAAAAACAACTGAAAAGATGGTTTAGTTCTACAAGAACACTTGTTGCTCAAAGACAGTGCCTGGGTTTGGTACTCAGCACCCATTTGATGTTTCACTATCATCTGTAAATCTAGTTTCAGGTAACGGATGTGAAATCTTCTCCTGACACACTCAGGCACTAGAAACATGTGCTACACATATACACATGCAGGAAAAACATTCATTCTCATGAAACAATATAAATATATCTAAAACCTCAATTAAATTGATATCATAGATTTTTGAAAAAAAAGATTTTTTTAATACAACAATCAATAATATTCTTATTATTTTTTTCCACTGGAATAGAAAAGTTAATCTTTGTAATAACACAAAAAGCCACCGCATTCCTAAGCAGGAAGAACAATATTGTAGGTGTCCTGATACTTTATATACAGTAAAGCTATGGTGGTAAAGAGATTGTACAACCACTGAAAGTAGAAAAATGAACCAAAAGAAAAAAATTGAAGACACTGAAATAAAGTCATAAAGATAATACAACTATCTTTTGACAAAGATCACAAAATATCTTACAAGGAAGAAAACAATCTTTTCTTCAATCAGTGCTGGAAACTGTTATCCATCTGTAGAAGAGTACAATTTCAGCAGTTTCTCATGCCTTGTAAAAAAATAAAGTTTTGAGTAATCTGTGACACTCTGATAAATAAAAATACAGATTAAAGCGGGGCATAGTGGTGCATGCCTTTATCTTCAGCACCCTGGAGGGAGACAGGAGGATCTTTATGAGTTCAAAGTCATCCTGTTTCTCAGTTCAAGTTCCAGGAAATTTAAGACTATACAGAGAAACTCTGTCTTGAACAACCCCTCCCCTTGCCAAAAAAGACTGTGGGTAATTTTGGAGGTCTTTACTATCTATTTACATTTATGAATAATGTATTATGGTATTGTATCTATTTATACATTTAAAGATAACTGGAACTATAATTTGATAATTAACTACTATTGCTATAAAATGCAAACTTACACATTTATTCTCAAATATTCCTTACCATCAGAAATTTATAGGCAATATAAATAATTTATGTGGCTGTCAATAAAGAATATTGATAGTATATAAAATATATAACACAAATATGAATTATCTCTTTCATTTTTTAATTTTTATTGTTTATTTATTTTCTAGTTTATTTGTCTCTAAAATATGTTAATTTTCTGTACAAAAATATATTTGTTTATAATTTTTCTTTCTTGAGCTATGTAATAATATATCAATTAAAAATTTTGTAACCTGTATGTTTACTTATTTGGAACAATATCTAAAAATATATTTCTACTTATGTTGTTTTCTCAAAGGTTTCGCATTTTTAAAAATTGGGCATTTTGTAGTCAGCAGTTTCTATCCAGCCAAATACCTGGTAACCACTTGGAGGCTTAATATTATTGTAAGTTCTGAGTCAGTAGTTTGGGTTATTTCTAATTAGCTCTTACACTTAAGTTATTTAATAATTTATGTTTAGCCACATGGATTGGTACGTTTTCTCTTTGTAGAATTCTCATCTTGTTCCATCTGCATCTGGCTGGCATTTGCTTCTTTGCCTTTCCTCATCCCCAAATTCTCCAAGTTTGCTTGTCCTGTCTTGTAGTGAGAAGTTTCTGGCCCATACTATCCCCAAGATACAGATAAGCTGTCCCAAATAGACTGTCCACAGTGCCTTGGACCGAAATAATCACACAAAGTCTTATATTAAATTCATGCTGCTTGGCCTATGGCTCAGGCAGTTAGCTAGCTCTTATGTCTTAACTCAACCCCTTTCCATTAATATGTTTTGCCATGTAGCTTGTGGCTAACCTGAATTTATTTTATTACTTATTGCTGCTAGGCAGCAACCCATAGAGTCTCTCTTAACCACACCCTCTGTTCCCTTTATCTGTGCTTGGTTTCTTTTCTGCTTCTCAAATATCTTGCCATAGGCAAAAAATGTACCTTTATTAATCAATGATGTTCACATTATACAGAAAGGCATTACACACCACTCCCTCTTTCCTGTGTAATCAAAAAGAAAAGTTTCAATTTGAACATAGCAAAACTGCATATAACAAAACAACTATCCAGCAAGAATGACAGTTACAATATTGAATCTATTTGTGTTTAGGAAAATTAAAAAAATTCTATCATCTACTTTATTCTTGTGAGTCTAAAGATTCATATCTAATCTGTCTTTTATTATAACTAAAAAGAACTATCATTATAACTATCAAATCTTCATCTCCATCAAATTCTACAGAAGGACATGCTATTACCTGACTAAACAGTAAGTACAAGGAACTGCTAAATTGTAGAACTGACAGAGAAATCTAGAGACCTGGATATCCACCAAAGTTCCTCTGTAATGTAATGTTAGAGCATCTTTTTTTTTTTTTTTTTTTTTTTTTTTTTAGCTTACAGGTCTAGTGGTCTAGTGTCTCTGGCAGACTTTTTTCTAAAAAAAATCAGGAAATTGATGTACTATTCCATCCATGTTGGCATAGGTCATCAGTTGTTTCTCCCTGTGCCCTGCAGAGTATCTGGCAGTATTCTCTGTGAAGCAGGAATTTGAAGAACCATCTTGGATTATTCTGGCAAAGTTCAAAGGTCACTTTCATTTGGTTCCTGTAATTCCAGTTTATACAACATACTCTCAAGCAGTTGAGGCAAGAACACCTTTTGCCCAGTGGCTAGCTTTTGCAACAGAGAAAGTAAATTCTATATGGAGTTTCTTTGACGCCCATCATTCTCTTGAAGTAGAGTCTTGCTGCCAGGAGCAAACTTGTCTTGCTGTCCAGAAAAGTCTAAATTCTTTAATAATTTTAATGTGAAAAGACTTTGAAGTGTTGGACGATTACCTATCTGGGGAGCTCACTGAATCAAGAACAGACACTGGGAAACCCTTGGGAAAATGAGGTAGGCTCTCCAAGGGTATGCAACTGTGAGTTGGCATTGGCAGTATGTGGAACCTCAAGGGGTGGGATTAAAGTGTGTTCCTTTGCATGGGATGACACCTTGGAGCCCATTCTCTTCAGAACACCTAACCCAGTCTTAACTTTGGGATGAGGAAATTGGACTAGCCTGGAATAGATGTGCCATGCTCACCTGACTCACCTTGGGACTTCTTGCCCTTTTGGGGGAGGTGATGAGGTGATGGTGAGGAGGGAGGCTGAAGGCTGACTAAAAGGGATTGGGAGGAGAGAAGGAAGGGGGAACCAGGGGATACATAGATAAAAATGGCATTATTAATAAAATAAATAATTAAATGAAGAAAATAAAGAAATATATATTTGTATATCCAATACACATAACAAACATTAGTATGAGTTTGATTACAATAGATGATTAACTGTTAATCTGTATTTCTTACTTATATATTACCTTTTAAATAATTTACAAAACATAAAATCTTATTTTATAAAAAAATATCAATTTTACCTATGCATCCCCCTGCTCTTCCTTCCTTTCCTCCTCCCAATCCTTCCTAGCCAGATTTCAGTCTCTCCCTTCCCCATCCACCCATTCCCTTCACCAAAAGGGCAAGAAGTCTCAAGGTGTGTCAGCTGAAATCTTAAATAAAAATATAAATATACATACAGTATAACAAATTTTACCTTAAATTTGTATCAATAAACCAAAACCCATACGAATATACAGTCTTTGAGATAAATAAGTGCTTTTTGGATCAAAATGTTTTTATTTAATATCTATCACTTTATCATTGCTATATTGTTTCTACCCTACTATTCTAAAAGAGATTGACTATTGATGAAGCAAATCTCTCTTATAATATACCAATCCAAGATCAATATTTATTGGAATATAAACCAACACTCACGATACAGATAACAGCTTATATAGGCACCTCAGCAATCAGATGATCCACACGATGGACGCCCATCCAATCTCCCAAGAAGTCAGGAATAAACAGGGTCCCCAAGATCCCAGCAGCCCCTTTTGAATGGGGCTGGCCACTCCCCCTTCAGGAGCCCAGGACCCTGGATAAGTGTCTTCCGACCTTATCACCTGAAGCCCAACACAGTATATGACCATTAATTGTTCATAATGAAACCAAACATATAAAAGTAATATTTTTGGAATTTGGTTGTAGTTTTCCATAAACTACTTCCTGCTTATAGAGTGCTCTGTAAATTTCATAGGGGTCCTGAGGCTGCATCATTTTATTTGGTAGCCTTGAAGCTTATATGTCCATCTCTTCCCATCAGAGATTTTCTAGAAGATCTTCTTTGATCAAATCTTATGTTATTTCACCCAGAATTAATACACAACCTCTCACTTTTTATATAAATAAAAATAAAACTTCTTCTACAAAGCGATATCTTTTGATATTACTTTTAAAGTCAACTCATTTTACATATATATAGTAAATATATATATATATTCCAGCAGCATATTCAAATGTCTTTTAGCAACTCTTACTATTTCCTAAAAAAACTTTAAGACAACAATGACATATAGTATCCAGATACTATTTGTAATTTTCATCTTTATATGACTTATTTTTGTCCTTTTATTCTATTTCTTTTTAAAGGCCTTTATGTTTTTTTTCTTTTTCTTTCTCACTCAAGCCTATGCATATTTTTTCTCTTTTTTCTTTCTTTCTTTATTTTATTAAAAAATGCCATTTCATCCATGTATCACCTTGCTCCCCCTCCCTCCCCCTCCCTCCCAGTCAGCCTTGTCCCTCCCATCCCTCCCCCAAGAGGGCAAGAAATCCCAAGGTGAGCCAGCACATCCCCTCCAGGAAAGTCTGAAAGATGCTGTAAATGATTTAGAGGTTTTATGGAACTTCTTTAGTCTTTATTTCCTGTTTCTGATTATACTTTTAATCTGCCAAGATGTGGCTAGTATTAAAGGCATGGCTGGGATGGCTGACTCCACTCAGCTCTATTTGTTTCTTTCTGTTTCTGATCACACCTTTAATCTGCCAAGCTCTTCCTCTTCAGTAGCAGCTCAGAGCAACTTGACTCCACCCTCCTTCCCCTTTAGCATTTGCTCAGTTTCCTGTAGCTCCTAAGATTCCTTGCCATAGGCTAAAATGGTCCATTTATTAACCAATGATATTAACAGCATACAGAAGACATTTGACTTACTCCCTTACTGCCTCTATTTTCTGCCTAGCTATTGACAAATCAGCATTTTATCAAACCAAGATGAATAAAAACTCTTTACACTGTACAAGAAAAATATCAAACACTTCTGCCAGGTATTAGTGTCATTTCAGACTCTATGTACATTAAATTTCTTATAATAATATGGTAACTGTTTATTTATATTTTAGTGGGACAATTGACTTCTCTTTTAGTATATAATATTCCATTGGATATGTCTCAATGATTTCAAAAGTACTTCCAAATATGCGTGTTAGTTATATTAATCTTATATATTTTGTTCACATTATTTCAAAAACTGTATTTGTATGTGTATGTGTGTGCATGATTGTATATCTGAATAATTAAAAATATATTAAAAATGTGTTACTTTTTAAGACTAAAAATAAGCATCCCATTATCATGAGCTTAAATTAGAACATGAGCAAAGTACACACAAACACAGAACCACACACATACATAGTCTTTAAGAATAAAAAAAAATTACCATAGAATCACCTTGAGATAACACGTGTGTGATAATTAGTAATAGGAATATTGGATTATAGCCAAACGACTGGGATATGATCCTTTGTAATCTAATAAATGACTTCATGTGCAGTGAAGAACCATGATCTCTTATATATTAGAATTAAGAACATTACTTAGAAAATAAATCTCAATCCTTGAACATCTAAAAATAGCAAATGGTCACCTTTTTTTTCTTATTTCATACTATGCTGTCTGAGCCGATATTATGATCTTCATCTTCCTCAACCAAGATTAACATTCAAACAAGCCACAACCAGATAGTCTATTAAAATTAGCCAAAAAAAATGTAATTTAAGAAAGAGTCAAAGTAATCTCATAATTTATTGCATATAGAAAGTAATATGAGATGAGCATGCCAGTTTTAATAAGGCAAAAGGCACTTTTTTTCACATTCATTCTTAAAAAATAAATCACAAATAAATATTTGAGAGAATATTTTAAACTTCAATTATAATATATTCATGAATTAATGAAAAGTCTAGCTTCTAATAGGTGCTATACTAGCAAGGTATAAAAAGAGATGCAATATTATAATAATATTAAAATACCATAGGTATTTTTTGATGGATATTCTTTGTCCTAATAGAAAAAAAAATATCTTTATCTCACTTTTTTCTTAGAGTATTTTTTTATAAAATATGTATCTGAAAAAAATATTTATTTATTTTTCTATCTATCTATCTGTCTGTCTGTCTGTCTGTTTGTTTGTTTGTTTGAAAAATATTTATTTATTTTTCTATCTATCTATCTATCTGTCTGTCTGTCTGTTTATTTATTTGTTTGTTTATTTGCTGTAATGCTGGCTGGCTTGGAACTCCCAATACAGACTAACGTGGTTAAGTTTTCACAGAAATATGTCAAATATGCTTATCTTTTTCTCCCAGGTAATAAGCTTAAAGGCATGTTCCAACTCTATTATGATTTTAATACATTAAAAATCTTTACTTTATTGTTTGAATATATTTCAACAGTTATCTTAAAGGCTACATAAAACACAATAACAAAATTCCAGGCATCCGTTTTGTAACTTTCCGATGAATATACACCAACAGTTTTTATTTCCTTTAGATGACAGAAATTAACTAAGACAACGTGTCATCTCAACCACCAAGAGCAATTTAGATTAGCTAATAAAAGATGATGGCACTATGGATTCCTCTCACCAGAGGAGAGATGCCATTTATCTCAATAACCTATGAGCGGTAGGTGGAATCTGATAGCTCTATAAAGATAGAGGATTTAATCTGTCTCAGAAATCTTATTAGCATGTTTACTACAATGAGAATGACTTGTTTAAGCCTCACTCAATTTTAAAATTACTTCATTACTTTTTTTCTATGTCTACAGAAGTTTTGTTTCTTAGTAAGGGTTTCATTTCAATTTTTCCCTTAAAAATATCTAAATCTATATGCCTGTATACAGACACAGAAATAACATATAATGGCTGTTTAAATTATATTTGTGTCAATGTAGGAAAAAGTTTAAAAGTTTAAAGTTGCATTTTACATAAGAAATATAGAAATATGTGATGATATGGGAATGTCATTCTATATTCTATGAATAAAGGACAATTTTGGCCCATGACAGACACTGTAGCAATAGGCAGTAATCAGAGCATAGATAGGAAATGGAGGGCAGGTCAGAGAGAGATCAATCTAGCTGCCCAAGGAAGCAAAATGTAATGACCACAGGTGATCCATGGGCCACCTGGCAGGACAGATTAGTGTAAATGGGCTGAATTAAGATGAAAGAGCTAGCTAGCAATATGCCTTAGCCATAGGCCAAACTGCATGAAATTAATATAATTGAGTCATTTTAGGGGAAAAAGAAGCTGCAGGCAGTTATGGACCTTTGGACTAGTGAAGCCAGAAATCTCCTGTTACAATGTGATATAAACAAAACAGTGGATATATTTACTATTGTATTTACAAGGACAAAAACTTCAAGTATATATCAGAAAAGATATGTAATCATTTAAAATGACTCAAAGAGCATGAGATTTTTAAATTTCAGAAATTGGCATGAAGTAGGCAGAAAGTGAGTGACAAGTAGCTATCACCACTATGATTTCTATTCACTTCATTAAAGACAAGCTGCTTCTCTCCACTCATTTTGCAACTCATCAATTGATCTGTTTTTCTGGTATCTGGATATTGCATATTGCTGGATTGTTCTATTTGAGAACAAAGACTTTCATGTGAATAACCAATTGGTGCATTATTCCATAGGTGGTTTTTCACAGACTAGTGAGTCATTGTAAACAACCTCGGTTTTAAAAAATTTTAAATGTTTTGAGATAAGTATGTTCTTTCTTCTCTTTCATCTCTCCAAATTTACCCATGACATCTCGGCTCTTTTTCTTTCTAAATTTTATGTACCATTTGCTTTAATGTTACAGACACACACACATACACACACACACACAAAGAGAGAGAGACATGCACACACATACACATTCACATGAGTATATTTATGTGTCTAAAGATATGAATAAGATGGCTTCAGTCTATATATCCTGTTATAAATAATGTACCAATTGACATCTGATGAGTCTCAAGTTATATAGTAAAAAGTTACTTCATCCATCTAAGAAAGATGTGGATGTGTCACAATGATTAATATGTCAAGCAATATAATCATTAGTTTAGTTATTTTTAAGTATTAATCTGAAAATACTAAATATAGAACTATATCAACACTTTAGATAAGAATTGAATTTACATGCAAGTAGAGAGGAGAGATATATGTATATATGGTCTCATAATTTGTGTTGAAATAATCAAAATAAGTTTTCTACAAAAGAAAAGCATAAAAGAAAAGAAAACATTAAACTCTTATTTATAGCAGTTTCTATATTTAATTAATAATTAAAACCACACATTAAAATTTTAGTGTTAGTTTACCTGAGCTAGAGGAAGCTCAAAGATTCTATACCAAGGGATGGTGATCCTACATAGGATCAACCTAGGCCTAAGGCATGTGGGTGATATCTATATAGAAGTAGGATTAGGACCTGTCCCTGTCATGTAAGTTAATGTTTTGTAACCTATTTTCCATGCTGGGATGCCTTGCCCAGCCTTGATGCTTGGGTAGGGGCTTGGTCCAGGCTTAACTTGATGTGCCAGACTTTGACTCACAGAGGAGGCCTGCCTCTTTCTGAATATAGGGGGAGTGGATTGAGAAGTCATTGAGGTCAAGGCAACAGGGAGAGAGGAGGAGGAGGAAACTGGTTGTTATGTTAAAATAAAAGCTATTAAAATAGAAAAAAATAGTGTGATTTTTTTTAGACACAACTATAATTCAAACTTAGCAATTCTTGTATCATCTCAAATCCTAAGGAAGCATGGCAATGAAACATAATGTAAGCATTTATACTAGCAAATGCCTAAGTAAGTTTTTGACAGACTGGGAAGATTCATATCATGTTACTTGCACTTCAAACATACGAATTTTATGGATGACTATTTTTTTATCAGAAAAGAATATGAAAGTAAAATGTAAATATAACATTAACTGTCATGTCATACTTATTTATTTCTTATTTGATGCAATAATAAATAAGCCAAAATTGCAAAAGAATTATAAAAGTAAAACAAATACAATGTTAGTAACAAGAGTAGAAGAGAATTTAGTTGGCAAAAATTTGTGGTTTATAAAATCAAGAATATTTAGTTTAATAAAAAATAAAACTAATAATAAAGATTTATTATCATATTTATTTATTATTTGTAGTATGAATTATGGTTATATTAAAGAAAACTCACCCAGATATGGGGAAAGGCTGGAATATCAAAGAGAGGTAACAGACCATAGTCAAATCTCACCCAGCTATCTTCCAGCTTCCTCAGCCTCTCTCCTCATTACTTCTACAGAATGAATCTGTCTTTCTATGCCCACCTTAAATACCTTCTTCACCACGTTGTTTCACATCCAGGTTAAAAATAAAGGTGTGGTCTACTACTATTTGGTATTTAGCCTTGAACTTACAGTAACACAAAAAGATCTCTGTCTTTGGAGTTATGAGATTAAAGGTATAGGTCACCACTCCCAGTCTTTTCCCTGCTGGGATTAAAGGTATGAGTTGTGATTCTCTGACACTCCTGGATTGACTGTGGGTGGATATATTATCTGATATTCCAGAATGACTTTATTAAATATGTAACATATTACCCATATACCCTTTGCTGTCTAAAATAAAAATGGTAATAACTAATATAAAGAAAAAATCATATACAATAGGTACAATAATTAAGTACAATATATACAAACAATAATTACATGAGTAATATCCAGTCCATTAACAATCTACAAATTCAAAGCAAACATTCCATTATTTATCATATTTTGGTGAGTCCAAAGGATTATAACTAACTCACTTTCTATCTAACTTGTATTACTAACTAAAAACTAATTTTATGTCTCTCAAACTTCTAAACTTTGACTTCTAAGTAAGTTTCTTTTCTAAAACTGTCACTAGAAAATTATAACTTCTTATCTTCAACTACCTCAGAGATCCAAGAATGAAATAATATTAACTAATTAAACAGCATAGGCGAGCAAGCAACTTTCAAAAAATGTAAAAAAAAAAAAAAAAAGAAAGAAAAAAAAATGAAGCAACTAGCTACCTGTACAGTCACTTAAAATTCTTCTGTATCACTGAAGCATCCATCTTCAGACTTCAGGCCTAAATGTCTGACAGATCTCTCTGTGAAGCAAGATATTCTCAAAGACTTTACAATATTGTCTTGGCAAGGTTTGGCAATTCATTCTTTGTGTGTGTATGTCTTCTGCTTGTCCATTTTTACATCATCCTGTCAGTAGCCAAGGCAAGAGTACTTTCTTCCTCAGTGGTTAACTTTGGTCACAAAGAATGTCAACTCATATGGAAGAGGTTTTTTGCTGTTCATAACCTTCTCTGAAGTACATTGTTGCTGCCAGGATCAGATTCCAATTTTCATAAAATAATCAGTGTTTGAAGAAGACCTGTTCATCTAAAGTATATCTGATCTTGAAAACATATTTAATATGACTATAATTTTATTGTAATGTCTAACTAATAACTTTATATTTCTTTATATCCTAATTAGTTTGTAATAGTAACTTTGATGGACGACCAATTTGTATTACAATGTTAAATGATCTTTATAAGTATAATACCTTCAACAAGCATAGAGATATATGTACAGTAACAAAATTAATCTCAACTTAATATCAGTATACACAATTTGTATATAATATACAAAAAATCCAACCCAGTATAAAATATTTAAACCTAATAATTGCTTTTTAAAAGTATATTGAATAACCTACCCTTATATCCTATCATATCTGTATGTCCTTTTTTTTATTTTTTTAAAACAGGAACCATGCATCTAATCTCCCTTGTTTAGCTTTTTTTAAGCATAACCAATAACAACTTTTAACTAATTACCCTAAACAATGACCATCATCCATAAGCAATTGAAAGACCAAAAACCACCCACCCCAACTCTTGGGAATATGGGTACCATGTTCCTAAATTTACTGTATGCTATATTAGGGTGACAGCACCTTTAGGCAATCCTAAAAAGAAATTTTTTTTTAATTGTAAAGTCCTGAAATAAGTAACTGTTGTCCAGTCTCTGCATAATAGGAAAGTGCACAGCTTGTCTCAAGTCCTGGCTAGAGTTGTCAGTAAAGGTTTTTCATCTTAGCTAGCCAACTCAAAATTGCCCTGAGTAGCTAGTATTCCAAATCTAATCTTTGGTTGGTGTTTGTTAGCCTACAGACTCTGTGAGATAGTCCATGTGAAATCATCATTGTGGGGCCCCATCATCCTTATGGATACTTCAAGTTTGCAATTAGGTATTGTCATGTATCATTGCAGAAAAATGATAAGAGACTAAAACTCAACACAATGTACAAGAAGCTAAATAAAGCCTTTTTCTATAATATTAGGATTCTATATGAACATCAATATTACGACAAAAAAGTATAATACATATATAGGTATATATAATCTCATAGATTTTAATATAAGTATTCACACAAGATTAGCAACAATAGAATAGTCCCTTATTTTTAGTTTTCTTTCTGTCCCATATTAGGTGGTAATTCTGATATGAAACATTATAGATAGCATTTCATTGAACAAATATGCTTGGGTTTAGAGAAGAAAAGAACCATACTACATCTCTTAAAATCAGCTTTAAACATAATTAAACTGGGGTTTCAACTTCTCTTACAAATAAAGATACATAGAGGATAAACAAAGAGATTTTGCCCTCTAAAGTATACTGGTACCAATAGGTCCAATATTCTTTTGCTTGTAAATTTTTCCGGATAACCTCCCTTCTGCTTTAGACATCTAGATGTCCAAAGTTGTTTAACTTCTTGAAGATGGGTATTTCTAGTTTTGTGGGGTTTTTTTGTTTGTTTGTTTGTTTTTTGTAATGATATAAGCAAAACTTGCCCCACCTCTTTAATAAATTGTAATATGGGTGGACAAGCCATCAATTCTTATTTTCACAGAGTTTCCCTTGTTCAAATCAAGCCTTTATTAATTTTGACGGTATCCTTAAAATTTCTTTACCTGTGTAAACAAAAGCAAAACCCCTTCCCCAATGTAGCACATATCCTGGCTTCCATTCTGAGATTAGTACATCCTGAAATAGTCTGTCTGATTTAACTCAGCTCTTTTGTCTATAGTCCAATGCTTTTCAGCAGCTGTTGTTTCTTTCTCATTAGCATTGAGAAAATTCAAAGTTAATAAAGCACTATGTAATCTATCTCTGGGGGTCTTTGTTATTCCTTTCCGTTTATTTAGCATATACTTTAGAGTTCGAATTGATCTCTATATGACTGCTTGCCCTCTAGGATTGTGTGGCATTCCTATTTATTTATTTTGTGCTATTCCTATAATATTTATATTATAATAAGCAAAAAATATTTTATTTTACTATAGTCTTATGCCAGAGTATTGTCAGTCTTTATTTGTACAGGTATTCCTATGATGGCCATAACTTTTAGCAAATGTGTGATTACAGAATCATCCTTTCCTGAACTCAAAGCAGTTGCCCATGGAAATCCTGAAAATGTATCTATTGTGTGATGTACATATAATTTTTCCAAATTCTATAAAAGGAAATGTATGCATCTGACAGATTTCATTTTTATATATTCCATTTGGATTACTCCCAGACCCCAATGGAATTTGGTTACAGAAGGAACAGGTGGGAAATCTTTTTACAATTTCATTGTCATGTTGCCAAGTGACAGAGAAATCTTTTTTTAATTCTTTGTTATTGATGTGGTGTTTTTTTATGTAACTCTGTGGTCATTAGTATATTTCCTATTAATAATTTGTCAGTTTCATCATTACATTTATGTGACCTGGCCTTTACAATTGTAATATTTAACTTTTTGATTTTTTTCTTATACCTCTAGAAATAACCTCTCCCACCCAGGTATCATCACTGTCATAAGACTCCAGATTATTTCACAAATCCAATAAGATAAGATAACTCTAGAAAAGAGTAAGTCAATGGTATATTGTTGAGTTTAAAAAAGACTTAAAATTTAGCCTGAACAACCTGGAAAGGCATTACCTGATGGATGGGAATATAGGTTATAACCAAAGCACTTTTTATAGGTTAATAAATTCACATATATTTCCATTAAAGGCAAATGACTAGCGCTACTGCAGGAATATAAAATATTAGAGGAATTTATTAGGAATTTACTAGAAATATTGGTATGTTACTAAGCCAGATAATTCCTAAGTAACAGCTAACATACATATAACCAGTGGATCCACTATTAAGTTTCTATAACATTGAGCAACACTTAAAAATTGTAATATAAACAAAGATACCAAGAACAAAAACAAAGCCTATGGATCTCTTCTTTTAAAAACAGAGACAATAAGTACATACAGAAATGTTGAAGGTTCTTCACTTTGTTGTACTGAAAATTTAGTAAGGTTTTTAGGTATCACTCCAAAGCATTCCATTCTAAAGTTAACACCTTGGTATTCCTTACTCTGCCAGGAAAGGATGGGGGAGTGTATGGGTGTGAGTCTGAGAGAGGATGGGGAGGAGGGAAGTGAAGGAGAGGGAACAGTGGTAGGTATAGGAAAAAACTTTTTAAATTAAAAAAAAAGTAAATAAATTTCAAAAATAAAAATATAAAAAAAAATCCTAACCATCTAAAGTTAAATACCTCTCTTGTGACCTTCTTCGGCATTGCATACTTAGAAAATATAAATAAATCTGTAAATACATCTACTCTCCTAGCTGCATGTCATTGAGAATCATGGGACTCTCCACATTTGTCCTACCCAAACACTACTGTTATCCAGAATAATTCACAAATTTTTAGAAGACTAAATTGGGTCAATGTTGAATTAAATGACAAGTGCCTTTATCAATCTTCCCTGCTATTATCCCACTAACTTATTAATAACAAGATACATAAAAAACAAATACACATGACAAATGCTAAATAGTAATAATAAATTAGTAATGTGAATAAGAACTCATGAGAAATACATAGTAAATAGTGAAGTTAAATATCATATACAAAAAGAAATGTCAAAATAGGAGTCATGAAGCCAAAACTCTAGAGCCACCAAAAACTGGAACAGCAGGACAACATTCTTCCTCTGAAAGGAATCAAAGTGTTCACACTCTTATTTTAGAGTTAAAGCTTGGAGTACCAAGACTACACATCTACTATAGTCTCCATAGTCTGGTCATTTATCATAATAGCCCTAGAATATAGTTACTACCTGTTAGAACAAAAAGAATAACCACTTAATTTCCTAGTGTACTCCATATTTGTTAGACTGTAGTCAGTGTAAGATTTTAAACTGAACTTAGAAATGTGCAAGGAAATCAACATACACTATTGAGAGTATATTCCACAGGTCCTACTATCTAGCCATTCTATCTGTATATTTCTCTCTGACCATGATTTTCTGAGACATAAAATGGGAGAGCCTTATAATTAGAACAACATCCCCCCAAAAGAAAAAGTACGTGGTTAAAAACAGGGCATGGTAATATTTCAATAATGAATTTTGAAAGCACTCAGAAGCATACCTTACATTAAATGTTTATTTGTTAATTAAAATATGTCTTTATTCCTTCTTGTAATCAATATTGTCATTTCTTTTTAAATAATTAAAAAATATGAGAAATAATTTGACCTAATGTAAAAGCCTTCTAAAGAGTTCTACTTCTACCCATTTATAATATATGCCTTTCAAATGATAGGCAATGGTGGCAGAGCAAAGTTATCTGCTTCTAGTATATTCTAAGCATACCTTAAAGCAGAAGCAGAATTTGATTGACACTTGGTATACTTTGGAATAATAATTAAGTGGAGACATGTATTATCAATTAGTTAAAAGAAATTAATGTAATAGCTTGCAAGGAGCAAAAATAGATAGAATGCTGGTATTCTTAAGATCTTTATCTTAGATAAATTTGAACTCTTTCATTGAAAGAAATGGCACTCATGGCTTGTTACCATATTATCAACTAGAGTGTGTGCTCTTTTGCTTTATGTTAAATTGGTTAAATATTTCCTTAGAGATAATAATATATGTTACATATCACACTTATTTTCATGAGCACTGACTTAACAGAGAATAAATTGGAGGTTTTCAACCTGTGGATAGTGACCCTTTAGAAAGCTGCTATCTCTATAAATATTTACAATTCATTACAGTAGAAAAATTACAGGTATGAGTTAGCAAAGTAATAATTTTATTATTGGTAGTCACCACATCATGAAACTCTGTTAAAGGATTACAGCATTGGGATATTTCAGTTCAAACCTAAGCAAATTTAGTATGTTCATGTGTTTATTATTAAATTTTAACTAAGCCTATCATAAAATGAAGAGTTCAAATTAACCACAAGCTATAACGATACCTTAAATAAATCAAATAGTAAAAAAATGTAATAAAAACTTCCGGAACATTTCAAAATCTCTAAGTTAAAAGATGAAGTACTCCTGATTTACTCTTGTTCATTCCTCAGCTTTGTATCTGCAATAGCACAATTGTGGGGGAAGGCACTGTTTGCCCCAACATTGGTGCTTTTCCTCCTGTTGGTTACCAAGTCCATCCTCAATATAAGGGCTTTTAATTTGTTATACTATATCTTGTTTTGTTGTATTAGTTGTTTGTGTGTTTCTGGTTTGTCTGAAGGGTACCTAAGGGGAAGTAAATCTGTGGAAGAGGGAATGTGGGGAAAACTGTGGGAAGCTGATGCAAAGGAACCTGGTTAAGGTATATTGTATGTTAGAAGAATCAATTTTCTGGAAAAGCAGTCAATGCTCTTTACCAGAAAATGATCTCTCCAATGCCTAAAAATCTTTGAAATGTTTTTATCTATTTATTCTATGTTTCTTTTACATCATGTATCTTGATCCCATTTATTTCCCTATCCCTTTGTATCTATCTGACCCTCAACCCTGCACAAACCCAAAACAAAACAAAATTTAAGAGAAAAGGGGAAAACAAAAACAAAAAATAATAAAATTTATAAAGCAGAAAAACTCACTGTGGACCTCACTTATCCAAGAATAGGCACTGGAGATCCATCAGGAAAAGGAGCTAGGCGTTCCAATGGTAGGCAACTGTCCATTGGCATGGGAAGTGTGTGGAGCTTCAAGGCGTGGGATCAGACTGTGTTCTTGTGCATGGGCTGAGCCCATTCATTACAGAGGAACACCTAACCCAGTCTTCATATTGGGATGAGGAAATCACACTTGTCTGGAGTGGATGTGCCACGCTGAGCTGACCTACCTTGAGACTTCTTGTCCTTTTGCGTGAGTGGATAGGGGATGGGGAGGGGCAAGGCAGAGGCTCACTCGCAGGGATTGGGAGGAGGGTAGAGAAGGGGAACAGGGATTTTAAAAAGACAATTTTTAAATAACAAATAATAAAAGGAAAAAACAATAAGGAGGAAAACTTTAATTTTTTTCTCATGGAAGCTGCAGTGTGACATAATAAGTCAAACCTTGAACCACTTTGTCCATCTACCTTTACTTGCAAGTGTTCCTTACAAACAGTCATATGTCTGGTTTGAGGCCTCTGCTTTCTACCACCCTATAAATGCTGGACCCTCCCTAGAGTTCATCTTGGCTAGTTTATTGTCGCTCTGTTTAATTTCTAACTCCACATGGCTGCTAATAGCCAACTGTTACTCTACTTTCCAAGATCTTATGCCTTTTTCTAGATTCTGCAGGCACCAGACATCCAAATATTATACTGACATATACATATATATATACATATGCAAAACTCCCAAATACATAACAAATTTTAAAAATTAAATAAAAAATTTAATGGCTCTTAAAAGAAAACTATGTATAGAAATGAATTGGAAAACAATGTTTTTAAATTAGTGGGACCATCATCAAGAGAGGAACTATTTAGGATCATACTTAAAGTGAGAAAAATCAATAGTGTATGCTTGAGTGAAATAGTACATTATTTTATATTTTTAATTTATTATTTGACAATTTTATACAGGTATCCAATGTATTTTGAACATATCCATCTCAGTTCTCCACTCCAATTCACCCTTAGACTCTCCAACATGTCCCCTTACTAACTAAACATCCTTTTCTTATTTTTTAAATAACCCATTGATTCCAGTTACTGTTGCCCCATACATTTATTATGAAGATTAAAAGCAGAGTAGATTGCACACCTTTTGACTATGGAAAAATAAAAAAATGCATTAATTCAGGCTTACCAGTTAAATATGGCTACTTCCCAATGTGTACATATTCCAAAAAAATATTATACATAATAAATATTTATAATAGTTCATTTAGGTACTAAATGTATTTTTACCTTAAATTTGTAAATAATTGTATAGATGAGTGTTTAATCAACATCATTTCCTCACCTTCCTCTCTCACCTTCAATATTTCTCATGCCTCTCAATTCCTCTAACAAGATCTCTGTGAAAACCTCAGGACCTGACATAATTCACACTGACTTCTTATCACTGTTCTAGATCACATAAATACTTGCAGATTGAGAGGAGTCAGTTCCATCAGTACAAGAAGTTAAAATCAATTTCCTCCCAGAGATCAGGTTTAATAAGTTCATGCACTACATGAGGTCCTTTATACCACCATCCTGTCTAAAATGTCAGCAACTGACCAATGCAAGCTTTACTCAGTTTTCTCATTGGCAATGGGCTAAGTGCAATTGTTGTCTCATTACTGTGACCCAAGGCTTGACAAGAGAATCTTAAGGAGGAAGGACTCATTTTTTTTTTTTCCAGTTCTAAAGGATGCAGTCCTTGAAGATGGCCAAGAGTGGCAGTGCATTCTTGAGATGGATGTGCATATTGTTCCCTCAGTCTGGACACAGAGGGAGTGGCTTGTATGTGCTCAGTTTTCTTACTCTTATTTGTTCATTCTGAGATGATCCCAGCCATGGATTGGTATCCCCTACCTTTAGGTTGGATCTCCCATTCTCAATAAAGCTAGTAGAGATAATTTCTCACAGATGTGTCATGGTAATTTTAAGTTGTACCAATATTTCAATTAGGATTAACCCTAATCCTAACCATCACTCTGCTGGCCGAAACGCTGTAGCACAGTCACATTGTTTGATATCCTTAAGCCACTCTATAAAGTTTATCCCCTAGAAAATCATTTACATACAGCCATTACTTCAGTTCAGGTGCAATGATGACATTTGGTTAGCAGGTGTCTCAGTAGTGTTCAATGCTCTTTTCACCAGCAATATGGTGGATACAGGGACTCTCACCAGCACCAGGCTACCTACAGACCCTATGCAGTCATAAGGGGCCTCAGCAGGCAGAATACAACCCTTAGAAAAAGCAAAATCTCACAAATTAAGACAGGATGGCAATCAGAAGGTTTTTGGTGGCACCTGCTGCAGACGCGTGTGCAGAGGAATTTACACTCGCCTGGTCCCAGCTCAGTCACAGACAGTGACAGTGCTTGTGTAGAGGCAGGGCAAGACCTCGCTCTGGTTTGTGCACCAGTGGTGTGGGGCAAGATTGCACTTGTGCTTGTGCCATGTGCTCAAAGTACAGAAGTTGTGGCAGCTAAGAGGCAGAGACTATGAGCCTCTGCTCAGTGCGGAGAAAAAGGGGCACAAAGGGGCAACTCTTGGCTCAGCTGGCGTGGCAGGGGATCACCCATTGCTCTGCTGGCTGGCTGGAGAGTGAGCAGTGGAGCCCAGTATGAAGGAAGGTCAGGCCATTGAGGGAGGGAGCTTTCAGCCCACACACCAGAGTACAGGTTCCCAAAGCTGAACACTCTGCCTGTCCTCTGCTTTCTAACAGTGTTCAAAACACAAATAGACCCCCTACACCCGTGGGCAGAGGCCCTACGTTGGATCACCAGATGTCGGCGGAACTTCTTTTAAATAAGCCAATCCAAACTTAATATTTATTAAAATATATGCCAACACTCACTATACAGGTTACAGCGTAGGTAGATGCCTGATAGACTGGATTATCCACAATATGGACAATTGATGCCTATGGATGCCAAACTGGTCTCTCCAGCAGTCTGGAACCAGGAAACAGGGCCTTCCAAGATTCCAGCAGCCCCTTATGAATGGGGTTGGCCACGCCCCCTTCCAGAGTCCAGGAACCTGAATAGGCATCTTTGGACCTTATCAGCTGACACCTGAATACCACCACAGATGTATAATGAATGAATAAATTTAATTAAAATAATAATGCAATAATCAATTTCAATAAAAAGAAGGAAAACTATAAAATACTTAAAAATGAAAGTACATGATTTGAAGTACAAAATCTTAACTAGCATGTAAAGTTAAAGATAAAAAATTATTTTACACTTTTATTTAGCCTCTATGCCTGTGGTGAAGTATTATATGACTTCTAATATAGAACACTTGAATTCCAAACTACACATTAACACATATTATAAAATTATGAAAAATTTGTTTTTTGTTATTAATTTAGACAGTGAGTATTTATTATTAATTTTTAAATGTAATAGATATTAAATGTTTTGTCTTTTGCTATCCAGCATGTTCAAGAAAAGCAAAAATGAAGGAAGTATAATTATGAGCACAAAAATTTTCAATTCAGAATAATACCTGATTTATTATAATCTTTTAATGAATAAACAAAGGTACATGAGCCAAAAGTCACCCTGAACGTCATTTCTTGTTCTTTCTCACTTCATTCATGCTGGCTACAAATCAGTATGTGAGATTCCTGTGCAGACAGCTGGCTAGTAAAAGTGATGATGGGTTCCAGCTGTGCTGAGAGCAAGGGGATTAAAGGATAGTAAAAGCAAATCTCCTTCCTCTGTCAAAATATTTAAAACTAATGTTCTCATGATCTACTCTTACATACATCAGCAACACTGGAGCACACACTGGTATCTTGGTCAGGTCTACTCGGAGAATAGTAGGTACACCAACAAAATGAAATTAAATATCTCAACAACTAGGAGGAATGTATATTTAAAATGTACTAATTTCTAATATACTATGATGAGAGAAAGTTAAAAATATTAATAATTGCCCTATTTTCTTTATTTAATGCAAACTAATATAGTATTTATTTTTTGAAAGAGTGTAATGCTCAACTGGGCATTATTGTGCTAGCCTATAATCCCTGTCATTGTGTAACTCTAACCAAAGAAGTAAAATATCTGCATGACAAGAACTTTAAATTACTGAAGAAAAAAATTGAAGAAGATATCAGAAAATGGAAAAATCTCCCATGCTCTTAAACAGGTAGGATCAACATAATATAATAAATATGGCTATTTTAAATAAAGCGATGTACATATTCATTGCAAACCAATCAAAATTTCCAAATAATTATTCACAGAACTAAAAGGAATAATATTCTTCATAATATGGGAAAACAAACAGGGTACCAAAAACAATACTGAGAAATGAAGAAACTTCTGTAGGCTTCACTTTTGCTGACTTCAATATCTACTATTGAACTGTATTAATAAATAAAGCTTGCTACTAGCATATAAACAGACTTGTTGAACACATGACAATAAATTGAAGACACTTTCATTAATCCATAGACTTATGAATACCTAATTTTGACATAACCCAAGTATCAATGGGGGAAAAAGCATTTTCAACAGATGGTTCTGGCATAACTGGATGGTGGCATGTAGCTGAACACAAATAGATCTACATCTATCATCTGCGTAAAACAATTCACAACCCTAGAGAAACATGTAACAAGGGAGACTATAGAGAGACTAGACACCCATATATCCCCTTGGAAGGGGAAATAGGTAAAATCCCTAGGTAAACTGGGAGGGGGATAAGGGGAGGTGAGAAAAAAAACATGAGAGACAATGATGGTAGACTTGGGGGACGAACAGATAGGAAGAACGAACAAAATAGATATATTGACACAGGAAACTATTTTGGGATTATGGAGAACCCTGTTTCTAGGGAAACTCCTAGGAATCCACAAGGATGAGCCCAGTTAATTTATAATATAAAATATAAAATTTTTATATAACAACAAACACTGTTAACACTATTGGCAATATTGTGTATCTTCTTTATATTTATGGGTAAGGCTTTGACAATAAGATATTATGCTCTAAAATGTAATTTTACTAATCTATAACTAATATATACTCAAAAATGAAAAAAGATTACATCAAATTCTACATTATAAATAATATACTTAAGATAACTATATCATCAAATTCCAATTCCATTGTTGAGTTTATATACATGAGATAAAAAAATTTTAAGACAATTTTTAAAGTGATTTTCTTTGTAATTTTAATATGAATTGTTAAACTATTGAACTTGAGTACATTTAATTTCACTTATATTTTCATTAGTTTGTTTTTAAAGATGATACTTGTAGAAAATACGTCAGTAGAAGAGTGATTAGCTTAAATAAGTCTATATTTAAGAAAGGCTCTTTGTAAGAGAAATAAATCTTTGTATTATAGAATTAAGCAATGTGAAAACAATTAGGGATACTGCTTTTATAAATTAAGCACATGAGATCATTAATATAAAAAATAATGTGCTTATAAAAATAAAAGATAAAATTTAAAAGTACCTGGACTGTCACTAAGGTTTGGCTAAGAGTATTAGGGGCAGGATACAAGGAGAGGTATATCCTTATCAGATTGCATTAAGCAGTTAAAATCCTAGTTGCCATACAGTCTTCACTTGGCCGGACCAGTAGGATAAAAAGGCACTGTTTCTAAAAGTTTGGATGTGTTTTACCTGTGTGAAAATGTTACTGTTGCTAGGTAGATGGAAAATAGGACTTCCAGCTTTCTGATTATCACATCTAAACTACTTCAGATAATTTGTATCCAGACAATGTTATACTTAAATTTCTTTGTATTATTATTATTAAAAATGTTATTTTTATCTATGTATACCCTGCCCCCTCCCTTCCCTCCTCCCAATCCTTCCTAATCAGCCTTCAGCCTTGCCCCTCACCCACCTATTCCCTTACTCTAAAGGGCAAGAGGTACCAAACTAGGTCAGCTCAGCTTGGCACACCCATTCCAGACAAGTCTGATTTTCTCTTCCCAAAGTCAAGGCTGGATTAGGTGTTCCCCTGCAGGGAATGGGCTCCAAGGTGCCAACTCATGCACAGGAACACAGTCTGATCCCATCGATGCTCTTCATACTGCTCATGCCAATAGACAGTTGCCTACCCTTGGATGGCCTAGCTCCTTTCCCAATGGATCTCCAATGGCTGTTCTTGATTCAGTGATCTCCCCCACAGCTCCAGCTAGTCATCACTGTGAGAATTTTACTAATAGTCCCTACCCCCCTTCTCATACAGACTCTCCTTCCCTGCTTTCAGCTGGACCAGGAGTTTTGCCCAAAGCTCCAAAGCTCAGCCATGGATCTCTACCTCCACCTTTAGTCTTTGTTTGATGTAGGTTCTGTGATGACACTTAGGGTGGTTATTCATTTGATTATAGGGAAAGTCCTATTTAGGTACCCTTAGCCATCAGAGAAATGCAAATAAAAATAGCTTTGAGATATCACATTATACCGACAGAATGGCTAAGATCAAAAGAAAAGGTGACAGCCTATGCTAGAGAGAATGCAGAACAAAGGGAATACTCCTCAATTGCTGGTTGGAGTGAAAACTTGAACAGCCACAATGGAATGTAGTACGGTGGTTTCTCAGAAAACTGGGAATCAATCTCCTCCAGGAGATGAACCCTAAGATGAACATTTGTACCCCAAAGGCATTAGCTCAATTATGTTCATAGCAGTATTATTCATAATAGCAAGAACCTGGAAACAACCAAGATTATTACAGTGAGGTTTTTTGGTCCAGGGTGGCCAAAGGCCCAGACCTACAGTCCTGCCATGTCAGACCCCTTAACTACCTGCCACTGCTGCCAGGCCCCCAGAAATGACTCAGATGCTCATATTAAGTTCATTATGTTTGGCCTATGGCTCAGGCACATTGCTAGCTTGCTCTTACATCTTAACTCAACCTGTTTCCATTAATTTGTCTGTCACGTAGCCTATGTCTCACCTCTGTTCTTTACATGTTGCTCCCTTGGGCTTCTGACTCAGTCTGCCTGACTCCACCCTGCTTCTTCTACCTATGTTCTGATTTCTCCTCCTACTTTTTCTATGGTGCCTGTCACGGGCCAAAGCAGCTCCTTTATTTAAAGGTTGATATTCACAGCAGACAGAAAGACATTCCCACATCACAAGATGCCCCTCAACTGAAGACTGGATTAACAACCTGTGGTACATCTACACAATGGAGTATTACTCAGCACAATAAAAAAAAATCATCCTAAAATTTTCAGGCAAATGAATGAGTTTGGAGAACATCCTCTTGAGCAACTTATCAGAAGCTCAGAAAGACAGGCATGGGATGCACTCACTTATAAGTGGATTTTAGACAAAAAGCAAGGAATACACAAGCTTCAAACCACAACCCCTGAACAGCTTTTGATCTGACAGAATTTAAGAGAAATAATCAGAGATTTCTCTAAGAAGAGAAAATAGAGATCACCTTAGCAAGTTGGGGTCACAACAGGTTGCAACCAAGAAGAGTTGGGAACAAATACTGAAAGAAGGAGATGGTTGAGTGAGAGGAGCAAAGAGGGAGATAGAAAGAGATAGATATGTCAATAGAGGAAGCTTAAATTTCAAATATTATCAAGTGTCTAATGTTTGCAGTGTGGTTGTTTACTTTCTTTTGAGAATTTTTGATTTGTTTTGTGTTTTTTCACTTATAACTGGAGTTCCATTAAGAAGACTGGAAAAGATGTGGTGTCCTCAGTATAAAATAGTGTTGTGATTTTCTTACATTGGCATGTATCATATATTCTTTATAAAAATTTTTAGTATATATTATACATAAATGTTTTTATTATGGTATTTGGTGTGCAGCTGTGTTTTTAATATTTTAACCTACTAGTTATCTCCTATTATCCTTGCACTCCAAATGACTCCCTTTCCCCACTAGCTCTTATTTTTAGTTTCTTTTTATGGCTCAATTAATTTAATTAAGGTATCTTAAATTAAATTAAAAGGTAGAGTGTTTATAGAGTTAAAGAAAAGTTCTATCCCTCCAACTATTACTACCAATAGCTTATTGGGAAGGGTAGAAACATTATAAAACTTGCCCATTAGCTATGAATTGAGAGTAGTAAATCTTGATATTGAAATAATTTATGGACTTTATATAACTTTTCTACTTATATGTTATGAAATACACTCTATCATTATTATTATGGCTCCCTATGTCTGTCAATTTCCTTTTCCAGCTGGTACAAGAGGATAAATCCTTCTTAATCTAATGAATGACAACCCTAGACTCCCATTTAACAGAAGTTAAAATATTCTGTGTTTTCAATGCACAGAATCTATATATAACTAAATATGTAAAAAACATGCATACCTGTGCATCTCTATAGGCACATATACTTAAATGACTGGTGACAAGAAAAAGAACTGAGATTAGTGAAGATTAAGAGAAATGAAGAATGGAGACGACAGAGTAGAAAGAAGTACTACTACAAGAAATAGTAGTGTGTGTGTGTGTGTGTGTGTGTGTGTGTGTGTGTGTCATAGTGTATGTTACCTAAAATGATAAAAATAAAGTAATGGTTAAATAACACAAAGAATCCCCACTTAGTTTCTAAGCCACATGAGAAACCAGCATCTCAGTTATATTACCATAGTTTAGTTGAATCTTCCATTACAATATATAAGAAGACGTACACTGGATAAGATTTATATACATAAATCATGGGAAAGGTAATATTTCACCTGTTTATATAATTCCACATGTAGTGTGACCAGCTTTATAAACAGAGATTCTGATTTCAATGGGATTTTCATTGTCATAGAGCACCCCTTGGCCAAAAGAAATTTGGTGAAAAGTGGAGGAATAAAATTTACTTTATTTTATAATTTGTAGTACATTAAACAGAGAAATCAGAGCACGAATTGATGGCAGGAACCTGGGGATGTACATTTTTGCAGAGGCAACAGAGGACTTTTGTCTTCTGGATTACATCCTTGTATTTCTGTTTGTCTTACTATACAGCACAGAGACTCCTCAGGATTACCATCACCAACAGTGTTTTATTTTCTTCCACATCAGAGCCTATCATGTAATACCCAAGAGGCTTGTCCACAGACCATCGATAGGCTACATTTTCTCATTTGATGTTCCCTATTTTCTAAATCACTCCAGCTTGTGTCAGGTTGACATAAAACAAGCCAGAACACATGGTAGAGGTGAGTATGAGAGTAATTCAAATAATCATCAAAATTTCTATTATTTTAGGTGTAATTATGAAATCATTTACTAATATTTGAGCATAATTAACATTATAAAATATGTATTTGATCTTGAAAATGAAAATTTTAATATTTTCTTCCACTTCTTTTAATATTTCTGAGCAACATTGTAGTAGAAAATAGCAACTTTAATCTTCTTTAAAATAGGTATAAAGGAGGTTTAAATTTGTTATGAAATAATGTTTCTAATATAATACATTTTTTAAAACAGTGCATTGTATTTTAATATCACAATGTGTCAATGAAAATTTAAATATAAATAAACATATTATCCTTTTTGAACTACAAACAACTAAATATGCTGACAGAGGAAAAATTAGAGTTCTTCAGGGTAGAGTTCTTAAATTTCCATTACAAACTGATCAGCCCAGAAACCATGTACATATTAGAAAAATGGTACTGATAAAAGAAGTTGAATTTAAAAATGGAGAAATATTTCTATGTGTGTAAACAAGTAAAAGTAGAAGCCAGAGAGAGAGAGTGAGAGAGAGAGAGAGAGAGAGAGAGAGAGAGAGAGAGAGAGAGAAGTGTATGTATAAGAAGAGTTGGAGAAAACATAAGGAAATGAAATTTTATTTTAATTTCAGGAAATAAAACAAACTTTATATTTTAGTTCATTTTTTTTAATAATTATAAATCATTATTTTTGAATTTTTAAGTGTTACACCTCAGACAGCCTTTTCTTCAAACATAGTGTGTACCTTATTTTATCTTTCTTCTGCTCATATTTTCATTAGAGGAAACTGTAGTATGATTTTATACCTCTGACTTCAATTCTACCACAGACTCATTAAGAGGAGACATGTAAGATATCAACAGGATCAGATCAAACCCACACTTTTAGAAACTCAATGCTCAAGCAAAACCTAAAATTACAAAATTCTGTAAAATTACTCACTGTTTTGATTAACTTATACAACTAATTAAAGCTGTACCATAGAGCAAATCTTATAGTATTTAAGATAAGAATCCAAAGAAACCTAATATATGTAAACTTCCTAGATTAAAGTTGATAGTAATAAGGGCTCTTTATAATAGGAGCTATTCAGTCTCAACTGGCCATCAATTATAATTGGGTAACGAATCCTCTAATTTGGCTGGGTTGCATTTAACTTAGTTTTTAGCCCAGGGAGGGTCCTACAGAAATTCCCCATACAACTCAGGCAGTTTCTGAGTCAAATTGTTGATTACAAACAGTAGGCTCCATTTCCAAGGACAAAGCCACACACACACACACAATTTGGAGAAGTTGAAATGAAGCCTTCATACTTACTTTCTTCTTTCTCTGCTTGAAAAATATTCTGGAGCTATGATGGCTCAGACCTTGAGTAGGCACCCAACAAATGTCTAAGTCTCATTCCACAGAAAAGAACCTAAACCCAACACTACTAGAATAATCAAGAAACAGATACTAGGTATTCAGAAACCTAGGCAGAAACCAAATAATGTTTGTAAAAAATCAGTAAAGTGATTCCTCATGGTATTCTGCTATAGATCAATGCCTTATCCAATCATTACCACATAGTCCTCCCCCAACAGTAGATGGGAACAAATGCAGAGACTCTCCATCTGATGTTATTTGGAGAGAAGAGTATAGGTTGGAGGTCTTCATCAGATCCCTCCCCTCAGAGCTCAGTGAATCCTGAAAAAAAAAAAAAGAGGAGGGAGAAGGAGTGTAAGAGGAGCCATATGTGATATATTATACCAGGAAAACAAAGACCCTCTGAGTTAACTAAGCAAGGTGAATGCACAGAACTCATATGAGGTCTCTGAATTAAGCCACAATCACAGTGTCTATATGGGTCTGCAGTATATGTAATTGCATATATTTATAATTATACAGTTTTATTTTAGTATCTTTACTGTGAGAATGAGTGAATCTCTGACTCTGCTTGTGCTTGTGACTTTTTTCTCATGTTGAGTCTCTGTGTCCAATATTGATTTGATAGTTTTTGCTTTATCTTATTATAATTTATTTTCTTATTATTAGCTGTTATTTCCTAGACACCTGTTATTTTTGGAACTATGAGAAGTAGGGGGATGGAACACTACAATCAGGATATATTGTATGAAAAGAAAATCTAGTCTCAATATTTTAACAAAAGAAATCAAGATATGATGGATATATTTAATTTTCTCATTATAAAACATTCAATGGAAAAACCTGTTCAGTGCATATTATGAAGAGAAAAGCAAATGAGTGTGAAGCAGTACATCAAAGCCAATTCACTAGTAACTGATGAGTTTCTATGTTTAGACTATGAGTATTACATTTAAACATATATCTGCTGTGTTAAAACATTGTATTGTACATAGTATTTTAGATGAAATATTTCTGAACATAGATATATCAATGGCACACAATAAATTGAAATTGTACAATATTAATTATATTTATATAAATTGAATTCCTCATATTTCATGGAAAGTTTAGGAGGGAGAAGACATATCTAATATTTTTCAATTTAGAGTTATAAAAATTGAAACACATGGCATATAAAGGAGGCAAGTGACTCTTGGTCTTATGTTCATGGGAAGATAAATATTTCAGACACTGTCCCCTATTGTTTGATATGCATTTTTATCATTAGCTCAAATCACCCTGATTGCAGCTTTTTCGCAGAACTAGTCCTTCACTCATTGCTCTTTATTTACCATATTAAAACCATCACTGACACTGCAGTTATATCTTTTCATGCAAAATGGCTGAAATTCTGTAAGATGTACTGAAATTTTAAAATTCAAGCCTGGAACAGACATAATAAAATCAAATCCTTATCATAAATCTAATTGGAAACCCTAACATTAAAAAATATTAGAGTATATGTACAATTAAGAGAAGCTATGAAGATAATCATGAACGTATGGGTTTAGTGACCAGGACTTGGTCTCTTCTTTATGTAGATCAAGTTTGCGTTAAACTTACTATGTATCCCAAACTGGTTTCCAGCTTGCAAATTTCTTACCTCTGTATTCCATTTGTGTGTATTCCATAGTAATTGTATTTTTTCTTTATAACTTGCATTCACAGCCACAAAACAAAACATTCATATATGTTTATGACTTTAAGTATTTTATCATGACTCATTTAGAAAATGAAGTCATTACTACTTAACAATAGACACACAGATTATTTTACTAAAATAGTTAGGGCCCTTAGTCAAATTGGTCATTGAATCCATGTTTTGTTTTGTTTATAGTACCAAGGCATTGATATTGAGTTTAGAAGATATCTAGACTGTTAATTCTCTTGTTAGAAATATTATAGAATTTCCTAATACATTCTTTATAGAAAACATGCAAGTAATCCTGTTTGCATTATTCCCAGATCTTATTCAAACATGTTATCTTTCTCTATTTCCACCCATTTTTAAGTATTACATTGGTATTAATTATAAGACAAAATACATTAAGAGAAAAGTATAATTTCTAAGGAACTTTTGGAATTACCTTTTATGTTTGTCATAAAATGTAAACCCGACAGAATCCATTGGACCACAGTTCTATCCATTTTTTCCAGTCCATGCTGCCTGTTCTCAGAAATGCACATTAAGATGTGTAATTTCTTGGTTTCTTACTGTCAGCTAGTATACTAAATTTTGTTATATATATACATTAATATACATTAATTCATCTAGCTATAGGTCATATAAGACAATTTTCTCTCAGATGAACAAGCTTTTGGCTATTCTGTTTAATATATTACATCTTTGCATTTATTTAATTGAAATTATCATATTGTGTAAATGAATGAGGGTTATCATGAAAATTAAATGTTATGTTGTAACTAATTCATTCTGAAATAATTTAACTGTCATCGGTTTTTGCACTAATTGCTTTACAGGATTAATGAATTTACATAATTATTTGAGTCTCATTACTTGGCTGAGTGTAGAGGCAAAAAGCAGGCTAATAAAGTAGCTGAAGAACATTTGGCAGAAAGTATGTGGAGGAAGGAAACTTTCCTACAGCCTCAGATTTACTTTGTGTATAAGGGCTGATTCTCTCTCTTTCTTTCTTTATCTCTCTTGCTCACTTCCTCTCAATCTAGTCTCACTTTCTTTTATAGCACTTTGAAAAGAACACACATTGAAATAAAATAAAGCCACATATAGAACATATTTGCTTTTGTAAATGTAAATTGCCAACAATAATTAAGTAGAATATCCCAGAACTTGGAAAGCTAGTTCCAGAAAGAATGAACAAGTTGCAATGCTGAAATGAAAAATAGTAGATATTGAAGAACAGCAAAAAAATATCACTGTGCTAGATGAAGATGAAAATGGGGAGTGCCTACTTGATAACAGCCACCAAGTGAGGGCATAAATCATTTGATTCTTTTATGACACATTATACATTCTGAATCCTATCCCAGTTAAAGTATCAGGCTATTGAACTTTGTCAACAAGAAACTACTTTATTTCAGTTCACCACTATAAAAATGTCTTTTGCTTTTTAAATGTTTACATGAATCAAGGGAAGGTTAGACATAGGGAAATTTTTTTGGAGGTACAATGTCTTAAGTTGAAAGACCATCCTGTGGGTTGATAGTAGCAGAAGATATATGACAAAATATTACTACAATTTATTTTTATTTAAAAATTTAGAATCAATAATAATTGTCTTGATATGTTATATATTTAATAAAATCATTCTGAAATATTAGAGAATAGATCCACGCACAGTCAATCCATGCACGGTCAATCCAGGAGGGTCAGAGAGTGGTAACTCAAGCCTTTAATCCCAGCAGAGGAAAGACCAGGAGTGGTGGTCTTCTCCTGACACAGAGTGGTGACCTATGCCTTTAATCTCATAACTCCAGAGACAGAGATCAGTTTGTGTTTCTATGAGTTCAAGTCCAAATACCAGTAGCCCAGAACTTTAATTTTAACCTGGATGTGAAAGAACTTGGAAAAGAAGGTACTTAAGAAAGGCATAGGAAGACAGATTAATTCTGTAGAAGCAACAAAGAGTGGGGCTGAGGAAGCTGGGAGACAGCTCGGTGAGATTCGACTGTGGGGTTTCCTCTCTTTGATATTTCAGCCTTTCTGTGATAACTGGCTGAGTTTCCTTTAATATAACCAGAATTTGTGCTACACTTGGTGTCCAACTTTGGGGCATGAATTTCCCCACCACCGCCCCAAAAGTCACTTGCCTGCCAGCGTAACATGTGCCCAGAGAGGTAATTACTGGCTGGCTAGACTTTCTGTTCTGAGTCAGCCTCTAGTCTTAAGGAGATCAGCCACATGTGTTTCCCTTTCACTTTTATGTGAGTAAGATTTTCAGACAATGGCCTCTTTCTCCTGCTGGGTTGTTTTCTCTTTTTGGACCCCTCCTTGGGCTGTTACCACACTAGGTAGCTGCCCCAGTTCACATCATTTGAATTGTCACTGACAACTACATTGGTTAGTAAATTGGATTCTTTTTAAAAAAGGGAACTCATTTAAGGCAATGGAGGGTGTTTGGTTTTTCTGTGATCTTACTCTAGATGATTTGATATTGGAACCAGTAAAGGAAGAGATAAAATAGATGGGACTATCCTTATAATGTTCATCATATTTTTTATTAAGAATATTATTTGTTTGTTTACTTCTGCTGTATTATTCAAAATGGCAATTAATGTAAGTGTTAAAAACAAAATCTTTAGAGAAGCCTGTTAAGAGAGAACAAAATATATTCAAACCCAAAGAGAGGGATATAAGAAACTAATTTCAGCAATATCTTCTAAGATTACACAAAACAGACTAAGGTTATCAAATAGCCATCATTAATTTATCAGTAACCTTAAAGAAATTGCAAAATGATAAAAAAAAAAAATGTTCAAAAGTTACTTGGTCTCCAGTACAAATGTTAGTGCTAAGAAGAGTCAAGGAAGCAATCATTATATATGGTATGCACCCACCGTTTGTAAAATAAATGCTAAATTATTGGTAATCATGTAACTGTATCACCCCTAAGGACTATGTTAATGCTGCTTTGGAGGCTGGGCCACTTTTACAGTAGAAAACATGGTGGAAGGATGAGGCTAAAACAATATAACAAAGAAGCAGAACCAGAGGCATAGGAAGTCTCTCAAGACTAAATTCTTGGGGAAAGAGATTTTGCTGATATGAAAAGGTAAACATTATATGATGAGCATACCCTGGTTTTAGGCCACATGACAGCATTAAATGCAAGAGAATAGATAGATAAGATAGAAAAGAAAACTGGATCCTTCACAAAAGCTATTCAAAGCCCAAAAGAAACTTTTATAGAGATTAACTGCAGTGGTAAACAAAATGGTACCAGATTCAGAAGCTAGGAGAATAATAATTAAATTACTGGCTTTTGAAAATGCTAATTCACAATGTAAAATAATATTTAGACTGTTTAAAGCAAAGTCAAACACTTGGAGAATTGCATTCATGAGTTAATTAAGCTGGAGCCTTATGACTGTAATGATACCTGGGTATGGGAAATTATTTCTAGAGGTATAAGAAAAAGCCAAAATGTCAAATATTACCTTGTGGAAGGCAAGATCACATAAAAAGAGATTGTAAACAAGGCATTTCTAGAAACAATGCCTTTGTTAGAAACAAACTAAAGAGAACATTCCTCCCTTCTGGAGTGTGCAGAAGGTGTGGTAAATGGAGGCACTGGACTGGGTGCAGGTCAACAAGGAAAAGATAAGATAACAGGAAATACACCAAATTCATTTCAATCTTACCCTGAAACTGTAGAAGAAACACCTTCACAGAACAATTAGAGAAATTAAAGCCTATTCTAAAATGGTATACTACACAGAATTATAGAAAATATATAAAAAAAGAAAAACTCAGGAAAAATTATAAAGCAAATATTTTGGCAAGCTTCTACTAATGAACAAAGGCCAAAGTTAGAAGTATGAAGAAATGAAATTATAATTGAAGGTTTACTGGACTCAGAGGTAGATGTAACAATAATTTCTGCAGAGTTTTAGCATCTAAATTGACCCCTTCAGAAGGTAAATGTTCAATGTTTGGGAACGGGGTCACTATCTCAGGTAGAACAGAATGCAAGATGGCTTGAGTACATAGGACCATTAGGACACAGAGAAAAATTAAAGCCATATGTAGATATCATTGCTATAATTTATGGGGATGAGATTTACTATAGCAATGGAATATACAGCTTGACATTCCTCCAAACTCAGAAATGATCTACAAGCTAAAATATACTTCTGGAAAGATCATTAAAAGATATTATAAGACAGTTACAGATCATTCAGGTTGCACAGAAACAAGGCACAACAGCTACTTGTCTTTAAAAGACAACCAAAATGCTAACTTTAAAATGACTGACAGATAAGCTTGTATTGGGTCATCAATGGCCTTTAAAAATGAGAAATTGCAGCCCTTAGAGCAGCTGGTACAGTAGTAGTTAAATGTTAAGCATATAGAAGAAACAACTGGCTTTGGAATTTTCCTATGTTTGTTATTAAAAAGAAATCTGAAAAAAATAGAGAATGGTAACAGATCTAATGACAATAATGACGGTGATCTAACTAATGGGCTCTCTACAGTCTAGAATTCCTTTGCTTTCTTTGTTACCTAAAGAGTGGCCTATTATAGTCATTGATTAAAAAACAGTTTCTTTACGATAATTCTATTTGAACAAGACAAAGATAAATTTGCCTTTACAGTGCCCACTTATTCTCAGCCTGTAAAGAGATACCAGTGGAGGGTCCTCCTTTAAGGAGTGATAAATAGTACCACTTTGTGACAGTACTTTGTGCAAAAGCCAGTAGAACAAGTATGTAACATATTCTCACAATCTATAATTTATCATTACATGGACAACATCTTGTTGGCTGATTTAAATAGTTATATTAGAAAAAAAAGTTTGAAGAAGTGAAAAAAAAAAATGTCTGCATGGGGATTACAAATTGCCCCTGAAAAAAATACAAACAATAGAATCCATTAATTATTTAGTTGAAAAATTAGACTGCAAAGGGTACAAATCAAGAATAATAGATTAAGGAGATTTATTTATTTTCAAAGACATCTATAAGGCATTGCCAATTTATGACCCATCATTGGATTAAGAAATGATAAACTGGACACTTTGTACAAAACCTTAAATGGTGAGAAGGACTTAAATAGTCCAAGAGAATTATCACCTAGGGCTGTGAGAGAATTGGCTTTGGTGGAAAATAAATTACAGTGTGTACATGTGGATCCAGATCTTAATTGCATCCTAGTTATCTTTCCCTATAAGCATTTTTCTACAGGGATTTTAATGCAAAGGGAAAATGTTATAAGAGAATGCATATTTCTACTACATGAACTGAGTAGAAATGAAAGACATATGTAGAAATGATTTCTGAATTGAATTTTAAAGGAAAATTATGATTTTGTCAATTGACAGGAATGGACCCTGCAGAAATTGTACATTTAACTAATGAAGAAGTTGACCAATTATGGGTAGAAAGTGAACCTTGACAAAGAGCCTGCAGTAATATTTTGGGATATATTAATAACAAATATGATCAAAGCAAAAGAATTGAATTTCTAAAGAAAACCAATTGGATTCTTCTTTATGTTGTACAAGATAAACCTATTTCTTGAGCCCCTACGTGTTATAGCAACACAAACAAATCAGGAAAGGCAATTTATAAATCAGAAAAATATAAGTAAAGTAGCTCAAAGCCCTTATAATCCTTTTCAAAAGTCAGAATTATATGCTATCATGATGATATTAATGGATTTTATTGAACCTCTTAAAATAGTCACTGACTCAGTATGCAGAAATAGTTGTTTTACACATTGATACACAATTTGAACCAGAGAAACTTCTTAAAAATGAGAATTGATGGCTCATCTACCCATATTATAACTCTTTAAGTTGTAAGAAAAAAAAAAGAATTGGAGCAGGTTTTTGCATTTATCTTTACAGAAAACTAGAAATACTTATCATCAAGAAATAAAAGGCCTTGGACATCTAGATGCATAAAGCAGAAAGAAGGCTATACAGAAAAAATACAAGTAAAACAGTATCAGGCATATTGGTACCAGTATACTCTATAGGATAAATTAAACTCCATATTACTTCATTTGTAAGTTCAAGTCCCAGTTTAATTACAATTTAAAGCTAGATTTAGAGTTGGGATGTGAATTCTCCTTCTCTAAACTCAAGCATATTTCTTAAAGATAAATGCAAAATCTATGTATTATATCAGAAGAGCCACCTGATATTGGGCAAAAGAATAACGAAAATTAAGAGACTATTCTATTGTTACTAATCCCATGCTGAGTAAATACTTATATATTTAGTTTCCTGTATATTCTGTTGGGTTTTAGTCTCTTATCAGTTATGTACAATGATCAATGATAATGCCTAACTTCAAACTTGAAGTATCCAAAGAGAAGATGGGGCCACACAACAACGATTTAACATGGACTATGACCAAGTTACTAGGCTGGCAACCACCAACCAAAGATCAGATTCAGACTTCAAACTTCTCAGGACAGTTTTGAGGCAGCTCACTGAAATGAACCAGCTTCACAGACTACTAGAGCCACGACTTGAGATAAGGCATGCACTTTCCTGTTACACAGAGACTGGACAAAAAATGATACAGCAACTTATTTCAGGACTTGACAATTAACAAAACTGTCTTTTCAGGATCCCTTAAATTCTTTCACCCCCAGACAGCAGGAAGTAAACTTAATAACACAGTTCCCACATTTATGAGATTTGGGGTGGGTGTATTTGGTCTTTCAAAGGGTTGTGGATGATTATCATTGTTTAGGGTAATTGGTTAAAAATTGTTATTGGTTATGGTTTAAAAAAAGCTAAACAAGAGTGATTAGATTCAGGCTTCTTGTTTTAAAAAAGAAAGAAAATGAAGGATACATATATAATAGCTTATAAGGGTAGATTATTGGATCATTTTTTAAAAAGGAATTATTAGCTTTAAATATTTCATATTGGATTGGACTTTTGTATATTACATACAAATTGCATTAATTGAGATTATTTCTGTTACTATAGCTATATCTCTATGTTTGTTCAATGTATTATATTTATGCTGTTCATCTAACAATGTAATACAAATTGCTAGTCCATGAAAGTTTTTATTACCAACTAATTAGGATATAAAGGAATACAAGTTTGTAGTTATACATTATAATCAATACTATAGTCATATTAGATATGTTTTCAAGATCAAATAGATATATTTTAGATGAACAGGTCTTCTTACACTTCTAAAATCCATAGAATACCACATTTAAGATCTTTTAAATATGTAGGATGCTATTATTTTTATGACAATGGGACATCTGCTCCTAGAAATATAAATCTACTTCAAGGCAGATTAAGGACATCAAAGAAATTCATATGGAGTTAACCTTTTTTTGTGACAAAAGTTAGACACTGGATAAGAAATTATTATTGCCCTGACTGCTGACTACATTGTGTTCAAAATGGACAAACAGGAGGGAGGCACACACAAAAAAGAATTTCCAAGCCTTGCCAAGATAAGGTAGGAAGGTCTTTGAGAATATCCTGTTTCACGTAGAAGTCTGTCAGACATGTTAGGCCTGTAGGCTGAATATGGATGCTTCGATGATACAGAAGAACCTTGGGTGAATGTCCAGATAGTAAGTTGTTTAATTTTTTATGTCTTTTGGAAGTTTCTTGCTTGCCCATGCTATTTAATTAGTTAATATCATTTCCTTTTATGGTCTCTGAGAGAGTTGAAAATGAGATAGTTAGATTTTCCAGTGACAGTTATAGAAAAGAATCTCTAAAGTTAAAGTATGTAATTTTGAGAGACATCAAAATATAGTTTGTAGTTACCAATACAGGTTAGATAGAAAGTGAATCAGATATAATCATTTGGACTCATCAAAATAGGATAATTAATAGAATTTTTCTTTGAATTGTCAATTGCTAATGGACTGGATATTACTCATGTAATTATTGTTTGTATATATTATATATAATTATTGCATATTACTGGATATTATTCATGTAATTATTGTTTATATATATTATATAATAATCATATACAATATAATTATTGAACATATTGTATGTGATTTTTCTTAGGTTATAACCCCCTTTTAATTTTTGACACAAAAGGGGATATTGGCAATATGTTATATATTTAATGTTACCAGTCTGAAATATCAGAGAAGAGACTTACCCACAGTCAATCCAGAAGGATCAGAGAGTGGTAACTCACACCTTTTATCTCAGCAAAAGGAAAGGCAAGGAGTGGTGACCTATGCCCAACCAGAAATGGTTACCTGTGTCCTTAATCCTAGCAGATCTGGGTTTGAGGCCAAATTGCTTTACAGAGAGAGTTCCAGGCTCCCAGGCAGGCAATGGTGGTACCCTGCTTTTAATCTCAGAACTCGAAAGACAGAGATTTTTCTGTGTTTCTGTGAGTTGAAGGCTAGCTACCAAATAGTAGTAGCCCATACCTTTAATCTTAACCTGGATGTGAAACAACTGAATAAAGAATGTATTTAAGACAGGGTTGCAAGAAAAAAGGAGGCAGTAAAAGCCACAGGAAGTGAGGCTGTGGAAGCTGGAAGATAGCTGGGTGAGATTTGACTGTGATGTTTCCTCTCTTTGATATTTTAGCCTTTCCCTAATATTTGGGTCTGAGTCTCTTTTATCAAAACCAGAATTTGTAAAACATCTTAAGGCTTTAAACAATTAGAAGCAAACTCACAGAGAAGGAATAGACAGCAGGAAATAATCAAATATAGGGCTGAAATCAATACAATTGAAACAAAGAGAACAATTCAAAGAATCAATGCATCAAAGACTTGGTTCTTTGAGAAAGTCAATAAGATAGATAAACCCTTATCCACACTAACCAAAAGGCAGAGAAATAGAATCTACAATAACAGAATCAAAAATGGAAAAGTGGACATAACAACTGATACTCAGGAAATCAGAGAGTTATTAGGTCATACTTCTAAAATCTATACATACTCCCCTAAATTAGAAAATGTAAAAGAAATGGACAGTTTTCTGGACAGGTACCACTTACTAAAATTAAATCAAGATCAAATTAAACACCTAAAAAGACCTATAACCCAAAAGGAAATTGAATTTGTTATTAAAAGTCTCCATAGTTAAAAACAAAAGCCCAGAACCAGCGAGTTTCAGTGCAGAATTCACACAGACATTCAAAGAACTAATATCAATACTCCTCAAATTGTTCCATGTAGTAGAAACTAAAGGAACATTGCTGAACTCTATTTAAGAGGCCAAGCCACCCAAAGAAACAACAAAGAAAGAGAATTATAGACCAATCTCACTCATGAACATTAATGCAAAAATAATAAAATTCTGGTAAGCAGAATCCAACAACATATCAAAAAAAAAAGTAGGCTTCATTCAAGAGACACAGGGATGGTTCAACCCACAAAAAATATGGAAGTTATCTATCACATAAATAAACTTAAACAAAAATGGTATGATCATCTCATTAGATGCTGAAAAAAGCCTTTGACAAAATCCAACACTCCTTCATGGTAGAAGTCTTTGAAAGATCAGGAATAGGGAAAATACTTAAATATGAGAAACATGATATACAGAAAGTCAACAGACAACATCAAACTAAATAGAGGAATACTCAAACAACCCCACTAAATCAGGAAATAAACAAGGCTCTCCTATCTCTATCCTTATCTATTCAATATAAGTTTTAACTAAACCAATAAGAGAAAAAAGGGAAATAAGGGGATAAAATTTGAAGAGATGTCAAACTATATCTATCTGCAAATGATAAGATCATATACATAAGTGACCCCAAAAATTCACCAGGGAACTTCTACAGCTGATAAAAACCTTCAGCAATATAGCAAAGTACAAGATTAGTTCAAAAAATCAATAGCCCTCCTATATACTAAGGATAAAGGGGCAGAAAGAAATAAGGGGAGCTTCACCCTTTATGATGGTTGCAAATAGCATTAAATATCTTGGTGTAGCTCTAAACAAAGAAATAGCAGACAGGTTTGACAAAAACTTTAAGTCACTGAAGAAAGAAAATGAAGACGATATCAGAAAATGGAAAGACCTCCCTGCTCCTGAATAGGTAAGATCAATGTAGTAAAAAATGGCAATTTCATCAAAAGAAATCTACAGATTCAATACAATTACCTGAAAATCCCAGCACATTTTTTTTACAGACCCCAAAAGAACAATACTCAACTTTTTATGGAATTAAAAGGAATCCAAGGATTGTCAAAACATCTCTGTTCAATAAAAGAAATTCAGAAGGAATCACAATCCCTGATTTAATGCTATACTATAGAGCTACAGAAATAAAAATATCCTGGTACTGCTATAAAAACAGATGTATGGATCAATGATCAAATCAAAAACCCTGACATTAACCCACACACCTATGAACACCTGATTTTTGGCAAAGAGGCCAAAAATAATAAATGGAAAAAAGATAGTATATTTAACAAATGTGTTGGTATAACTGGATGGTAGTATATAGAAGAATACAAATAGATCCAAACCTATTACCCTTCACAAAACTCATATCCAAGTGGATCAAAGACCTCAACATAAACCAAGATATACTGAACATGATATAAAAGGAAGTGGGAAATACCCTCAAATGTATTGGCACAGGTGATCACTTCCTAAATATCCCACCAGAAGCACAAACCCTAGAAACAGCAATCACTAAGTGGGACCTCCTGAAACTGATAATCTTCTGTAATGCAAAGGAAACAGTCAATAAGACAAAACAACAGCCTATAGAATGGGAAAAGATATTCATCAACCCTACATATGACAGGGGACTGACCTCTAAAATATATAGAGAACTCAAGAAACTAGAGCAAAAAAAAAAAAAAAAAAAAAAAAAAAAAAACCACCTAAGTAACCCAAGTAAAGAATGGATTCAGAGATTAAAAAAGAATTCTCAACAGAATAATTACAAATGATAAAGGCACTTAAAGAATTGCTAAACATCTTTAGCCTTCATGGAAATTCAACTCAAAACAACTTTGAGATATCACCTTATGACTATCAGTTTGGCTAAGATCAAAAACACAAATGACAGCCTATCCTGGAGAGAATGTGGAGCAAAGGGAACACTCCTTCATTGTTAGTGAGAGTGTAAACGTGTAGAGCCACTCTGGAATGCAGTATGGCAATTCCTTGGAAAAATGCAGTATGGCAATTCCTCTGAAAACTGGGAATCAATCTCCCCAAATATCCAGCAATACCAGTATTGGGCATATACCCAAAGAATGCACATTCTTCATTGTTTGTAATAACAAGAACCTAGAAACAACTTACATGATCCTCAACTGAAGAATGGATTAAAAATCGTGGTATATCTATACAATGGAGTAATACTCAGCTGAAAACATGACTTCCTAAAATTTTCAGGCAAATGGATGAAATTGGAGAATAGCCTTCTGAATAAAGTATCACAAGCCCAGAAAGATAGGCATGAGATTTACTCACTCATAAGTAGAATTAGGCAAAAGCAAGGAATATTCAAGCTGCTAATCACAACTCCTAAGCTAAGTTCTCGATCAGAAAGAACTTAAGAGAGACATCTAGAAATTCCCCTAAGAAGAGAAAATAGAGAATATCTTAGAAAACTGGGATAATAATGGGTTGCAACCAAGAACAGGTGGGAACAAATCTTTACAGGAGATGGTTGAGTGAGAGGACCAATGAAGACAGGGGAAAAAAAGAGATAGATATCTCGGTAGAAGAAGCCAATGTGGGGTTCAAAAGAGACCAAATGCTAGGGAAATCTCAAAGTACTCATAGTATGTCCCTGACTAGGTCTCCAGCCAGTGGTGGAGAGGGTTGCCTAAAAAGACTGACCCTATAATCAAATGAATAACCAGCTTAAGTGTCATCATAGAAACTACATCCATAAATTAATTGATGTTGATGCAGCGATCCATGGCTGAGCACTGGGCTGAGATCTTGGTCAAGCTAAGAGCAGGGGAGTAGAGTCTGTATGAGCAAAGTGATAGGGATTATGAGGAAAATTCCTATAGTGATGGCTAGCTGGATCTCCGGAGAACTCACTGAATCAAGAAAAGCCACAGGGGAAACATTAGGAAAAGGAGCTAGGTCCTCCAATTTATGCAACTGATGATTGGCCTAGGCAGTATGTGGAGACTCAATGGGGGGGGATCAGTCTGTGGTCCTGTGCATAGGGCTATTCCCTGCAGAGGAACACCTAATCAAGTCTTGATTTGTGGATGAGGAAATTGGACTTGCTTGGATCAGTTTTGCCACGCTGAGCTAACCCACCTTGGGATTTCTTAACCTTTTAGGGGAGGGGATGGATGGATGGATGTGGGGGGGGAGGTTGAAGGCTGGCTGGGAGGATTGTGAGGAGGAAAAGGAGGACATGTAGTGGGATTTTGTTCTGTTTCATTGTAAATTATTGCCCTGCTTGCTGGTTCAATAAAAAATGTTAATTGGCTGAAGGTAGTCAGGAAGTGTAGTTGGGGCTACCAGAATAAAAAAACAAACAAACAAACAAACAAAAAACCTCTGAGAAGAGGAAGAGCAGAGCAGAGATGCCATGAAGATGCCAGAGAAATCAGCAGATGCAGATGACAACTATGCTGCGCTGCGAAAAGGTACTGAACTACATGGCTCAACAGGATAAGAATCCTGGATTTTTTTAAGAGCAAAAACTAGCTAGCAATATGCCAGAGCCATAGGCTGATCAGCATAAAATTAATACAAGACTTTGTGTGATTATGTGGGACTTCTGATCTGTGGTCTTTGGGCACGTCCATGACAGGAACTTCATACAACAAGGGAAGCAGGTAATACATGGATGAAAAAGACATTTTTTTAATAAAAAAAATAAAATGAATATACAAAAAAACTTAGGTAGTAAAAATTAAGTCAATTAAAATATCAAAATAACTAATTAAATAAACTCAATTTTAAAAAAAACAATAAATATCCATTACTGCTAATACATTCCATTTCATATCTGGGGCATCCTAATAACACATTAATCTTTTTACACATAATTTATTTAATTTGGAAGCCTGTATTTTATCTGTCAACCTGATGTCTGTACATTGTGTATTATCTAAGTAAAGTATGTGTTTCTTTCAAAAGAGACTATTTTATTTACTAATGAGTTTTTATAGTTATATGTGGTCCATATGTCTTGCAGTATACATTAGAAAATGTGAATCTCAGAAGTATCCAGCCAATACCTAATTAAGTCTAAGTTTCTATCAAAATATTAAGGTATATATACTGAGCAGGTTTTAAGTATATAAAAATATATGTGTATATACATATGTTTATATGTATATAAAAACAATTAATAAAAATTAAGGTTATAAGCAATAACAACCACAAAAAACTATATTTGGAAGGGTTTGGAGGAAAAAGGTAAATGTGGAAAATGATATATTTTATAATATCAAAAAAGAATTATTAAATTAAGAAGGAATATTTTCTTATTGTTTCTGATATATTCTTAACATGTTTGCTTTACATTAAGCAGATGCATTAAACACTTAAGGAATTCATTATACACACATTTCTTGATTGTATATATTGTCAGAATAAAATAAAATCTTAGTAATTAATAAAATGTAATTATTTTTCTAAGTATATTAATATGCAAAGCCCTACTGGCAAGAAAGTCTCCCCTTTAAGTAAAAGGGAAAGTGTATAAATTAAAAAGAAAATTATCAGTCAATTGAAAAGTGCCTTTTTGTCCATACATTTGCAGAATACTGACAAAAGAGAAACATTTGTGAATTATAGTGCATAATTTTTTCAGCTTCAGTAAAAGCAAAAGGTACACCTGCATTCACCATTAACCACTATTCCTCTTTAGTATTTCCATCATAAAATACCATTGTCCAATTTGTCCAATATTTCTACTCTTCTTTACACATTTATCTGTAGACCTATTTAAATATTCCATAAATCTACTAATATTTATGAATGGTTTTAATATTCCCTCTGAGGAATTGTGGGGTATAGATACACATTACATGTGAAGTGAGGGCAGTTCACCCCAGAAACAAGCTGAAGAAGAATTAGTTTCTATCTGTAAGACTATGAATAATAGACATGAACTGGAGTTGCTCTCAGTATTTCTCACGGAGGAGGAAGCAAGGGTCATGATTCCATATGGTATCATTGAGTTTTGGATTTTGTACTTTTACTTCATTTTTCTGAGTTCACTGGTTCATGGAGAAAAGAAATAAAACATAATTTATTTCAAGGTTGCCAGAGGCACTCATGTTTTGAAATTGGTATTCATGTATTATTATACTTTATATTACAAAAATCTTAAAGAAACAATAAAGAAAATTGAATTTTTACAAAGAAGCTTACTTCAGGCTAAGCTCAGCAATTTGATTACTTTTTCTTTTGTGCTTCTGACAACATATTATAGGATTTAAAATATCACCTAATAACTTTTGTCAACTTGATAAATGAAATAAGCCTTGGTAAATATTACTAAGTATAGATTAATTAAAATGGAAAAAATAGCAAACAAAATAGTGTTATAATGTCAGTGGTAGAAACACTGTATTTTTTAATACATATTGTTAAATATTTATCTGTTAATTTGGGGAACAATCAAAAGAGTGTGGTATTTCAACTGAACGATGGTCTACTTAGCTAACATGGCTAATGAATATTAAACATTATTATATAAAGACTTGGAGCAAGATGATTGCTGGGGATGATGATACAGAACTGACCTTTGAATAAAATTAGCAATGTGAACATCAGTGGCTAGCAAATTCCCTTCATGGGCACAGAAGATGAAACAGTGGTAAATATAGTGACTGGCTCTAAGTAAATAGAAATAAAAGATACATTTAAGAAGTTAGGATGTAAAGATCTTTTCTCTCCTACTTTCTCTAAATCTCATTTACAGGACTGAGTTGTCTCCTACTGCAGGCTAGAAGAAATAACTAAGTGCATGTCTTCATATTGAAATATTGTACAAGGTACACGCTAGAGAAACCCACTTTGTTAGGCAAGATCCTACATAAGAAGAGCTAATGAAAACATTAGGTAGACTCCAAAGAGACAATCTGTTCCTACTCTCTTACAAAGACAGAAGAAAGTGAGAAAAAGTTCACATGACAAAAAGCAGAATTTGAAGAAAGCCCAGAGCTTTGCATTTTTTTTAACGATGAGACTCAGAAATGGACAGAAAACTGAAGTCCCTGATCAGAACAGAAGTGAGAAGTTGCCAGTTGTGGACTTTGTCTTGGTATCAAGTGGACTGCCTGTGTGCTTTCAGGTAAAATCCTTCAGAATCTTGTATTGTTCTTATTGTTATGCCTGATATTTCCTGTTAACAAAAAAGAGAAGAGATCTCTTCAGAGCAGAAACCACCTGTATAACAGTTTTTTAAAATGTGCTGTGCATTTTATACTGCTGTGGATTATATATCATTTGAGCAGCAGGTGTTTTAAGCAGATTCTTCCTTAAAAATATCACTGTCTTTCTTCAGAAAATGAAAGAAATTGGCTTAAACCTCTTGATAGTAAATAAGCTAAAAAATGTGCCATTATTTTCAGTTGCTGGTTATTGATCTCAAAATTAGGAGTGATATGTGATCAAATTTATAAGAAGATACAAGAAAAAACAGGGAATATAAATGCAAAAGTTAGACTTTATATTTACTATGAACTCCGTGAGCTGCAACAATGACTAGATATTAAAACCGTTACACTGGTGCAAGAGCAACACAAGTATCATGAAAATAAGCAATCACTTTCTAATTGGATTCACAATGTCAGCTCCACAAGATGAAGCTGATATCCCACATTCTTATTGGGGACAAGAGCTTGTGTGTAGACAGGTTGCAATTTATAAAGAGGAACCCACTTCCATCATTTTGCTAAATTTACATACTATTAAATTATAAATGAACTATCTCTTTACCCTTGTATTAGTATTTCAATTACCACTCATCATATCAACTTCTTTATACAGTAGGTGATAATTATCACAAAGACCAACATTTTATTGAGAGTCAAAAAATGTCGGTTTGGAAATGTCTTGCATTAAATGAAATAACAATTGTATTCTTCCTGTAACTAAAGTTCACTGATTATTGTGGAAGAGGGTGAGAAATGTTGTGAGAGCCACAAGTGCTTCCTGGCTACAAAGGTACTGCTGCACATACAAACAATATTTCAGAATCCTGTACAAGACACCTGTAGGCTCAGGCCAGACACAGTTCTAGCATGGCTAGAAGAGGAAGGCACAAAGTCCCATTTCTTGCTCAAAATCTGCTAGCCATTAGAATACTAATCAATTTTCTTATGTATTTGGGCATGGTGAATACCTGTTAATGGGTACAAGGCAGCAGGAGACGGGTTAGTTCTTGGAACTCATTTTCAGTGGTTTACTATTGCTTGGAATTGTAGCTTCAGAGAATCTAAAATTCTCTCCAGTTAACCAAAGTTACTTGTATTCATATACACATACACCCACAGACACTAAAAAAAAATACTCAAAAGATTTTACAAGTATATGAATATGCTAGATTTTCAAGGTAATTTTATTTAAATATAAAATATCAAAGAGTAGCTTTAATTGTAGCAAGTTCCCAGAGATAATCTTGTTTGGAAAAGAGATTTGAGTTATGAGATGTGAGACAAGCCAATTAATGCTACATGCAAAACTGATGCAGTATATACTTTATCAATTATGGCAACAGCAAGGAGTGTAAAATCAGATGAAATATTTACTTTATATGTTTCTGTGTGTCTCATTGATGTGTGTATTTACAAATATTATTATACATCTTACTTCATTGCAAGTTAACATTGGTTAAAAATTAGAATGTGTTTGTCAGGATTTCTTCAATTAATGCATTAAAATTCATAAAACACAGTTGGTATACTGTTTTTCTTCCTTCAAATTTGAATACATAATAAAACATATTAAGTGATAACTTTCTTATCAAAACAATTTTTATTTTTAAATGATTTTTATTTAAATATATTACTTTTGGTTTTTTGAAATTGAAATATTTGAATAGATTGATATACATAATGTTCACAGTTTTTCATTAAATATATCTGAGTGAACCAGTAATATGCCTCCACAAATAAAGATATTTTATTTTTATTCTTTGATGTTGTTTTTCTGTAAGTTTGGTAAGATACACGGAAGATACACATTAGAATTTTAACTTCACATTTATTACAGAGAAGAGTAAGGTTATGTGAATGACTGCCCTCTATGAAGCACTATATTATAGTTTTATTACTATTTCCACATGCACCTAATCAAATTCTACATATGGTTATAGCATTGATTTGTTAATTTCATGAAAATTGCCAAACCAACAGCTGGCCTCCTGAAAAAAATGAATATATCAAATGGCTGATTATAGATTAATGATACAGTTATTTCAAAGGTGAAGCAATTTACAATGAGATTTATCCCTACTTTTCTTTAGATAGCTTATTTAAAGAAAATCTCCTTAACTTGCATAGTTAAACAGTTTATTATTATAAAATACTTTGAAAGATATGTGTGGTTTAGAGAAAAAAGACTAGAGAAAATCTAAAGGTATGATTATTAAAAAGCATATAAATATGAATGTAATGATTAAATCAATCACAGTAATTACTTATCAAATTATCTTCCTGGCATCAATCAACACCAAGTTATCAGGCATGTCTAATTGGAATCAATTTATTCAGATTTAAATATCATGTTTGAAACTAAGAATGTGATCTGGAATTATTTTTAAAAAGTATTGTCTTGAAAAATGTCACTATAGTATAAAATGATAGAGAATTTTGATCACAATAATTTGTCATATGAGGTTTAAGCATCACATTTTGCTAAATTATTCTAATAATCAGCATTCCTTTTTATTAGTTTTTTATTTATAAATTTTCCCACACTCACTACTACTCCCATTCCCCCCAATATCCCAATTCTCATACAGCCTTTCCAAACCTCATCTCCTAATCCATTTTCTTAGAGAGGGAATTAACTCCCAAGGTGAGTCAATTCTGTCTAGCACATCCAGCTGAGATAGGACTGAGTTTCTTCCCACATTATCAAGTCTGAGAAAGGTGTTCCACTGTAGGGAATGGGCTCCAAGTCCAGTTTCTGCACAAGGAATAAACCCTGGTCCTATTGCCAGAGGCTCCACAAACTGCCCAGGGCATTTTACTAGCATCTAGATTCGGAGGGTTTAGATCTGGTCCAAGAAGGTTATTATCTGCCATTTCAGAGTTAGTTTCCTTCAAATACTGGTCAGCCATCTCTGTGGGTCTCTTTATCATGACCCTGATTCCATTGCTCATATAGACTCTCCTCTCTTTCTTCAGCTGGTGTTTCTTGAGCTCTACCTGGCGTTTAGGTATTGATCTCTGCTTCTACCTCCATCATTTACTGGGTGATGGCTCTATAATAGCAACTCAGGGTGGTTATTCATTTGATTATAGGGAAAGATTAGTTTAGGCACCTGCTTAACTATTGCTTGGAATTCATTGCTGAGGTCATCTAGTAGGTTCTTGGGTGTTTCCTTAATGTCAGGTTTCTCTCTAACTCAACAATGGCTCCCTCTATCAAGATATCTATTTCCTGTTCTCCATCTCTGCTGATTCCCTGACTCAACTATCCCATTATTTCATGTTATCTTCCCATCTCCCCTTGCTCCATCCTCCCATATGATCCCAACTTGCTCAGGAGATCTGTTTTCTCTTCCCAGGGGGATCCATGAATGTTTCTCTTAAGTTAATCCTTTTAGGAACTTAGTTTCTGGCATGGTTGTGGCTTGTAGCCCAGTTATCCTTTGCTTTATGTCTAAAAATCCACTTAGGAGTGCATATATGCCATGCCTATCATTCTGCAACTGTGTTAACCTCATTTAAAATGATACCCTCCAGATTTATCCATTTCAAAATTATTTTTCTGCCAAGTAGTACTCCATTGTGTAAATGTTCCACATTTTTTTTTAAATTCATTAGTCAGTTGAAGGGCATCTAGGTTTTGTCTGGTTCCTGGCTATTATGAATAATACTGCTATGAGAACAAGTGAGCAAAAGCCCTTGTAAGAATATGTATCATTTGGGTATATACCAATAGAGGTATTGCTGGATCATTGGATAGATTGATCCCCAGTTTTCTGAGGAAATACCATAATGATTTCTAAAGTAGCTGTAAAAGTTTACATGCCTACCTGTGGGGATTCAATGAAAGTTTCAGAAGTTTTTGAGATATCAGAGGGAATCTACCCACAGTCCATGTGGGGGTTTAGTAAAAGCTCCAGAAGTTTCAGAGCTCTAACCACAGTCAGTCTAGGAAAATCAGAGAATGGTGATTCAAATCTTTAATCCCAGCACAGGGAGTATCCTGGGAGAGGTGACCTACACCCTTAACCCCAACTGAGTCAGGGTCACTTCAGATTATAGAAGGAATTCCAGGCTCCCAAGCAGGTGTGGTGGCACCATGCATTAATTATGGAAAGAGTACTTTAGACAGGATAGAAACACAGAGGGAGCCATTCCAAGGGAAACGAGGCTGAGGAAGCTGGAAGACAGATGGGTAAGATCTGACTGTAGTGTTTATTCCCTCTTGTATCTCCAACTTTTTCAGAGATCTATCCCTGAGTCTCATTCTTTCGTGCAACAATTGGTGTCCAACTTTGGGGAATGAATTTCTCTCCTCCCTACCCACAAAACTGCACTTGCCTGCCAGAACAACACATGGCTGGAGGAGTAATTACTAGCAGCTAGGTTTTCCATTCCAGGTTAGCCTCCAGCCTTAGGCAGACCGGCCACAAGTTTTTCTGTTTCACTCTCATCTGGGTAAGTCTTTCAGACAGTGGCCTCTTTCTCCTGGTGGTATGTTTCTTTTTCCTTTTTGGACCCCTCCTTGGGTTCCTATCACACTAGGTAGCAGCCCCACTTTACAATCATCAATGGACAATAACCATAAGTAACTCATTTTTTTTTTTTAAAAAAAAAAAAAAAAGAGGGAATTTGTTTAAAGCAATAGAGGGTGATAGGTCATGCTGTAACCTCTCCTTAGATGATTTGATATTAAAACCAATAAAGGAAAATATTGATAAGATAGATGGAAATATCATAATGTTTATCATACTATTTACTATGAATATTTATTGTTTGATATCACAGAAAAAGTTGACTAATGTAAATTCAAAGAAAAAGGTCTTTAAATAACCTGTTGAGAGAGAATACAAAAATGTTCAAATTCAAACAGAGGAATATGAAGAACCAATTTCAGCAAGGTCATCTAAAATTAGACAAAAACAGGCAACATTAATATACCCAGTAACCTTTAAAAAATGAAGGATGATAAAGATGAAAGAGAAGCTAGCTTTGCTCCAGTACAAATATTAGAATTACAGAGAGTAAAGGAAGCAATTGTATCATATGGGATGCATTCACCATTTGTTAAACAAATGCTGAACTCCAGGTCATGCTGTAACCAGGTCACCCCTAAAGACTGGTTAGATATGGTTTCAGCCTTTCTTGAGGCAGGGACGCTCATGCAGTTCAAGTCATGGTGGAAGGAGGAGGCTAAAACAATAGAACAAAGAAACAGGGCCAGAGGCATAGAAGTCTCCCAAGACCAACTTCTTGGGGAGGGAGATTATGCTGATATTGACAGGCAGTCAATATACAGTGACCATCTTCTGGATTTATGCCGCATGGCAGCTTTAAATGCTTGGGGCTGGATTAAAGAAATAGGGGAAAAAAGTGAAACATTAACAAAAGTAATCCAAAGTCCCAAAGAAACTTTTTACAGATTTTTTTGCACAGATTAACCACAGCAGTAAACAGAATGGTACTGGACTCAGAAGCCAGGCAAATTGAGTCACTGGCTTTTGAGAATGACGATGCACAATGTAGAAAATTAATTAGACCTTTAAAAGCAAGGTCAGCACCTTTGGAGGATTGGATTCATGAGACAATTAATATGGAGACTTATGAGAGTGATGATAACTGGGTGGGAGAACTTATTTCAAGAGGTATAAGAAAAAATCAAAATGTTATAATTGTGGAAGGCAAGGTCACATAAAAAGAGATTGTAAACAAGGCATTCCCAGAAACAATGCTTTTGGTAGGAATAATCCCAAGAGAACACCCCTCCCTTCTGGAATATGCAGAAGGTGTGGAAAAGGAAGACATTGAACTAATGGATGCAGGTCAACAAGAGACAGACAAGGGAACATTATGCCCTTGGGAAATGCTCCAAGGGGGCTTTCAAAATCCCCCAAATCAAGTCCAATCCAGTCTTACCCCACCATTGTGGAAGAAATACCTTCCCAGAACAATTAAAAAGGTTAAAACCTATTTTTAAAAAAAGACACACTAACTGGATTGATAGAAAATTTATAGAAAAAGAAAAAAATCAGGAAAAAATATAAAGCAAATATTTTGGCAAACTTCTATCAAAGGCCAAAATTAAAAGTACAAATAAATGATGTTATTATTTAAGGCTTATGGGACACAGGCATGGATGTATCCATAATTTCACCTGAGTCATGGCATCCAAGTTGGTCCCTTCAGGAGGTAAATGTTCAGATTTTGGGTATTGGGTCGATGTCCCAGGTAAAACAGAGTGCAAGATGGCTTGAATGTATAGGACCAGAAGGACAGAGAGGAATATTAAAGCCATATGTGGCTGATATAGATATAAATTTATGGGGAAGAGATTTACTCCAACAGTGGAACATGCAGATTTATATTCCTCCAAATACAGAAATAAGCCATGAACTAGCACATGGTTCCAGAAGAAGTATCAGAAGACATTATGAGAAACAGTCACAGACCATTCAGGTTATAGAGAAAAAAGGCAAAACAGCTGCTGATCTTTCAAAAACACCCACAGCACTACCTCTAAAATGGCTAACAGAGAAGCCTATATGGGTTCATCAATGGCCTCTAACAAAGGAGAAATTACAGGCCTTAGAGCATCTGGTACAGGAACAGTTAGATGCTCTGCATATAGATGAATCAACCAGCCCTTGGAATTCTCCTGTATTTTTTAAGAAGAAATCTATAAAGTGGAGAATGGTAACAGACCCAAGGGCAATCAATAAACAAGGTGATTCAGCCAATGGGCTCTCTATAGTCTGGGATTCCTTTGCCTTCTCTGTTACATAAAGATTGGCCTATTATAGTTATTGATTTAAAAGACTGTATTTTTACAATACCATAACAAGAGCAAGACAAAGAAAAATTTGCCTTTACAATGCCCACTAATAATAATTCTCATATTTTAAAGAGATTCCAGTGGAGGGTCCTCCCCTCAAGGAATGCTGAACAGTCCTACTCTGTGCCAGTATTTTGTTCAGAAGCCAATAGAACAAATACACAATAAAGTCCCATAATCTATAGTTTATCATTACATGGACGACATCTTGTTGGCCAATTTAAATACTGATATGTTGGAAAAACTTTTTGAAGAACTGAAAAGAATTTTGCCTGCTTGGGGATTACAGATTGCCCCAGAAAAAAATACAAAGAGGGGATTCCATTAATTATTTAGAATATAAAATAGGTCAAGAAAAAATTATACCCTAAAAGGTACAGATTAGGAGAGATAGATTAAAGACATTTAAATATTCTGGGAGAGTTGTCACCTGAAGCTGAGAAAGAACGGGCTTTGGTGGAAAAAAAATTACAAGAGGCATATGTGGATCGTGTGGATCCAGACCTCAATTGCATTCTAGTTATCTTGCCCTCTAAGCATTCTCCTACAGGAATTTTAATGCAAAGGGAAAATATTATATTGGAATGGATATTTCTCCCATATAAACCAAGCAAGAAGTTAAAGACATACGTGGAAAAGATTTCTGAACTTATTTTTAAAGGAAAATTAAGACTTTGTCAATTGACAGGAATGGACCCAGCAGAAATTGTTGTCCCTTTAACTAATGAAGAAATTGACCAGTTATGGGTATAAAGTGAACCTTGGCAAAGAGCCTGCAGTAATTTTTGGGGGGATTTTAACAACAAATATCCTAAAAGCAAAAGAATTGAATTTATAAAGAAAACTAATTGGATTCTCCCTCGTATTGTATGAGATAAACCAATTTCTGGAGCTCCTACATTTTATACCGATGCAAACAAATCAGGAAAGGCTGGTTACAAATCAGAACATCTAAGTAAAGTGACTCAAAGCCCTTATAATTCTGTTCAAAAGTCAGAGTTATATGCCATTGTGATGGTGTTAATGGACTTTACAGAACCACTTAACATAGTCACTGACTCTCAGTATGCAGAAAGAGTTGTTCTACACATTGAAATAGCTGATTTTATTAATGATGAATCAGAATTAACTTCATTATTTATTCAGTTACAAGGAATAATCAGAACTAGAAATCATCCCTTTTATATAACACATATTCAATCCCATACAGGTCTGCCAGGTCCTTTAGCACAAGGTAATGATGAAGTTGATAAATTATTAATAGGAAATGTACTAGAGGCTTCAGAATTTCATAAAAAGCATCATGTTAATTGCAAAGGATTAAAAAAATGATTTCTCTATCACTTGGCAACAAGCCAAAGAAATTGTAAAAAGGTGTCCCACCTGTTCTTTCTATAACCTAACTCCATTGCCAGCAGGAACTAATCCTAAAAGCATACATGGAAATGAAATCTGGCAAATGGATGTATTTCATTTTACAGAATTTTGGAAATTAAGATATGTCCATCGTACAATAGATACGTTTTCATGATTTCAATGGGCAACTGCATTGAGTTCAGAAAAGGCTGATTCTGTAATCACACATTTGCTAGAAGCTATGGCCATCATGGGAATACCTGCACAAATAAAGACGGACAATGTTCCAGCATATGTCTTTACTAAAATGAAACAATTTTTTGCTTATTATAATATAAAACATATTACAGGAATACCACACAACCCTACAGTCATACCCTTTATGACTTCCAAGCAGTCATAAAGCGATCAAATCGAACTCTAAAGAATATGTTAAATAAACAAAAAGCAATAACAAAGACCCCCAGAGATAGACTACATAGTGCTTTATTAACTTTAAATTTTCTCAATGCTAATGACAAAGGAACAACAGCTCCTGAAAGGCATTGGACCATAGAAAAAACAGTTGAACTAAATCATCCTATTTACATCAAAGATGTACTAACCTCTGAATGGAAGCCAGAGTATGTGCTCTGTTGGGGAAGGGTTTTGCATTTATTTCCACAGGTGAAGACAAGATATGGATACCATAAAAATTAATAAAGACTCAAACTGAACAAGAGAAACTTCATGAAACTAAGAATTGATAGCTCATCAATCCATATTACAATTCTTTAAGTTGTAAGAAAAAACAAAGGTTTGGGGCAAGATTCTGCTTTTGTCTTTACAGAAAACTTGAAATACCCATCTTCAAAGTTGAAAGGCCTTGAACATCTAGACATCTAAAGCTAAAAAGAGACTATCCATAAAAATTTGCAAACAAAAGAATATGTTGACTATTGGTACCACTATACTTGATTGGGTATAATATAAAGCTGGTTTTAGAGTTGGATTGTGGCTCTCTCCTTCTCTAAACTCAAGCATACTTGTTAAAGGAAAATAAAAAAAAAATCTCTGTATCATATCAGAAGAGCCACCTGATATGGGACAGAATAACAAAAAATAAGGGACTATTCTATTGTTACTAATCATATGCTCAATAAATTGTTATATGTTTAGTTTCCTGTACATTGTGTTGGTTTTTAGTCTCTTATCAGTTTTCTGCCTAATTGCGAGCTTGAAATATCCAAAAGGAAGATGGGGCTCCACAACAATGGTTTCACATGAACTCTGACAAAGCCACTAGGCTGACAAACACCAATCAAAGATTAGACTTGGACTACAAACTGCTCAGGACAATTTTGTGCAGCTCGCTGAGATGAACCAGCTTCACAGACTACTATAGCCAGGACTTGAGACAAGCTGTGTGCTTTCCTGTTATGCAGAGACTGGACAACAAATGACATAAATACTTATTTCAGGACTTGACATTTAACAAAACTTTTCTTTCAGGATCCCCAAAAGATGTCATCGCCCCCAGTCAGCAGTAAGTAAACTTAAGAACATAGCACCCACACTCACAAGTGGTGGGGTGGGTTGGTTTTGGTTCCCAAGTGGTGTGGCGGCTTGGTGTTGGTTGTTCAATGGGTCATGGATGATTGTCCTTGTTTAGGTTAATTGGTTAAAAATTGTTCATGGTTATGGTTAGAAAAAAGTTAAACAAGAATGATTAGATTCAAGATTTGTGTTTAAAAAATAGAAAGAAAAAGGGGATATAGATATATAGGATATAAGGATAGATTATGGAATCTTCTTTTAAAAGAACTTAATAGCTTTAAATATTTTACATTGCATTGGTTTTCTTTATACAAATTGTGCATCTCAAGATAAATTATGTCATTGTACAAATATTTCTATGCTTGTTTGAGGTAGTATACTTAATCAGTTTATCTGACATTGTATTACAAGTTGCTAGTCCATGAAAGTTTTTATTTCCAATTAATTAGAATATAAAACAATTCAAGTCAGTAGTTAGACATTACATTCAGACATAGTCATGTTAGATATGTTTTCAAGGTCAAACAAATATATTTTAGATAAACAGGTCTTCTTCAAAAACTTGAGATTCATAGAATATGACATTTAAAATAGTTTTAGAACTTAAATACTTTTATGGACAGTGAGACAGGTCTGCTCCTGGCAGCCCCAATCTAATTCAAGAGAAAAAAGGGCATTGAAGAAACTCCATATGGAGTCTACTTTCCTTGTGGCAATGGTTAGTCATTGTACAAGAACCTGTCCCTGTATTGACTGCTTGACAGTGTGCTATTTGAACTGGACATGCAGGTTCCCTCAGAAAGTGATCTTTGAATTTTGACAGAACAAGCTGAGATGGTCTTTCAGGTTCCTGCTTTTCAGAGAAAACTGTTAGAGATGGCCTGTGGATGGTGTGAGGCCAGTAGAAGCCCCTGGAGTGCTGGGCCTGGATCTTCCAGGAGTCAAGTTGCTTGGGAATACAGTCCAAAGCAGTGGTAAACTCCATCTAAAGCTAAATACTAGTGTGAGACCAATAATCAGCAAGTACTGCAAGGGAAAGTTGAAAAGAACTTTGTAGAGAGATTTCAATCTTCAGGACACAAGGAGAAGTGACTGAACTACCCCAATATGGACAGAGTAGGTTTTCTGCTTCATTAAGATGAAAAGAGACTCTGGGCCTATAGGCTGAAGATGGATGCCCAAACTTTATAAAGAAACTTTGGGTGAATGTCCAGGCAGATAGGTGTCATCTCTGTCGTTTCTAGATTTTGGAAGTTGCTTGAACTTCCTAGTTATTTGGGTAAATATTATTTCCTTCTTTGGTCTCTGAGGAAGTTGAAGATGAGATAGTTATAGTTACAATTTTCTAATGACAGTTTTAGAAAAGAAACATTGAAGTTAAAGTTTATAAGTTTAAGAGACATTAAAATAATAGCTTTTAGTTAGAAAATGAATTAGGTATAATCCTTTGGATTTGTCAAAATATGATAATTAATGAAATATTTTCTTGAAATTTTCAATTTTTAATGGACTGGACGTTACTCATGTTATTGTTTGTATATATTGTATATAACAACTGTACCTATTGTATATTGTTTTTTTTATGTTAGCTATCACCTTCCTTTTTTCAATTTGACACAAAAGGGGATATGTGGGGATTCAATAAGTTTCAGAAGTTTTGGAGATATCAGAGGGAATCTACCCACAGTCTATGTGGGGGTTAGTAAAAGCTCCAGAAGTCCCAGAGCTCTAACCACAGTCAGTCTAGGAAAATCAGATAATGGTGTTTCAAACCTTTAATCCCAGCACAGGGAGTATCCTGGGAGTGGTGACCTATACCCTTAATCCCAACTGAGTCAAGGTCACTTCAGATTATAGAAGAAATTCTAGGCTCCCAATCAGGTGTGGTGGCACCATGCATTAATTACAGAAAGAGTACTTTAGACAGGATAGAAACACAGAGGGAGCCATTCCAAGGGAAGCGAGGCTGAGGAAGCTGGAAGACAGCTGGGTAAGATCTGGCTGTGGTGTTTATTCCATCTAGTATCTCCAACTTCTTCAGAGATCTATCCCTGAGTCGCATTCTCTCGTGCAACACCTACCAGCAATGGAGATTAATTCCCCTTGCTCAACATTCCCCCTACCACAGGCATGTTATCTGTGTTTTTTATCTTAGCCATTCTGACTGGAAGGAGATGACATGTCAGAGTTATTTTGATTTGCATTTCTCAGATGGTTAAGGATATTGCACAATTCTTTAAATGTCACTCAGCCATTTGTAATTCTTCTGTTGAGAATTCCCTACTTAGCTCTCCAGCCCATTTTAAAAATTGGAATATTTGAGTTCTTCATCTCTAGTTTCTTGAGTTGTCTATATATTTTAGAGATCATTCCTCTGCCAGATATAAAGTTGGTGAAGATATTTTCCCATTCTTTAGGCTGCCATTTTATCTTATTGACTATGTTCTTTGCCTTACATAAGCTTCTCAGTTTCAGAATGTCCCACTTATTGATTGTTGTTCTTAGTGTCTGTTATACTGGTGTTATATTTAGAACGTGATCTCCTATGTCAATACTTGTAGTCTATTTTCTACTTTCTTTTCTGATGTGAGAATGCCTTTCTGTATGCTGTGAATCTCAATCTTTAAATAAAGGAGCTGTTTTAGGCCATGACAGGCACCATAGAAGTAGGAGGAGAAATCAGAGCATAGGTAGGAGAAACAGGGTAGAGTCAGGCAGATTGAGCAAGCTGCCCAAGGAGCAACAAGTAAGGAACACAGGTGAGCCACAGGCCACGTGGCAGACAGATTAATAGAAATGGGTTGATTTAAGATGTAAGAGCAAGCTAGCAATGTGCCTGAGCCATAGGCCAAACAGCATAAAGTCAATATAAGCGTCTGAGTCATTTCTGGGGGCCTAGCAGCAGCAGCAGGTGGCTAATGGATCTGGCATGCAGGTCTGTGGGTCTGGGCTTCTGGCTACCTGGGATCAAGAAACCCCACTGCAACACTTTTCTATTAAGTTCAGTGTAACTCAGCTTATGTTGAGGTCTTTGATTCACATGGACTTGTGCTTTCTGCTGGGTCATAGATATTTGCACTTTTCTTCATACCACCATCCAGTTTTGTAAGCACAATTTGTTGAAGGTACTATCTTCATTCCATTGAATATTTTTGGCTTCTTTGCCAAAAATCAGGTGTTCATGTATGTATGGATTAATGTTAGTGTCTTCAATTCAATTCCATTGATCCACAAGTATGTTTCTAGGCCAGTACCAAGCTGTTTATATTACTGTAGCACTACAGTAGAGCATTAAGTCATTGATGGTGAGGACTTCCAAATTTCTTTTATTGATCATTACTCTTTTGACAATCATAGGATTTTTGTTTTTGTTTTTGTTTTTGTTTTTCCATATGAAGTTGAACATTTTTCTCTCAATGTCTGTGAAGAATGGTGTTAGAATTTTGATGGAGAGTGCATTGAATCTCTGGTTTGCTTTTGTAAAATTGTTATTTTTACTATGTTGATGCTACCTATCTAAGATTCCAACCATGAGTCACATATTTTTCCAACATGTATTTATTTTCAATAGAATTTCCTGGTCTCAATTGTCAGCCAGGAAACTAAAAAATAAAATAAAAAGAAACAGAAATTAAAATGTATGTTCATATTTTTGAGAAAGTACTGTGTCCTTTCTCATTTTTGAGTTTTTGAATTTCCTAATGATTCAAAAAGTTACTATAAAGTAGGCTTAAGCCCAGTGGTTGTGATACAAACCTTTAATCACAGCACTCAGGCTGAGGCAGAGTTGTGCCTGCCTGGTTTAAAGAGTATGTTCCAGGATAGACAGTCCTACACAAAGAAATTCTTTTCTTGGAAAAGCTACAATCAAACTAAAACAAACAAAAAAGAAAACTAAGCTTTATTTCAATGATATTATTGCTTGATTTAGATTATAAAAAGCTGATAAACACTAGACACATAGTAAATGCTCATGGATACATGTAAGTCATGTGGGCTAGTCTTAAAAGTCCAGGTCAATGAACAAATTAAAGGGATGTCTGCCATTTCTCAAATTTATTTTGATAAAAATCTGTATGTGTTTTAGTACCAGGCAGGTGTTTATTCTATGAAATAACTTTCTAAAATTTAATTCCAATATGAACAGATGTTGGTTGCAAACAAAAGGGCATGTCATGAAAATTAACATGAAAAAATATGGACCACTCTGTACACTTTTTGAATAGATCATACATAATTGGAAGTGTATGTCAAAGGCATCTGTGCAAATAATTATACCAAGTCAAAAAAATCCACAAGCACAAATACACACACTCTCTCTCTTTATCTCTCTCTCCTACACACACACACACACACACACACACACACACACACACACACACAGAGAGAGAGAGAGAGAGAGAGAGAGAGAGAGAGAGAGAGAGAGAGAGAGAGGGAAGGAGGGAGGGAGGGAGGGAGGGAGGGAGAGAGAGAGAGAGAGAGAGAGAGAGAGAGAGAGAGAGAGAGAGAGAGAGAGAGGGAGAGGGAGAGAGGGAGAGGGAGAGAGGGTGGGGGACACTGAGGGAAAGAGAGATTAGAAAGACATACCTGCCTGCTACTAAAACCAACACAAATTTGTTTCAAGTAATAATTTTGAAAAAGATAGATATTCCTTGTTCATTAATTTGGACTTTCAAGAAGAGTCTGCATATCCTACATGTACACATGAGCACTTCACTTCACTGTTGTTTAGTTTTACATCTAGGCCTCAGAGCTATTAGCCTCTGCATCTTTTTTTTGAAAGTATTGTCCTCTCAAGTAACTAAGGAGCAAGAACTAGAGAGTAAGTAACAAATTTAAGAAGGTGTATTTCAGTGACAAAATGCCACTGAACTTCTAGAACAGTGGAGCCTATATCTGAGATTTAAATAACACTATTATTCTTTTAAAATATTTTCTTGAGATTTAATATTTGATCATATTCACTCACCTCTCCCATATCCACACATTCTTCCACATTTACCTGATTTGTTTCTTTCTTTATTATTACTATTACATAGACAAAGTTTAAGCTGTCCATAGACCCTTGAATATATAGAGGTCAACTGGAGTAAAGCCTAGTAGAAACCACATACTGAAAACTAACTTTTAACTCTCCCAGAAGTTATCAATTTCCAATAGCTCTTAAGTCAGAGATAGAATTTCATTTCACTATATGAAGATTTATTATAGTATGGTTTTCACTTATACATTTCAAAACAATAAATATACACTAAAAGAAAATAGTATATGATAATGGGTAGAAAAATAATAGTATGATATATGTAAGTACTCTATGCTAGAATTATGTCCTAAGCACTTTTTCTTATAGTTATATCGAGCAAAGCTACAGTTATTTGATTAAATTATTAGACTATTTCAATTCTTAGATATAAACTGCTATTTCTTAATTTTATTCATGTTAAAAAATGACTACAGTGATTTTATTCTCATAATTTTTAAAAGCATAATAAATAGTTTATTAAAAAATATACTAGCAAATAATTTTGACTATTAAAATTATTTTCTATGCACAGGTGGTTATGTAGTTTTGTAACACCTTCAACTTGCACTAAAAATATTCATAAATAGTTAATACCATCAAATACACAACTGGGCCAACATGCTTAGGGGATAAAGTTACATGTATCTAAGCCTGACCACTTAAGTATGTGTTTTGTCTCAACGTGAACAGTAGAGAGAACTGACTTCCCTAAGTTATTCTCTTACCTTCACATATAGAACATAGCAAAAATTGTTCACACACACACACATGCACATGCATTTACTCATACTACACAATATAAAATAAAATCTGATTTCAGTTATGTAGCTTCATTTAATAAGCAATTGTTTTTCTCATTTTCTTTGAAAACTTAAAATATAACTAATATTCCTTAGTAAAATAATGCTATATAGTAATTCTTATCCTGAAACATTTATAGATTTTTGTCATTGTGATTGACAAATAGCTAGTAAATATTCTAAGACTAGTGAGGAGCTTTAGAGTCAAGAAAAATATGAAGTTTGGAAAAATGAGACTGGATGTTTTAGAGTAATTTTAGTGAAAACCTCTCAGTTCTCTCTTTATAAGTTAATGTTAACAAGACTCAGGTAGCTATGCATCATTACTTGAACTGTTGTATACTAGATACTTCAAAAATAAAATGGATAAGTGTGGGGGAAAATTAATACATTTGAAATCAGTTATATCACAAACACTATTATATTTTGATTAGAGAATTTTAATGGAATGTTCCAAGTCTTGTAATTTGATGTATAGTAGAAAAATACAAGGCATTTGAATGTGATATTTTGCATTATCTGTGTTACTGTTCCCTGTTACTAGTTCAGCTAATCAAGACCTATTTCTTGTGATTGGATCATAGAAGCTTTGATCTTTCAACTGTACTTATGTTTATATCTGCTGCTGTGAACTCCAAAAGTAAAGCAGTAGATTTTCATTTTAAGTTGTTTAATTCTTTTATTGACAAATATTTATTGTAAAAAATAAATATTTTTTAAATCTAAAAAAGAGAAAGTTCCACTATATGTTGAACTATAACATTTTTCTAACTGAGAAATATCTCTTGCTTCCTCAAAATTTTAAAAATTATAAATATTAGCAAAACTATATAAGACTATAAAAGACACAGTGATAGTATTAGAGAAATCTTTTGGAAAAGTAAGTCAAGCTCACTGAATATCTAGTAACTAATTTTTTAAATAAAACACTACACTATATTTTTATCTTTTAAATTAATAGAAATAGTTTAGTTATCAGAAGAGGAAGTTGAAGCTAACATTCAGCAAACCATTAGGTTTTCCTCCCAGAAAGAAAACAAATATTGGTGACTCATTAAATAGAAGACCATTAATTGATTAAAGTAAAAAAACAAAAACAAAAACATGTGTACTATCACATTCATATAATCTGTGCATGTTCATCATTTCATAATGAGAAATTAAATTTCTACCTCAATTTGAACTCTAAAATTTTATATAGAGAGACTTTTAAGCACAGTCACACATCTTTTTAAAAATCTTGCAATAACTCATTCTCATGTAGTATTAGCCAGTTGAGAAACCTAAAATTCCAAAATATCAATTATTCATAAGTTTTAAATTTTAGACTACACAGTAGTCTTAAAATAATTATGATACCTTCATTCTAAAAACGTTACTTTTCTCCAAAAAATGACATACTTCATTAATCTTACTATCATATAATAAACACTATTTTTGGTCTAAGACTTTGAGCAACAACTTTCATAAGCAATTTATAATATGTGAGATTATCTACATCTAACTGCATGCATTCATACAAGTTTTTATGTCAGAATAGTTTGTTAATACTATTTAAATTTCATCACATATAAATTTTAAGGATGAATTCCCAGTTTTATTCAAAAAGAAAAAAAAAGTACAAAATATTCTGGGAACGTAAAATCATTAAATACTGAAAACATAGTGAAATACCTAAGAATGTCTATTGCTCATAAAGTATAATGACCTAAAATACCTTGTCCAAGTGTGCAACACTGCTCTAGTGTATAAAGGCATGAAAGACAGTGGGAATTTAATAAAGGCTCTGAAAGTTTCAGTGATATAAGAGGGATCTAACCACAGTCAGTCTAGGAGGATCAGAGAGTGGTGAATCACAACTTTAATCCCAGCACAGGGAGTATCCCGGGAATGGTGACCTACACCCTTAATCCAAACAGCATTTAAGATCATTTTAGTTTACAGAAGGAGTTCCAGGCTCCCAGGCAGACAGTGGTGGGGACACACCTTAACTTACCAAGAGAGTATTGAAGGCCTTCATAGAAAGACAGAAGGGGAAGAAGCCAAGAGAAGCTATGCTTCAGACTGCTTTTGGTGCTTCTTGGCAGTGGTATACACATAGAAGATATCCCTTAGTCATCTTTTCAGAGCTAGAGAAAATTGCTTTTTCTTTCATCCCAAGCTTCATTACTTAAAATAGCAAGTATCCTTCAGAGATCTTATGTGTATATTTTATGTAACACCTAATTCAGGCAAGTGTTCGAACTATTGCTCAGTTCCAAATATGTTGAGCTATTGTATTGTTCATCACCTATGCCAATTCTAGAAACTTTTTACTTATTGAACATTTAAAAATCTGCCGTACAGCTGACATTCCTGGGCTTATTCTAGAATCTTTTACATATACTTATAGTCATTTAAAAAAATAAAATTTTGGAAATAGCAAAGTATAGTAGAAACTTCTGCTAAATTATACTCATGGAATTTGAGGATAATTTTACAAGATAACTTACAGTTTTATTGTGCAAATATTTCACTGGAGAATGTACACATGTCTGTTATAAGTAGATGTTTTTGCTGTCTGTGCTGTATTCCAATCTACAGAATAAAGTGAATTGGTGTATTGATGAGATCATGGATTTAATGAATCACACATAAAAGAGACAATAGGCAGAGCCTCATGTCATTTCTATTATGTTCATATGAGTTGATTTATTGTCAAAGTGTAAGCCATAAAGAGCTGAAGAAGGGTAGATGTGTGGATAGAGAAAATATTAGAGAATGTGAGAAATAGTAGGAGTAGAGGACTAACACATACAGAAGGGAGAGAGTTGGATCAAGTACTATTACAAATGTAAAAACAATGTAATAAGAAATGAATTATTTGATAATGGAGACTTAAGAACCATGCAATCTAGGCACAAGTGTTTATTGCTTTAGGTAATATTCTGTACTACAGAAGAATCTAAAACTTAAAATAATAAGCAGAGGATATGGTGCATATTATCTAAATATATTAAAAACAGCACAGCCTCCAGTGCCTGCTGTGAAATTTCCTTTATAAAACATTAATTATTTGAACGTGTCACATTAAGCAGTTGAGAAGAATTCTTATGTTCTACTTTTAAGCTAGATTACATTTTTTCATTCATGAGTACTACAAATTTAGTTAAATATTGCTTTTTAAGAACTTTACTTTATTGCATAAAGTATTATTCTGTATTAGCTATTAATTCAGGTAACAATTATTGCCAAGAGATAATCTGTTTTGTGAAATATAGAACTGATTAGAAATTATCTATACTTACAATATTTAGTTTTAAACTGCATAACTCATTTAATATTTCTAATATCTGCAATATTTGGAATTTTGAGGAAGCAATAAGCAATCAGAACCATGGTTTATCAAGATTTTTGAGTGTGAAAATATTATATACCACATATGGCATTAATATTTATTAGCAAAATATAATCATATTTATGATGCAACTGATTTCAAATATATTAATTTCACGTCTGGGATTACATTTTATTCATTTTCTTATTTTTTGAAGAATCTATTACAGATCATAGGTAATGTTTTTATAGAAGACTAAAAGGATTTTGGTTATGTTACCCCTTAAGGAGTGGCAACCTTATACTCTAGAGAATGTTTGAGGTTTTTTTTTTTTATTAATTCACTAAAGCAACTACAATTGTCATAAATCATCCTGCCTAATACACAGTGTTTAAATTTACACTTATGTTGTCAATTTTCAAAGAAAAAATAAAGTTATTTATAAATAAACTAAAAATAAGCACTTTGATGGGGTTAGGGAAATAGTTAAAATTATTAGTTTCTACGCAAGAGCAAAAAGCCCTGAGTTCATATCTCCAGCACTCATGTATAAGACAGGAATGGTCACATGCCTGAAACCTACCAACAGACCTGCAAAGGCTGACAGATCACTTTACTGGTCAGTTTAACCAACCTGTGATCTCTGGATTTAGGGAAAAAAAATTCTTAAAAGATAAATGTGAAAATAAAAATAATGACACCAATATTGACACTCTCTCTCTCTCTCTACACACACACACACACACACACACACACACACACACACACACACACACACACACACATACACACACACACACACACACACACGTTAATATTCACCTTTAGGCACACATACATTATACACATACAATAAAGTACATAAACATACACAGTCAAAAGGAGTAAAATTTTGTAGCAGAGAAGAACCTGAAAAAGTGAAGAAACTTCTCAAAGTGTGTACAATGATAAACTTATCTTTAAAAAGACCACTGCTGCTAATTGGTGCCTCTGTGGTTTAAAGAGGAAGTATACATTTAAGAAAAGGAGGGTAGAAAGTAGAAGAAAGGAGAAAGAGAAAAGTCTCATTGTAAGAGATAGTAGAAAAGTTAGATGAACTAATCACCTTGTCTTGAATTAGTTTTAAACAAAATAATGGCTAAGAAGGCTTTAATTCATGCCATTTGCTTTTATATTCCAACTAATGTTCCAATTATTAGCCATCATGAACATCTTCTCAATTGTAGTATGAGGTTTCTGGCCCCGACTTTCGGGCCTAACCTCAAGGTTTAGGCCCGCAGACCTGTAGACCCACAGTCCCACAGACCCGCAGTCCCACAGACCCGCAGTCCCACAGAGACACACAGACGCTTTCATTAGTTTTTGGCTGATCAGCCTCAGGCCCAGGCATATCACTTGCTAGCTCTTTACCCTTCATCTAACCCATGTCTCTTGTTCAGCCATGCGGCTCGGTACCTTTCTTTAGAGCTGCATGGTTGTCCTCTGCTTCTTCCGGGCTTCTCTCTGTAATTCTCTCTGGTGTTCTGTTCTCAGAGATTTTAGTCTGGTATCCCCGCCTACACTTCCTGCCTCCTTTGGCCAATCAGCTCTTTTTATATACCATGAGACAACACATTACCCCTACACTCAATCATGTTTTTCTATTTTCACGTATTTTTACTAAAAATAGTGTTTTTCATACAATACATCCCAAGCACAATCTGCCCTCTCTTTTCAACTCAATATTCACCCACTTCTGTATCCCTTCAGAAGAGATCAGACATCTAGGAAATGATAGTCAAGCAGGACAATGCAAGTTATAATAAGACAAGATGAATGTAGTTATATTGAGGCGGGACAAAGCACCCCATAGGAGGAAGAGTCTGTAGGGAAGGAAAAGAGATATACACCTGCTACTACTGTTATTAGTCTCTCTCTCTCTCTCTCTCTCTCTCTCTCTCTCTCTCTCTCTCTCTCTCTCTCTCTCTCTCTCTCTCTCTCTCTCTCACACACACACACACACACACACACACACACACACACAAGTTAAAAGTTAAAATATATACACAGAGGAGGACCTGGTACAGACTCATGCAGGCTCTGTGTTTGCTGTTTCAATTTCTGAGGGCCATGTGAGCCCTTTTTAGTGAGATTCAGTGGGCTGTGTGCTACCAGTATCTTAGAGCCTATCTTAAACCTACAGTCTTTTCTCTCCCTTTTGCATGGGTTCCCAAATGTTTGAACTCTCAGGGAAGATATCTGATGGAGTCTTCTAATTTAGACACTGTGAATAAGTTCTGACTGTATTTCTACGCACTCATTCCCATGTGATGCCAATGGTAGTCACTTTGATGTGACTGGACAAGATACTGATCTACAAGTATAGCATAAGATCATTAGGAATCATTGCTATGATTTTTTCCCAGTCATGTTTGGTTCTACCCTAGGGCTTATAGTTTATAAATTATTTTTTATTTCATGTTGGAATACACTGTAGGACTTATAGTTATCAGATGGAATGCAGCTTTGGGACACTCCTATTTTGATATTATTCCACTTAAGCTTGATTTAGGATCTAGAGTTTTTTGTGGTGATATAGTGTATATTTTTTTTAAAAAAAAAAATTCTGCCTGAAATTTCATAGAACAGAATCACCCACAGTCAAGCCATGAAGATTAGAGTGGTGACTCACACCTTTAATTCCATCAGTCAGGAGACAGATAAATTTCTGTATTTCTGAGTTCAAAGCATACCAGGCAAACAGTAGTAGATCACACCTTTAATCTTTACTCAAGGATTATGATACAGTGCTAAACTCAGAAGTGAAACAGCTGTGCAACAATGATAAATGAGGCAGAAAGATGCAGACATTTAGCAATTATGCTAGGATTGTAGCCTGAAAATGGATGTTTCCACAATACATAAGAACATGGATGACTGTCCAGGCAGCCAGCTGTTTCATTTTTACATTTTTTGAAAGTTGCCTACTTGCAAGGAGTGTTTACTTAGATAATATTATTTTCTTCTTGGATCTCTGAGGGAGTTGAACATGAGGTAGTTATAGTTATAGTTTTCTAGTGACAGTTTTAGGAAAGAAACTTACTTAGAAGTTAAAGTGTATTAGTTTGAGAGATATGAAAAGATAGTTTTCAGTTTATAATGCATGTTACATAGAAAGTAAGCTAGGTACAATCTTTTGGACTCACCTTAGTAGGATAAATGATGAAATATATTATTTGATTTTGTCAATTTTATCAATTATTAACACACTAGACATTGCTTATGTAATTATTGTTTTTATATATTGTATATGATTATTGTTCCCATTGTATATAGTTTCTATTAGGTTAGTTATAACTTTATTATTTTTTAAAAGGGGGATTTGTGGTGATATGTTGTATATATAATAGTGTTTTGTGCCTGATGGTGAGTATGTAACTCATAGAATTAGCTTTTTAAAGATGGCTTCCACTAGGTAATTCAATAATGTTACCTTTAACGACCATTCAATGTAACCAGAGACCTTTCCCTCTGATGCGAGTGAGAGATATAATTTTTATGTGTTTTATGAGTGACAAAGTCTGACTATCTGACCCATATTATCATTGTATACTTTATATATGTTTGGTGACTCAGGATATATTTTATATTTTTACAATTTTCTGAGTAATTTAATATGGCTTTGTTTCTTGTCTGTATTATATCTATTCTTTCGTTTCTGTATTCATACTTTCATTTGATACTTCAATTTCTCAACATTGACTGTGAATTGTAGCTTATTTAAATTTCTGAAATACTTGAATAAAATTTATTGAATCCATTAATTTAAATTTTTGTAAGACAGTGTTAGCAGGTATGCTATTCTCATAACACTCTCATGAGAAACAGGTAAGAATAATATGTGAGAAGCCTAGAAAATAATGCTTTATTCTTTATATGTTTAATGGACAAATACAGCTTTAAAAAAATTAAAACTTTATATACTGAAAAATAGTTATTTTAGTTGGAAAGATGAAGACAGAGAAAAGACCAGAAAAAGGAGGCAATGAGACCTGGAACCAAAGGGACAACTATCAAACGAGCAGAAGAGCAATGCAAGGAAACATAGTCTTATCTGCCTAGGAACCTTTTTGTAGAAATTGAGTAATGGCCATGTATAGCTTGCCAAACTAGATAAAATTAAATTTTAAATGGGGTGTTTGATAAAAAAGTTAAATCTAGATGATATTAATATTGTTTTACAATTCAAGTTAATGTTTCTAACAGTATCTCTCTCTTTCCATATATGTACACGCCTGTGTGTGTGTGTGTGTGTGTGTGTGTGTGTGTGTGTGAATGTGTGTGTGTGTGTGTGTGTGTGTGTGTGTGTGTGTAATTTCATCAATTAATATTTTCAGGTTCTCTGGCAAAATAATCTATGTAATAAGCTAGAAAGTCATTTTTATTCATCATTCTACTAACGTAAAAATCTCTTTGACAGAAGCATTTCTTTCATGTTTGTTTACATGAGTCTTCTGTTTGAGCAAGTTTATAGAACCAGAGAATAAAAGATATTCTTTTATCAACTAACCCATCCAAGAGTCATCTAATCTATTCAGATTATATTTAAGAGTTTCATAAGAGTAGACTGTAGGATGTGTCATTCGTAGATGATAAAAAAATATTTTGAGTTATTACTGTTGAGAGTGTAGTTTTCAACTTCTTCCAAAAGCTTCAATTTACTTTAACAAATTGAAAAATAAATATTATTTAACAAAACGTATTAATAGTTCTTCTGTGCAGTGGCTCAGTGCTCAAAAATCAGAACCTGTATGTGAACTCCTAGAAACCACCTTGCCATCAGATATCTCTGTAGCAATATATTGTATATTCATTAAATATCAGCCTGGACTATCAGAGACATGAAGGTCAGAGGGAGGTGACCTAGAATTTAATCTCATCTTTCTGAATGACAAAGTGGTGACTCATGCCTTTAATCCCATCACTCAGAGGACAGTATCTTTTTGTTTTTTTGTGAGTTCAAGGTCTAGCATCCAAGCAGCAGTAGCTCACACCTTTAATCCTAACTCTAAGATTATGATTCATATTTGAACCCAGAGGTGAAACACCTGGGCAAAAATGATCTATAAAGCAGAAAAAAGCAGAAATTCAGTTATTTTATAGAAGCAACTAGTCAGGGATAGGACCCTTTAGGATAACATTTACCCTGTTCAGCCTGAGGAGTTGGCTGGGTAGAGTTGACTGTGGTCTGTTTCCTAGTGACAAGCTTGAGGATCTCCATTTAATATTAAAAGGCACATGGTAAGAGGAAAGACATCTTCAGGTAGTTCTCTGATCTTCTCACACGTACTATGCCATATAAGTACACACACACATACTAAAAATAAACTAGCAAATGAATAAAAAAAATCATATATATATATATATATATATATATATATATATATATGTGCCTTAAAATATACCTTGTTTATTGACAATGTTATCAATAATGAATCAGTGTTCAACAGGTAGGAAAAATATGATAGAAATGTGAATTTTCAAATTAGAAGTTGAGTGAAGCGCTCACAGTGTATTAATGTTTCCTACAGTGACTATTAAAATCCATGTACTATTCAAGTGTTGCTTTTCTCACTTAATTACATCATAGCTCATGTTAGTATTATTTATAATATTTCAACGAGAAAACAGAAAATGGTCAACTTTGTGGGATTTCAATTGTACTTAGAATCACTGAAACTGTATTAATAGAATTAACCTTAGATGAGGAGACAGAACCAGCAACTAGTTAACAAAAATTAGCCATAGGGAGTCCAGAGGATTCAGGCAAATGGATAGGATGCACAGAAAGTGTGGAAGGACTCAGAAATGTCAAGGCTTATGGTTTGGAATGAGCACAGAAATCTCACTCTTATTGGGTCTCCAGCCAAAAAGAAAGGCCATTTGGTTGCTTATCAGCTTTACTGTTTTATTGGGTTGACATCTGATCATCTGACTCCTAAGTCTTTATTTGTAAGTTGAATGAGAGAAATAATTAAAATCTGTATTACCTACTGACAATAATTTGGTATATTTCTGTGTGTTTGGTGTATTGCTGTGTGTTTGTCCTCCTGGGAAAAACATACAACATAGTGTAATATTTGAAATTCTGATGTCTGTCAAAGTCTCTTTTTACTATTGTCCTTCTTCAGAATTGTTACTAGATTGCTACAACTGTCCACTTTCCATAGTTTTTTTTTTTCTGAGAATGTAGATTTATGAACTAGGCTCTAGGATCTATTTTAGTGAAAATATCATGGTGAACATATATATGCTTGTTGATGGTAGTCATTATTGACTTAGATGGGAACATGATTATTTGGCTCCATTCTTCTTGTGAGTTACTCATTTCTTCAAGGTATTCTTTTGTCCAAACATACACATTTAACACTCCAATTTCATGATGGATTGTTTCTATGCACTTCTAAGACAATGGGTTACAACTTATATAATTGATACAATCAGTATATTAACCTAAACATAACAGACCAGTGTGATAAACATAATAGATCATTTTATCTCCAGTGATAAGAAGTTAATAAATTGTTTAGATTTAACAGTAATATAATATTGCTGGCCATTTCAATTTTTAACATATTGCTTCTTTGCTTCTGGTAGGCAGATACAGACAGATATGAAATGAAGAGTGTTTGTCATATCAATTACTATTCAAGTGGTGGAACATTATCTCATATAATGGATGTTTTTTGTCTTCTACCTCGGAATGATGCAATTTCTATTCAAGGAAGGATTAATATTTTCAGGCAAGGAAATATATATATTTATGAGAGTGGGAATCCATCTAAACACATAAGATCTAGGTAGTTCAGTGCTCCTGTCCTGCCACAATAATTTCTGCCTTCATATTAAAAGAGTTACTATGTTACCTTGGTTTATGTAATTTATCTACATCTATGTTCTTTGAAGATGTTGGTCAGATCTCACTGTCTAGCCTTAGCAGATTTCAACTCAAAGTCCACCTATCACATCCTAAGATACTACTCAACAATTCTTTAATAAATTGATAACCTTTAGCTAATTTTTTCAATTGTTCTGTCATGTTTATAAGTAGGTTATTTTTATTCTATATTTGCTAATTGGTATTGGTAATTATATTCATTATAAATTCTAAGTCTATGAAAATGTTTGGGGAATAGATAGTTGACTTCATGGTTATAGGTACTAATGACTCTTCTAAAAACCTAGAATTTGAATCTGAGCACTCAGATGGCACCCTCCAACAATATGTAATTCCAGTTCTATGGACTCAGATACCTTAATCTTACCTTCATAGGCAGCAGGTATGTTGTGGTATACAGACTTACCCACAGACAAAATGCTTACGCATAAAAGCAAAAAAATTTAAAAAATCTTTTTGAAGAAAATCTCACTATGTTTTATTTACGCTCATTTCTATATTAACATTACATCAATCCACAATATTTTTAATTATGTCATTTTATTTTTCTGCTATGTTCAGGTCTTGCTCTCACTACTTTAGTTAAATTTATATGTTCTGAGTTTTTCTTTTTATTAATTAATTTTTTATATATTTGTGTGTGTTATATTGAGGGAAATTTATAGAATTAGTTTTCTCCTACCATGTGTTTTGGGGGAAGAGAACTAAGACTCTTCAACTTAGATAAAAATATCATTAACTTCTGCACCATATTGCCTATACCTTAATTTTAATTTTCTACTTTCGTTAATTTTTGAAGTCTAAAATAAAGATGACAATTTTGATGCTGAAGCTAATTAAAAAGTAAACAATTAATTTTGTAATATTTTCTTCTTTATTCCAACATACTAAGTTGAATTCTAATATTTTTTTTCAGAGAAAGAAAAAGGGGGTCCTCAATGAAAAAATATTTACAAATACTTTTTCTGAGATTTTAATATAATATAATATAAATCATTTCTCTTTTCCTCCTTCCAATCCCTACCCTACTCCTCCCCTTGCTCCCTCAAATTCATTCCCTCTATCTTCATTGCATATGCATATAGCTCTATACACATGTACTTCCAAATGCAGTTTGCTCTGTTTGTATAATGTCACTTAAGTTGTCTTTACAGAGATCAACATTTCTCACTGGATAACCAACTGGTATGCTCTTCCCTGGGGACATTAACCTTTCTTGTTTTCCTAAGTTGTCTAGTTCTTTTTATGTGGTTGAGGCCTCATGGGTTTTTCCTATCCACTTCGGCATGTGCTTTGATGTCGTCATTGTTCAGCTTATGCGTCAGCAATCATTTTGGTAGGAAATTATAAATGTAGCTTCTGAAATTCCTAGGAGACATAGGCTGACACTAATCCCCTGATCCTTTTAATGTTAATCACTTCTTTATTAGTTCACTTTTTCTCAATTAGCCACAATTGTGTGTTGATAAACAGATTAAACAGTAGTGTTTAAGTAATGCTATAATAGTGTCAATAAATAAAACCAAGGAATAATTCTAACAAAATTGAGTGGATAATTAATATACTGTCACCTTTTCTTAAATACATAAAATATTATTAATAATAACCTAGGCTATAATTTGTATGCATTTATTAATACATGACTAAAAGCATTCATTAATTTCTTACTATCATATTTTTCATATTTTAGAAATTATATAATTTATTTTATGTCTGAGCATTTCCTGAATATTCTTTTTACCTAATGTACTCCTAGCTGCTGAGGAAAGAGTTCTGTGTCTAAACCTGAGAAGCTGAATTTCAATTCCCAGCACCTATATAAAAGCCAAAGCATGCATAAGAAAGCAGGCTGGTACAAGATAACTCTCTGAAAACTGACAATGGGGCTCCACTAAGGACATCATGCACAGAGTTCATTGAATAGAGAGAGTTTGAGCAAGTGTGGGCATGGAGGCTACATCTGTACTGCCTGCAAGACATGCTAAGGGATTAGAGCCACAGGACTTGTAGCAGTGGCCAGTAAATGTTTGGTTTAACTTGAGGCCCAGAACATTAGATATAGCCAATATCCTACAATGCCTAGATGGCAAAGCACTGAAGACTGGATAGTAGAAAATCCTAGAGTTGAAACAAATAGAACTAGAAAAAATTAATAAATGAAATGATTCCTAATGATAATCTGTATAGTCATAACCTCAGTGGCTTGTCACGTCATCATTAGAGAGGCTTTAGCTGGCAAATGATGTAACCAGATGTAAAGATCCACAGCCAGATATGTTGCAGAAAGAGTCTAAATTGGAAGTCCCCATAGGGTTCCTCTCCTTAGGTTAATGGCTAATCAGTAACACACACACACACTTTAAGGGCTAGTCGGTGACACACACAGGATCAGATATAAAAATTTTCAGACATTCCTCTAAGGTTTCTTTTGCAATGTGGGTAAATTTTGTAAAAATAGGAAACATATTATGTACTACCTACACTATTCCTTCAAAGACCCAAAATATATCTAGTATAACAGAAATAGGTAAAGGCTCTGTGGGGTCTTATATCTTATATATGATATAAGACCTAGATAATCATGAATACACAGAAGATAGGGCTTCCAGCACAAGATCTTCACAGAGAGGCCAACAACATAAACAAAGGGACAAGATGGGAAGAAAGGAATCAGTAGAAGTAGGGTATCTCAAAGGGTAATGGAGAATGGGTAGCTAACCTAGTTTCAATGATTTGTAGTATCATTATTGGATAACCATATTAATAAGTATGCTGGATACCTGAGAGAAACTTACCCATGAGTATCCAAAAACTATCATAGACTTTCTTTTCATTTCTACTTGACATTTGTGTTTCATAATCCAAGGATAAAAATTGTACCTAGAGATTTTCAAATATGCTGGAACTCGTTGTCTTAAATCTCCATGATTTTAGGTAACAATGGGGATTTCTAAGATAGAATCACTGACTAATTACCATTCTTAGCATCCAAAACTAAAATAAACCTGTTCCTGATTAGTGATGTGCATAAATTTATATAATCCATAGAGCTAGCTTCTATTCTGAAATAAAAATATTGATACTTTAGTATATGTCTTAGGTCAGTAATAGAGCATTTGTAGCATGTGTTAGACTATAAGTTAAATACAGAATGAGGGAGAAATTTAATGCATTTTCACAGTTGTTGACTGAAATAATAAGTTTTTATTTTGTTTAAAATCACTTAGAACACTAGTCTTCATCTACTGTTGGAAAACTATAAACACAAAAATGGCTATTGATCAAAAGAAATAAGACTGGAGTTGGAGTGATTGTTCAGGGGTAAAACGAATTTCTTGCTCTTGATGAAGTCCTGTACTTGGTTCCGGTCATGGTCATTCACAAGCACATTTAACTCCAGTTGCAGGTATATGATAACCTCTTCTGAGCTCTTCTTTGTGAACCAGACACAGAAATAACATGAAAGCCAACATTTCTAACCACAAAACAAATAAAGCAAAAATTGTTAAATTATAGTTAGTCTACCATAATGTTTGTGAACCACTCTGTTCTTTCCATTTTAGTCCTCAAATGTAACTCACTAAAATCTCATTAAAAATGTCTAAAAATATCTTCTCAAGGTATGAGTGAGAAAAATACCTTATTGTTTTCTTATAGCAGTTTATTCAAAAAATTATTAGATTTTATGATCTGCTAAAACATTATGTTTCATTTTACTTAAAAATAATGCTTTTAATTTATGACATTCTGCCTTATAGAATCATACTTTATAGAAGCAGAGAAAGAATTGGGAACAAACACAATGAGTAATATCAAACTAAAGTAACAGACATATAGCTTCTAAACTAAAATGTAAATTGTAAGCACAAAAGCATAAAGTGTGTCCTAGGATGTATCATAATTTAAATGTATCTCTGTATCATAATAATTACATATTCTAAGAATGGCCTTCATATTAAATTACAAATTGAACAATAATGATAGTAGAGGAGGAAATGACAAAGTGACTCCCTGGCTGTTGTGTAACATTCATTTAATCTCAGTGCTCTGGAGGCAGAGGCAGAATTATATCTGTTAATCCTAATGCAGACTAATCTACATAAAGTTCAGAACCTATGAATGAGGATAATAGACTGAGACTCCATTTTAAAAATGGTGCAAGTGGTCAATACAAAAACTAAAACCACTTAGCAATGTCAAAACTGAGTCATAACCTGTTTGGTGTAACATTGTCAAAATCATGTACCTAGAGTAATAAAAGCTGTAACTATGACTTGAAAAAGATTATCTACCTCAACAATCTATAAACTCCATTCAATTTTTTTTTTTTGATTGAGACGATTGGCTGTACACCAGGTTCTAGTATCAGACACATTTAATCCTGGCACTCTGGAGGGAGAGGCAGGAAGATCTCTCTGTGTTTAAGGCCAACTTGTTCTACAAATTGAGTTTCAGGAAAGGCTTCAAAAGAACACAGAGAAACACTGTCTTGAAAAAATATATCAGAATTACACGGTAAACATAAAGAAAAGAAAATTGAAGAACAAGAGAAGCCTTGAAGATTTATACTAATTATCTCCATAAAAGTTCCTCATTCTTAGAAATAAAAATTGACAAAAGAATTATAGATTCTATGTTTTGTTAAATTTGTTAAGTGACATTTTATATATAAACTCACATATACACACTGTCTTCTCACATTCATCTCTCCACTCTCTCATGCCTTTTTCCCCCTCCCACTTAAGCCTTTGAAGCAAGTCCTTGTCCTCTTTCAAATATTTTGTCTTTAAATTTGTTTGATGGCTTGCTTCATTCAATAAGCAATACATAGGGTTAGGTTTATGGAGTTACTCAAAAAAACATGAATAACTTTCTATTTTTCATACCAATGAAGAATAAGATTTTCTCTACCCCAGTAGTACTCAACTTTCAGGTGTTTCCCAGGCAAAGCTGAACTCCACTTAGCCACTGTTTGTATATGATGGGATGCCCTGTCTCCATGCAGTTAATCAAAGATGCTGTGAGTTTATAAGGACCATGGATCATCATGTGATTTCCACATAACAGTGCTTTATATCTCTCTTCTCCATTGCTCAGCTCCTGTGCATCTTACCTGCTACTTCTGAGATGTTCTCTGAGATTTAGAGGGGGATATTATGAACACCCCAATTTGAGGCTGAATTTCCAGATCATTGATCTTAATACATTTACTTTTATGAGTCATTAGCTGCATGAAAAACCTTTTCCTCTTGGTTATTTATTTTAATAAAATATTGATACTTCTCTCATACAATACATCACATCCGCAGTTTCCCTATCCTTCACTTTTTCCACCTCCCCTCTCCTCTAGTTCCACTCCCTAACTGTTCCCACTTTATAAAAGAACAGTTGTTTAAGATTAGACTATAACAAAGCATGACAAAACATGATCCAATAAGACAGGGCAAATGTCTTCATATTGAACTTGAACAAGCCAACCAAAAATGAGGAAAAGAGTCTCAAGAACAGACCAAAGAATTTGAAATACACTTGCTTCCATTGGTGGAAGTCCGGTAAAAACATATACAAGGAGACCTTTAGAGACTCGTGCAGGCCCTGTGCCTGCTCTTTCAGTGGACCCATGTAAGGATGCTTATCTGACTTTGTGGGCCATGTCATCCTGGTGCTCTCTATCCTCTCAAAATCTTAGATTTTTTTTTTTTTGCTCACTTCTACAGAGATATGTGTGGTGTTTTATATATTTTTTGAAAAGTTATTTAGGCTGGGCCTTTTATGTTAACATTTCATTCTCTATTTAAGAAATATAATCCCTAGAGAATGTTGTACACTGTAGCAATAATTCAATGATTTAATAAAATTGTAAATACAGTAGAAAGATAAACTAAGCATAAATACCTTATTCTTCAAACAGTTTCCAACACAAATATTCTCCAGTATAGAAAAGGTTAAGAAACATGTTATCTTCCTAGTTAATTGTATAATGAGTTGAAATCTATAATTGTTTGGCTTTAAGAATGATGAAATTTATTTAATGGTTAGAATATAAATTTATAATTAATTTTAATCAAAAATATGTCTTCAGTAAGATATAACTGAAAAAAATTATTTACTAAACTTTTTTAGTTTTCTTCATCCTAAATATATTTTCATTTGTACAAATTTATAAGCAAAACCTAGAGAATACTTTAACCAAGTAGTCACTATGAAATGGAACTTTAATTGCCACTTCAATAAAGAACTTAGTGAAACTTATTTACAAGGAAACTTGGTAATGGAATCTGTAATTTATTAGAGCAATTAGAGGATCTTGTATAAGCAGTGATGTTGAATAAGCTGTGAGCATTTACATAGGATCACAGACTATGAGAAGAAATATTCATGTAGATTTATTATAACCTCATTCTTGCCAAACAAATCTTATAATTTCCTCCAGTTTCCTGGGATTACTGAGATTTAGAGATAAGTAAAACAAATTGGAAATATATCATAGCCAGAAATAATATCTATTTTCCTTATAAAATTTTTATTTGTTGCACTAATAATCCAATTTTTACTAATTCAGAGGTTGCATAAAAATGCTGAAGAGACATTTGTTTTTTCAATATTTATTAGAACACTAAAAAAATTTAAGTGCCCATAAATATAGGGTTGGATGAAGCAGACAGAATGTATCAAAGGGAATATTTAAACATAAAAAAAATGAGTTCTAGTCACTGTAAAGTGTCAGGGTCCAGCCTCAGCTTGAGTTTAGGTCCTAAGAAAGAGAAAGAGCATCAGTATACACATACACACACACACACACACACACACACACACACACACACACACACACACATACGCATGCACACATACAGGCACATATATGCACATATATACATTGATGTGTGAATGTCTTTCTGTATGCTGTGAATATCAATCTTTAAATAAAGGAGCTGTTTAGGCATCATACTAAAAGTAGGTGGGGAATCAGAATAGGTAGGAAAGGAAGGGCATAGCAAGGGACAGATCAAGTCAGGCACCCAAGAAGAAGCATGTAAGGAACATAGGTGAGCTTGGGCCACATGGTAGACAGGTTAATGAGAATGTTTTGAGTTAAGATGAATGAGCTAGCTAGCAATGTGCCTACGCCATAGGCCAAACAGCATGAAGTTAATAGAAGCGTCTGAGTCATCTTTGGGGCCTGAGCAGCAGTGGGCAGCTAAGGGGTCTGGGGCTGCAGGTCTGTGGGTCTGAACCTCTGGCTGCCTGGGACCAAGAAACCTCAATGTAACAATACATATACCCAGAAACACAAAACACACCTATACACACACACACATACATACACATACATGACACACAAACACACACACACATATACACACATACATGACACACAAACACACACACACACATACATACACACATATATACACATGCAAAAACACATACACACAAACAAACGTATACATACAACTTCTGACAGCCAAGTAGGTTGCACTCAAATGGCTCTGAGTACCTTAGGCTGTCTTTATTTATACTTAAACAGATATTTTTTTCTTATGAGAGTTACATGAACAGCCTTACTGTTTGCTTCTTTTTTTGACTTTAAGAAATGTATCACAATTTAAGGGATACATGATAATTTTTATAAAAGCTCCATTGTTTCCTTTTATGCTTCACAAAATACATATTTACACACCATTCATAACCTTACTCTTGACTTAAAAATTTGCATTTCTGCCAGCTTAACTAAATGTCAAGCCAGATACTTCCTGCTCTTGCATCATTTAAGTCAGCTGAAAGCTACTTGCAGCTACAAAGTTAAAAAGTAATAGGCATAGAACCAACACTTTAAAGACAATATTTAAACTCAGAAAATTCTTACAAATCTGAAATATATGCTTTTACACAGTTCCCTTTATAGAAGAGGATCCCATGTTATTATCTCTCTGTAAAAGGCAAACTTTGACAAAGTGCTGTTTTCCTACCTCACAATACAGTACTTCTTCCATCAATATAAGCACCGATGTATAGTAAAGATGAATATATCCATTCCACATTTTGTATTGAATATTTTGCTCTTGTACATACCTAATTGTAGTAATTATTTTATCCTAGGTGTCCGGGGATCTCACTCTCATCATTTAAGAAGGACTAAAACTCTGCGGAATCTTAGGGGAAAATATTTTAAAAGAAACAAAATTTCCAAAAAGAAATTACAGCTGTTACATGTTTTATTGACAAAGTAAAGCTAAAAAACACCCTAAAATCATCAATATAATGAAAGAATAAAGAGGAAGAAAGCTGCATGAATTACTAGGCTGCATGGCTCACCGAATAAAGTTTCTATAATGAGAATTAGGGTGGCCATAAACTAAAAACAAGACTAGTTTAGGCACCCTCGCCACTATTGCTTGGAGTCTTAGGGTCATCCTTTTGAGCTTTGGGGTATTTCCTAGCGCCATGTTTCTCTCAAACCCCACAATTGCTCACTCTACCAAGGTATCTGTTTCATTGTTCTTTCTCTCTTCACTTTCCTAATGCCACTATCCCTTTCTCTTTTCTTTCCTTTCCACCTCTCCTTGTTTCCGATCCCCTATGGTTCCAATTTACTCAGGAGATTTTTTTTTTTAATTTCACCTTCCCAGGGGGATGATTCTATGTCTCTTTTGTGTTCTTTCTTGATACCTAGATACTCAGTGGTTGTAGGTTATAGCCTGATTATTGTTTGATACAAGTCTAAAATCCACTTATAATGAGAACATACCCTGTATATATTTCTGAGGCTGTGTTACTACAATCAGAATGATATTTTTTTTTAAAATTCTATCCATTTGCCTAAAGTTTTCAGGATATCAATTTTTCTAACTGCTAAGTAGTACTCCATTGTGTAAATGTACCACAATTTCTTAATCTATTCTTCAGTTGAGTGGTGTCTAGATTGTTTCTGGCTTCTGGCTATTATGAATAATGCTGCTATGAACATAATAGAGCTAATGTTTTTGTGGTAAGACTATGTATCCTTTGGTTATATAATGAAGAGCAGTATTTATGGACCATTAGGTAGATTGATTCCCAGCTTTCTAAAAAAATCACCATACTGATTTTTAAAGTGACTATATATAAGTTTACATTACTACCAGCAATGCAGGAGTGTTCCCCTTACTCCACATCCCCTCCAGCATAAGCTGTCATCAGTGTTTCTGTTCTTAGCCATTCTGACACGTCTAAGATGGTATTGTAGAATTGTTTTGACTACTTGCATTTTCCTAATGCCTAAGAATGTTGAGATATTCTTTAAGGTTCTTTCAGCCATTTGAGTTCTTGTGTTGAGAATTCTGTTTAACTCTGTACTCCAATTTGAAATTGGATTATATGGGGCTTTTTTGAAGTCTAGTTTCTTGAGTTTTTTATATACTTTAAAGATCATTTATCTCTTAGATGTAGAGTTGGTAAAGATTTTTTTTTTATTCTGTAGATTGTCGTTCTATCTTATTAACTGTGCCCTTGCCTTAGAGAAGCGTCTCATTTTCAGAAGATTCTTTTAATTAATTGCTGCTCAGTGTCTGTGCTACTAGGTTTATAATTAGAAAGTAGCCTCCTGTGCCAATACATTCAAGGGTTCTACTTTCTTTTCTATCAGGTCTAGTGTAACTGGATTTATATTGTGACCTCACTTGGACTTACTTGAGTTTTATGGAGGGTGATATTAATTTTTTTTTTTTATTTTAGGACATGATACCATTCATTTCTGCCAGCACTATTCATTGAAGGTGCCTTCTTATCTTCATTGTACAATTTTTGCTTCTTTGTAAAAAATCAGGTATTTATAGGTGTGTGGATTAATGTCAGGACTTTAAGTTTGATTTCATTAATTCACCTGGCTGTTTTTATGCCAATAAAACATTGTTTTTATTATTTTAGGGCTATAGTAGAGCTTGAAGTCAGGGATTGTGGTGCCTCCAGAAGTTTTTATATTGAACAGGTTTTGTTGGTAATCCTGGATCTATTGTTTTTCCACATGAATTTCAGTATTGTTCTACCTATATCTCTAAAGAATTGTTTCGTTTTTTGATGGGGATTGCATTGTATCTGAAGGTTACTTTCGGTAAGATTGTCATTTTTTCTATGTTAATCCTACCTATAAGGAAAATATTTTCATCTTATTTTATCTTCTTCATTTTTTTCAATGCCACAAAGTTCTTGTCATAAAAGTGTTTAACTTCTTTGATTAGATTATAGGTACCCCAAAATATTTGATGTTATTTATAGCCATTGCAAATGGTGGTATTTCCTTTATTACTTTTTCAGCTCTTTTATCAATTGTGTATGAGAGGGCTATTGATTTTTTGAGTCAATCTGATATCCTGCAGCATTGCCAAATGGGTGTATAAGCTGTAGGATTTTCCTGATAGAATTTTTGGGGTCACTTATGTATGCTATAATAAAATTTGTAAATAGCAATAGTTTGACATCTTTCTTTTTAATTTGTATCCACTTTATTAATTTTGTTGTTTTATTGTTCTAGATAGAACTCTAAGTATGATATTGAGTAGATATGGAAAGAGTGGACAGATTTTTCTTGTCCCTAATTTTAGTGGAGTTGCTGTGAGTTTCTCTCCATTTTGTTTTATGTTGTCTGTCAGTTTTCTTACCTTTATTATTTTTAAGTATGTTACTTGTGTCCATTATTTCTCCAAGATCTTTATCATGAATGAATGTGAGATCATTTCAAAGGCTTTTTCAGTAATTAATAAGATGAGTGTGATTGGTCAGTAATTCTCTCTCTCTTTTGTTTTGCCTTTGTGTTTTTAGAGTATCAGAGTGATTTTAGCCTTACAAAAATATTTTGGTAATTTTTTTCTTTTATGGAAAACAATTGGAGGAGAAGATATTTTTGAAAATAAACAAAAGGGAATTGATTGTAGCTAATATAAGGAATGGAGAATTCCCAAAAGAAATGGAGAGAGGAGAAACTGCCACTCAAATAAAATTTGTAAGAAAGAATAATAGTTAAAAACACAAAGCTTGCTTATTATTGTCTATTCTCTAGGTCTTCAAACAATAGAAGTAACAGGAATATCATTACTTTGAATTTGTGAAGATAGTTGTTAATATATGTCATATATAATGAGTATATCTCACCGTAGTAGTTTCTGCTTAGAGATGCATGATTCAAAAGTTTCTAGATACTTCTAAAAAAAATAAATTGTTACTTTTTTTCAACTGAAGCTTTCCCTTTAGAATTCCATGATAAAATTTCTATTGTAAAATTTCTAATATTTGAAAATAAAATGATTTACAATAACACACATTAAAACAACTTTACAATTACATATTTATTTCAATTTGATCTTTTTTGTAGGTGTATGAGGTAGAATAAGCTATAAGCTGATTTTTTAATTTCGGATATTGAACTCACACAGCCAAACCTGAAGCTCTGTTTACTTGAGATAATTATCTAGGATGAATTGTAGATGTGGGATTTTAAGTAAGAACTTCACATGTTCTTTTCCAAAGATTATTCTGTGCCACCAATGTCAGTATACTTTTAGAATAAGATATGTGTACCTTGCTGCATGGTTTTCAATTGGATAATAAATACAAATGTAAATCATGAATCATTTAAGTTCCTATATGACTTTATATGTAACCGTTGTGATTTGTTTTATTTAGATATTGAAATGAGAGTTTATTTTTCTTATGTCTTGATAATTATAAGTCAAGAACTATCACATAAAATGAAATGAAATACAGGATAAATTTATAATTTATGGAAGATGTTTTTATAATGATCTACTTCTTTAAGATAAATATGCTTACAGAGTAATATGATAAATTCAAATTGTTAATCATTTATTAAATCAGAAGTGATTGTTTTAAAAACTAAGGTATGATAGCTTACTTGGTTAAGGTATCAGACAATAACTGCCAACAACATTCACTTCTCAAGGGCCTCGTGTGGTAGAAAAGAAAAAGAAAAAACAGATCCAGAAAGTTGCTCTCTGACCTAAAAATGTGTGAGGAGGTAGGTTACACACATGCATACACAAAAACGTACACACACGGGCACACACACACACACACACACACACACACACACACACCACAAACATACACACATAGGCACAAACACAAACATAAACACACACACCAATAAACAAACACATATTTAAATAATTTTAAAATGTTTGAAAAAATCAAGTTTACTTGCACAGTTACTGATTGCTGTCCTATGTATCAAATCACTCTTGGAAGTTGTTCTGTTTTTACTATCCTTACCAGACTTTTTTCCAAGTGACATAAAGATATTTTTAATTTTTTTAAGAAATATTTTTATTCATTTTATATACCAACCACAGATCTCCCTCTCATCCCTCCTTCGTTCCACTAGTTTTCCATCTCCCCAAGCCCTCTTCTGAAAGGATAAGGCTTCCCGTGAGGAGTCAGCTAAACTTGACACATCCAGTTCAGGCAAGACCAAGTCCTTCCCCCCTACATCACGCTGAGCATAGTGTCCCACCATAGGTAATGGTTTCTATAAAGCCATCTTGTGCACCAGGAATAGATTCTAATCTCACTGCCCAGGCCCCTTAAACAGACCACCACGCTACACAGCTCTCTCCCTTATCCAGAGAGTCAAGTCCACTCTCATACAGGCTCCTCATTTGCTGGTCTAAAGTTGTGCTCGCCCTAGCTTGCTCATATTCTCCAATTCCTTTTCTTCAGCTAGGCTCCCGGAACTCAGCCTTGTGGATCTCCGCGTATGTTTTTATTAGTTACAGTATGACAGCTTTATGATGATGTTTAAGATATTCAACAAACTGATTACCACAGTAAGCCAAGATCAGGCATCCTTTTCATTATTGCTAGTAGTCTAAATTGGGGTCAACTTTGTGGATTCCTAAGAACTTTCCTATCACAAGGTTTTTCCTAACCTTGTAATGTTTCCCTCTATCAAGATATCTCTTCATTGCTCTCCCACTCCATTTCTGTTCAAGTTCAACCATCCTGTTCCCTCATGTTGTCATCACCCGTCCCCTCTCATCTATTGCCCCCTTCATCTCCACTTTATCCAGAAGATCTCTTATTCCCTTCCCAGGGTGATGCATGTGTCTCTTTTAGAATCCTCCCTGGTATCTAGATTATCTGGAGTTGTAGGTTATAGTCTGCTTATCTTTTGCTTTATGTCTAATATCCACATATAAGTGAATACATACTGTGTTTGTCATTTTGAGTCTGGATTACCTCACTCAAGATAATATTTTCCAGTTCCACCTATTTGCCACAAAATTTCATGATGCAATTTTTTCACTGTTGAGCAATATTCCACTGTGTAGTATACCACATTTTCATAAAAGTGTTTTGATACGTTGGACTTTACTCCTTTTATTATTATTTTCATAAAAGTTAATTAGCAGAAATATCATAATGCTCAATGTTAGTTTATAACAACTAATTTTTTTTTGATTGTGTCGTCAGTGTTTGTGCATCAGTCCTCTCTGTTCCAGAATTTCTTTGAAGTACAGAATAGTCTCAAACTCACAGAGATGTGCCTACTTCATTATTCCCAGTTTCTGGGATTAAAAGAATGAACCATGAGCTTCCATCTTATAACAACTTGTTTCAAAATCTCCTTATATAGCTTATTAAATCTATACTGTAACAGTTACTCAGTTTCATCTGTGATCAGATCAATTTATTTTGTGAATATATAAATGACATCAATCACTGTCTGCAGAGGTCTCAGAGAAACCCTCAGCCGTAGCAAAGAAATAATGTGAAAGGTAATGATTTGGAAGGATAATGGTGAAATTTTGGTTACTAGACTAAGTGTCTGTTTTGCATACAAATTCATTCAAGTCACCTACACAAGGACTTCACAAGAAAAAACAGATCAAAATGCTAGCAAGAAATTGGTAGAGCATTTGAGGCTTCTACCACCACCAGAGTAAGTATTGCCAAAGGGAACAGAAAATTCTCTTCTGATGATGTGGCAGTTGACAACTTCTTCTCCATGCCTCAGTTAATGTCCTCCATATCTATATACTTACAGGCAGCATTAACCGGACTTAGGTAGCTATTAATAAAAATAGAAATGGGACACAAATTGAGGAAGATGAGATGAGAAAATTATGGAGAATGTTTGGGAGGTGTTGCAAGATGAATATAACAAAATACATTGCATAAATATTTAGAATTTTTAAATAATCTTGAATAAAACTATTTAATAACTTTACTCTATATGCAATTTGATAATGTGTGGCTGGCGATACCACTATAAGTATTACCTGTTTCCATGATAAAATACCATGGTAAAAAGTGGACAGTAGAAAACAAGAGTATACTTTTTAATTTGGTTCCAAATAAATAGTTCAGCATGTTGTGGAGGAATGGCAGGAAACTGCCAGAGAAGTAAGCTGAGAAAGAGCAACTTCAAACACAAGAGAATGCAGAGTGAACTGAAGTAAGTTGAGGCTATGGACTTTCAATTTCATTGTTCTAGTTCCACATCTTCTCCAACAAGATCCACCTCTTAAAGATTCCATAACTTCCCATATAGTGTGCCCAGTTAAGAACAAGTACTCAAATACTAAACCTAGTAGGTTTACTTATCATTTATTACACCACATAAAAACATAAACAAGTAAATATACTTTATTTTCTTTGAACTTTGTAGGAATATTTAAATTGAATTCAAAAGAGGAAAAAATGTACCTTTAGAGTGTTTATAATAAAAAGCTTTTATAAATATTAATACAGATTTTTTAATACACATTATATATTAAAGTCTATAAGAGTAATATTGTCAAAGGGACCATTGTTAAATTACTACATTTTAATATACTCATTAGATTTAGTACATAGAAACAGAAATATGATTATAATGCATGTGTAAATGATGCAATCTGGCAATAATAATATATTAAACCATGAAATACAGGGGAAAATTCAACCAAAATTAATAGGTAATCTTTTTTTTCTGTGTGATATATAGTATACAATTTAATTATTCTATATAAAAATATTTTAATAAAATGTAGTTTATTTCAATATTTCATAAAAAGACAAAGTGATGTCATACATACACTTAATTTCTCAAATCTTCATAAAAAATCAGGTCATTTTTTTATTTTCAATCATTCAAGTAATCTATGATATAATGTTCATACTTTTGTGTTCTAGATCTTAAATTATCAGACAGAAAGAACAGAGAATGAATATTATCTTAAAACTATTAAAAATATTTTCTTGATTTTATATTACAATATAAATTTATTTTATCAAGTATCAAATCCACATTTTAAAAGCAATTTATTATAATCCCCGAGGAACATCCAAAGGTAAATGACTGTCAAATAGCATGGGCAGTTTGTGAGGCCTCTTGCATTAGGATCAAAGTTAGTTCCTGGTGTATGAACTGACATCTCAGAGCCCATTCCCTACAGAGAAACTCCTAGCCAAATCTTAATAGTGTGATGAGGTGAAGGATGCAGACCTTCCTCAACTGGATATGCAGACTTTGGACTCCTTGCCCTTCTTAGGGAATGGATGTGGGGGTTGGGCTGGGGGAAGCTGAGGAAGCACTGGGATGGACTGGGGGAAGGGAGGGGTATCACTAGTAATTATGGAAAAAAACTTTTAAATAAAAAAGAAATAAACAATTTATTGTGATGTGAAGTAATTTTAATTAACTAAATTAATGTAATATCTTGAAATTAACAAACAAAAAAATCAAACTTTTGAAATATGAAAGATTGCCAATGTACAAGTGAGTATATTTTAAAAGACAGGGCTTAAAACTATAATACATAGACATATGAAATTTTAATTTTAACATAATTCATAACTAATTGATGTGTGATATTTAGAATTTATGATAAAATTCTGTAAAAATTTTTAAATACTCTTCACAGAAGAGATAGTCTCAATTATTATGTGTTTTCAATTGAAAGTAACGTATTTTAAACGTGAGAGATTTCAGTCAAAACTAACATAAAAGTATCTTTAGTTTTATCTAGTTAAGCGTTCATTGTTGTCATATCAAGTTAGTGGCTTGGCATTTTGTTAGAGTGCTTATTCTATCATCCCTCCAGTTGCAACAATGTTAAACTGAGTGTGGTGATATATACCTGAAATTACAGCATTTTATTGACTGAAGATTCTGATTACCATTTTCAAGAAAACCTTAGCTGTCAAATTGGGTCTAAGGCAGCTTAGGTTTTATAGTAAGACCTGTTCTCAAGAAGAAAAGAATGCAAACCATCAAGACACAAAGAGAAAAGAAAATAAAACTGAGAAATACCTATATAAATTTTAGTGGCAGAGTACATGTCCATTTTTCAGTCTGTCAGGGGCATAATTCCATAAAACAAGTAATTAAACAGAAATTTTGTTAAGTTAAATGTCAAACTAATTAAAAGTATGTTTTTATGAAGAATGTACGTATAGTCTATGAGTAAATTTAAAAAATCAAAAGTTACTTTTTTGTATTCTAATTGTATAATCATGATCATGCTTTATTTAAAATTTAAATTATATTTCAAAATATTATATTAGTGTGGTGCATCTCCTCTATGTTAGGCAAAATTCCTTTTCCATTTTACTTTAAAAACTCAGGCATCACTTCTTTTACAAAATATTTCTGACATTGTTTATTATTTAAAAAGAATAGTTAATTTCTAGGATGTATGATAATTTTTTTATTCTTTTTTCATTCAATACATTCCTACTCCTTCTGGCTGTGCCCCTCCCCTCCAACCTCAGATCCACTCCCCATTTCTCTTTACAATGGATTAGGTCTCCCAGGAATATCGACCAAATGTGCAGTAACAAGATAGAAAAAGATCAGGTACATACCTTTACTTCAAGTCTGGACAAGGCAACCCACTATGAGCAAAAGCATAACAAAGTCAGACAAAAGAATCAGAGACACCCAAAACTTTTAGGAGTTCTGTACAAACTCCAAGCTAACAACCATTACATATACACAGAGGACCTGGTTCAAACCTGTGGGGCTTGATGGTTACTGCTTCAGTGACCATGAACCCTATGAGGCCAGGTTAGTTGATTGTATGGGCTGTAGTGTTCCAGACCCCTACTGCTCCCAAGTTTTCCTTTCCTCTTCCTCTTTCATAGACTCCCCCAAGGTACACCTAAGGTTTGGTCCGGTCTCTGCATCTGCTCCCATCAACTGTTGGAGAAAGCCTCACTGATGACTCTTGGGCTAGGCACCTATATAAGAGTGTAGCAAAATATCATTAAAATCATTTCATATAATTTTTTTTCATATGCTAAATCCCTAGACTATGGATCTTTTGGCTCCATGTATCCAGACAGTGTCAGGCATGAGCTTCTTTTTGTGCCATGGGCCTCAAACTAGATCATTATCTGTGAGCCATATCTCTGATCTCCAAACCTAACCTGGGTCAGGCCTACTTAGTAACTTTGATGGGTAAGAGTTAATGTTTAATTATAAATTATTAGAAATTAATTAATCTTAACTCCGGGTGTGTCTGTAAGGACATTCCTGAAGTCGCTTATATTGTGAGGCTCTGCTCTAGTCAGATGATTAATTATTTTTATATATTTCTCATATAATAGCATTATCAAGAGGTGGTAAAGCATAGGAGATGGGGTGTAGTAGAAGAAAGTACATTCTGAGGAGTAGATAATGGGCCTCTAACAGTTCCTGGACTCTTTATTTCTCTGCATAATCTTACAATTAACAACTGGGAAATAGTCTCAATAACAATGTCCTGCCTCATGGTATTTGATCCTATATGTCAAACAACAAGATTAAATCCTATGAACCTGTGAAAGAAAAATAAATTGCCACTTTAAATTGTAAGTGTCAGGTAATAGGTTAGAAAGACAAATTAGCTGATTAAATATTTGGTTTTCAAAAATTAACAAACATATCCACCCTAGAACTTTTGAGAAAAAATATATCTAGTGAAATATTTGACTTGTGGTTTTTTGACAGTTACACGTGGTTATTTGTGAAGTATTTGTTGAGCACATGATCATAAACTATACAATGAAATAAGGATACTATGGGAACACTCAGTTCCACAGTCTAAGGTTTTCAGAAGGGGATAAGTGACTAGATGACAAAGCAAACTGTAAATAGAATGCTACGGGTCAAAGATAAATGGTTAAGGATAGAATGCTGACTAAATTTGTAGAGGCTGAAATAGGCAAAAAAGAATTGTAATCAAAAGTTTTCACTTGAAGCTGGGTAAAAACCCAGATAGGTGGTGAGCAGTTTTATTTAAAAAAAAAAAAATCAACCTCTGACAGTTAGGAGAGATAGAGAATATAAGATTATTTGAGAAGAACACTGCTGCCTTTGAAAGATAAAAGAGAAAATTTAACATAGTCTAGAGCAATGGGGCACATGATGTTTGAAAATAGGGTGGATGTATATGTCATTAAATAATTTCCAATAGATTTGTACACAGAAAATAAAAAACTATTATAGTAAATTCAATGTATCAGCGAGTTACTGTTTGTAACTCTGCCAAGCATTTTATGAGGTTTGCAGTTCGATTGATGAGTGATAAAAATTCATTTTATCCCAGAAATAAAACCCTAATTCCTGTGTTAATGAAACAAATTCCCAAAACAAGAAAGTTGGATAAATTATATGTACTAAAATGAGGGACCAGCTGGTGAGAGGGAGATGACATTTTTTTAATGTAAATGAAACAAACTAAAATAATAAATGCATAGCAAACTATGTAGGACACTCTCGTTATATGTATTACAATTTTCTTTCAAAACATTATCTTTAGGATAATTGTGATGTGGGTCTTATTTAAATTTTAGCATGAGAACAAAATTTTTCAGTGAATGTCAGTGTTTGCGGTGTGAAATCAGTCTAAGGTAACAAATGACTGATATCTGTTAGTTTCTATGTTTATCTCTTCAGAACGATGTGAACGTATTCCATTTACACAGAAACTCATTTTTAATTTATTCATGAATTTAAAGTTTCATTCACTGAGTTCCAGTCAATTAGAGGGTATTGCAAGACCCCAACACATGTATTAAAGAAATAATGACACAAAAATTGTTTCATTGCTCATTAATAAATAGTTGAAGAGTCTTCCTAGGAACATAAACAAAAGTAAGTGATTATAGCCCTTGAAAATATTAAGTGTCCCATTGTTGCCGACAAATCTTCTTAGGGGACCAAGTACAAAGAAGTAGGATAAACCAACATCATTCTCAAAAATTGCCTGAGATTATGATAATACAAAGTTTACTTTCTCAAAAATGCATAAAGTTATAATCATACAGGAGGGATATATAACTGCATATTATAACAATAATAATCTTAAACTTCTCATTTTCTTCAAAATTACATATGGATATACATAACTCCAAAATTATTCAAATTTTTTGTTTGAAGTTTAATGCTAAATTTGTAAAAGTGGAAACAAAAACACAAATGTTATTCTCTATATCTCTTTCCCAGGGTACTCATACTTTTTTAAGACTTTAAAAATTTATTTTGCACACTAGGCACAGATATCCCTCTCATTCCTTCTCCAACTTCTCTCAAGATCCCCCTGCCTAAAAAAAATAATCCCAATCCACTTCTCTAAAAAGGCAAGGCGTACCATGGGGGGTCAGCAAAGCCTGGTACATTCAGTTGAAGCAGGTCCAGGCCCCTGCACACTTCACTGTGGCTGTGCAATATCTCCTTCCATAGATAATGAGCTCCAAAATCCTGGCTCTTGCACAGGGACAGATCCTGAACCTACTCCAAGAGGCTTCAGGGTACTATTGCTAATGTCTTACATTTTACACATCAAGAAACTAGTAGTGATACATTATTTTAAACTGAATTTCATTTATTTTTTCTTGTTCCTTCACCTGATAACTTACATTTGTTCCTTGATCCCTACACTACGAATATTATTTCTGCTCTTCCTATTTTCAGATTTGTCAAGCTCTCACATCTTCTCAAACTTTCACTGTTTTCACATTGAAATTCTGGAGCTGTCGTATCAAGTATTTTCCTTAGCTTGTGCATTAAAATGTCATTTCTGGTCAGGTGTGATGTCACAACAACTTTAAATCTAAGGTTTGGTAGCAAAGGAGGGTGGATACTTGTGAACTGAAGGCCATCCTGCAAAACAAAACAAGTCTCAGCCTAGAGTAAGGACCTAGAATAAGCAAACAAACAAGTAAATAATAAAATGTCATCCCAATAACCAGGCTTGTTAGGATGAGGAAAAGACAGGAGTCAAGTGGTGATCTCACAGCAAGGTCAAAGTACACATTACCAACATGACATCTCTGTCCGTGTGAACCCTGTCCAGGGAGTTGATTATCAAATGATTGGTTAAGTTTCTCCACAGTAAATTCTCCTTTCCAAATCATACTGCACTCTTAGGACGGTGTCATTGTACAAAGCCTATGTTTAATTAATAAGATAACATTCTTATGTTTCACTAAAGGCAAATATCTATTCAAATTATTGGAGGTGTTTTGTTCAGATTATTAACCTATATCCTAATTATTCATCAAAGCAATTGTTTACATCAATGGAGACAGGATTTTTATAATATGACTTTGAGTTATAATAGAATATATATTTATTATATTAATTTATGTGTTCATCATTGGTTATTGGAAACTTTTTTATACTTAACATAGTTAATGTGATATAATGTGATATGTGTGTGTGTGTATTTCTACAACACAGTTTGATTATACTTACCTTGTACTCCCTTTAACACAAAATCCACCTTCACTTTTCCATAGCTCCATACTTCATGTCCTTTATATGTTTATTTCTTAATAATCATTCCATTCTAGTTATCAGAACCACAAAGTCTAATTTAGGAGATCAACAGGAGCATTAACTCACCGTGTACCATATATACATAAAGAAAACAGACTCTTCCTCTTCCAGCACCTATGTATTTTTAATAGTGCCTAAACTATTCGCAAGCCTTTGAGACCCCCATCACTTTTTATACCACCTCTTTGTCTGGCGTGACCCGTGAAAGTTATGTTTTCTGTCACAACCAGCAGTATTTCTCAAGGTGCAACTGCTTTGCTGTGTCCAGCAAACACTAGACTCAATTATCTATCATCTCTGACTTTTACAATATTTTCAGTCCCTCTTTCACAACAATCCCTGAGCTTAGGGAGGATGAGTGTGGTATGTCATTTAGATCTGAACATGTGTAGTCTCTTATTCTCTGTATATCAATCAATAGCTTGTTTTTTGTATTAATCATCATATACTACATAAGTAAACGTGTCTGGGGCCTAAAAGATACACTGATCTATAGGTGTAAAAGTTGGTCATCATGTGTTGCTTTAATACTGTTCCCATTAGCATAAAGCATGAAGTTCTCAAAGGCCTATAACTTATCTACCCACAAAATTTTTTTAATCTAATAATAATTTCAGACATAGAGTTTTTTTGAAGTGGACATTAAATCTAACTTCTGTTACTGTTTCTCCAGTGCACTTATTTTGCCAAAATAATTGTTATTGGTATCTGGGTAAGGTTAATACATAGCTTTCTTTTCTGGTAGCACATTTCTGCTCAATACAAGTTTGATTTACCATGTTTTATTTAATCCCGTTTTGTGTGGTTGTTGGTTGGTATCTTTTTGAAACTGGATGTAATTGTGTTTTGTTTATAGTTGTTTAAAATTTTGATGTTGACCTTGTAAGCAGTAACTCCAGATAAGTCAAGGAGTGAATGATTTAGATCAGTCCTCTAGTTTAATCAAAAGGTGTCTCACAATGTAAAACCTCTAAATTAAGAAAAGTTCTTGTAATCTATCTCAATTTACCCAAAAAGTAAAATCACAAATTAATAGACAATATAGATGATAGGTCTACATCTGTTTTGCTTTACTTTTTAATTATATTTATAGAGTGTCTTTAAGGTCATAATCACCAACACATAAAATGAAAATATTTAGGCCAAAGTCTGAATGTGTTGCTTTCCTAAATAACTCAGATTTTAATTAATTGCATCAAGCAACTTAATGTTTATATTGTGATGTTCTTTGTCATTCTCAAACTTGTGAGCATTCTTTATCATGCGTAAAAAGCAATTCCACTGTCAGTTGTCTCTAAATATTTGAATCACTGTTAAATTATATAATAACATACATTCACATTTGAGCATAACTTGTGTTTTAATAAACAAAACTTCAAGTATATCAGAATCAATTAATTGTATAAAGAAAATATTATATGGTCTTAGATCAATTACAGATTTAATTTTAATTTTTTTTCTGTTCTGCTAGCTACTTGAAATATTTCTATTTACAGAGCTAATTTAATTACACTCACCTTACATTTTCTTGGTTGAACTCTCATCAACAGTCAGTATCACCTAAACAGAGAAATTAAAAACAGAAAATCAAGCTGGTTTTACTTCAAGGCTCATTTAATATAACTGATCACTATGCCATCACACAGTAAACAATTAAAAAGAGATCCCATTCATATGATATATACCAAGTACTTTAATTGTCTTCATTAGGGATGCATGAAAAAACCAAAAATGTCTTCTGATGGCAGATTGTAATGACCCAAGATACAAATATATCATCAAGGGGAAAAAAGTAGCACATAAAAGCTTTTCTACTTGTCACCTGGAATTAGCAGCCTCTTTTCATGATATCATTGCAATTGTCAGCCTTCAGTTCATTTATTAAATGTGCAGATGATTAAAATATAGGGTGTGCAAAGAAATGCAGTTAACAGTGAAGATTATTCTTGTGAGGAGCCACTACTTTAGACAAACTATGAACTGTTTAAAATGCTTCTCACATAGTAAGCCTTGATAAATGTTTTTATGTACAAGAAAATTACAGAAAGTGGCCATCATAACCCAAAGATTACAGAAAGACACTATTTTAAGGGTAGATAACACTACAATTATGTTCTAAGATAGGAACAAACTGTCTTTATACTATAGAAATCCACTAGAAACCAAGATCATTCCTATAAAGACATGCACATTGCTTCACATTATTTTTAATATTCAAATATATGTCATATAGGAATTCAATCACAGGAATTGTAAACATGCAAAATTAGAACACAGATTTTTAACTCAGCATTTATTTTAAGTTACATAAATGACAAATGTCACATCGTGGTTTACTAAATTAATTTGAATACACTCACTTAACTTTATATTAAAACATGAATTAAAGTCTTGCTACTTTCAGCACTGTCCTTTTCTCTGGATATTTATGAGTAACATGAAAGCAAGCGTGAAGAATGTTCACCTGATTTTATAATTCACTTATATAAATTGCATCTTAACAGTAAGTGGTGTCTAATGTTTAAAAATATTTCTAGAGAATTATTAATTGATCAGGGTCAAGTCTTCTGAAAGAAGAGCATTTCAAGTAATATATAACAATTTCAAGCATTAGACACTAAATTTGCTTCTTTAGTGGTAAATAAATGGAATAGAAGATAAAATATCCTTTAAGTCATAAAAGCCTTATCATCATACCTATCCCAGCTAAGTATTCACCTTATCTAAATTTAGCAACTTAGGACACTTTGTGTGTGTGCTTCAATATACATTCTCAAAGTAGAGGAATAAAAAGTTATACATGGCTTATTTGTTTTCCATGACCCTTCAGTGAACCTTGGAAAACATGAAACTGAGAACCAAATTAGAAAATTGCCCGTATTTGTCAGCATTAATGTCAGAACTATGATAAATATTTTTATAATGTTGAATTAATTTTCAATAACTATTTAAGAAGAACATAAATTTTTTATTTGAAGACCAAGAGCAGAAAAAAGAACTTGAAAAGTCTAAAAAAGTTTCTTCTACCAGTCTTCTAACTTATTTTCTTGTAATAGTTTTTCTTGAAAATTCAGTTCAAGTATTTCTGCAGAGAGGAAATTACCAGACTATAAATATGTTTGAATGTGTAGCTGCAGACAGTAAGGGTTTGCCTTTATCTAGTTATAAGATCAATGCACCTTAATTTCAAATAGCCAGTTTGGAGAAGACTTCTATTCTTGGGTGTACTTCTGACCACAGTGCTTCTGTCTTGTAAAATATGCCCTGTGCATGGGTGCTCTCTAAGTGCCAAGATACAACAGAAGTCCTCTTAATTAGCAGTACTGTATTAGAGATATTACTGGTCAATGATGGAGAAAGAAGAGGTGCTCACCTTCCACAGCAGACTTAAATGCCAATTCCATTTTTAATGTAAGCATTCAGTATAAAGTATTACAATTTATTTGTGCTAATGTCAGTAAATCAATGTCCATCTATGCTCTAGAAATTTGTTGCTAAATACATAAAGTAATATTTCCAAAAAAACTGTTTATTTGCACAAATACAGGAACAACATATACATGTGTGTGTGTGAAAAGATAATTAATTTTACTTCTACAGAAACAGAAGTAGGTTCATGAAAAGTTATTGTAGAATATTTATGTAAAGGAAGATAATCAAATACTCATCTAAACTTCTGATCTATTCAACATCATCAAATATCAAAAATATTATCAAAAATTTCAGTGTGAAAAAATATAAAATTTGAATCTAATTTCACTTATTATTTCATTTTTGTAATTAAATCGCAAAAAATGAGTACACCTTTATGTTTTGCATGAGAACTACTTCATTAAAAATAGGTAGCATAACCATTGTTTTTAGAATATTTTTCATACTAAAAATTTATTCGGTTGCATATATTTTTCATTAAAATGTTAGAACATTTAAAATTTAACTAAAAAATTAGCATTTAAAACTGGCTGTTTCTAGGGGCTAGAGAGGTGAATGAACTGTTTAAAATATGTGCAACTCTCTCAGAAAACACCTCAATATTACATGTAACTCCAGTTCCAAGGGATCCAATACTATCTTCTATCATTTGCAGGCTCAAACATTGTACACACTCCTATATACAGGTGCTTACACATATGTGTAAACTAAAAATATAACAAGCACTGATGGAATATTTTATGTCATCTGTATTATTAAAATGTAGTGTAACTGGAAATTAACACTCATTCTGTAGCTATAATATTGATAAAATTGGAACCTAAGTGTATTAGTTTTTTATTACTCCATCATTTATTTCTGAAATCTTTATAGAAGATCTCTTAGCAGTATATTTGGATTTCAACAGGTAACTATCACAACGCTGAGTTTATACAAAAGGCGGTGATTTTATTTTAATTAATTTTAAGAGATTCCTAGGTTTACATATATGCAAAAATAATTTTACATGAACATTTATTACTCAGAGTTACACTGAAAGATATTTTAAAAAGGGAATTAAGATATTCCTAGGTTTACATATATGCAAAAATAATATCATTTGAAAATTAATTAGTCAGAGTTACACTGAAAGAGAATATAAAAAAGAATTAAATGTATTCTTTAATTGCCATATAGATTACCTCAATTAGTCTAAATGAAATCACAATGGACCAATCTCTGTCTACTCTCTCTTTCTACCTACCTACTCATCCATTCATCTATCTATCTGTATGTATCTGCATAAAATATATGTTTACATAGGTTTTCTCTTATAAAGAATTATGACAGAAGAAATAAAGTATTTTGTGCATATATTATGTATTTTAATCAACATTTTTGATGCAGGAGAGTTATAGCTTATCCAGATTTAATTCAAAGCCTTGTGTTTATTCTTTCTCAAACTTGATATGCCATGCTTTGACAATATCTATGGGAAGCTTTCTTTTTCTGAATAGGAATGAAAGAATGGATGGAAAGGGGCACAGATGGTAGTGTGGGGGGCTGGGAGGAGAGTGATTTTAATAGAATAAAATTTTATAGGACTACAAAATGTAAAGGACAATAACTATAAAAAAAACAATCTTTTTGTAATCCAAAATTAATTAAAATTGAAAGCTCACTTTAGAGTTGGAGCATGACTCTCTCCCTCCTATAAACCTAGGCATATTTGTTAAGAAAAATTTGAAATCTTTGTTCTCACGTCAGAAAATCCATCTGATGTGGGACAGAAGAATATCAAAATTTAGGGACCTTTCTATTGCCAATAATTTCATAACACTTTGGTTTAATTTTAACTACTTAAAACTTTATAAACATAAATTTTAGCTATACATTTATGATTAGTCTGTATATAATATAAAAATATATATTCAGTAGTGAATCATAAGCAATCATAACGTGACCTTTGATGTCTCTAATTGAATATGGTACGGCCTCCACATTGACAATATTTTAGGGATTGTGGTAATGCCAGTGAGGAGACAAGCACCACCCAAAGAGTAGTATTGGACGACAAACTGCTCAGGACAGCTCTGAATTTGCTTACTGAGAGTGCCTAGTCTCATACAGTTCTGTAATCAAGGTTTTAGATAAGCTAGGCACTATCCCACTAGCCCATTACACAGTGGTAGGACAACAAATGTTGCAGATGTTTTTTGTTTATTTGTATGAGTGAACATGGCTAATATTTTGGTTTTTTCAAAATATCATTTCTTTCACTCCATAGTAATAAATTTGGGGACATAACACCATATTCCTAAGAGATGAGTGAACAGGCTTTGGTCATTTTGTGGATTTTGCAAGATTGTCATCATTTGTGGGGGTTCTTTATTCATTATTATAGATATTGACATTGGATAATTTATAAAATTATACAAATAATATTACATTTATAGATCTCTTTTAAAAGATAAAGAAGACAGATAAGGGTTGTAGAAATGATAAGATATAAAGATTGGATATTGAATCTACTTTCAATAATAGGTTAGATGATGGTATCTACAATAAACTAAGGGACAACTATTGATATCTAATATTTTTCATTTGTATGGACTTTTATATGTTCATATAAATTTAAGTTAATTTTGAAACACACTGTATGTTTTTGTTCTTGTTTGGAGGATTTTTGTATATTGATAAAAACTTAAGGTTAAATTTGTTACAACATTTTGTATGTTTGTTTCTATTTTTGTTTTAGGAATTGTGCTTATGCAGTTCATTTAAAAATAAATGGGAAAAGTTTTAGTTTTTGAAAGTTATTATCATAAGTCATATAGAATAACCAGAAAACATAGGTTAGTGGTTAGTCATTTATAACAATCAAACATAGATATTTTAGGTATGTGTCACAGATCATAAAAGGATATATTTTAGATAGTTCATCTTCAGACTGTTCAAAGACATACATAATATGGTATTTAAAATGTTTTGTTAACTTAGGGCTTTTCATATTAGACAATAGATAATGAGATAAATCTGTTTCTGGCAGCACCAACTTACTTCATAGATGATGGACATGAAAGAAACTCCTTAAGTATTTGCTTTCTATGTGGCAAGGCTAGCCATTTGGGCAATAAACTGTTATGCCTGAATGCTTGACAGTATGTTGTATAAACTGGACATGCAAGATTCAAAGGAAAGTGAATGTTGAACTTTGCCAAAAAAGTCAGGATGTTCCAAAAGAGTTTCTGCTTTACAAAAGAAGCTGCCAGACATTCTACAGGACAAACTTTGGTGATATTGATGGAACACTCTTTCAGATTATCTGCTTTATTGAAAAGTCTGAGAAATACTATGGACCTGAAGACTGGGAATGGATGGCCCAATTTTGCAGAAGAACTTTGAGTGACTGTTCAGGCAGTCAGATGTCTGCTATTTCTAGAATTTTGGAAGATGTTTGCAATGCAGTGCTTATTTACTCAAATAATATTATATCCTTTTGAGGTTTTGATGGAGTTAAAGAATAGATATAGTTGTAGCTTTCATTTGACAGAAAGTAAATTAACTATAAAATTTTAGTTCTACTAAGATAGGATGCATTATGTATTGTTTCTTTAAATTTACAAGCTATAAGTGAATTGGAATTCAGTATATTGTTAATGTAATCCTTATTTGATAATTCTTATTATATACAGTTTTACTGTGTTAAAATGAAAACCTCTCATTTTTACTTAGAAAAAAAAAGTAAACATTGTCCCACATTATTTTAAAGTGTGTTGCATTTATCATTCCTGATGCTTTTGTTAATGATTCAGAGATGCATTTTATTAAATGAAATTAACATTCCATCATAAGACTGAGTCAGCAAGTAGCTGACAGAAAAGAATAGCAAAGATTTTTGAAGTGGTGGCTTAAAGAAGGACACTGCAATATTTGGAAGACTTCTGCAAAGGGAGAAGTTTAGTTACTTTCTATTCTGCCTCTCCCAAGCAAGCAGAATTCCATTTAAATCCTTAAATCATGAGTTCTTTAGATTTAAATAATTTCCCTTAGTAGCTTTGAAAGAGTTGGTGTGTAGTAAGAGGTTTCTGGCCCAGACTTTTGGGGCAAGCCTCAAGGTTTAGACCTGCAGACCCACAGACCCACAGAGATACGCCGAGGCTTACTATAGTTTTAGGCTGTTTGACCTAAGGCCCAGGCATATAATTTGCTAACCCTGTACCGTTAATCTAACCCATGACTCTTATCCTGTTCAGCCATGTGGCTAGGTACCTTTTCTTAGAGCAGCATAGTGTCCTCTGTTTCTTCTGGCTTTGCTCTTGCATTCTGCTGTTCTGCCTGCTCTTAGAGTCTTCTAGTCTGTTAGCCCCACCCACACTTCCTGTCTGCCTTTGACCAATCAGCGCTTTTTATTAAACTCATAGGCAGGGACAATTATTTACAATAGAACAACATAATCTCCCACATTGGTGCCTGAAGATATAGAATATCCTCAGGCTATTTGCAGCTCTTATGAGCAAACCAAAGCTGGTAGCAGTAAAGTTACAATCTCTGATTAGGACAACTGTGGCTTAAAGTGTAGCTACTATAGATTTTAAATGCAGTTAACAAAATCTTGGAGGAGAGAAGGTAGGAAAAACTGAAATGGGAATATTAAACAAATAAACCAATCAATCAATCAATCAATTGAAAGATTATGTTTAGGAAGAAACTGCCAGAAGTTTATATTGTGACCTGTCTCATATTACACCATGCATATATAGCATTTCTGATTATCAAGAATACTACTAGCTCAAAATTAAACAATCAAAGGAATGTGTGTTCTTATCTATAAATATAAGCAGTTTCTACATATACTTTCATTTGTTGGTCCTTTCCTTCTATTTTATTTGCAGTGGGATCTCTTTTTGCTCCTTTATATATCATACTTGTAGGCCCATGGGTTTTCTGGGTTTCTCTTGTCTCTGCCTCTTATCTTGCCACAGAAGCATTGTGATAACAAACATGTGCTACCACAATCATATTATATAAATGCCAGACATATAAACTCAAGCCATTATAACTACATTGAAAGCAACATTTCCCAATGAGCTCTAACATCAATACCTAAATATCTTGCTTTATAGCTGATTGAATCCAAGAATCCAGAGCTAAAGTCTATGAAAACTTACAATGTATTTATTAATAAAGCCTTATTTAAATTTTCTGCCCACAAATTATGTAAACATGCCTATACTTTAATAAATACTACAACAATTTATGTATGTATACCATGGTACTCAAAATAAAACACTAACTTGGGACCAAGCATATGGCACAACAGGTAAAATACTTATTACATACATCTGACAACCTGAGGTGTGAATGATATGACAGTTAGATGGTAGAGAACCTCTGCAATTTGAGTACTCCTAGGGTGAGATAGAAGGCACAAAGAGTCAAATCCTATGGAAGAATTTGTTTTTGCAGCCTGAAATTTGCAGCAAAGGGGTAAGTAAGAGGAACCCTGCCCAAGTAGGTAGAAGCAAGTATCAACACACCAAAGGTCATACCAGACCTCTCCACTGTCACTTGTAAATACCATAATGCATTCAAATAAATAAATACCTCAAACACTTAGAAACATGATAGAAGGAAATGTTGCAAATTAATTGAAAATACTCAGTATAATTTCTAATTAATTTGTATATTAGGAAGTTAAATTAAATTTAGATATATTTACGAGAAATAATTTCCTCTTGCATTTTTAAAATTTGTATGTGTGAAGAACGCCTAATTTTTTTGATGTTATTTTATGATAATATAAATTATACTGTCTGTTTGTTTTCATAACTTTTCACTTCTTTTTAAAATGTACTTCTCCACAGGAAACACAGTTGGTAAATCTAAAATAGTTGATTATAATAGAAACATAAATGTAAACTGAAAATTATAAAAAGGTAAATTATTCTCCTGTGGATTTTAGGATTCTAATTTGTTTTCAGAAAGTACAAGTTCTAATTTATTTCTGGTATCAAGTAAAATATTGTGTTACATATATATCAGAATAATCTAGAGGATATGAGGAGTTCTGAGATCATGTTTCATTTTGCAATACAAAAAATGTGAAAGTACTATTTTGACATGTTTTATTATGTATAACAAGAAGCAAATCAGTAGTTTTGAAAATCAAAACATGTCACACACATTACCAATATATGAAAAATTAAGGAAACTTGTATTTATTTTGAAGATTGCAGTCTTAGTAGAATTAATGTGTCCAATAAAATGAAGGAAACATAAAGTTCAGAGACTGATATTGATGAGATTGTGGGATATATTGGGAAAAAATGTTGAGAATCAAAATATATCACATAGTTGTGTAATATCCCCAAAAATAGGTAAAGAAAATAAAAATTTAAGTTCACACTATAAAATTATTTTGTGTATTTAAAAAATTTAGTTTCCTTGTGATGACTTTTATTTTTTTAAACTGAGTTTTAACCATTTAAACATCATTTTATTAGAAAGTATATTTTTCAACTTAGCAATTCTTTTACTTTTTTATCCTGACTCTATTATTTATAATATGAATACACAGACATTATCTACCCAATAATTCTATATTCTTCTTGTTAAGACTAGCAAAAAGTATATTTAAATCCAGCTTTTCCACTTGTAAAAAACTTATTATTCTCATTTATTTGAGTACACCATTTCAGCACTTCTTGTTTATATATCTGTTCAAGATAAGCTCAAAATAAGAATATCTACATACTTTTGATTTATATTTTCTTTAAAATTTCATTGAAAATCCACATATATGTACACATATATACATATGTGTATATGTATGTATATATGCACTTGATCTTTCCACAGCCATGTAAAAAGAAACTTTATAAACCAGAACCTTATGGAACTTATTCATAATGGTTAATATGATAAGAGTACAGGTCTGTAGGTCCTATTCGAAGGTGGGACATCGAATGAGCTGCAGGAAAATGTCATGTAAGTTATAACAAAAATAATGCAAACATCAAAGAATGGGTAGAAGGCTGTTAAATGTTATCTGTAGAAAATAATGATGCTGTTACAAACATGACTCACAGCACCCAAGGTGACTTGCAAGAGAGAGCACAAAACCAAGACAGTTTTAAAACATCCCACTATGCATAAAGAACTGTGTTCTCAATGCCCCATGCTTTGCTGTGCAAATGCTGCCATTTGGCTCTTAGAGGAGAAAGAGTAACTCAAAAGTTACTTGTAGGTTACCCAACGTCAGTGTGAATATACACAAAAGGAATTGGTCTTAGGATATTATTTTGAGAGAGAGAGAGAGAGAGAGACAAAGAAAGGAGAAAGAGGGAAGAGAGACAGAGAGTGAGAGAGTGAAGTTGAGAAAGACCTTATGTATTGAAGTGTGAGAGAAGTGAGTTGATATGTAGAAATGTGAAAAGTTATGCAAACTTAAGATGAGTACAAATATATTATTTAAAAAAATGTCTATGATTAAAAATTATTACTAATCAAAATCAAAACTTTTTAGAAATAATTTAAGAACTTCTTAATTTTATGGTGTGAATACCTAATTAATTTTCTATCAGTATATGTATAAACTAATATATATTAAGAATAGATTGTTATAAAACACAGTACAGCATTACTAAATGATTGTAATTTCATAGAGCTCAAATATACTATTAACAGTCAATGATCTATTTCTCTTTTTAAAATACCAAAATATGTTTTTGTAAGCATGTATTCTCAATGCACATATTAATTTATATATATATAGATATATAGATACAAATAAATTCAATAAGTAAAATTATTTTTAATAAAGTAAAAACAGGCCACATTAAATAAATTGGGATTATATTATTTATTTATTACAGTTAAGAAAGTTTCTTCAAAGTGTTAGAAAAAGACTTTAAAATTCTTTAGGATGGGAATTTTATATTATTCTTAATATCTAGTGCAATGATGACGAATTTACCTCTATTCCCAATCCAATGTATTAAAAAGAATAGGCAAAAAACACTTGTTTCAAGTGCTTATTACTTCTGTAGTTGTTTATTCTGTATGTTTAGTGTTTTAATTATTATTTGAGAAGTAGCCTTATTTGGGGAGTTTAGTCTTTTTAGTGTTCTATAAGCTTATCTTCTCTTCAAAGGCATTTCTTTTTCAGGTTGAGAAAGTTTTCTTCTATAGTTGCATTGAGTGTATTTTCTGTGCCTTTGAGAGAGGGGAACAATGGTATTTATGGAAAAAGTTTTAAATAAAAATATAATACAAAATATGGAGACAATTGAATGGGAATAAAACACTTAATAATATGTGAGAGTTTAAAAACCATATTTAGAGAAGGCAAAATCCAGAGAAAGAGAAAAAGACAGAGAGGGAAATAGAGATTCTTACATATTTATTGGTCAACATATAATTGAATTGTGTAAGAAGTTTGCTGCCATAAAATGAAAACAATTCATACAGATTTTCAAAAAAAAAACTCACCCAACTCTGAATCATGTCATATTATTTAATTTCTCTAAAATTTATTTACTAATTTTATTGATAACCCGTAAATTAAGGTAGCAAAGCTTTGATAAATATTTTTGACTATAGTAAATAATATGATTTCTCAAATATACTACTCACCTGATGTCAGAAGCTGGATTCATATAAGCCATGTGGGAAGATTTATTTCTATTGTTAAATATATTAATATAAACTGGGCTTGATTTTGGCAGTCAAAAACAACTTTCCTTACTGAATCTGTAACAGTCAAACTTTGTAGTATATTTTTAAAAGTTTTTACGTCATTGTGTAAATTAGTCTATCCATTATATAAATAAATAAGAAATTTTCTCACAAAAACTGAAGATAGAGCCGGCTGTGAAACCTAGTAATATCACTTCTGAGTATAAACACTACAGATTCACAAGCAACCAAACAGATGCACATCCATGTTTATTGCTCTAACCTGAATAACAGACAGGCAAAGAAATAAGCCTAGAAGTCTATCAACATATGAATGAATAAAGAAATCATAGCACGCATGGCCTACATGATGTCATCAAAATGAGTAAAATGTAATCATCCGCTGAAAATGGCTACAAATAGAGAACACTACATCAAGGATTATACTTCAGAAGCAGAAAGATAAATATCATGTCATCCCTCACATTTGTGGCTTCTAGACATCGTTACAGACATAAAAACCAGGCTCACATATGTATAGGAAAATAGAATAATGCTGAGTGAATGGATGAGAATAACGGGAAGAGAAAAAGAGAAAGGGGATGTAAAAGCCGAATTAAAGAGTTCATTGTAAAGGTATTGTCAAATATTAAGCATTGTCAAAGTCCAATATAAACACATAAGATGTGTTGCTTATCAAACTCAGTATAATGAGTATGAATGCCTATACATTTAAGGCACTATAGTTCTTTCAAATGGGGATCTTCATCCATAACCCCAAATTTCCACTCTGTACCATCTGTATAGGTTCCCCTTTTGGGGTTTAGCCTACATTATTTTGCATTTACTTACTTTTCCTACCCTAAATTCGCAAACTTTTTGAATACATTTTATTCTCTAAGACATAATGATTCACCTCATGTGCGTCAACACTATAGTATACTGTGAGAACTGTAGCATGCATTACATACCTGCCGTAAATGGCCATTCCACCCATTTGGAAGCTTCTTTTTGTATCTGAAATTCTTTCTCTTCTACTACTATATTAAGAACTAATTTTCTTTCTTAAAATATTAAAATATCAGTTCCATATTTCATTTTTATGTGAAGGATTACTAGTGGCCCACTTTCACAAAATTATGCAAATATACATCAGAATACACTAACCTGTCAATAATTGGGGTTCAGGCATTAATGAGCGAATAATAGCAAGGCTTGAAGCTCAAAATAAAGAACAAAAATACCTGCAGCTTTTGTAACAAAGGTAGAATTTCCATTGTCCGCAGTTACATTATGAGCTTCAGGTTTTTCAGTGTAGAATTTTAATTGCAGCTTGTCTTCTTTGGAATAAAAGATCATGTTCTAGAAGCTCCCCTGATGTGGGAATGCCTTTCTGTATGCTGTGAATCTCAATCTTTAAATAAAGGAGCTGTTTTGGGCCATCACAGGCACCATAGAAGAAGTAGAAGGAGAAATCAAAGCATAGGTAGGAGAATCAGGGTAGAGTCAGAGACAGACCGAGCTGAAGCAGCCCAAGGAGCAACATGTAAGAGCATGGGTGAGCCACGGGCCATGTGGCAGACAGATTAATAGAAATGGGTTGATTTAAGATGTAAAAGCAAGCTAGCAATGTGCCTGACCCTTAGGCCAAACAGCATGAAGTTAATATAAGTGTCTGAGTGATTTCGGGGGACTTGAGTAGCGGGGCAGCAGGCAGCTGAGGGGTCTGGCTCAGCAGGTTCTGGGCCTCTGGCCGCCCAGGACCAAGAAACCTCATTGCTACACTCCCCAATATAATTAATTCAGATATCAAATTAAGACTTTCATATTATGATTTAAGCTAATATAACGGATCATTCATGCCAAGAATAAAGAAGCAATCTAGAGTCAGTTATGCAGTGTGTGTAGTTACTGATATCTAATGACATTTAAATTACTACAGATAAATTGAGGAACTAATAATTATGACACAAGAAAAATAATATAGATTATAGAAGATACATTTTATCTTTCTACATCCAATAATGAGGACATTTTGCCAAGTTTATGTTACTGTCTTGTTCAAATATTAAAAATCCAAACTGAAATTAATATTGGTTTTCAAAATGGCAGTTACCTACTTGTTCACCTTTATCAGTTGCAGGGCTTATATGCATATGCTGAAGGTCTTATTCAAATGAAGACTAATGTTTTCTTTCTGCTACATATATACATATATATGTAAATTGGTGTGTGTGTGTGTGTGTGTGTGTGTGTGTGTATATATATATATATATATATATATATATATATATATCCCTAAAAACTGAATAACAAAACTTATTCTTAATTTCTTCTTAAAATTCACTTTAGACTGAGGATAAATATATTACTGATTGAAAACTTCCTAGTATTGTTTTCTGGGCAGTTTTAAAGAGTTAATAGTGAGATGAATGAAGGCATGTATGCATTCATCTTCTTTATTCTCTTGATGTGGATGTGACTAGCTGCTGCAAGTTCCTGCTCTGAATTCCCTGCAATGATGAACTGTAACCTAAATTGGTAGCCACAAATCAATCATTTCTCCTTTAAAGTTTATTTATCAAGATATTTTATCATAGCAACATAAAATGAAAGTAAGAAAATAATAACAAGGGAGTTAGTTCTATCTACAACTAACCTATGTCTTTCGAACTATCATGTGATTGGAATATGGATGTCACTGTGGTCTGGATAAGCCATTGTGTGGTGTACAAAGTTTTAAAAGGCCTTGGTACTGAAGAATTTAAAAATAAAAATGCTGAGAAATTCCTGATACTATAATCCCAGTTCTTGAGTTTTCAGAAGGAAACAGAGATCTTCTTGGGAACTCTTCTATGGACATTTATATGGTACTTTGTCCCATGTTAAGCTACACTGGACACCCTTCCTGAAATACAGAGTGAAGCTGCATTTAAAGAATGAAGGCTGATGTATTTGGCAGAGGCAATGTTAGTGCCCTATCATGTTCAGTTTGGTGCTTAAGCAGCATCTATAATTTATAAATTAAACACACTGGAGTACATTTCCTGTACTGCACTATGACAAAGAAAGAAAGCCAGAAAAGTAAGGCCATAACCTTCACAGGTTGTAAATATTCAAAATGAATTAAAAATCAAACCTAAGCTTAAGGGGAGTTCTTCTTTCTCAAAATCAACTTTCTGAAAATAGCTTTTTGAAGATTAAAATATAGAAAATGATAACGTGTCATTAAAGGGCTAATACTGACAGAGGAAAGTGGCACAGTCTTAAGTGTTCTCCACATGGTACCGAGGTTTAATGCAAAGATGCAGAATGGTCAGGGTCATAAGACTTATCCTAGGCTCATAAAACTTATCCCAGGCCAGGCATCATACAGCAGGGATGCAGACTCTGCAACAAGTTTCTAAAAGGTTATTTTACAAAGCATTGGATGTAAAACCTCATTCTAGAGGAGTCCAGAGATAAGGAAGTTGTCAGGTCAATGGAAACTGGTCAAAGCGCATTGTAGACAAAAGCAGAGTTGGCCTAATCCTAAGAAAGAAGCTGTTGTGTGGCTAAGGGTGTCAGTCTTCTGAGCCTATTTGATGCACAGAACATTAATTCATAAATCCCACAATCAAGACATAGAAATAAAGGACTTGATGTTTTTCCTCTCGTAGATTTTTAGTTTGCTATGTTGTGTTCACTACCTTTTTCTTTTTCAGTAAACACAAAAACAAAGAAAAATAAAACTAAAAAATAATAAGAGTATTTGGGCTTGTTGAATCAATTGCTGGGCTCTTTCCTGGGAAAGACTGTTTCTCTCAATGTAATTATTTCTTAGCCGCCTGTAGTTTTTTGTATTGAGTTAATTAGTGTGGCTGTTGTTGTGGACTTTGTTTACTTTGATTCAAATTATTGCAATGTTATCTGCATTTTTAACCAAAAAGTAAATAAATAACCAAAAGACAAGCTCTTAGTAGCTTGGGTCCACTGTATCTGTGGGTTTCTTCATCATGATCTTGACCTCTTTGTTCATATAATCCCTCCTCCTGCTCTTCATCTGGATTGGGACCTCATTCTGGTGCTTTGCTGTCGATCTCTGCATCTGCTTACAACATTTTCTGGGTTAAAATTCTATCCTGAGTGAGGAAACTCAGCCTCAAAAAAGAGAAACATGGTATGCCCTCACTCATAAGTAGATATTAGACAGAAAGCAAAGGATATCCAGTTTACAATCTACAAGCCTGGAGAAACTTGGTAGCAAGGAGGACCCTAAGAAAGACATTCGTGTATATTTCTGAAAAGGGGAAATAGATAATATCTCCTTAGTAAACTGGGAGCATGTGAGAGGGGTAAGGCTGGTGGAAAGAGAACATGAGGGATCAGGATAGTAGAGTTGTGGGAGGGGCAGAGAGGGCGAACAATAAAATATTTTCACAAAGGAAACTGTTTTGGAGTCAGAGAGAAACCTGGTGATAGGGAAACTCCCTGGAAGCTATAGGGATGGTCCCAACTATGATTCTGAGAAGTGGCAAAGAGGGTGCCTAAACTGTCCACCCTCTAACCAAACTGATGACCATTGAATAAATTTTAAAAATATGCTATTTTCAACTTAAAATGTATACTAATATGAAAAATTACTGTAAATTTAAAAACAGTCTTAGAAATGTATATTTGCATCATTAATGCTGTTTATATTATTTTAATTTTCATATTAGTGTGCCTGTCTATCATCATAAGAAGATAAATATTAAATGTATTTCAAAGGAAAAATATAAGATAATTTATATTTGCTGATAACGTAGTTATATTTGCAGAAAATCTTTAAAAATTTAATTAACAAAGGAGTACACATGGAAAACCAAAAAGTTATTTAAAATAATCATTAACTAGAAAGTATTGCCTCATTAAAAATACCATTAATTTTATCTTAATTGTACTTTATTGTCTTTATGTTTTTTCATCCTTAAAAATAGCTATGCTGTTTGTTGAGCCTTAGTGAATTGTTGACATGGTGTCATTCTCTTTCTACTTTTTTTTTTTTTTTTGTACACAAGAACTTGTACATTGCTCACCTTATCAAAGCACATTCCCCAACATCCTTCTGCAATGTTATCTGAAAAGATACATGTTATTTGCATATTTGCATTAAAATAGGTCAATTCCAGGCAATTTTGTATGACTCTTAAGCAAAAACATTAGAGAGTGTGTATGGTGCAGTTATATCTAATGGGAAAGGCAAAAGTCATAAAAGCAGCACAGCTGCTTGACAAAGATTAAGCGGAGATGAGCCACATTATGGTGACCATGCCACTTTTGGCTTGGATTTCTCCATGTTGCAGGATTTTGGTATTTGGTGATAATGGATTTGGAGGTTTTCTTTTTGTCTGGGATCCTTGAAGCCACAGAGGTGCCAGTCTGAGAACAAGTTTTTATGTCTTTAGATTCTTGAAAACTGGGGTATGGGGTTGAGTAAAAGTGATTATAAAAGATAATTGTTTATCAATGATGACTAAGCTTTAGAAAAACTGCTTGTGAAAGAGAACTCTGTTCTGTCGCAGTTTATCATTGATGACAAAATGTATGACCCCAGTTGTCAAAAGAAAAAGTTAAACAAATGTCAAGAAACAAAAATGATATGATCTATCTTTGGAACAACATGAATCTGTCTGTGCTTACTGAATTCTCTGTAAAAAAAGGGGCACACTGACTAATAATTAGTCATGCTGAAAGATTCTTGCAATCACCATGGCCTGGCTCACCATTTCCCTCTTCTACTCCTGGCTTACTCTCTGGGACCTGGCGACCACCAAGGATAGCCCAAATTATTCAATAACAATATGTATCATTGATTTTAAATTTTTAAGAGAAAATAATGGATTAATCATAAAAGTGTATGAAAAATACCACAATGAAATTTATAACTCTCTGCAATCATTACACACTAATAAAATGACAGACTGAGATATTTATGCATAGAAGATGCTTTGTTTATTCACTCAATTTCTGAATGAATGGCTTTGCTATATAATGAAATGTGTCCTCAAATGTAATTACAGATCAGGTTGCTGGTCTCCTATGAATAAAAGTATGTAGCTCCTATATTTTACTATTCTAACATCTTCGATGTTATAAAGTGATTCACATAGGAACAGATTTCTTGTTGGACCCATAGTTGTATTTCTTCCAGATTTACAATTCTACTATTTTCTTAAAAAATTAAATGCAATATTAAAGTAAAATATGCTAATATATACAGAGGCTTACCTTCCTATGGATTTCACAGCAGCAAATTGTTAGCAGTTCCTAAAACCCAACTCCCAAATGTCACAAATGACAAGCCATGCTTACAACTTATTTTACAGAAATCTGAATAGTAAAAATATATAAATGTAGCATTGTTGATGTGTCTAAATAAAAAATAGAACAGAAAACATTAAAGTTCAATAAAAATAAGCAAAGCAATATTAAAAATATAGCATACTAACATGATCATTGGGAGTTTCAGGGAGAATACAAACTAAAGCAGGGATATGTGTTTCATGTCACTTTGTACCCTTTTCTGAGCCATTACTGTTTTTGGAATAATGTTAACTTTTAACTTCCAAATTTTTATATTAATGCATTTGCAACACAAGTAATTTAAATTTCTTAGTCTTAAAACTATTCTTAAATTATGCATTTTGAATATTATCCATCTCAAAAAATATTGGAAAATATTTGCACCTAGATTTTAGATAATTTATATATCAAGAATATAGAATCCAAAGTGAGGGACATAATGGGACAGTGCGGATCTTCATTAAGACTCATCTGAATTTTCTTTTCCTTTGCTCCCTAGAGCAGCAATTCTCAACCTGTGGCTCATGAACCTTTGAGGGTGGAAAGACTTTTTCATATATCCTACATATCATTTACAGCATAACTCATAACAGTAACAGAATTAATTGTAAAGCAGCAACAAAAATAAATTCATGGTTGTGGTCACCACAACATGAAAGACTGTATTAAATGATCACAGCACTAGGAGGGTTGAGAAAGACTGATCTTGGGGACACAGAAGATTCTGAGAATTGCTTGTCAACTTTTGTCATTTTTCGTTGTCCCAGGTGAAATATTAAAAGTTCTGTAAATGTTAGCATACTGTCTGGATTTTATTAAAACATTAACTCAGTAACATGTTCCTTTATTTTATATGTCACGTTGTCTTTTTATGAATATGGAGTCTAATGTTCATTACTGATTAGTGCATCCAATTTAAAATGAGTTAACAATATCTGTGTAAATATTATAAGTATTCTTTAAAGTGTGACATAAAATGTTTTGATGCAAATATTTTTAAAAATTTCATTACAAGATTCAAAGCTGATTCTTGCAAAAACCAGTTTAATCAGTTTGTGTGAGTTGTCAGTAAGAAAAAAATTAGAAATTAATATAAGCTTGTATGATGCTTCATGTTTAATCTAGGTACTTGTGATGTGGAGGTATGAAGAGGCTAAATTTAAGGCCAACTTTGACTATGTAGTGAGACTTCATCTCAGAATATACAAAGTGTAAAAGACCAGTATTTTGTTGGACAATTGTGTTGGCAAGTATGGCATGTAACTTACAAGATTTACAGCCTCAGATTGGATTCCTGAAATCATATAAAAAACTCAAAATCCATTTATGCAACTACCACAGCATTAGTGGTAGACAGTGAGATAGAAGGTAGATCCCAAAGAAATTCTGGAAGCTCAATGATTAGCTAGACTATCATAGTCAGCAGTAAACGAGATAGCCATGTCTCAGAAAAGATGAAAGTCAAGGTCTGGCACCCACAGTTGTCTATTGACTTCTACATTTATACCATAGTATGCAATACCTATATTTATACATAGACTAAAATACAAACACAGAGGTCTGAGGATCTCATATACACATTTGATGTGAGAAGTTTTGTTTTGTTTGAAAAGAGATGTGACATTATTTTGGGTTTTTTTTGGTGAAATTCAACAATGCAATTTTTTTTCTTGATTCTGGTGTTTTAGCAATCTTGTACAACTATTTCTTTATTACTTCAATGTGTGAAATCTTTCAGTGCATTTTTTCCTAGAATTTTAGATTAAGACCTGTCAGTAAATTTTTAACATAATGTAAGTTTATTTTTGTGACTGTTCAAAAGAGTCTAGAGTTATTTCTCAGGTGTTTTTAAATAATATTTAATTTGACTTTTTAAATTAATTAAAAACTTTAACCAAATTTTTGTGATTGTTGCTAACCTAAGCCATAGGATCAAACTGACATTTGATTCACAAACATACTCAAAGAATCTAGGTTTATTTGTATTCTGTATGTAAAAATCTATAATATCCAGGACCAGCTTAGTCAAGAAATCACAATGCAGACCATATTTATATGATGATTATATAAATTAGAAAACTTTGGAAAATATTTGATGGCCACAATGACAAATTTGCACTTATTCTAAAAAGATGATTTCTAAACATAAAGTATTAAATATAAAATGTAGTTATATCACTTATCTGTGGATATCAATTGTTAAGTAAATAATAGTCATAAAAAAATTCAGACCCTAAAATGCTAAGTAACAACAATGGTTCTTATGGGGATGCCAAAATATCCCTGGGGAGGAGAAATAGAATATATTTCGTACCTGGAGTGGGGCCGGTAGTGATGGGAGCAAGACAAATCAGGTGTGTGTGCTGGAATGGATGGAGCCTATGGGAAGTGAGGACTTTACCTGGAGGGAATTAGGTGTGTGGGAGCAATGTAGAAAACCAGCACAATAGAAACATCCACAGTACTGTGATGACAACCACAGCAAGGACTTCTAGAATGGAGGAGCCAGAACTTGCACCAACCATCCTCTGTAAACAGGAAAGGCTTTCAGTGAAGGTTCTGAGACATCAACTGATGTGGGATGCCTTTCTGTTTGTTGTAAATCTCAATCTTTAAATAAAGGAGCTGCTTTGGGCCATGACAGGCACCATAGAAGAAGTAGGCGGAGAAATCAGGGCATAGGTAGAAGAAGCAAGGCCGAGTCAGGCAGACCAAGCTGAAGCCCAAAGGAGCAACATGTAAGGAACACAGGTGAGCCATGGGCCACGTGGCAGACAGATTAACAGAAATGGGTTGGTTTAAGATGTAAGAGCAAGATAGCAATGTGCCTGAGCCATAGGCCAACAGCATAAAGTTAATATAAGCGTCTGAGTCATTTCTGGGGGCCTGAGCGGCAGGCAGTGGGCAGCAGGTGGCTAAGGGTTCTGGCACAGCAGATCTGTGGGTCCAGGCCCCTGGCTGCCCGGGACCAAAGAAACTCCACTACTACAGTCAACCTAGCCACAAAAGCCTCAAAGTACACTCTCCTACCTGAAAGATGTTTTGCAGCCATAAAAGCACAGAATCTGTGACACTGGCCAACAAAGGACTGTTCGATTTTCAGGCCCTGGCCATTAAAGGAAGCCCATGACACTGACTGGAAGACCAAGAACTGGAGGCTGTACAGTCCAGAGACCTCTGGGAAATAATTGAACAAAATGATATCTAATGATATCTTATATACTCATGTATTGGTGACTACCCTAATCATTATCAGGTGGCTTCCACTGGCAGCTGATAGAAGTGAATCCTCAGCCAAATACTATGTAGATGAAAGCCCAAGTTAGAGATTTCTATCAGGCTCCTCCAGTTGGAGTCCTGGGACCCCCACTGCACTGCTTGGAGAAGGAATTGTAAGAACCAAAGGGTCTAGGACACCTGGGGAACACAGCCCACAGTCATGAAATAAGTAGGGCTCACAGAAACTGAAAAGTAATCCCTGAGTTTGCGTCATCTGAGCTAGGTACACTGCAAATTTGTTATGGTTCTTAGCTTCTTATTTTTGTGGGACTCCTACAAGTGGAAGTGAGGGATATCTTAGATTGTTTAAAATGCCCTTGGGGTACCTTTCCTCCTACTTGGTTGCCTAGCCCAGCCTTAATATGAAGGTTGAGACTAGAATTATTGTTCCTTGTTACGCCATGTTTTCTGAATATTTCTGGGAGTCTGCTGCTTAAGAGAAACAGAGAAAGATTGAATCTGGAAGAGAGAGAAGTGGGTGAGGGATTGGATAGAGGGGAAACTGTAGTTAGGACGTATTAAAAATGTAATTTCAAAACATATTTATTTCAATAATACTAATATAGTAAAATATAAGCCTTTACCTTGAAATCGCCACTAAAACATAATCATTTTGAAAATTAACTTAATAGTAGAAAAGTTGATTATAAACAGAAGATAGAAATCTATTTTAAATATTAATTAGATAAAAAATTATTGTAGACTCTAGCAAGAAAAGCAATATATATATTTGTTGGCTCCTGGCATCAGGCTGGATTGAGAGCATAGATATGTGCCTGTGGAAAGTTCTTCCACCTTGGCCCTCACAGCCCCCTCCTCCCTGAGAACTGAACCTTGTGACAGCTAGGGCGATAAACATAATGTTTTTTCTGCTCTGTGGTTTCCCTGTTATTGCTGCCAACCCCAGAGCGCATTACTCATGGGACTTTCTACGACCTCAGGTGTGGGAGGAAGTTACTAGGAGGAAGTATTGAGAGGTATAAAAGAGTGTGTTGAATAAAGCTCGGGTCTCTCTTTGTGATCCTGGATGATGGAACCTGACGACTCCTGAGTGCTGATTTAACCTCGACGTCCCTCACCTGACTTGGTGCACTCTAGCTGGACACGGCATATATTTATAATGTATCTAAAGTTTATATATAATAATGATATATGTTTTAAAATTTAATGACATTCAGTTCTTTGGTGGAAATTTTAAAATAGTAGTTTCATTGTCTTCTAAATAATAATTTAATTCATTTATTAGATAAGTACTTTGAAATTAATATAATATTAAATTTAATATGAACATTTTAATGTACACACAAGTAAGAAAAATAGTTACAAATTTTCTCCAAGCTATTAAAACATCACAAACTGACACTAATTAAAATTTTGAACTGGTAGAACCAGGTATATGAAACATAATTAGGGACCCTATGATAGACACATAATTTGGAGAGCATTAAAGTAAATACTCAGCTTTGAGCTTTCAGATCCAGAGGTATGTGAAAACACATCTGTGTATACACACACAGACAGAGAGAGAGAGAGAGAGAGAGAGAGAGAGAGAGAGAGAGAGAGAGAGAGAATAATCAAATAATCAAATAACATTGAAAACAAAAAGAAAAACATTAGAAAAACCAAAATTATTTCAGTTTTAAAATAAAGCTTTAGCTTGTACTGATGGTTGAGACATATTCATGCAAAAAGATGGCTTTGTGCTATTACTGTTGAAAAAAATAAATACAGAATAGTATATCAACAAAATCCATGTTTAAAAGCATAAATGTAAATTACTAATAAACTCAAGAATTACTTTTTTTAAATAGGCCAATATAAAAGTTCCATAATAATGAACAAATGAATTACTAAGGATTACAGATAATGTTTTCCCAACAAACATAGGAAAGCATATATCTTCTTGATAAAATATTTTAATTTTTGAATGTACATAATCAGCAACTGTCGCTATTATCTGACATATCTTAATTTATTCTTTGAAAAGTCTTCACACAATTTCCCATAAAGCTACAATGACACTGACCTCATCTGAATTCCCGTGACAGTATCTTCTCTTCCGAACTTGTCATCTAGTATCAACCATAACAACTAAATTAGACATATAAATTTAACTATGACATTGAACTGAACAAAATAGACTGGATGCTGTATGATATATAAAAATATTTTGTAAACTTAAAAGAGTTTAGCATTATTAGTTAAACCAATATACGATATCTCTTTTCAAAACTATTTCTATTACATATGTCATTAATATAAAGAGTAATGAACTAAAAATTAAATTTACTGTAAAATAACAGTGTCATCAAGAAAACCAACCTATTTATGTGTTCTTTTGTAAAGCATAAAAAGCTAAGTTGAAATATTATATTAAATTTTCTACTTTGTTAACATTTTTCAAATTCTTAAAATATTAAATTCTCATGTTATTGTCTTAAAATAAGAAACCTTTTAGTATATTTGTACAGTGTTCTGTTTTGCACTTAGACTTAGACTGCTACCAATGTAATTACATGGTGAAATATGTCTATTTTATATCCACTATCAATAACATCATAGTATAGAGATATTGGAAAAATTGAAGGAATCTAATAAGAAGACCTCATTTCACTTCCTGAAGTATATAGCTCTATCATAAATAGGTTTCCAGAGAAACATTTATTACTATCAAGGTTTGAGCCAAGAAAATCTCAAATGTATTTTTCTCTCTCCAACAAATTTTGAAATTGAAAAGTTTCTTTTCATCACTTTTTCTACTTTCCTTTAATTTACTCATATCCTCTCAATCCTCACCATGATTCTCCATGTCCTAGAAAAGCTCACAAGTGTGCAGTTGCCTCAGACCTAGTTTTAGTGGTCTTAACTCCACAGCTCAAGGAAATCTATAGAAAAGCCCTTTACTTACAATTAATGAAACCTGTGGCCTATGACAAGTGTAAGTGTGACACTCTATTGGAAATATTGGTATTGTGATGCAATTTTCTCTGTCGTTATTTAAGCCACCCTTTTTATTAACTAAATAGACCCCTTATTTTCACCTGACTTGGGTCTCCGGTTATTTTTATGTTTTTTGTGTTTATTGTAAATATAAAAAAACAAAACACCCACAACATAATTATTTTTGATTCTACCTTTGGTAAATGGAGTAAATATTTTGGAGGATAGAGAAATATTGTTATCTATTATGTTTTACTAGATAATATAAAACTGTTATACTCTAGTCCAATTAAGCAAACAGATGTCATTAGATTTATATACCACACACAAATCTGTCATATGTGCATGCAACAACTATTACAATAACATCTTCATCCCTCATGTCTATTCGGTAGTCATTCTTTTCTGATCATGCTAGGTTTGTTATCTACTCTTAGCCCCTTTATACAAAAAAAATTTTCTACAGCATTCAATTTATTCATATTTCATGTTATTCACTACTTAAAAATCATGATCTTCTTAAACTGTTCATTTACTAATTAAAAACTCATAAGTGTGTAAATCTTACATTGCTAATGCTTTACTATTACAGACATATATACAGGAAGTCTGCTATTAATTTACAGATATTGATATCACATCATGTTCAACATTTTTCTATTTTTATTTTTGTTTCCTTGTTTGATTTTGTTTTCATTTTATGTAGCCAACTATTGCTGCCATGGGGACCAACCTCCAGCACCTAAGGGTTTGAGAGCAAGGTGCAGAGCATTGACTTTTCTGTCATAGGAAGTAAAACTTATTTCACTGGGACAAGGAAGGGGGTTAAACTTGACTCTCTGGGGCTACTGAAAAATGAAACACACACACAACACAACCACACAAACACACACATACATATATATCTTCAACATGTGTTGAAGCCTTCTGCCAGTCAGAGAAACTAAAGAGGAGATGTAGTGTAGGCGAACTACTGGACAAACGAACAGACACAGGAGGGCTTTTCTGAGGCCAAGGCTTATTTTAATTTTTACTTCATTATTCTTTCTGTTGCTTGCTTCTTCTCAGTTATTTTATGATATTTCCCTTCTGTCTGCCCTGCCATCTTCCTAACATTCCTTCCACATGCTGTTTTCCTTCTTTTATGTCTTCATGTTTTTGTTTTTCCTTAGAGCTTATATGCCCCAGTAGAATTTTCGAGAAATACAAAAATTAAGATGTGGTTATATTCTTTTCTCCAAGTGAAGAAATACAATGAATACAAGTAAATAAAGTACATTTTTATATACCTTACATAATTAAATGTTTTATCTACACAAGTGAAAAATAAGTTATCCCGAAAACTCACATAAATTAATGTACAAGAAAGTTGTTATAAATCAACTGTCTGTAATCTAGCATGGTATTTTTCTCAGCTGTTCTTTTATTTGTAGGTTGAATTTCGCAGTTACAATGAAAAGATCAATTATCTCAAAAGTAATCTTGCAACAAAATTCAAAAGAATCACTAATCTAGATGTTTAAATATGAAAAAGAGAAAGTCAGCCTGATCTTAAATTTTCAATTGCATATTCGCTCATCAAAAGCTTTTCATAACAAGAAGCTCAGGGCAGAAATGGGCACAAGCAATTAATCATCATCAGATCCTACCTAGCAAGAAAGGTACATCAGCCAGCAATTGCCAGAATATCTCTGTTCTTGTTTCCTGACCTCAATCAATGCCTTTAAATCGTTTTCCAGGATTTTTATCTCAAGGCCTTTAACAAAAAACAGCTTAATTTCAAGTCATTGTTTAAAGCTCTGTATCAGCTATGAGGCACACTGAAGCATATGAACACACCTCTCTACATTAAGATTTTAAAAATCTTTGATAAGTTTCTGGGAATTGGTTGTATTTCTTCATCAATAACCTAAGCCATCTTCTACATAACTCCAAAAAACAAACAAACAAACAAAAAAACTATCTTGTGTATGGTGGGATTCAGGTGTCAGCTGGTTAGGTGAGAAGGTCCCAAGATGCTTATCCAGGGTCCCAGGCTCCTGAAGGGGGAGTGGCCAACCCCATTCACTTGTGATATCCCTTCTTCTATACCTTATCTTCTGCTGCCTCTGCTTTGTCAGAGGCATAGCTTATCCCCCTCCACCTATGTTAAAAATTCCTGTCACAATATAAATAACCTCTGATAATCCCTCACTATACTTATTAAAGACACTCATTCATTAAAATCTTTTTTTAAACTAACAATCCTGTTATATAAAATTATTGTGCCAGTCAGACAAACAATACAGCTTAGGAGGAAACCGTGTTCATAATAATCCACAAGTAGAATGGATATTTCCATGGATAATCACACTACATTATGGTCTGCAGGGATCTCTCTACTCCCATTCACACCATACCAAATACCAGATTAAAATGACAAAAGCAGGCATGTAAAGACAGTCTCATTAAAATGTTTTATGTAGAGAGCCACATGGCCGCACCTTAAAGATGTTGCTGGCTTCTGCCTTCCACCTGAGAGCTCTCTGAGATAAACAACTCATTTGGCTAAGGCTAAGTTTGTGGCTTGCTTTCAGGTGTGGCTTGCTTCTGTGCACCTGGGTCTATTGGCATGGCCCACGTGGCGCCCCGTGACTAGCAGTCCAGAGGGTATATAGCTGGGAGCGGGTTTTCCCCAGTGGGAGAAGCAGCAGAAGATGTTTCAAGGTCCTGAATAAACCACTGAAAGAAGAGCCTGGTGTCGCGTCGTCCTTGTGGGCGAGGGTGCATGCAACAGTTTTACTTATATTTAATGAAAAAATCAGGCTTTTTAAAGCTATTATTTTCTGTTATTTAAAAGAGCTGTGAGAATAAAAATTAATAAATGAAACTAACCTAGCTATTGGTCTGCTATAAAAAACAATTCATAATATTTTATAAACAGCTTGTTTTGTCTTTTAAACTACAAGCAATCTTCAATATATCTAGTCTCAAATAAATGTTGCTTATAAGACTTGAATATAATGATATACATATGATACTTTTCCAATTATGTACTTTTCTTGTACTTTTTTAAACAAAAATTAATGATTAAATTAATGAAAAATTGCAATTATAATATTAATGCTTAACTATTATAATAAAATACTACTTCTCATCACTGAAAATATACAAAGTTAGAATTTCATACTGCTTGTTTTGTTAGCCAGTTCTATCTGCCATCTCTTGTTTGTGGCAAAAAGAAATACAAAGGTATCAATTAAATTTATCTTAAAACTTTTCTTAGAATTGTACTAAAATCTAGAAATATAAGGAAAAAAAGATACAGTTGAGAAAGTAATCATATTATCTGTCTTTTCATTGAGTGAACCTCTTGCACTTTTAATATTTTTTCCTGATTGCAAAGGATGAGTGGATGTTTTGACTGTGAAATTTCACTTTAACTCAGAAAGAGCTGTAAGGAGACAAAAATATAGTCTAATTGTAAGAATATGAAGAAGTTAACAAAGAGAGGCAGTGGGAAATGTGATCAGTAGAATTTCATCACTGGATTTTAAGTGTTCAAATGTTTTAGCAATTATCATAGGTTCTAAAGCAGTTCCAAGCTCCATTTTATGTACCCATGATGGGCAAGAAGTTAATAACCAACAGAAATGTTTATTTTAGATATTTGTAGTAAGTTAGAACTTCTAGGTAAAAACAAGTTGAAATTGGTGCTTTGTGGTTAGGAAGCATAAAGAAAGGAGTTAATACTTGGAATACTCACTCTCTGTGTGTGGCTCCCCCTCTCATTCTATCTGTTTCTGGCATCTGTTTATTCTCTTGTGTCTTTTTCTAATTAACTGTTTGAAATGTTTATTGTTAAATAAAAGTCATATATGTGCAAACTATGACTACAGATTATCAGTATTCACTGATATTGGAATTAAACCAGAATATATTTTCATATGCATTGATGATTAGTGACAATAAAAGTTAATAGGATGAGGGTAGGTACCTGGTGTTTGGGATGAAAATTGAAATTGATATCTTTATGAAAATTTTATCTATTTATCTGAATCTTGAAGTCAAAAATAAATTAAAAACATAACTACAACTACAAAGAATTTAAATATATAGATTCCATGTCACTGGTCAAAATAAATTATACAGATGAATCATACATATATTCTGGTAGAAACATGTGTTTTATACATAATTTTGACTTTCTGCTCCATACTAATAGAAGCTTGTTTGTGTATTTATTTTGTTGTTGTATTTCATGCTTTTTATTTCTTAAACTCCATCTATTCTTAAGTAGTCTTGTTTCCCCCTTTCCTAAAAACAACAAAGTACTCCAACTCTAGAATTTTCAACATGACTCTTAATTTAAAAAAAATATGTTTACTTTATGTTTATACAATATATACCATATGTTGTATAATTAAAAAATAATTCTGGAATATCAGGGGGAAAAATCACCCAGAATCATGCTTTGAAGATCAAGGATTGGTGACCCATAATCCTATCACCATTCCATTTCATTCCCTCACAAGAAATGCTCTTTATTCCACTTGAAAAATAACTAGCAGACCCCTTTGTTCCTCTCTTTCGTTATTTACTTCACTGTTGCTGTTAAACAATACTCTGATAAAAGCAACTTGAGGAAGGATTTCTTTTTCCTCACAATCATCAGTGTGAGAAATACAAAGTGGATGGACCTTGAAGCAGAAAGTGACATCATATTCAGAAACATAAATCAGCAATTGATACATCAATGCAACTGCTCAGATTCTTTTCTTTATTTATACAGTCCACAGTCCCAGTCCTGGAATGATACAATATAAAGTATCTAGATGTCCATCTACCAACTTATTTCAGATTTTCTCAATTAACAATTAATATCTCAGAACTGCATTACTTAGTCTTTTTCTGGTACATAGGATTTACTATGTCTTTATTAAATGGAAGAGTAATTATTTAGTAGCCCTTGCTTCTAGATTATAAATTCTTTAGGAAATATCAAGTAGATATCCTTTAGTTTCTGATGAGAAGTACTTAACAAACTCTGTGCATATCAAAATATCTCTACTTTCTTGGTACCATATACTCACGTAGGCAATGCAAATCTCTCACTTAGTTCAAATCATGTTAAAAATGTTTATAATTTTCACTGCAAGAGACCATTATGTAAATAGTGGTTATACTGGAATGTTTTAGAATAATGACAATGATAATAAAGTTCACATGAGTAATACAAGTGAAATGAATTTCTACCATTTTTTGTTCTGCAGTTTTTTGACTTTGAAGATGATTTAAAAGTTGCATATATGGAGGGCTTGTTCTGAGTGTGTGAATATGATTTTTTCTGTAAAAAATTTTGTGTCTATGTAATATTCCCATCAGAATTTTCTAAGAGATATTCAGCATACAGTGAAACAATTGCTATAATAGACATTAGCTTTTTCCTGTTTTAATAGTAATTTCAGTGATGTGTGTATGACTGTGCAGCATATACATTTATATCTACTCATTTAAGTTTTTATTATATATAATAAACTATAATATGTCATATTTTGAAAATTATTAATAATTTTGTCATTATTTGAGGTTAAGCTATGGCTGCAAACTAAGCAGAGCCAGAAACAGCTGACTACAGGCTCCACACAGTTTCTTGGTGTATGAGAGCTTAGCATTACAGCAGAAATACTGGCAGGAACCACATTTAACTCCAACCCGAACTCTAGGGAATTTTAGGATCCACACTGCCACCAAGTAGAGCACATACAGTGTTTTAGTGGTTGGTAGCATGGTCTCTTTTTAGGTTTATACTGCTAAAACTTAGTCGAAAAACTTTCTTAAAGGAGCTGTGCCTCTGCTTCCTGACAGCAAACAGATATCATCAGAGAAAATGCTGCCTAGAAAATGCAAGAACACACTATTTTGCAGCTCAGGCTGCAGGCAACAAATCTGCCATGTTATTACTCATACTGGAATGCTAATCGGTATCAGCGCCCAGTTGTGAGACATAGCTAGAAAGATGTTTCTGTCTCAGAACCCTTTTAAGCCTACTCAGACTTTATGTGGATATGTAAAACCCACGTTGAAATGCTATTTGTACCAGAAATTTCTAGCCTGTCCTAATTCCGAAATCTGCATCCACAGTCCCATAGCTGCTTAATCCCAAGTAATCATACAAAAGCTTATATTTACTATAAGCAGTTTGGTCTATGGCTCAGGCTTATTTCTTGCTAACTCCTATACTTTAAATTAACCCATGTTTCTATTTACATTTAACCATGTCACTTATGTTTTCAGCTTATATTTAACCATGTGGCTTGGTAGCTTATTGCTCAGTGCAGCATTCTGGCTGCAGTCAACTGCTCTCTGCTCTTCTATTTTCCAATATTTAACCTGTCTAGTTGCCCCACCTCTACTTCCTGACAGCTACTTGACTAATCAACATTTTATTAAACCACTATTTCCAATAACAAATATTGACAATGTAAAAGAGCATAGAACCACTGCACTGCTCCAAGTAGCTAACTAAATAATAAATTATTTTTGCAAAGGAGCTAAAGAACAATGATTTTATTGAATTCCTTTGTTATTGTTAAAGTCTTATTTAATAGCGTTCAAAAATATCAGTGCTCACAAACTTCGTTTATTTCTTTGTTTGTTGGTAATTATTTCAAAATAAAATAATATTATCTTACAGAAACCTCCCTCCTTTGGGTCCACAGCTAACTAAGAGGTGAGTGGCACCTCAGTCCTCAGATCAAGCTGAGACCAGGGTATCTGAACCCCAGCCTGAGGACACTGCCCCCAGCATCCACACTCATCCCTTGCCCAACCAAAGAAAGCTGGGAGACTCCCCCGCCAAGCCCAATCTCCAGCAAAACACAGCTCTAGGGACATCCCACTGGCCAAAACACACCCAAACCACAACCTACATTATCACCCACCAACAATTGGAATCTCAGAAGTCTCCAACAGCGTCCACAGCTGACTAATAGACAGTAGGACCCTACCAAGAACTACACCTGTGACAACTAGAGACCCAGAGCTACTTGGCCTACAGCCAACCAAGAGCAGACTTGGAGCTGCCCTTGCAATACTGGAAACACTCTGCACCCAGGCTCACAACTGACTAAGAGCTGACCAAGAGCCAACTAAGAGTGAACCAAGTAAGCAATGGGCAGATGCCAGTGCAAGACTACATATAACAATATATAGAAAAACAAGGCATCCCCAGAAGAAGCTGATGGCTCTACAACATCAGATCTGAGCATAGTAATGGAGAGGAAACAGAAGGAAAGGACATTAAAAACAGCATTATGAAGATAATAGAAGCTTTAAAAGAGGATATAAAAATCTCCCTTAAAGAAATAGAAGAAAATACAAACAAAAATTGGAAAAGATAAACAAATCACTGAAAGAAAATAAAACCAATAAAAAGAAACAGGTGAAATAAATATTCTGAGAATTTAAAAATTCAAAGAGAAGCAATAAAGAACACACAAACCAAGGAAAAGCTGGAAATAGAAAACCTGAAGAAATGAACTGGAACCACAGATGCAAACATAACCAATAGAATGGAAGAGATTAAAGAGAGAATCTCTGGAGTGAAAGATTCAAGAGTGGAAATGGATATGCCAATTAAAACACTAAAATAAAACAAATCATAACAAAAAATGTCCAGGAAATCTGAGACACCATGAAAAAACCAAACCTGAGAATAATTGGATTTGAAGAAGTAGAAGAATACCAGTTTAAGAATGTGAACAACAAATCCAAGCTATTCAAACAGAATATAAATGATAAAAAAGAGACTCTCAAATTTTAAAGGTACAATAAAAGAAATATGTTAAAGCTAAAATATTTCTAATACAAAACTTCCAAGAAATTTGGGAAAATCTATAAATAACTAATTACTAAGTATTATAGTTACAAAGGAGGTAGAAGAATCCGGGCAAAAAGCCTAGAAAATATTTTTTACATGACCATAGAAAATTTTCTTTACCTAAAGAAGCAGATGAGTCCACAGGTACAAGAAGCATACACAATAATAAATATATTTGGACTGTAAAAGAAAATCACACTGTGACATAATAACTGAAACATTAAACATATATACATAGAAATAAAAATATTAAAAATTGCATTTGAAAAGACTAATTAACATATGAAAGCAGATTATTAGAAGTACCCAGATTTTTCAAGGAAGATTATAAAAACCAGAATGGCTTGAACAATTTGCTGCAGAATCTAGAAAACTGCAGATGCCAACTAAAATGACTATCCCCAGCAAAATTTTCAAACCACACATGGGAAAACATGAGATTTTTCATAATAAAGTCAAATTTAAAACTATCTACAAAAGAATGTACAAAAGCAAGATGCCCAAAGGAAAGCTCTAAACCAGAGAGGTTAACTACACTTCTGAAAACACACAATCTCACTAACTCTCTCTTCTCTCTCTCTCCTCTTTTCTCTCATCCCCCCCATTCTCTCTCACACAAAGCTAAGGAAGAAGATGCCTATACACAATCACCACCACTACCACCAAACCCACTAACATAACAGGAATTAACCATCCTTGGTCCTTGTAAATTTTCCAGGTCCATGGTCTCATTTACACAGTAAAATAACATATACTAATAGAGTGGATAGAACAACAGAATTTATTCATGTACTGCATACAAAAATCAAAACTCAATGTCAAAAATAGTTATCATCTCAGGGTAAAGGGTTGGGAAAAGATATCCCAAGCCAGTTGATCTCAGAATATTTTGACTAGAAAAAAGTTAGTGTCTCTATTTAATATCTAAAAAAATAGTCTTACAACTAAACTTTATCAAAAGACAGGGGAAGGACACTAAATACTTATTAAAGAAAGAATCTGCCAAGGTGGTATTTCAATTCTTAAAATCTATGCTTTAACACAAGGGTACCACATTGTAATAAAAGCGCTACTACAACTTAAATCATATATTGACCCTCACACACTCATATTGGAAGACTTCATTAACCCACTTTCATCAATAGCAGGTCCATGAAAACATAAAGAGAGAAATGCTGGGCCCACTTGACCTTATAAACCAAACACATACTTATTTCCAGAAAATTTTCTCAAACACAAAACTCTACATTCTTCTCAGCACCTCAAAGAAAACTCTAAGCGATCATTTATTCTGAAAAAAAATCTCAAATAGATACAAGAAAAATAAAATTACTCCCTGAATTAAATCAGTCCATCATGAATTCAAGCTGGATATTATCAACAACAGAAAGAACAGAAAGCTTGCAAACTCATGGATGCATTGTCAGCAAACACTCAGGAGACACTTGTCTCCTCCCTACAATCCTGCATTGAAAATACAGTTATTCACTCTCAGAACTGATTTTATGTGTTTTCTGAGTATATCCAACCTCATATCCCCATGCTTATAAGGGAAGCACTTTATACTTTGCCATTTCCAAACTACCTACTGTCATGTTTTCAAAATATTAATTGTACAAGAATAACATAAAAAGGTAATGGGAATAAAATACGTTTTATGTGCACATTATTTTGCCTGCCAATTACTGAATTATTTTTAAAAGCTACAAAAATATGTTGAAAATTATGATTGGCAACCTGGGTCAGTGTTACTTTAGTAATAACACACAATCAAGTATTGCCAAGAATAGTATATTATAAACACCTTCAGGAAAAAGGCAGTTAAATATACCCCTGTCTGTGATGTTAAAATTATGATTGTCTATTGATACATTCTATATTTTGAATAGATTATTTTGGCAATAAGAATAAAATCATTTCAAATAAAAGTAGGCTTTTATTGCTTTGTGGATGAAAACAGTCATCTTGTTAATTGTTTGTCTTTTTGATATTTAAATTAAGAGTAGTCATGTAATGGTATACTAACAGAATGCATTAATTCCAAAGAAATATATCCTAGGATGAGTCAAAAGTTTCATTTGAACAATTTTGTGAATGATCTTATCAATTCCTCTTGTTATACAGCAACACTACTATTGGGCATATACCCAAAGGATGCACATTCTTACCCCAAGGGCATTAGCTCAACTATGTTCATAAAAACATTATTCATAATAGCCAGAATCTAGAAACAACCCAGATGCCCCTCAACTAAATAATGGATAAAGAAATTGTACATCTACAGTCGCAGAAAGATAGACATTCAATGTACTCACTCATAAGTGGATCTTAGATCAAAAGCAAAGAATATCTAGCCTACAAATCACAACCCTGAACATCTAAAAAAAAAAAAAAAAAGAGGTGGGAAAAATTTTAGAGAAAGAGATGGTTGAGTGAGAGGAGGATAGACAAGGAGAAAAAAAGAAATGGATAACTTGGAAGAAGGAGGCACTGTGGGGTTAAAAAGAAACCTGGTGCTAAAGAAACCTCCAAGAACCAGCAAGATGTCCCTGGTTAGAACTCTAAGCAATAGTGGAGAGGGTGCCTAAACAGGACTTACACCATAGTCAAATTAATGACCACACTAATTGTTGCTGTAGTACTTTTATCCAACAATGGATAGAGACAGAGCAGAGATCCACAGCTAACCACCAGATCAAGCTCCAGGTCCATCTGAAGAGAGAGGGGAAAGAATATATGAACAAAGGAATCAGGATCATGAGGAGGAGACCCACAAAGATGGCTGACTGCAGCTACTGTGAGCTCACTGAATCAGAAACAATTGCTGAGAAACCTTCAGGGAAAGGAATTAAATCCCCAAAGATGTGGCTGTCAAATGGTGTGGGCAGTTTGTGGAGCCTCTTTTACTATTAGATTATGTTCCTGTGTATAAACTGACATATTGAAGCCCATTCCCTACAGAGGAACACCTAAATCATCCTTAATCCTGGGATGAGGGGATTGGACCTACCACAACTGGATATGCCAAACTGAACTAACCCACCTTGGGACTCCTTGTCTTCACTGAGGAATGGATGTGGGGATATGGTGGGGGTAGACTGAGGGAGGACTGGTAGGGTCTGGGAGGAGGGAAGGAATGGGAGCATTGGTATACATTGAAAACCTTTTAAAATAAAAAATAGTCTAATTAAAAAAACATTGTTAAAGGCACAACTGGCTCACTTAATTCTCACAGAGTTTTGTCACATTTAGCTTTCTAGTATGATGTAGTGATGTGATGTAGTATAAATATTATAAATAACAATTGTTTTTGTTTGAAAAAATAAAGCACAAAATGTATTCAGCCTATATATTTTCACCAAAAGTAGTTCATTTTGCATTAATATGTTTTTAAATTTTAATGTGGATATAGTATGAAAAGTAATGATTCATGTTTATATTTCAAGTAATATGTTCTCAATATTTTTATTATATGTGGATTGTGTGTGTGTTCTCACAAACATGCAAACATGCATGCATGCACATGCTTACATAAGTGTGCAAAACAAAAATAAAGGGGCCAACAGTTATGAGACATCTAAGAACTACAGCCATGTTTGTGTAGCATGTGGTTTATTATATGGGTTCTATGAAATCAAAAGAAGTACAATTAATTATGTAGCAATTTTTTTAATACCCAAAACATCTTCCAGACCCACAATTATGTTAATTGCCAAGTTAATATATTTGACAAGCAAATTCAGTGAATGAATATAGAAAATATGCCCGTAGCAGTCTTTCATAAATATTGACCTTAGAAATCTGTGAGTTAATGTGGCTAATGCAATGAGTCTTCTGAAAGTCTCATACAAAGTCCACTTTGCTGCCACCTCTCTTTTCTCTAAAATTACTTGCTTACCAGGCATTTCATGTTCATTGCTGTCTTTCCTGTTATGCTTCAAAGTTCTCTTCAGGCATTTCTAATTGTCATTAAAGAATGTGCAGTCTAATAGAACAGATACTTGCAAATAGCCATTACAAGAAGGATCCAGAAAACACCGTTGTCCTTCTAACTGTCTTTCATTTTTAATATAGAGGAATGGCAACATAAACATGATAGCACTAACACATTACTCAAAGCTTTTGTCTGTCCATCTCCTCTGCTAGGAAATGCAATTTATCACATGATACATTCTGATTATGTTTCCCCTTCTGCTATTCCTATAAGCTCCTCTCTACTTCTGATCCCAACCTGATCAACTTCATTTAATTTTCTCAAAACAACAATAACCAAACAAACAAAATAACAACAACAAAAAGTACTCCAGCCAGGGAAATAAGGAACAAGGAAGCTTATTGCAGAAATTCACCTCTCCCTCTGCTCTTTCAAATCAAAGTCCATGTTTCTTCCCCCACACTTTTGTGGGCTCACCACATACACACCTCATCTCTGTGGGATCCCACAGATCTTTTTTCTTTACCCCTCCCTGTCCCTTACCCTTGGCTTGATTTAAATCCCCAAATCCAGGGCCACTTTTTCTGCTACTCCTGCTAGGTAATCAAAAAGACTGTTTTGCTTTGCTTCTCCAAATGAAATTCCCCCATCTCATCACCTGCTCTTCAACAAAACACCTGCTGCAGCCCTGCTTACCCCACTCCCATCCTCATCTGCAGTGGATAGTAGGGATCTCCCCCTATTAAACCTTCTCCCCAAATAACTCTGCTTTCTCTCAGGTTAACCTCCAACAAGGACTCCCTGGGAACCCACAGGCCAGTCCAGCCTATAGGCAGGAAAGCTAACTACAGATCTTTATCTCTCCCTCCATTCCTCCAAAATCCCAATCCCCCAGACTATCCTCCAACACTTTACCAGCCTCCCTTAACCATATCATCTTTATTTTTACATGGATTTTTTTCTTCTAACTTTCATTCCCCAAATCATTAACCAATTCTAGCCCTCAACTCTAACAAGCATTCTCTGGGAACTCATGGGTCCAAAGAAACCTACTACTGACAGAATAATAGTCTCACCCTCTGTTCTGTAGCACACCTTTCTGCAATGACCTTTTCTCGTTACTTGAGCTTTACCCCGGGGCATAAATAAAAAGATCTGGGTTAAACATCCCTAATTTCCCTCTCTGGGAAAGGCTTCCACTTCATTATATTCCTAGCTTTCATGTCTATCTAGATTTACCTAAAAGGCTCTGTGGCCACACATATAAAGACTACAGATAATTTTCCCACAGGCAACACACAGTCAGTACACTCTTCTAAGAACTAGACTGAAAAAAAATTACCAAGCAACAAAGCAGCCAGAGTATTGTATTATGTTTCTGCCCTTGACTTTCTGTGATAGCCTTATGGCCCAGACTTTCTGGCCTACAGTCCCATAGTCCCAATAAAACACACGGACACTTACAATATTGTGCACTGATTGACCTGGGGGCCAGCCATATAACTTGCTAGCCCTTGCTCTTAATATAATCCATGATTCTTATCCTGTTCAGTCATGTGGCTTGGTACATTTTCTCAGAGCAGCATAGGTGTCCTCTGCATTTTCTGGCTTCTCTGTGTCATTTCTTCCCTGTTCTTCCTATTCCCAGAGTTTTCTTAGTCTGGTAGCCCCACCCATACTTCCTATCTGCCTTTGGCCAATCAGCATTTTTTATTAAACTAATAGGTGGGACAATTATTTATAATGTAACATCATAAGCCCCTACACCAGAGAACAAAGAAAAGACTAGAGATCAGCATCTAGAAATATAGTTATTTTCAAATCTTAGATTATAATTTCATCGCAAAAACACAATCAATAACAGTCAAGGCAATATGAATTCAACAGAGTCCAGTAATACTTCCATAGTAGGTCCAAAGTATGATAACATATAGGAAGCAGAATTAGAAGTGTTTAAACAGCCTCTATACATGTGATAATACTCCTTAAAGAGGAAAGAATAAGTTCCCACACAGGGTGAATAAAAAAAAATAAAATCATTTAAGATCTAAAAATTGAAATAAAAATATTAAAATATGCCCCAAACAATTAGAAGTATCATTAAAAAAATATTAAGAACTCAAAGAGAAACTACTGAGGAAAGCTTCATCACCAGAATACAAGAGATGGAAAAGGTTAAATACGTGCAAACAATCCACAGGAAATAAATGCTTTCAGACCAGCAAGGTCAAAAGAAAGGAAATTAATACATACATACATACATACATGCATACATACATACATACATACATACATACATACATACATACACATACACACACAAACAAACAAAGAAACAACAAAAACCCCCAAAACACCACCATAATCAGCAAAACAATACCCCATGAGAGGAATTAATATTTCTCATTGATAATTCTTAACATTAGCCATCTCTGTTTCTCAATAAAAGGGTTTACTCTAAGAAAATAGATAAAAACAAACAAGCAAACAAACAAAACCCCAGGATCTATCATTTTGTAGCATCTATGAGACAGACTTTATAATAGACTTTACATTAAAGCTAATCATTAAAGGGAACGACATTACATACGCATCAAAGAACAAAAATCCATCCTGAAGACATTTAAATTCTTAACATCTATGCTCCAAACAGAAATAGATTCTTTCAGATAAAAGAAAAATAAGACATGAAAATAATTAAATAAGTGAGAAGATAAATAGATAATAGAATAAAGTTTGACTCTCACTTAAGTTATCAAAGCAAACCTGTTCGAATAGAATACAGTGTTCCTTGAATTTTAGCTTCATTGTAAGTCTATTTGGTACAAATTCCATATTTGCCCTTTTCCTCATAGATCGATACACATCTATTTTATCTTTATTCATTTTCGTATTGAACCACTATGAATCCTCTAACCACTGTGATAGTCATCTTTTAATTATTGTAAGAAATATGTGATATTTAAATAAAAAATGATTTCTTTTGTTTCAGTTTCAGAAGATTTAAAAAGCATCTATATGTGATTGTGGGACAGAGTAGGTATTTTCACACTGTATCCAAGTGTGTAAGAGAGAGGTCTAGTCTACCATTTTATCCTTCACAGACATCCTGCAATGGTCATGAAATCAACTATGAATCCTTTCTTTTCATCATCTAACAGTTATAAGAAGCTGTTAAGAAACCAGGTCATTAGTGTAGTCTCCATACAAACTACAGGAAGACTAGGCAGTAGTGGGCACCTTTAGTTCAGTAAGATCTGAGTTCCTACTGTATAGAGTTACCAGTATGCTGAGTTCTGAATACTAAAGGCTGAGCAGCACTCCTCCAGGGTCTCCTGCATCAGTTTGTGTCGTCATGTACTTAGATCTGTGGCTGGTTCAAAAACTGATACAATTTCCAAATAAATGTGAGGGAAATAAAAATGAAAGTTGTTTCTAAACTTTACGGATTTAATTAGTTTACACGCATGTAGCCAATCTGCTGAATTATAATCTCGGAGTCATAAAGGGCAAAGAAATATCAGTGGTCTGAATTTTTCCAGCAGTGAGATCAAATTTGAGGGAAATGTTGTTGACAATTGTCTGAGATAAGACCACTTGTGGCCTTCAACGGTTTGCTTCCCCCACAGTATCTGCTCTTCTTCATTTTTTTTTATTTCTTTCACATAATCTTTCTGCCAATAATGAGGCAGGACCTTATCACTCTGATAGTTTTCTCAAATACATTTATCTCTTTTAACTTATTATTCATTAATTTATACATTCATTTATCTTATCTGTGAAAAAGTCTTATATATCCCTGAGTGGCTTTGAACTCCTTATGTACATCAGGTTAGCCTCCACCTCCAGAGATTGGCATTACAGGAGGGTATAAGGGTTGTGCTTCATTTTCCAAACCAGAAAAGCATCTTTATTTGTAATGTAAGCTATCATTTTAAAATTATATTTCAACATTTTATATTTTGTGTAAGTAATGGGCATTTAACTACATATAAGTATTTCAAATCCACTTTAAATATTTAAACAAAATTGATACTTCCTTTACTGTTTTTCCTCATTAACATGTAAACATGGTCCTTGAGTAGGACTTGTGTGCTCAGCAGTTCTGTACTTTAATGGGAATGCTGATGTGAAGCAACATTTCAGTCTAAACTTCATTTTTGTTCTGAGGTCATTGAGGTTTCAGTGATTAAAAATTCGCAAAGACGCTCTTCATATTAATCTTGGGAGGGGCAAAGATGGACTGACCTCTGTAGAAATTAGATATAATTCAAAAAAGCTGCATCAGTCTTAAAAGCAGCTTCATTAAAATTTGTTCAACTTCCAGTTATTCTCAAATATATATTTATGTGCTGTGTTTAAATTGAATACAAAATGTGTTCGACAAGATAAAACAGATATATGTATTCAAAATGAAAATATTTTAATTAATGTAACAAAAAAGCTAACAGCTTCAATCTGTAGAATTTCTTCTTCAAGACTAAAAATCATCTGGTGATGTTTTTCTAATCTGAAAACAGGGCTAAACTTGGTTTGTTAATGTATTAAAATGGTTGTTTCTCCAAGGATACATACTAAAGAGAAACACAATCTTATTTTAGTATATTCTCACATCGACTCCTCTTAATTCTAAGCCAGAATTCTTTATAATTGCTGTAAAAAATATACCAAGGATGTCTTCAAAAGAAACCTAATGTGTTCTTAATTTTCCAGTAAATTTCTGAAGAACAGCAATGATTACATATTTTACAAGACTTTCACATAAATAAAAAATGAAAAAGTCAGAGTTCAGTGAGAGGAATGTGCCCAGTGAAGAATCAGTTTGTCACCCGACATTCATGTCAGCAGCAATGTATAATGATTTTTTGTGCCTTGTCATTCCGTCATTGCAGTAAACCCCATGGGGGACAGATTTGATATAATATGAATGCTCCAACAGTTCAAATCTCCAATATTTACAAGTGCTTAATAATGGTACACATCGATGCTTAAATGTTTTCATATTTTAGTTAGACACAAACCTTTAGGATCAGCATCACGGTTTGTTGTTTCTTCCCTGGACCAACTGGACTTTTTTACTTTTATAATTCATAAAATAATCAAGACATTTGAATTAAAGTGAAATTAATTTTGAACCATTGTATCATTACATAATATAATAACAATTGAGCCTGTGTCACTTTGTGTCTGTCAGTACAATCATTGACTGTTGCCTTGACCTTGAAAGGAGTCCTGATCACAGGCAGTACTTTCTTTTTTGTTCATTTTTCTTCATTTTATTATTTTTTATTAAAAAATATCTTTCTTTTAACCATGTATCCACTTTCTCATCCTTCCTTCTTTCCACCTCCTCTCCCAAAATGGCAAGAAGTCCCAATATGGGTCAGCTCACGTGGCACATCCACTCCAGGCAAGTCCGATTTCCTCATCCTAATATGAAGACTGTGTTAGGTGTTCCTCTGAAGGGAATGGGCTCCAAGGTACCAGCCCATGCACAGGAACACAGTCTGATCCCACTCTTTGAGACTTCACATACTGCCCATGCCAATTGACATTTGCCTACCCTTAGAGGGCCTAGCTCCTTTTCTCGATGGATCCCAGTGGCTATTCTTGATTCATTGAGCTCTGCAGAGCTTCAACCAACCATCTCTTTAGGATTTTTCTCATAATTCCCGACCCCTTGCTCATACAGACTCTCCTCCCCTGCTCTCAACTGGACCAGGAGTTCGGCCTGGTGCTCAGCCCTGGATCTCTGCCTCCATCTCTATTCATTGTTAATATAGGTTCTGTGACAACACTGAGGGTGGTTATTCATTTTACTCTAGGGGAAGTCCTGTTTAGGCACCTGGGAAGATAGCCAAGTGACTATCTGAGCTGTTCTTTATTGGTAAAGTGGTGGTAAAAAATATATTATTCACCTATCATTCAGAAAAAAAAAACCATGAAATTGCATATTGGGCTTCTATCTAATTAGATTTTGCGTTAAAGTCTGTTTTTGGTTTTGGTTTTTAATTGATGGCTAATGTATATTTAAGGTTTTTATTTTAAAAAGTAAAATCTTAAGAGAAATCGTAAAAGCCAGTCAAACCACTGAGCCGAAATACACAGAAGGAAAAATTTGGTTATGAAATCACGTGGTAATAATAAATCTTCTGCTATTGAATATGTGATGGATAAAGAAGCATTATCTTGAAATGAGGATACTCACCCATGTGCCTGTTTTTTTATATAGGGCAGTCATTCCATAACGAACATTGATTAGCATTCTCTGTAGTTTCTCCGTGCTTCTTTGTCGGGAAATGCCATTGTATTTGGAGAAGTATTTCCCCATACATTTTCTTTTTTTTCTTGAACAAGTCATCTCTCCATATAATGCGTCAATGAGCAGCCTTGATATAGTCTGATAAATTATTGAGAATATATTTCTACTACTATAAATATAATAGTACTTGCCCCCAAGTATAGGACTTGAGTTATTTCTCATAACCTGTGAGGGATCCACATAGGCATAAAGCAAACAGTATTTATGTTTGGAAACTGACTTATTTTGTTTTTGTTTAAGTCCCATAATAGTGCCATTTTTCATATATTCCTAATTATTTGTCTTTATCTTTTATTCTACTCATGTTACTTTATAGTTATCCACTTGGACTGTTTCAGGGTCAGTCCTTTGACAACTTGTAAGTTATTTTACCATACTCTCTAATCGACTTGCTGTATCTAATAGTGAAGACACAGAAGAATTTGTAGTTTTTTTTTTCCTAACAAATACACAGCTAATCAGGTAATTAACATTTTCCAAGACTCAAATTTTGTATGATTATCTGTGAGTGAGGCTTAATCTAACCTGATTTTAAAAATCTATTTTACACATAAACATCATATTCTGAAGTATACAGCTCGTATCTGATTGTGCTGATTTACTTAATTTTATATGAAAGAAATTAATAATTATGAGATAAATACGTCACTGTGATGTTTCTATAATTATCAAAGTTTGGAGAAATTAAAAAGTAGAACTTTGGGCATTTATTTTTTGTTTGTTTTGAATCCTGTAATGATATGTTAAACTTTAAATTAGAAATGTTTTACTATAAATATGTAACATGGGAGGCTTTCCCTTTTTGGAATATAGGTTGAGTATGATTATGAGAGAGGAAGGGGAATGTGACAAGACTATAAGTAGGGTAAGAGGGGAAACTGTTGTGAGGATATAAATTAATAGTAATATTAATAATAATTTTAAAGGTAAAAGAAAAGAATACCAAGCTTCCATTTAAAACAAATATTGCTTATTTTATTTTGTTGATAGCACTAATATAATAAAGCTAGATACACAAAATTTATTGCCCATTATGACCTAATTACTAAGTTATTAGCAAAGTATAAAATACACACACAATCATAATGTAATATTTTAAATTATATTCATTTCTTTAAACTGAATATATATTCAAATAATATACATTCACACGTATTTATTTCTCAAAAGTATTAAAATTATATGCATTTATAACATAAACTCTGAATGTATGTAGTTCAAATAATTAAATAACCATACTGTGCCAAGGTACCCTAACTTATTTATCAAGTCTGACGTATTGGATAAGCAAAATAATGTTATATTATACATCCTGAAGACTGTAAGTTGTTTTAAAAATGAAAAGATTTAACATGTTTAGTGACATAACTAAAACCATATTAGTAAGTTTAATTTTAAAATTCCTATATTCAGTCACTAGTCATATTTATCCTAATTTAGACCAAAATCTTCAAAATACAATTTTTTCTATATAATTTGATTTATTGATAGTAATAGATTTTATTCTGCAAAGAGGATAGCTTATGAGCATATACACAAATATCAGCAGTCAAGTTGCAATTCATTTTTATACACACTATATATATATATATAGTGTGTATATTGGGGGAGTGCTAGATAATTAGACAGAAATAAGATACTATACATTCACAAAATATGTAATTTCTTACATATAATATAATTAAATTTGAATGTTTATCTTCAGTATGATTCATTTCTTTCTTAAAATCTCTTAGTTTAGCATTCATTTTTACAGATATAACACACATGGTTTTTTGGCCATCCCTGACTATCATCTATACACCTACATTTTAAGTACAAGGAATCATTACATATATATAAAATGAAATTTTCAACAACAAAAATAAACAAGACTTTTTAAATGTGATATTTCTCTTCTCTAATTGTTCCATCTGTGACATTGAGGCAGTGACCTTGCCACAAATTCTAGTTCACCATGTCTTATGTATTGAATTCTAGTTCTGGTTTAGCTATGAGAATAACCCAGTCTCAAAAACAAATAAAAAGTATTGAACGTAACTTTCTTTGTATAGTAATAAATCTACATATCTGCTGCTATTCATAACACACAGTAATTAAGTTTCATAATTATGTTGTTATGAGGGGCAGAATAAATAGGTGTTCAGGAGCTACGCTTAATCATCTTCAGTCATAATAAAATTCTCTGCATCAGTGAAACGAGTCTTTTAAGCGTTAAAAACTACTTCTTTGAAGTACCTATTATAATCTTTCATAATGAAGGAGTATGATTTTGGCATGCTGAGCTAGAGGGAAAAAGAAACGATGAAGTGTGGGACCAATGATGACAGGCGTTTCCTCCCTCTGCTATTTTGTAGAGTAAATAGCTGAGCTTAATGTCTTGAAACCATTGATGACATTTTTTTTCAAGTACGTAGACATTAACTTTCTCTCTGATATACCCTAAGGAATATTTTTAAAAGCACTGACCTCTTAAAATTTCATCATAAACAGCATTCTTAATTAGATTTTACAAAATCAATTTCAGTATCTATGTAAATTAAATTTTATAAAATGCCACATTGAATGCATGGTCAGGTTATGTTTCAAGACACTATATATAATATTACACATTTAGCATACTATCTCTATATATAGATATTATGTTAAAAAAGCACACATAACTGCTATGTTATGATTAGGTCCTCATAAAAATAAAATAACATTTGGGTATCTTAAGAGCTGAGATACACACTAGTAATTGTGAATGATGGTTCTACAATTTACATATTATCATAAATAAATACAGAAGGTTACAAACATCTTCGAAATGTTATGGTCACTAAAGTGAAAGGTAATTTAGAAAGAATTGTGCCTCACCTTATTACATCTTATAAATATGATGCTTACATTTGTCAGTGAGGCATAAATAAAGACAGATTGTCTCAGAGAATCTAAGAATCCTATGCTGAATTTGCATACCCTTCCAAGATAATGAAGGCATGTCTGAAAGTACCTATAACCACCCAGAATCTTAACATAATTTAACGTGTATCAAGGCAAAGAAAAATTGTTGTCAGCCAAGAAACAAATGTCAGATGAATAGAGCTTTCACTCTCTTTTTAACTCCAAATCAACCCACATAACCCTTTCTGTTCCCTTCTAATCCATGACATCTTTATCCACTGATTTTTACTGAATACCTATATTTTTATGTGTATACACATACATTCCTAAATATAAACCCTTGAGTCTCTATAATGTTACTTGCATGTGTAATTTCAGGGTTTTGTATTTGGTATTAGATAACAGATTGAGAAATATTTGTGCATATCAATGAATATACTATATGTTCTTTTGCCAGCTATTATTTAATAATTTCTATTTGAAATAATAATATGTTCTACATCCCATAGATATCTAAATTCATGTTTTAATCCACATACAATGTACTTGAAGACTGTAAATGAGACATATCAGAGTATTTGGAATATATATTAGTATAATTTGCATTCATTTGTCATTATCATTTTGGTCAAAAAAAAAAAAAGAAAGAAAAAATACCTCCTTTTCTTTTCTTTTGCTCTTTCTTTGACAGAGAGAGACTCATGTACATCAGACTGGCTTTAAACTCACAAGTTGAGGCTGACTTTGAACTAATGATTTTTCCACTCCCACCTGCCCACAACTAGCATTACAAGCATATGTTTCAATAATGTGTGTGTTTTTTTCTAGTTGTAGCAATGGAGATAGAATTCTGATATGTCAAATAACCATGATATGTGTTAGTATAAACACCTGTAGACCCAGAAAAAAAAGAGGAGAGATGAATGTGAATAGAAAGTAATTTCAGAGTTGACTTGTCTATGAATAATTTAAAAAGATAATATGTGATTGCGAGATATTTCTCAGTGGTTAAGAATGAATACTGTTCTTAAAAAGGAATGATATCCAGGTCACAGCATTTATGGCTAGTGTTGTGACTCCTGATACTAGAACTCATCACAGGTGAACTCTATAGAGACCTGCACTAGAATGCACTTACCCTCACACAGACACACAAAACAATATAGACTCAAGAATAATTAAATTAAGTTTTTTTAAAAGAAGAAATACAGGCCAGGGAGATGGCTCAGAGGATAAGAGCACTGTATGGTCTTCTAAAGGTTCTGAGTTCAGTTCCCAGCAACCACATGGTGGCTCAAAACCATCTGTAATGAGATCTGGCGCCCTCTTCTGGCCTGTAGGCACAACACTGCTTACATAATAAGTAAGTCGTAAGGCTCATAGTTAAAAAAGAAGAAATGCAGTAACTTCTAGCTTCTAGTATTTTCAAACTTTCACTATTTACTTCTTAATATATTCAAAATTAACTCTCTATTATTGTTAGAAATGCTTTAATTTTCTTAGGTTTCTTCAAAAAGAGGAATAACAATATATATTTGATATACTTTCAGATATTCTGTTTTCCATATTTTACTTGTTTGTGAGAGCTTGTGTTAATATTTCTTAGAAAACCAAACCAAGGTTACTTTTAGTTTAACATAGATTTTCTTTTTTATTTCTCTTATTTCCCTAAGTCTTGAGGAAACTCCAAACTTAACTGGAGTAAAATGACTTTCTGCTGGACAAAGTGACCATCAGTGTGAAATATTTTTTTGTAGTTTATTTGTTTATTTCCACATCTGGTTTCACTTTTAAAAAATGTTTGTTTTAATTTTTTGCTTTACGGTTTCTCAGGAAAATGTCCATTTTACCACTACCATTGTTGCTCTATTGGAAAGTATTCTTTAATCCATTGAGTTATCTCTGCCTTCAATACTTTCTGATTTTTGGTTTTGTTTTTTTTTCATTTTATCAAGTGTCTTAAATCACATGAATTATCTTGAGTTATTACATTTCTATGAAACTTCTGGTGATTTTGCAAGATATAAGTATATAGTTCAAAGTGATTTATTTCTGAGAAATAAAACATGTTTTTTATATTTTAAATCATAATATTCATAAAGCTAATTTTATCATTGACACATAAGATAAAGAAATTAGGGCTTGATTGATGCTTTATTTAGAACTCCTGGAGACAAGCTTACTTAAAGACTCTGAATTTTTACATATTTTCATTTTGTTATACATAGTCTCACTATGTAGATTAGGACAGCCTGGGATTTACTATGTAGGACAAACTGACTGTCAAGAATAGTGGTATTCTGCCTTTGTCTCCTAAGGACTGAAATTATAGATGTGAACCACCATAAGTGTGCAATGCACATTTTTAATGTTTTCATGTTCTAATATCTTAATCATCACATATATTAGATAAGTATCTTCCTTACATCAACATCTACCAATTTGAGTACTTTGTATATTTATTTGTATTGCTTGCTTAAGATCCCAATAAAGCAAGATTTTTGACACAAAATACATTTTTAAAAAAGCATGAGTTTATCTGTATTTTTTATATGTCTCACCACTATCATTGATTCAAGTAGTGTTAACAATCACCACTTTAGTTCTTGTGAATGTTTTAAGCACACTTTTTTCATTGAATTCGTTACCTTTGTTTTTAATGTCTATCCACATTTTATATTAAAGTTCATCAAAATGAAAGTCATAGCACTGAGTATAAACAATTTGTCATTTTTATGATACATGCCTCTATCTTAAACTTCTAAAATATTGATAGAACTTCTATGTAGGGATATTTTTAATATAATAAAAACAGTCAGAGATATCAGAGGGATCTAATCATAGTCAGTCTAGGAGAATCACACAGTGGTAACTCACACCTATAATCCCAGCACAGGGAATATCTCTTGAGTGGTGACCTACGCCCTTAATCTAATCTGAATTTGAGATCATTTTAGTTTACAGAAGGAGTTCCAGGCTCTCAGGCAGGCAGTGGTGGTGCCATGCCTTAACTGAGTAGAGAAAGTATTTAAGGCAGATATAGAAAGAGAGAGCAGGTAGAAGAAACCAGGTTGAGCGAGACTGAGGAACCCGGAAGACAGTAGGGTGAGATCTGACTGGGTGTTAATTCCCTCTAATATCTCCGCTTTACCCAGAGATCTGGCCCTGAGTTTCCTTTATTTGTGAAACACTTCTATAGGCTTACTGTTTAATTACTGAAATGATAGTCTCTCTAATATATATAATTTTCAAAAGGCAAAGATTTATTATTCAAGCAAACAATTAAAAGTAATTATAGTGAAACTCCATTTCAGTAGGCAGAAATAAAAATCCATGATCTGGGAATGAAGCTTTGACTCAGAGGTTAAGAGTACTGGTTACTCTTACAAAAATCCTGAGTTCAATTCCCAGCATCTATCTGATGGCTCCCAACTATCTATAATTAGATCTGTTGACCTCATTTGGCAAGCAAACATATATGCAAACAAAAAACAGTATATATAATTATTAAATAAATCTTTAAAAAATCTTATTTCCAAATTATTCTGTTATTATTGAAATGAATGAAAATTTAACAATAAAATACAAATGTTATAACAAAATAATTACCTGAAAAATATTTGTGATAAATGCTATAAATTTGTACCCTGTTGAAAGAGTAAATATAATTCATTTAGCTAAGATTATGTATGTCTTATAACATAAATCAAGCATTTTATATATCACAAAATGCTGTAGTGTAAAATATTAATGCCATAGGAAGTATTTTGCATCTTTTTCAACTGTTCAAAGATATTTTGAAATTCAGTATCTTTTACAGATAAAACTATTAACAAAAATGTTATTTCAGAAATTGTCTAGAAAGATTAATTGTAATAATAGTGAAGCAAAGAAATAAAGAGAAAAATCTCAATAAAATACCATCTTTATAAAAACCTACCCTATATGAATTTTATAAAGAATACTAAATCATAAAGTCAATAGCATATTTCATGTGACCCATTTGATCTTTGAAATCATGATTTGTTTATCTGGAACTGTATTATTTCTTTTATGCACTCTCATGAAATGTCTAGAATTATGAAAACAATTTCACAACAATTTTAGTGAACTTTTACTATAGCTGAGACCTAGTTAGTCATCTAATGATCTTGTATAATGTTAATCCTTATTCATAAGTGTGCATCTATCTTATTTATGATATAGATAAAAATGTGAAGTAAGTACAAGTCAAGATGAAAGCAAAAATTAAAATTGTATTTTGTCAAATATCTTGGTTAAAATCGATTGATATTTTGAAATGAAATAAATAAACCATTTTAACTTACTGCTATTTAATACTAACCACACTTGGTATTTATTTACTTATTGTCTCCTTTTCATTTTAATTTTTTTAACATACCCACCATGTCCCCCTCCCTCCTCTCGTTCCATCATTTCCTAGTTTCCTCCCTCCCTATCCCTCCATCGGTTCCACAAGAGGTTAAGGACTCAGGGTGAGCTAATTCAGACTGTTACAGAAAGTTGAAGTAGGATCAACACCTCCTCCCCCCCCCCCCCCCAGCCTTTCAGGGCTGAGTAAAGTGTTTCTCTGTAGGGAGTGGGTTCTTAGCCAACTCATAGAATAAACTGTGGTTCCACTACTAGAGGCCACATGAAATGTCCCTGCCGTGCAGTTGTCAACCACATTCAAAGGGCCTCACATAGAGAGTCAGCAGCTGTTTGTTCAGAATCAGTGAGCTCCCATTAGGTTGAGTCAGCTTTCTGTGGGTCTCCTCATCATGATATTGACCTCTGTTCATAGAATCTTTCCTCCCTCTCTTCACTTGGACTGTGAGCTAGATACAGTGCTTAGTTCAGGATTTCTTCTTCTAGTTTATCAGTTGCTGAATGAAGGTTCTATAACGACAATTAGGGTGGTCGTCAATATGATTATAGGGAACCCATTGCTTGGGTTCTTTGTGGGTTCTTGGGTATTTTCATAGAACCAGGTTTTTTATCTTCTTTTAAAATACATAAAAAATTTAAACATAGGAGAGTAATTCATGTAATTTTTCACTGAGTTTGATGCTAAGCATTTAGAATTTGGAATAATTAAGTCTGGTATTAACCTTATTTATATGAGATGGCTTTTAATATCTGTACTAATTTGGTCATTATAAAAGTTTTATAAAGTAATATATAATGTGGTTATCAAATTAACAAGAAAAAAATTTACAGCTGTTATACAGAACCTGTAGCTGAAATGATATGTAAAAATAAAGTTATAGAATTTTATTTAATCTTGTAAAAACAAAGGCATTTAATTTAATATTATATTATAATATAAAAACTAAAGTAGATAGTAAACAAAAGCATAATAAATATTACACTAAATAACAGTGTTAATAAGTCAAGTTATTTTTTAAAATATGAGGCGAAATAGAAATAAGACACAGAGAACAAAGTAAATTTAAAACACTGTCAATATGTAAAGTGTTATAAATCTCACATATAAATTAAAAAATAACAAAACCATATATTTTACATAATAAATTTATATAACATCTAGTGAAATCAGGCCCAGAAAAATGCTTTAGCATTTAAGAACACATACTTCTTTTTCAGAGAATTTGATTCTGTTTCTTAGCATCCATGTTGGGCAGCTAACAAGAAAATCTAATTTCAATTTCAGGAGCATCTTACATTCACTCCTATCCTTTATTCCCATATCAGACACACAAATATACACATACATATATACATACACACACACAGACACAGACACACAGAAGGAGAGAGTCAGAGAGACACAAAAGGAATAGAAAGTGGAAGTTAATGTGTAAAAGAATATAATATGTAAACAATTGAAAAAATAGTCATTTTTTGATATTGTAATTGATATAATTTAGGATAATGACTAATATAATAGATAGAGAAGGAAACTGTGCAATGCAAAGGATCAATTGTCAAACATATATTATTGCTATAAGGAAATGTGCCAAATACACAGCAAAAAACTTTCAAGAAAATTAGAAAACAATGTATCATAGGATTCAAAGATTTAAACTCATTGTCAATAAATGACCAAAGCAGGGACAGAAAATAATTAAATATAAATGAATAAGTATTTTTCACTGATATAATCTAATAAATATCTATTAATTTGTTAAGGACAGTAGAATACAATGATTTTCAGTTGTAAAGTAAATATTTAGATTAAGTAGTGCACACCCAAATGATTCCTCTGTACTTTGAAAATATTGTCCACTAATCACAGTGAGCTAAATTAGAAAGCAGCAATCAAGACACAAGAGAAAATTATTCAGATATTTTGATAATTAAGAAAAAATTCTAAGTAATCGGTACTCTAAAGTGAAAGTTTCTAGAGTGGTTAGAAACTACTTAGAGCAAGATATAGTGTTGTAAACTTACAATTCCAGCAGATCTGGCAGGAACAGTTGACTATAGACTTCAGCCTATCCTGATTTGAATAATGAAATATGTACCCCATCCACTAACCAAAACAGAAAATAAAAAACAAAACAAAAATAAAACATTATTTTGTGGCAAAACAGAGGTGAAGATTATCAATACATGTGGGACTCAACTAATTCAATAATGTGATGTCCTTATCTATTATGCTGGAAAAATTCTTAATAATTTGTTTTTATATTAATAAAATTCATACATAGGGAGCATACAGAAGGAAATAATAAGGATGACAGAAAACAGTGCTTATGTAAATCAGTATGTTGTAGGTACTAGTATATAAAGTACTTGGTCATAAATAATTACAAAACTGTTTAACTTTAACTAGGCTTAAAATAGAAGTTATAAAATATTTATATTAGAAAAGAAATAGGAGATACAAGTGCATTAGATAAAAAAAAACGGTTGATTAAAGGATTGGTAAAATAATTGCACACATGTTCATTTGGCAGAGGAATAAAGTGAATCTATTTTATCTTATGTAAAAACAACTTTGTCTCATTGGACAAGTCTAGAGATATTTTATGCTTCATTAGTATCAATTCTGTGTAACTTCTTCTAATTTTGAGTAGAAAAATTACTCCCAAATATATATTTTGAAGCCAGTCTAGCAAAAAAAAAATCATAAAAATGAAAGCATTGCCTATGTCTCATAAAAAGCTTTTAGCTAATTTTCAGATACTTAGTTCAGCACACACACACACACACACACACACACACACACACACACACACACACACACACACACAAACACCACCACTAAATTTATCCCCTATTATAAAAAAAATAATTTAAAATGGACCACATGGTTTATTGTAAATTGTAACTCTCCACCATATCCCTTGCTGTTGACTATTTGAGGTCATAAGATAACTCTCAACTAAAATAGTAGCAGGATCTGGATTGGAGAAAGACTCCAGACTCTATTAATTTCCGAGTCTTGACATCTGAGAATAAATAATGTGGCATATTTAATAGAGCTGTTTAATTTCCTTGATCTTAACTTAGAGGGAAATTGAGTTTAGTTTATAGTTTTATATTTTTATTTCCTTAAAATTTAATTTTCAAAGCAATTAGTCACTCAACTTAAACTTCCCCTTAGTAATTCAATCCTGGCAAGAAATTTAAGTTTGTGTTTGTAGCCAGTCTAGGTACTGTTGGATCATTCAGAATTTTGTCAAAGCAGTGAAATTACATTGAGCATTGCAGAATAACTGGTCTAAGACAGTCCTCACTCACAATGTAACCCTTTGGGGGTTACATATCACATATTCTGTATATTAGTTATTTACATCACAATTCATAATAGTAGCAAAATTAAACTTACCAAGTAACAACAAAATAATCTTATGGTTGGGGGTCACCACAAAATGAGAGACTGTATCAAAGTGTTGTAGCATTATAAAGTTTGAGAACCACTAGTTCTTATATAATTGGAACTTAATCCCAGATGAAGAAAATTATGATTTGGAATGGATAGCAGAAGTCTAATAGAAAAGTAAGTTAATAGACCTTACCAAGCACTAAAGGAACTATTAGATACATAAGAACTTGAACCAAAATCTGGACATGGTAGACAGGCCCACTTGCCAGTAAGAACTCGCAAAAGCAAGTCAAGGGTCTACAGAGTTTGGTGTTGGTGTTTCTGTTTGTGGGTCTAAGGAAATTTTTACCCAGGAAATGTAGCATCAATCAAAGAGAAAAAAGACTGGCATTGACCTGACATTCTTATTAAGCATTTTCACTATGCATCAAGGTACAGAGGACCATGCATAGCCTATATCTACATGTATGCCTTGTTTATAATCTCCAAGAACTCTAATAGTAATTACTGTGCTAACGTTTTTCTAAAATTTCCAGTTATAATTTCCTTTACAAAGTGAATATCTGAACCACAAAGAAAAAGCAAAGAAGCATCATTTTACTTCAGCCAAGTTGGCACGGGCCAAAAATAACCGTAGCTTCTATGCAAATTCAGTGTATAAATAATTCACTAGTGTGGTTTCTGTGATCAACATATGCAGATGGACATTGGAACACATGCTCATCAATGTACACTTGTGAGGATTAGAGAACACCTTGTGGAAGTCAGCCTGTTCTTTCACCAGGTGGATTACAGGGATAGAATTCAGATTATCAGGCTCAGAAACAAGCATTTTTAACTGCAATTTATCCCACTGGCCATAATGCCAACTATCCATCTCCTACAGAACAAAAGATGCAGGATTTTTCATGATTAAACTGCATATAAATAGAACAATAAATATGTCTTTCAGACAAAGTGTTTGTGGAATTCATTTAATAAATGTCTAGCTCACTGTGGGTATCTGGGCAAATTATTGCCAATGTGATCATCTACCTCACCACAGCTGTCTTTGGAAATTTACCCATAGGATACATGAGGATACTCTGAGCAGATTGTTGTCTGACACGTTGCCTATTATTGCACTAATTAGTCCTGTGTGCTCATTCACCATGTTTGTATGTGTGGCTTCTCAATACCACCCACTTCTTCAGCACCCGAGAGAGGATAACATTTGTTTTATCAGTCCTTTCATCACCAGTTTTATAGAGTTTTCTGCTACAAATAACATCCATGTTCAATGGTAAATCATTTTCTTCTTGAGAAAATACCGTAAAAGTAATATATATATATATATATATATATATATATGTGTATATATATATATATATATATATACTCACAAGATAATCAGTGACATATGATTAAAATGAATATTAATTGTTCTTAACATTATTAATATTATTTCTATTAATTCATAGTATTTCTATTAATTTCTATGAAACACATGTCACACTTATTTTATCCTTAACATAAAAGATAATTTTACTCTGACACTCAAAGCACGCTTTTCTCCTATTCATCCCTTTGGCTGGGATTCCTAGGATTTGCTGTAATATGTAATTGAAGGTAGCTTGCTAATGTATTCCTGGAGCACATCGAATGAGAAGAAAAGGAAAGAAAGGCTAACTCTTTTGAATAGAAGGATAAAATGAGATTCTTAAGGCTCAGACTTTGCTCTTCAGTTTTTCAAACCCTGTCACATCACCGTGTTGATGAGGGGGAGGGCTTATCAGTCTAACTGTCTCACCACTTAATGTAATTTATCTATGTGAGGAAGTGACTAATGTGGGGCAAAGTTATAGACTATATATTATTATTGCCTTTGAATTGGATGCTTTTGATTTGGAATAAAAAACCTCATTGGTTCAGGTCTCATGTACAATTTATCGTGGCAGAAAAAAAAAAAAAACCCAGAAAAACCAATTTGTAGTGATATATTTTATCTTTAGTACTACCAGCTTGGAATATCAGAGAACAAATCCACTAACAGTCAAGCTAGGAGGGTCAGAGAGTGGTAACTCATGCCTTTAATCCCAGCAAGGGGAAGACCTGGAGTGGTGAACTATGCCTTTAATCCCAACTCAGAGATAAGAGATATGTCTGTGTTTCTATGAGTTCAAGGACTAACTGCCAAATAGGAGCAGCTCATACCTTTAATTTAACTCTAGAACATGATGCAGAGTTGAAACCAGAGTTGAAACAAGTGAATGAAGAAGGTATTTAAGTCAGACATAGGATGACAGAGATTTATTCTTTAGAAGTGACAATAAGCCAGGCTGAGGAAGCTGGAAGATGATAGCTTTTATCCCGAGAAGCTGGCTGGGTGGGATTTGACTGTGTCTGTTTCCTATCTCTGACATTCCAACTTTTCCCCAATATTTAGCTCTGAGTTTCATTGACTACAAATTAGAATTTGTGATTCACCAATTAATGACCCAGTCAACACCACCTCCTTGTGGATCTGGTAGTGGGTGAGTTAAGGTCATAAAAATTTACCTTAATAAATATTTCAATAAAATATTGGTTTGTCTTAATTCTTCTATGTTGCTAATATTTTAATTTAAAATACCATTGTTTATTTATGACTGTGATTTCTAATACATTCAAATTTATAAAAAGATATCTGTCTTTAGGTTGATAACTTTTTTTCTATTTTGTGATTTTTTTCAGAAGTGTGATAGAGGTATAATTAAATAGCACTTTACTTTTAGCTCATATTAATATATTTGATCTTAATAATAGCACAAGAGAGGTAGTGAATCAGTTTCCTAAGTAGAGAAAAGAAAATTAGCCTGGGCAGTCATTAGTTCATTTACTGAACTTGCCTGAACTGGTTAGTATATGGAAGAATGGGTATTACATTAATCTCTTTGAAGTTTCAATATTGAGTCATTAGCAGATATTAAAAGTTTGAATTAAATATTCCGTTGACTGTATTTTAAGGACCCTAGGCTTCAAGGATTAAAAAAAAGATATAAGACATGTCAGCATCCAAAAAATATGCTCATACTAGGAAATGAGAGTTAAGTTTTTCTTATTATTTATTTTGGCAAAAAGTACACCATTCTTTGAAGCATGACAAAGAAAATAATTAATGTTTTATCAAGAAAAGAAGGTGGGTTTTGGAATCAGATTTGCTCCATTTAACACTCAGATTATGTTTGACTGTGTTAAATAGACTTTGCATACATGTTAAATGATACCCTGAGATTAATTCTCAACATTGCAAAAATTATGACAGTAATAACAATATTTTTAAATTAGGAAATCACTTACTAAGAACCAGTATCATTGGCTTAGTATAAATATATCTACATTTTCATAAGGTTTTGACACAAGTTAACATCAAATGCAGTCTAATAGACTTTTACAGTTCAATATATCATAGTATCTTATAATGTGTGGCAGATTATTAATATACACTTGTCTGCTATGTGGTGGAATTCAGGTGTCAGCTGATAAGGTCCTAAGACACTTATTCAGGGTCGTGGGCTCCTGAAGGGAGTGTGGCCAACCCCATTCATAAGGTGCTGCTGGGATCTTGGGGGCCATTCTCTTTCTCTTTTATTTATTCATTTATTTATTTGTTTTGTTCTCTGACCAAGAATTGAACCTAGGCAGCAAAAGTGAGAGCGCAGAATCTTAACCACTAGACCAAGCCAGCTGCCCCTCCTTTCCTACCCATTCTGATTCCCCACCAACTTCTTCTATGGTGCCTGTCATGGGCCAAAACAGCTCCTTTATTTAAAGATTGATATTCACAGCATACAGAAAGACATTCCCACATCACCTCCCCCTTTCTGTCTAATCAAAAAGGAAGGTTTCAGTTTTAACATAGCAAAATTACATATAACAAAATAGCCATCAAGCAAGAATTACAGTTACAATATCTAGTCTACTTGTACTTAGCAAAATTAAAGAAAATACTCTATCACCTACCTTATCCTTAGGGCCCCAAGATCCCAGCAGCCCCTTACGAATGGGATTGGCCACTCCCCCTTCAGGAGCCCAGGACCCTGGATAAGTGTGTTTGGACCTTATCAGCTGACATCTGAATCACACCATACTGCTATCTAGTATTTTCATGCTTATATGATTGTAAAATAAGATCTAAAATATTCTTGGGTAAATTTTTGTGCATACATGTTTATATTTAACTTTATTCAAGCATAACAAAGTACATCTTTCTGTAATATATCTATGACTATATATATATGTATAGGAAAAGATATATAAAGTGACTTGCTGAAAGATGGGGAGATAAATCAGTATCTTTTATTTTGTTTGGTTTGGTTTCATCATGTAGATTACTGAACTGTACCTTTTTCTCCAAAGAGATTGTGACAATTTTCTTTTCATTCTTTTTTTATGAGATTTGTGCTATTTTCTAATCAATAGTTTATTCATTCAATAATTTAACTTCAGCATTGCAGGGTTCTCTTTTATGGCTAATTGCCATGCATTCGTGATCATTATGTTTTTTATGCTTCAGTATACATTTAAATATTTTAAAATTATCTTTGTTTTTAATTTTTAGTAGAGAAATATTGACATATGTTTATTTTCTATTGATTTTGCATTATACATTCTGTGTATTCCCATGTATGTAATTTCTCTAATGCAACAATAATAATATTTTTTATTTTATGAAAAGTACAAGAAAACATTATTTTAAACAAACTAATAATACAGGTTATAAATATATTGTCAGGACTGACAATATGCCCTATGTGTGCAAGAATGTGAAAGGTCTTGAAATTATTTTTAATTCAGATTTCATTTTCAGATGTCCAAGCCAATATTTTATCCTGCACTTTAATGACTTTTTACATCCACTGACTTTATGTGTAGCAGCACTAACAACATTAGGCTGATAGCTGACAATACCTATAGGCTTCCATTTTGATCTGTCATGTTCATCTGTATTTTAGGAGTTATTCTGGATTATTTCAAACATCAGACACTGGGTTGAAATCTTCTAAAGTATTTGTCTTAAGATTTAGAAGATAACTCCTATGCAGAAATAGCAATGCTCCTGCCCACATAACAGGACTATGCTTTTTGGCAATGGACAGAGATTAATATTTGATACTGGATTCCAGATGCCCTCCAGGAAATCAGCTTGGCATAGACTTTCAGCATTAGGGGAGGTTTATAGCTGTGTCTGATCTCCCCTTTAGTTTCTGTGTTGTCGAAAGCTTGTGCTCCTTGACATAATATTCACTTTACTAATATTTTAGCACATTCACTGATTCAGTTTGCCCGAATTAAATCCTCACTCCTCTCTCAACATGGCCTTACTTATTCCTAGCATCCTTGAATTCACTTTATATACTCTGTTGATCTTGACCTTCTAAGCTTTTTGTTTCCTCCTACTGAATTATGGAACTTTTGTCATGTACCACCGTGAATGTTGCAGATTGAAACCAGGACTTGCACATGTCAGGGAAACACCTATTCGGCTGTATCATATTCTTCCACTTATATAATTTAAATTCTGACTATGTTTTACTATACAAAAAAAATCATTATTAGCAGTAAAATATAGTTTTTATTATATTTTATTATATAATATATTTTTAAATATAAATATATTTTGATCTTCATTTAGAAATCATCCAGAAATCTTTTCAGATACTCTCCCCCGCCTTACTCACCCAACTTCAAGTTCTTTCTCAACATAAGTAATTAAATAAATGTCTCCCAAACCAATAATATTAAAGAAAACCATGCCTTCTTAAAAATACAAGTGATAATCAAATAAAGGCACACAATAAATCTGTGAATGTATTTTATGTTAACAAACTACTGAACATGATACCTGTCCTGGAGTGACTGATATTCCCACTGTTAATCAAATGAAGACAATTGCTTTTACAGCTGTTACCCTTTATCATAGCTCCTAGGTTTTCACTCATCAATTCGTAATTTTTTCAACTATATTTAGAACCAAAATATTGAAACATAGATTAAGAAACAATAAATCATTCTCAGTCCTTCACCTGAATGATTAAGAAAATGTTCTTCTTCTGAACTTGCTGACACGCTACTATTAATTTTTACTAACCATGTTTATTATCTAAAATACTATATTGTGCATGCCATACTAAATTAAGTTTCATTAATCAATATTTTGCTTTATAAATTACATATTTATATCTCCAGCCTTTCATGTTATTTTCATCCAAGAAAGTCATATTTCATACTATATGACCAACATAGGCATAGATCTCTGAACAGTTGAGTTACATTATGTAGTTCTTGAAGAATTTTATATTTGGAATATGAACCATTCCTTGAAAGCAACCTGGCCAATGTTAGCTCACTTCATTCATCTCCATCCTTCAGAGAAATCGTGTGTCCCATAATTCTAAATAATATTCTAAATATATCAAATTTTCTTGATATTTATTTGCATAATTTTGTTCTTGAGAATTTTATATAATGTTATCTATTCTGTTCACTTCACCCAACTCCTTTCAGACATCTCCCTTTCCCCCTCTCAACTTCATGTTTATACATCTATTTATTTACATATGGATATGTATATGTGTGTGACTGCATGTACATACCTAGCATACATATATGTCTCTAGAAATTATAAATGAACACACACATATATATGTTTAATCAGTGCAGGCCATTATACTATTCATGTCATACTAACAATAGTTTTATTGATTTTATGTTGCTGTGTATATTAGTACATTAGATGCAATAAAACATGGGAAATCAACAGAAAATTAAGCTTAGTAAACCATAATGGATAGAAGTGTACCATATTGATGATTTGCGATGATTGTCTCATATTTTCAATGCATAAATATGGTTATCAACCTTAGAAATACATATAATTTATTTACACATATAATAAATTTAGGGATTTTGATCATTTAAGCAAAGTTTATGTTATTCTTTAATATGAAGAGGGAGAGTAATCTTTTCTATATAGTAAATATTCTGATGTTAGTATATTCTATTCTTATGTAGCATAAACAGAATAGTGAATTCCTTAAGCTCTGTAGGGAGTAAATTTTACTTCATGAAGAAAAATAAATCTTAGATTTCTTGTAGAAATAATACTTTAGGGATAGTATTAGCAAAACAAATATTTCATAGATGACATCAACAGCAATGTTGTTCAAAAGAAGGAAGGCAGCAACATAGTTCAAGTTTGGAAATAGAGAAGGACCAGAGAAAATATTAATTTAATTTAAGTGTGAAGGGAGCTCATCTTTTCCTATGACCAAATCTCCAATGGACCATTTGCACAAATCACTGCAGTGTCTCTATTAGCTAACTTCTGTGTCACCAATTTTAAGAAAGCCACAGTAGTATGGACTGGGGTTCCATAAACTGTTGCCTTGAGGCTGCTGAATCACATGAATTCTTTCCTAACACAGCACACCTGGAATTCAGCACTCCATAAGTAGTGCCCTAAAAGTCAACAATTCAAATTTCAAAAGTTTTCAAAACAGCCTGTCTTGTAATCATTTATTCAGGGGATACGTTTTGGTCTTCTTGGCTTCTAATTATTAACTACCAATTGCTTTTGTTCCTGTTTTGTTTCTAGAGATAGGGTTTCACTATGTGACTCTTAATGTCCTAGAACTTACTGCATATGCCAGGCCACCTTGAATTTGTAGCAGTCAGTATTCCTTAGCCTACCATGTCTTGGGATTATTGGCAAGAGACGCAAACCAAGGAAACAAATGTTTAAAGGCAACATTGTTAGACTTTACCACTGTAACTATTTTATGGAATTTTCAAACAAAATTGTATTAATATTTCTGTAATGTGTTTATTTTAGTTTATAAAAACATAAGGTAATTTATTCATTTATACTGTCAAATAAATTGTATCAAAATACAATGTTATTCATAGATTTATAGTAACTTAAATTACAAACTTTATTTTATGTAACTCTATATGATAATTAAAGATTATTGGCTTGAGAAAGTGTCTTTTATCAGAGGTGCTGTTTAATATGCATCTATCATTATGTATATATAATATTTCAATAAATAAGAAACAAAGTATGGATATTAAACATGTATATATCTATGTAAATTGACTTACTATTAAGGAGGCATTTCATTCAAGAGATTGAGACAATCTGTGAGATTATGTTCCAATCAGATAAATTGTTAAATTCTTTGAATTTTAAATAAAAAATTAATGATAATAGTTTTGTAAGAAAACTGTTAATGACTTTTATCTAAAATGACATGAGTTGTCTTAGCTTCACAGCTTTTTCATTCATAGATGAAATAATTTGTGAGTGAACAGTCTTTCTGAGGGTGTGAGCCCTGTGAAACATCTAGTTAAGGTAGATGACGTCCTGAATTTAAGGAGCTCAGATGAAATGGGAAAAAAGATATTCGTTCTGTCAGATTTGCCGTTTTGTTGTACAGACTTAGTGGCACTGTAATTTCACATGAAAATGGATAGAAACAGAAGGTCTCTGCTGAATATGTATATCATTTCAAACCCAACTGAAAATACTCTGTATAGCCCTCCCTGAGATTCCCCACGTAAAAGTGCTGATAATTTGCATTGCCATTACCAAGATGGTTCAAAATCAGTATAAATTTTTAAATACTGAAATATGTATTGCCTCTATCATTTTATTGGTAATTTTTGTTACTTTTGATATTTGATCATAATTAAGATTAATCAGGCTGAGTTATTTTATAATCATTTTTACATTTTTGATACTATAATATAAATACATAATTTTACCACTTTGTTTCCTTCCTCCAAAATATACATGTATTCTCCCTGTTCTTTCTCAGACGCATGGCCTCCTTTTCCTTGTACTTCTAGACACATAAACACACCTTTCTCAATCCATATGAATTGCATATATAACATGCAAAATATTGCATGCATAATATGCAACATCCCTTTGTAACAGATACAGATCATTACAGAAAACCATGACTGATCAAAATGCAAAGGTGGGGAAATCAGGAAGTTACCAATCCCAAATGATCTATCTATAACATTATTTCAACACTTGTATGTATTTCAGAGATCATTGCAGAGTAGGTAGAAAGACGGTAAGAGCCAGAGATTGAAAGTTTTCTCTGAGATTGTGTCTCTTGGAGGTCAGGGAGGCTGCTTCCAAGTGGTCTAGTGGTAACTGTGTAAACTAGACCTGAGCAAGGATGACTCCAGTGGACATACAGATATAACAGTTCACAGGCTTTAGGGAACTCCATCATCAATAAACAGCTATGGATTTCTGAGAGTGAGAATAATGGAAAAATCACATTTATTCTCTCTTTCCATATCCCTGTAACAAGACTACCTTCTCAGTTTACCTCACAACTCTCTTTTTATAACCCACTAAGTACAGTTAGTTTTGTTTATATGGGTATGGAAATGGAGCCATCTTTTTGGGCACAGTAATCCTACTATGATTTATTGTTCATATCCTCTAAAAAGAATGGTTCTGCCTTTCTAGTAACAAGCATAGCAATAACTTGTCAGTATGGGGGTGAGTCCTGGAGATTATACTCTTATCTATGCCAGAATTTTTACTGCCATCATTTTGTTTAAGTCTTGGACATCATTTTGTTTAACCACTGCTACCCTGATTTCATGATTGCAATAGCCACAAAATGTCAGGAAGACTGCATTTTGAAGCACTCCTTATACTTACTGGCTTTACATTTGTCTGCCCCTATTCTATCAGAGATACTGAGATTTGGGGTGGATATTTGGATATGATATCCCGTTTTGACCTAGTACTCTGTTCCCTGTCCTTTTCATCACTCTGAAAAGTCATATGTTTCTCTATTGACTTCTGTGCAATTCAAAAAGGATCTTCAATGACCAAAGTATACAAGACACAGACAAACCAGATGCCTGGAAAGTTATAAGTTTACATGTACAGAATCTTTTCCCTTATCAGGGAGTCTTTAATTTTATGAAATGTGACTTTGAAACAGAAAGGATATCCATCCAACTGGATATGTGGTCCATACAAACTTGAATTATTCATGTTCTGTGCCCAAAGTATGTATTTTATTCATCAACAGGGTCTTACTGTCAAGCTCTGTTGAAAGATAAAGATTGTCTTGGTTTCCATATTCAGATCATTTTACATGGAAGAAAGAGTCTGTAAGGTACATACATAGCATGATGAGAAATACTGAGACCTCTCAGGTATCTTCCATAAGAAAAGAGTAATGAAACAAATTTCCCCATTTACAGTGTCCTTGGAGCTAAAGAGGAACAGTAATCAAAGTGTTGAAATACAATCTTATGTTCCTGAATATCTTTTCCTCAGCTAAACATTCAGAGCAAAAAAAAAAAAAATGTAGTAAGAAGTTGATGGAGTAATATACCCTTACCAGTTCTGCCATTTCACTGCAAGTGAACATTTTTACTGACCTAAATAATATGACAAAGTTAAAGAGAATTTCTTTTCTAAATAATAGTACTTAGTACATCATTGATTCTGATTTTGGTTAAATAGTTAAGAAGCAAGGCTCAGAGTTATATGAGGCATAAACACTGATCCGTTGTGTCTCTAACGTTAATGTCAAAACTAGAATTACAATTTTAACACAAGTCAAAATGTCAAAAGAATGTAAGTTTTGTGTAGCAGGAAGTTTCATAGAAACTGAATTTATCTCTGAGGACTAACTCACTTCAGAGAGAGCATTAAGAGTGATATGGCTACACTAAACAAATTTTATATTCATCACAAAGTTTAAGGAAAAGTTACTATTTCTTTATAAAATGTGAAAGTAATTCAAATTACTTTCTTATTAGTAAACAAAGATAAAAATAATCTTTAGTTCCCATAGCTGTCTATATGCACTTGAATATTTTTACATATATGAAAAAGTACTTTCATTCACTAATTAAGATTTATGTTTAATTACATGAATATGCATGCATGAATTCACACAAACAAATTATCTTAGATTCACTTTTGCAAATATATGCAAATTATTCCCAAATAGGTTATATATCTGAATATATAAACAATCAAATAATTAATCATAGATCTAATATCTTAAATAAAAATTTCCATGAACCAAAAAAGGCAAAAATAGTAGAAAGTAATCATAATAACTCATCTTCTAATTAAAAGATTAAATTAATGTAGTAAATATACATCCCACAATAATTTTAGAAGAATGTGTTTTAAACGTATGTATATAATTATGCACAGAATACAGAACTTTGAGACTCAAACAATAGTAGAAATATGCATTTTCTGCTGTACTTTTGCATTCTTTTTAATTTTAAGTTATTTTGACATTGAATGCTTACAAAAAAACCTACTAGATTAATTTATAATTTATTTAAATGAAATGACCATTGATGTAAATATGTGAATAGTTTTATAAATAATAGTTTAAACATAGCTTTCAAAAAATGTCCATGACTCTTCCTACTCATTCCCAGACTCAAACGTCTGTATTAATTATTATCTTTATTTTAATTTGACTTTATATTTTGTTTTTACATAAATAAAATGCATAGCTTTTATGACTAGGTACTATATAAACTGCATAGATTTTTTTGTGTTTTTTAGATATTTCCTTGAGTGACATAAAATTTATACAATTATTTAACATTTATGCTATCTGATATATTACTGATTTATATTTTTTTACTGTAGATTTCAAAATTAATTACTAGTTTCTACCCTTTGCAATACCTTCCCCTTTGACTGCATCCTTTCAGGCAGTAAGAGTTCCACTAACACATTGCTCAGCCTGCATTTGACTGATATCTGCTTTCCTGATTGATTTGTAGACAACCTTGGCTGTGTTTTAGCTTCCACTGTTTCTTGGAAAGAATATTCATATGGACTTTGAATTGAATTTTGAGGATTAAGTCAAAAGATACGCCATCTAAGAACTGGGATGTTGATTTGTATTTATCTAAATTCTTATCTTTATTTTTTGTGTAGTTAATACATATTTTATTTTATGACTATTTTTCTATCACAGTTTAAATCATGAACACATTTTCCTCCCCTCCACTGCTCACAGTTCCTGCTTCCACCTCCCCTCTTTCCCATTTTCCTTCAGAAAATAGTAGACCTCCCAGAGATATCAATCAAACACTGTATAACAAGTTACATTAACACTAGGCACAAATCCTAATATCAAGGCAATCCTGTCCTCTTTCCTTGTATTCTCCCCCAAACAGGGCTTGATCCATTCTATTTCCATCCCTATTCCTTCCCAGTCTACTAGAAAAATCTATTCTAGCTTCCCTTCCCAGGGAGATCCGTGCTTTCCTTGTTAATTAGCCTCTCTGTAACTGCGGATTGTTACATGATTACCCTTTAATTAATAGCTAATATATATTTATACTTGAAAACACACCATGTTTGCTTTTCTGTGTGTGAGTTACCTCCCTCAGTATAATTATTTTTAGTTCCTTCCATTTGTCTGAAAATTCCATGTCGCCAATGTTTTTATAGCTGAATAATAGTTCTCCATTGTTAAAAATACCACACTTTATCTATTCTTCAGTTGAAGGACATCTTCTTTGCTCCCTGGCTCTGGATATTATAAATAAAGCTGCTGTGAACATAGTTAAACAGCATTCTTGTAGTAAGATGATTTATCTTTGAATAATATGTTTTAGAGATATAGGAGACAGAATCTCACAGCCAAAGCTCTGATTTCTCGGTCCTACAAATTTTTTGCCCCATGTTCTTTAATGATCTCTGAGCCCAATGTGAGATCTTTCTTATAGATGTATCCATTGGAACTGGAATAGATATAAAATTTTTAAGACATTTTTACTTGGGAACTAAAACACAAGATAAAAAAAAAATGATTCTTGATCTCATTAATCCCCTTTAAATATGAACGTGTTTATTCACAAATCACTGATGTATCTGTTATTTTTATTCATCATGAAAATCTCTCTTATTCTCTGGTTGGTAAAAATGAATATAGGTTCACAGTTTTTTTTTCCTTTCTTCATATTATTTAAAAATTTTATTTTATGTATGTATGTATGCATGTATGTATGTATGTATGTATATATGTATGTATGTATGTATGTATTTATTTATTTGGCTGTCACCAAAACAGTGATAGCTGAAGGAACGTAAGAATCTGGTCAGAAGAAAAAGTTCTGATGCCTATAGACAATTTCTTGGATGCTAAGTCATACAGTAGGCAATCATACCAACTAGTATGGACATGCTCACAAGTGCTGAAATCCAACACATCATATATATATATATATATCACTGGGCCACAATGAAGTAATTTGATAATAAGAAGTGCTAAAATGAAGTACTCAGAATTTTCATATTTTAAGGCAATAAATTCAAATCAATATTATACTACTAGAAAAATCATGAGCACAAATGTCACCGCAAAAGATTAAATAAACAGGAATGCATATAACTATTTTATTCTCCTTTTATACTTAGGTATGGCCAGTCAATAAGTCAAATGGACTTGAAGCATAATTATGGGCTAAAACAGGTCTAATAAATCTGTAATAACATTCAAAGCTACCTTATAAAATAAAATAATATGTTCTTCATGGAAAAATATTGATACAGACTTTTGCACTTGAAGTGTAGTTTTTGACTGAGATAATTAAGTTTTTTCTGTGCTAAGTTTCAAGCTCCATCAGAAGCAGTTATACATTATACTAAAGGGATCTGTTGCCCAGAAAATAATGAGTACTTGAAATGTTTTATAAGTAGAAACCTGAATGAGAGACAGGGAGATCAATCTGTAAAAAGGGAGAATTCAATGGTCTGGAGCAAGTTGAATTATCATGCTGAAGTTGAAAGATGGGTTGCTATAGATTATAACACCTTCTTTACAAGAAAGATGTAAGACTATGAGGTTATGTAGACAGAGGCAAAAATAGAGCAGAGCCTTCCTAACATATATATCTTTTGGTAACTAGGGCAGCCGTCTGAGTGTTTTCTGGAAATGTAAAAATTGTTCCAGTATTAGTACCTCATAATGTACAATATCTATTTGTCCTTGAAGTGTCTGTGTGACTGCAATTATAATGGAGTCTCTGACTGATACCACAGAGGTCATCACAAAAGGGAAGTAGCATATATATAGGGTCAATTGATCTGTGTAATCAATAATCATCTGCCAATTGATAATAAAAACATTCTTTAGCTCCCTAATGATATTTATTATGCATATATTATATATATATGTATTCCTTGAAGTTACTATTTCAAAACTGCTAATTCTAACACTTATTTTATATTAAACTTCAAGAAGCTAACTTTTAAGTTTTGTCCCTTGAAAGTATTATATTCTTTGAGATGGAGAAAGAACGTGTGGACAAGACTACTCTGATAGAAGCACACAGCAACCTTACCAGATATCAAGTCTGACATCTCTAAATAAATAAGAACAAATTACTACGGCACTAGAGTTTTGAGACAATAGCAAAAATGTACTAAAAATTCTTCACCAGGATATAATAAAAAATCATGTTATAAACAACAAAGAGAGAATAAAGTGATTAGGCCAATGACTATCATGATGATATGGCTACTCATTTTGCTGAAAACATAGAAATGGTTATTTACTTATTGGGCTGTGAGTTTGAATGTATATATAAGAGATTACATACATATATATATATATATACATATCAGTTATTCATTTTTACTGTTGCCACCTCCCATACCATTTACATAATTATGACTTGCTTAGTCATGCTAAATTGTTCATAATAAACACTAAGTGGAAAGTTACAAAAATTAATAATTCACTGGTTTTAAATCACAATGCATTCTGATCAAACTGCTCTTTTCATTAATTTTTTATTCTATACTTGTGAATTAATTATCTGGCATGGACTATTTCCTTTAAAAGGATGCTTGGCAACGCAAGCTAAAGGTGGAAACCTTATTTTTGCTTATGATTTTACTGACATACAGCCCAGTAACCCTGAGCCAAGATCGAGTGGCTCCACTCAGGCAAGTGGACCTTGTTGCAAAAGCATGTCTTTTGTTGACCGATTAGAAGGCAAAGAGAACAAGCAGAGGCAGAGCTGTGTACAGCATTCAAAACCCCATTCCTGGTAACCTTCTTCCACTATAAGGAGCCAACTTCCAAAGGATCAATGATCATCAACATAGTGTTACATGGTAGGAAGTGGGTGTTCAAATAGGAGCTCATTTGTGGCATTCCATATTCAGAGCACTATGATACATAATTTCAAGAAATTTACACCACACTCTCTGACCACTTGCTTTTTACATAGTAGACATTTCTCATTTATTGATCAGGGTATTATGTCTGGACACTGTTGGGCATTTAAATATCAACACTTTACTTGGGAATTTCTACAATTTATGAGGAACTGAATCTGGATGTAAGTGTATACTAAATAGATGCTATAGATTCCCTATTCATACAAACTGATCAAAATGATGACATTAATAAGTAAAGAAAACTTTTATTTTGAGATTGTTAATGTACACTATAAGTTATTGATAATATCTTAATAAATGGGCACATGTATATGCATGTGACTATTTTTGTACATGATAATGCATATGCTGAGTTTTATCCATCTACTGGATGTAGGAATGTAATCTTTCTAGAAAGAGGAGACTACAATATTGTCCTTCTGCCAATGTTATCACTTTTCCTGTTCTGGTAAGATGTAGGAGGTCTTTAAAAGTTTTTATCTCTTTTTTTTTTCCAGTAAGCAGTAATCTTGGTCAATAGAGGATACTAGAGAATACTGCAAGAGTAAGTTTTTCCAGTTCCAGTCTGTTCACTCTATGTGGCTCCTACAGAGTACACAGCTTTCTCCAGAATCTGGCTCCCAAGGAAAATCCAGTTTTCAGTATCAAGCTCCAACTGTGCACAGAAGCCCGAAGGACTAAGCCAGCAGTTGTTATTGGCATCTCACCATACTAGGTTGAGTTTGTGACTGTGTTTGTGTTTTGTGCAATGCTAACATTTTCTCCATGCCAACACCTGGTGTTTGTAGTGTCAGCATGATAAAGTCAGCAACTATCTTCCACAACTTTCCTGACAAGTTCTATGAGAAAGTGTCTCTGAAGAGACAATACCCGAGAGCACCTCTCTAACATCTTAAAAGTTAAGATTCTCAGGTTCCAAGGACATTTTCCAGCTTTCCTCAGCAAAGCATCACAATGACTTAAGATACAAAGATCTGAGCAAAGTCTTCTGTCCAGTGAATCTCTTTTATTTACAACTAGTCTTATTATTAATATACATTTAAACTTTTCCTTTGTTCCATACGCATTAATTCCTGATTTTAACAGTTTGTTATGATGAAATCCACACACCTACACACACACCCGCACACATACACAAACACAAACGCACACACTCAACAATACAAAAAAAAAAAAACTTTTTCCATTGGACCCAAAGAAATGCATGACTTTTCTCTGTGTGTATGTGTAGAGTTTATTTAAAAGAAACAGTTTTTTTGTATATATGTTTGATTGTTTTATTTTTTAGGTGTGTATAAAGGTCTACTCATAATTTTTCCACCTTTTACTAAAGATATATACATTATATTAATTTTTCATAGAGTATATTCTGAATTTGACCCCCAGCTCCTCCAAGATACCCCCACAAACTCTACCTGTTCTGTTTTTCCTTAGAATGCAAAAATGAATAAAATAATAGAACAAAACAAGTACAAACTAGAATAGAAAAAAGACAAACAGATGAAAGTGTACCAAAGAAAAAGAACGAGACACATATAGACACTGTGATGCACATATTTATAGCTTACTGTAGCTTTAAAAATATGTTAGACTTTCATAATGCCTACTCTGAATTATATTTTCCATTGTACACCAAGTTTTTATTTTCAAGATGAACAGTTTTGAATATACACTTTTTGATATTTTTCTACAAAGTGGTAAGAGCATCTTGTATTTTTTCCCTAAGTTCAACGTTTTGTGTCTTGTTTCTATTCCAATTACATTATTTTTGTATCATTCCCTGTTTCTTCATGTATAAATTCATTATTGTTTGTCTTTTTCTGCATCTGGAGTTCTGTTCTCTATTTTACATGGAGTCCATAGTTCACCAGGCCATCACATGTCAAAATCAAAAATAAGCTTCTTTACTCTACAATATCCTATGACCTTATATAAGGTAGAGTCAGGTAGTCTTAAAGACAGAGGATATTTCAATTGCTGATTTTACTCCGTAGTCTTCCAAGAATATGACTCTGGATGAAAATAGTTCTCCATGTGTGCTCTTAAAATCTTTGCCTGAAGACAGATAGCCTTCTGATTTCACTCTAAATAAGTTTGTGTTTTTATATACAGATATTAATTGCATGGAATACCTGAAATACCTCCCCTTTGTCATTATAGACATTTATTAATGAGTGTGTGAATACATACACACAAAAATACAGGAAGAGATATAATATTGCCTTTTGTCATCTAATTATACATTAATAATATCTGATAGAAACAGTTACACAAAATAAAGAGTAAATTGTATTGCTTATTTAAACATAAAATGAGAATGCTACGATTTTACAACATGAATTCATTTGATATGATTATTAATTTTCTAATTTGAACTTTGTGGTATTTTTGGTAATGTCCACAGTCAGAGACCAAGCAGAAAAACAACAACAAAAAGATATGCTATGTATTTTGAGAGGAAATGGCATATGCTTTTTTTTTTTTTTTTTTTTTTTTGCTTTATCATTTTCTTTGTCAAATAAACTGTTATTTCTCTGCTAGGCTATTTTTGTATGTAAAAACATCTGGATAGTTTATCTGAGGAAAAAAATAGACTAAATGAACCAAGGAGTATGTTTACTCCTCTTACTGTATGAGAAATCACGGAGGCAGAGCTGTGTATGTGGATTCACTATTGAAGTCAGAATCTTGGAAATCAACTACTGCTCTACTATTAATATTTCTTTCCTCCCACAGTATCAACAATTCTGTGCTAAAGCAGAATCATGCAGCCATGCAGACATATTTCTCATGCAACGAGATCAGAGAAAAACACCAACATTAATATTACAACTAAAGCATATAAATAAATTCTTTCCCTGAGAAACCTGAAATCATTACAGTTGAGATGGAGTTTTTTTGTATCCATTGATGACCTGGTGTTTCCAGAAAGACTCTTTGGAACATATAGTTTTTCACTGCTATAAATTTAGAAAATTCAAATATTAAAAACAAGAAAACCTCAAGCAAATGTTAAAATTTTATGCTGTGAATACATAGAATATTTTTCTACATTGTATCAAGGGCTTGTTTACTACATTTAAGGTCACTAAATTAGTAATTTGAGATGTTATTTAAATGGAAAAGTCAAATTTGAACTCTTTGGTAAATATGGGCACATATTAATGTCAAAGATTATTTCTTTTTTTCAAAATGACTTTTCATTTTTCTTTTATATTTCTCTTATACATTATATTGCAACAATAATTTCCCCTTCTTCCACTATGCCCAGTCCGTTCCCTTCCTCCACTTTTTGAGACCTCTTTCTAAACTCTGCTGCAGAACACTTTTCTTCCATTTTTCTCAAAACTCAGACCTCCCAGGGATATCAACATAATAATATATAACAAGTTACAGTAAGACTAGCAACAAACTTTCATATCTGGACTGGATGAAGTAACCCTGTAAGAGAAAAAGGTCCAAAGATCAGGCAAAAAGGTAAGAGACAGCTCTCTCTTCCATTGTTAGGCATCAGATAAGAACCCCCATCTACACAAACATGAGTACATGCAAAAAATCTAGCTCAGACCCATTCATGGTCCATAATTGCCACTTCAGTCTCTGTGATCCCCTAAAAGCCCTTGTTGATTCTGTGGGCTCTGTTCTTATGGCATGCTCCAGTCCCCTGGCTCCCGGTTCCCCTCCCACTTCCTTCTGCTGCTTCCCCTGTCTCCCCAGTATTTTGCTATTGGCCTTTGCATCTGATACCATCAGTTCCCGGATGAAGCATCTCTGGTGACAACTGTGTTAGATACCAGTCAATGAGTATAGCAGAATAACGTTAAAAATCATTTTGTTGTTGTTTTTTCTCCAATTGTGTTTGATTCTATCCTTTTTCTTTGGAATCCTGGGCATTCATGCAGTGCCAGGCTTGGGATTTCTCCCATGGCGTGGTACTCAATTTGGAAAGGATAGGCAGGCCATAATCTATAGTCGAAGAGTGGCTAAGAAACGAGGGTTCAAAGGGGATGCAATGATCTCCCCAAGAAGCAGAAATAGAATAGAAGTTTCAAGGAAACTGGGGCATGTGAGGATGGGAACAGGAGGAGTCAAACAGCACAGAAGCGAGAGGACATTTCGAGGATGCTAGGTGGAGACCCAGAGCAGTGGATCTCTGAGAGTGACACTAGTGAAGATTACCAGTAACGGAAGATACAGACCCTGAAGTGGCCATCTCCTATAGCCAGGCAAGAATTCTTTCCTTGCAAAAGTAGCAAAACCATTTTAGAGATGATTGAGAATTTGATAAATAGTATGTGAAGGAATAGAAGTTATTCACAGTGCTACGGCTATTATATTAGTTATTTAACATGCAGCAATTTGTTATCTAGTTCAAAGTACACAGGGGAAGAAATTGACATGTCTCTATTGAAAATAGACAAGTAGATGGGAACATTTATTTAGAATCCAATGGTATGTGACTGCCTGGTGAGACTATGGATGAGAGTACTTGACACACAAGGAAGAGATCCTGAACTCATTCCTCCTCCAACAAATAAATGCCAGTCGTGGCCATTATCCCTCTAATTTTATTCCATGTCTGAAAGGAAGGAGAAGAGCAGCCCATCTCAGAGAATGAAAGAGTGAGGTTCTCAATGTTTTCTTCTAGCTTCTCTACAGATGCCGATGAGTGGGAATGTCTGTCTATATGATGTGAATGTCAATCTTTGACTAACGGAGCTGTTTTGGCCCATGACAGGCACCATAGAAAAAGTAGGAGGAAGAATCAGAATAGGTAGGAAAGGAAGGGCTGAGTCAGAGACAGACCGAGCAGAAGCCCAAAGGAGCAACATGTAAGGAACACAGGTGAGCCAAGGGCCATGTGGCAGACAGATTAATGAGAATGGGTTGAGATAAGATGTAAGAGCAAACTAGCAATGTGCCTGAGCCATAGGCCAAACAGTATGAACTTAATATAAGTATCTGAATTGTTTCTGGGGCCTAATCAGCAGCGGGTGGCTAAGGGCTCTGGGGCTGCAGGCCTGTAGGTTCAGACCTCTAGCTCCCAGGACCAAAGGAACTATATTGTTACAAATGGCTTTCCAACGTGGGCCGAATATCCACTTAAAGCCTGAGAAAGTTTAAAAGTATTTTAGCACAGAAATTGAGCCAATGCAGCTTCTAAAGTGTGTACTTGAAGTAAGTCATTGTACAGAGGAAGCATGGCATTCAAGCCACATTCAAAATGGCACCAGCGGACTGGTGGCAGGGAGTGTAACCTGCAACCAGGCCGGGTTCCTAATGTCTTACAGAAGACTTGGTAGCATGTGATTGATTTAAAGTTTCTGTTTATTTTGAACAAAAAGGAAACAAAGATGATTTCTTAGTATAAGCATTTTCTTGAGTCTGCTCTGTTTGCTGGCGGCTCACAGAGACATGGTCCCTTTAAGAGAACTTACTGATTCAGCTTAATCTAAAACCTATGTGGTTCTTTAAGAGACTGTGAGTATTGTAAAAGCTCTTCTGGTTGAAAGATGATTAAGGATTCACAATAAAACAGGTTCACATAGAAAAAAAATATGTAAATGGGTTACAATGTATGTAAAAGGTGCATAGGATTCAGAGAGAAAAGAAAGAGCATAAAGTTTTTAAAAAGAGAAATAGAGTAATAAAAATATAATAAGCCACTTAAAGATGGAAAATAGACACAAAATATGGATTTTGATTGTTACTGTTTTTTCTGTTAATTTTTTGACTGTTGATGAGCAAACTGCAGAAAGACATTGAATTCCAAATACATTGGCTACTAAGTTAAACAAGAATATATATTTTAAAGGTATTTTGAAATTTGTGTCTAAGGATTTATTGCTTTGGAAGAGTTCTGCTTTTGTTTCCACAGAAGATGAGAACCTGAGGATTGCTTCCAGGTTCTTATGGTTTCATCAACCAAGACCCCTGAAAAGAATCTCTGATGGGAAGAGATGGCCTTATCAGCTTCAGGGCTGCAGACTATGATCCAGTCTCAAGAACCCATGAGATTTTCAATGCCCTATAGTCAGCAGGAAGTATTAATGGAAAACTACACTCAAATTCCCAAAATATTGTTTATAAATGTTTGTTTTCATTATACATGGTTAATGGTCATAGTTAATCTCTTTCTAAGAAGAATAAAGGGATATGGTATATGAATGATTTTTTAAAAATTAGATTATTGCATTTACTTAAATAAGGAAATTAGCTGTTAATTTCAAAATGTTTTACATTGGTATGGATTTTGGTTTATTGATACAAATTTAAGGTCAATTCTTTTATGCTGTATGTATTTTTCTACTCATGTTTAAGATACAATGTTTATGTAACTGATTTAAAATTGTAATGTATAATTAAGAAATGCATGTTAGTTAGATTTTTAGGTATACAAAGTTATAATTCAATTAGATAGGTAATCTTCAAAGACTTCTAAGACCTACAGAATATAGCACGTAAAATGTTTTAAGAATTTATACTTTTCTGGACTGCTCCTGGAAGCACCAATTTACTTCAAGAGAAAAATGGACATCGAAGGAACTCCATATGGAGATTAGTTTCTTTGTGACATTGGTTAACCACTGGACATGAACCTGTTCTTATATTGACTGCTTGACAGTATGCTGTTTAAACTGGACATGTAGGTTCCATAGGAAGAACAAGCTGAGATGGTCACTCGGGTTCCTGCTTTGCAAAGAAAACTGTCAGACATTCCTCAGGACTTGAGGAGAAGCAACTGATGAATGGGCAGAGCCAGTTTCCTGCTTCACTGAAATGAAAAGAGACTCTGGATCTGTAGGCTGAAGATGGATGCCCCAACTTTATAAAGGAACTTTGGGTGACTGTCCAGGCAGATAGGTGTCATCTCTGTCATTTCTAGACTTTGGAAGTTGCTTTCATTTCCAGTTTACTTGCGTAAATATATCCTTCTGTAGTCTTTGATATAGTTGAAGATTAGATAGTTATAGGTATAGATTTTCTTAGTCATTTGAAAGATATTTTGATATTCATAAGGATAAGGTAGATGATAGAGTATTTTTCTTTAATTTTGCTAAATACAAATAGACTAGATATTGGAAATGTAATTCTTGCTTGATAGCTATTTTGTTATATGAAATTTTGTTATGTTCAAATTGAAACCTTCCTTTTGATTAGACATAATGGGGGAGGTGATATGGGAATGCCTTTCAGTATGCTGTGAATGTCAAATTTTGAATAAAGGAGCTGTTTTGGGCCATGACAGGCACCATAGAAAAAATAGGTGAGGAATCATAATAGGTAGGAAATGAAGAGCTGAGTCAGAGACAGACCGAGCAGGAAGCCCAAAGGAGCAACATGTAAGAAACACAGGTGAGCCATGGGCTGAATGGCGGACAGATGCTATGTGGCCCATGGAAATGGGTTAAGATGTAAGAGCAAGCTAGCAATGTTCCAAAGCCATAGGCCAAAAAGCATGAACTTAATATAAGTGTCTGAATTGTTTCTGGGGCCTAATCAGCAGCATGTGGCTAAGGGGTCTAGGGCTACAGGTCTGCGGGTCCAGAATCTTTGGCCTCCCAGGACCAAAGAAACCATATTTTTACAGATGGGTGTGCACAGAATGTGCACAAACACACACAAAACTAAATAATTTTAATAATAATATATCACTAGTTAATTGTTGGCCCTATGAAAGACATTTATATAACAGTGACTAAAATGCAAAACTTGTACTCTCAAGTGTCTAGTCTCGTTGAAGCAGAGCCTGGTGGAGCTGTGTTTCCAGACTCAAGAGTCAGTACTGTTAGTAACAGAGGCAAGGTGCTGGAAATGGACTCTCTAATCTCTCTGTTTTTGCATGCCCCCTGTCCCTTTGTCTTTTCTTTATTTCTTCTGCTTTATAATGTTTGTTAAATATGAGTTTTGTATACTTATTTTTGAGCCTCAATGAAGAAATCGAAGAATAAGGCTCTATTTTTACAAGTCACTGTGGTATATATGATATTGCCTTAATTGAGTGAGATATGATTTTTTTTTTGAACATCTTCTTTAGAAATACATATGCTCATGTTTCATCCAAGCTGAGTCCTTCCCAGAGTCCTGGTAATTCCAATGGGGTTCCATTGCTGATAATATCTGTGGTTATTTAATATATGTAAATGGTCTGTATTGATGGATTAAAATCCCTGATTTTTTTTTTAACTCTTTCATCTGAAATGAGAGTGGAAATTGAAATATATATTATGTGAGGTACATTTTACATTTGGGTGAGATGATAAATTTGGTTAGACAGGAGAATAGTTTTCTAAAATGGATGAAATTTTTCTAAAAATGGAGCCTAATCATCTAATTAATTCATGTCTGAGTGGCGAAAGGGGCATGGATTCAGGTTGGTCCACCTTATCTCAAGAGGATAATATGGATAGATGGGTGTGAAAAATGCTTGTAAGCAAGGAAGCAAGGATGGGGAAGGAACATGGCCGGGCAGAAGAAGGTAATAAGAGGCAGATCTTGTGATACATAGGCAAGGAGAGGATGGAGGTGGATACTGTGCAGGTAGAAGTAAAGAGGGGGATTAAAGACAGTTGGTTAAAAACTGAGAGGTTGAGGGAGATTAAGGGATTTGTACTTTAAGGGCACTTTTGATTTCAGACATTAAGTTATAAAAATCAAAGTCAAAAGATGAAGAATTCCTAGAACTCTGGAGTCAGGCTAGGTCTCTATCCAGTTATTGGCCTTGCCTTACAATCCCGATGAGTTTGTGGTGGATGTTATTAGATATTTATGCAAAGCCTTAAGATTGCAAAAATCTTTACAAGTTGAGGTTTACAGTAGATTTCTTTATAACAGGCCCAATCAAAAAATAAAACCAAATGTCTTACAATAGCAAAAGAATTCACAAACTGAAATACAATTTCACACTGTGATCCTGTTACCCAGTAAGAGGACATTGACTATTACAGCCTAAACATAAATGGATGGTCTTTAAGTGCACATGATAAATGAAAGAAGTCATGAAGAAAACCCCATATACAGCATGTTTCCATCTACATTGCTTCCAGGATAAAGCAAAACTATGGTAACAGTAAAACTTACAGTTGCTAAAAACTGGACAAAACAGCTTTAAGTAAAGGGAGAAAAGAGTTTGCAAGACAGAGAAATGGCTTGTCGCACTGTAATTGTGCTGGATTGTTTTATGTCAATGTGACACTAGGTATAGTCATCTGAAAAGAGGGAATTGAGATTGTGCTAATGCCTCCAAAATAATGAGCTCTTGGCAAATCTGCAGAGCATTTTCTTAATGAGTGATAAATTGTGAAGTGCTCTAGTACACTGAAGGTGGGAATAGCCCTAACCCGCTGGTCCTCTGTTCTGTAAAGAATCTGACTGAGGAATCTGTAAGGGTTGAGTCAGTACCCTTCAATAGCCTCTGCTTTATCATAGCAATAGTAACTTTAACTAAGATTATCATGTGCTATGGAAAAGCAAGAATAAATGCTAGTGTTTCCTATGGATGTTAAGTGGGATTTACCTTCCAAATATTATGAGATCATAATAAAATGGTACATATGCATGACTAGCAGTGATGCGCACAGGATAACCCTGTATGAGTTTCTTTCTTTCTCTTATTCATTTATTATTTAAATTTTTTATTGTTGCTGATGATGGAGCTGATTTACAATCACTCAGAAATATCAGAAGGAAGGGACGATAAAAGATAGGACAAGAGAAGGGAAACATGAACTGAGGGAGGAAGGATAAGAAAGCTGCACTGTGAGCCAAAGGAAATTACATTATGTCCAAGATCTTGGTAAGAGGAATCTGGAAGTCTGTGACTTTCCTTAGCGTAACATTAAGATCATGAAGGAGAAAGTGACAGAAGTCACTTTCCTTTCATTATGTCCATAATATTTTTTGTGAAAATGATCTATATCACTAATTGTAAAATGAGATAATCTACCACAATTCCACAACTCTTTGAAAAGAGTTTTACATTAAATATAAATCATAACTCAGAAATTTCCTGTATATTTCCTCTCATAAGTTATAAAATTAAGGAAAAGGAACAAGAATATCACGGATTTTATAACATTTTATCCTTTTACATTTTTAATAGGTTTAGGACCTATAATCTCTGCAGATGTATTTTATTTTGTAGATTGGGCATGCTGGAAAAATAATGCTTTTTCCCTAAGTCCTTGTTCGAGAGCAGTGATACTTAATGTATCATATTAAGTTTCTGGCCCAGACATTCCTGCCTAGACTTGTGTCCTGGACTCTCAGACCAACAGTCTCATAGTCCCACTGAATCACACAGACACTTATACTAATTGTATGCTCATCACCTGGAGCCCAGACATATAACTTGCTCACTCTTTATTCTTAAACTAACCCATGATTCTTATCCTGTTCAGCCACACAGCTTGGTAATTTTTCTGAGGACAGCATAGCTTTCCCCTGCATCTGTGATATCTCTGGCTTCTCTGTGCTGTCCTTGCTCTGTTCTTCCTGCTCCCAGAGTTCTCTGAGTCTGGTAGCCCTGCCCACATTTCCTGTCTCCCTCAGTCAATCAGTGTTTTTACTACACCAGTAGGCACTTACAATGTAATATAATCCCACTACAGTAATCTATGCACAAGGAATTCTTCATATTTCATAAACTGATAGTAGTAGGATTGAAGTTGGAACATTGAAACACTGAAGTATTTTATACCTAAATTTTTAAATATTCTAAAGTTAAATTCTGACTTGTATGAAATTCTGAATTAAAAGAAAAACCAAGAACTCTTGTACAATGTCCTATTTATAAAACCTGCATTTTGTCAGATCTCATCAGGCAGACCAGGTACAATAAAATTATAATTTCTATTTATAATTCTAGTTATAATTTCTTTTTATAATATCTATGTGTTAGTTATCTACAGGGATATTTTCAGCTTGCTTACAAACATCTACCTGGTCATGTATTACTAGATTGTTATATTTTAATATTTGTTCTAAATAAATCTCCAAAGATAAAGCATACATCTGTTAATAAGGAAGCCTAGAATTGTTCTGCCCTCATAAGCCCCTGCACTCTTATTGATGTCATGCTTAGAAAATTTATTTTAGGTCAATTCAAATTTTAAATTAAATTTGGGAAACCGGAAAGCAATTAAAATAACTATTTGATGGCATTTTATACTTCTAGACTGCTTTAATAGATCAAATATTTTGCTTATTTCAGATAGAAAATGGGCTTATATTGCAAATTTAAGTTTAAAAAGTCCTAAAATCAGTAAAAGTAATGAATTTAGATTCCACTAAAAAATAAAATTGAGATGATTCGTAGTGTGACATTATTATAGTTTGTGTTTTATCACATCTGTGTGTGATGAATTATAACTGTTAATACTTCTTACAGCATGATTCAGTATTCATAATATTGAGAATACGGACTCAACTGTGGTCTCCACTGACATTGAGTGGATGGAGAATTTATAGTATTTACACACAAAAGAACTGCAGAAATTCATGCAATAATATATTCCTGAAATTGGAGGCAAAATGGATTCCCCCTGGAGTTTATGATGTAAAGTAAACAAAAAGAGAAAGAAGATTGCCAGAGCAAATTTTATATGAAATAATAATAAAAAAACATTAGTTTCAACAAAAGTCAGAGATCCACCATGGTTGAAGATGGGGATGCTAGAGATTATAGAGGGTTTGGAGAATGGTTGTTTATTAGCTACCAATTGTGTAACATAAGAACAGACAATTCAAGTGTGCCATATGAGGATATTGTGATTTCTGATATGTGTGTATTTTTATGCCTGTATCAATTAAATTTATATTTTAAAATCAATACAAATTGAAGTGTAGAGAACAGGATAATGTTTTCTGTAGTTGCAAATGGTCAAGAAGGAAGGTGATTAAAAAAAAAAAAGATTATGTCTTATTGGCAGAGAGGAAGGATGTATTTGTCATTACACGACCCAGAAGCATTTTTTGTTCTTAACATTGTTAGTTTACCTAGAATTTCCCAGAAAATAGGACTTAAAGTTATCTTAAAAATGCAAATAAATGATAGTTGTATCATTCTAATAATAGTGACATGCATCCCAAATTATTCAATACACAATAGAAAATCTGCAATATCAAAGTCAGACAATTAAAAAAATAAAATTCCTTTCACTTAAAAACCCAAATAATGTAACCAGGGGAATATAAAGAAAATGTAACTTAGTATGTATATGACCAAGTTTTCACAAATAAAAGAATAGTAGATTTACGGCATGAGGAGCCTGTTCAGTAGTTAAGAATGCTTGTGCATGAGTGTTTTACCTGTATGTATGACTATGTACCACTTCCATATATGGTACCTACAGAGGCCAAAGAGAGCATCATGTCCCCTGGATCTAGAATTAATGTTTTGGATATATGTGAACACCAGGAATCAAACTCAGCACCTCTGCAAGAACAGCTCGTTCTATTAAGCACTAAGCCAACTCTCCATTTTTTATATACTTGATTTTTTAATGATCATAAACAATATATTGAAGAACTAAATAATGATAGCTTACTTATGCTATGAAGTGTTTTTAATCTATTTTCTTTTAAATATTTAATAACCTTGAACTCTAAAATTATAGGGAAGAGATATAAAATAAGAATCTGTACCTATCAATATAATCAACACAATTATTTCTCAAATCTTGTGAGATGTTCTTTGTAGCTACTATTGCTTAAAGCAACATCAGGTTTTGTCCTGACATTCTAAAGAAGTAAAGCTATAGGCTAAAAACTGAATTTTATTTTCTTTCAGCAATAGATAATTACAAAATATTTACTATGACCATATGTAATATGTGACAAACAATTGGTAGATATACTATAAATCTACTATACATTTTAAAAATAGCCTTTTAGGATTTTACATGAGAGAAACCATGTATTCACAAAAAAACCAAATATTTAAATCTAAAATATTAGTTTAAAGGTGAGAAAGGGAAGTACAATTTACAAAAAAATTGCTGATTAAACTAGAGATGTATTTTTGTGAATTAGATTATTTAATGGAAAACTTTTAATGCCTCATGACTTCTTCATCAATTCAAACTTGGAATCTAACAAATTTTAATAGAAAATCAGTCAGAATTTTACACCTATTCTCACTGTTTCCTTTTTTCCATTTTCTTATCATTCACCAATTTCTTACTCTCTTCTCCCATATGAAACCTGCAAGTTTACACACACAAACATAAAACAAGCTCTCTCTCTCTCTCTCTCTCTCTCTCTCTCTCTCTCTCTCTCTCTCTCTCTCTCTCTCTCTGTCACACACACACACACACACACACACACACACACACACACACACACACACACACATTCCTCACAATAGTTAAAAGAAGAAGAACCCGTGAATTTGAAAGGGACTAAGACATATATAGGAATGTTTGGTGAGAGGATTGGGAGGGGGATAAGAAAGTAGGAAATTATGTAGTTATGTAATTATAGCATAGCTTGTATAGTCTCTCTCTCTCTCTCTCTCTCTCTCTCTCTCTCTCTCTCTCTCTCTCTCTCTCTCTCTCTCTCTCTCTCTCTCTCTCTCTCTCTCTCTCTCTCTCTCCATATAAGCAGGAGCTTAGATAACAAGGGACTAACACATGAGATTGTAGGAGGACATAAATGACGGGAAGCAGATATACAGCCATGACACATGATTGTAAAAAAGAAGTTACTCAATCTCCCGCAGTGTTTGAAATCTAGGAGGAAAAGAATTAATGGTATTTTAAACTGCTGATGAACGAACTGCTTTGCTTTATGAAATAAAATGGTAATTTTAAGTAATTCAGCTATCACCAAAGATTCTGAAATACAATTGAGAAAGTAGGCGTTCTACTGAGGAGTTAAGTTGTTGGGAGACATGGAAGGTGGTAGAGGAATGAAAGGGAACGTGTTTTAGTAATATTTTAATTGAAAATATATTCTTAAGTGTAATAAATAAATTATTAGTGTCCAACAAAGAGTATATCATCTTAAAAATAGATACATTATGTGTATATGTGTCCTTGTTAAAAGGAGGGGAGAGTCCTGACAGACAGAGACAAAGACAGGGAGAAACAGACCCATTCTCATTCTTCCCAATTTCCTATTATATAACATTAAACACAGTGGTAATTTAGATCCTCTGTTGTTGAAAGACTTTGCTGGGTGGTCGGGGGTAGCAGCATCCACAAGTCTTATCAGTTTTTAATTAACTGAACAAAATGGAGCTCCCTCCAGCAATGCTCTCTGTTCTCTACCTGCTCTTATCTGGAAAATGTCCCTGAGCCTTGATGAGAAACATTATCTAAAAGCTGTTTCTAAAACCAGATGCCTGATTTGATTTTAGCTTGACCATTGGCACAGATCAATGATGAGAAGACCTGTGCTAGGGGCCTTTATATAGGTCCATGCTGCCACATAATAAGCCTTGCCATTTGATGTAAATTAGGTTTTATCCACAGGCTCCCAAGTTTTATATATTTCTTACACTCTGGAAGAAAATTGAGCTTATTTATTAAAATATATTGCACGGGGGGCTGACTCAATTTATGCTCACGTGACATCGCAGTTTTCTGTAGCCACATCTGCCTCTTTCCCATCTTGACCTTGTGGCCAACAGGTCCAGAAAGAAAGAAGATTTCCACATCCGCTTTATGTTCTTGTCCTCATTAATAATAGAATTTAACCTGGTGGTAGAGTACAAATTTAATTAAAGAATTCTAGAGGCAGACAGATCACTATGAGTTCAAGGCCAGCTGGGTCTGCCTCAAAAAAACCAAAATAAATAAATGAACATAAACAAATAATTTAAGAGTGGGTGCAAACAGTGATTATCAGCTGAAAGTAGCTGGGGTAAATATAAGTGTCTACTTTTCTTCTCAACACTGAAAACCCATTTGGCAGGATCTAGAACTGACCGACCCGTTTAGGTCCTGTGCATACTGCCACAGTCTTTGTAATTTCAAATGTACCACTGTCCTGCTGTGGTTAGAAGGCTTGATTTATTGGTGTCCTCATCCTCCCTGGCTGTTACGATCTTTTTATCTCCTCTTATGGAGGGTTCTTTGATCCCCGAGGGCAATAATTTGGCGGACAATTCTCATTTAGGATTTAGTGCTCCAAAGTCTGTCACTCTCTGCACATTGTCTGGTTGTGAGTCTCTGCATTTGTTCCCTTCTATTGTAGGAGGAAGTTTTTCTGACAATTTCTAAGTGAGGTGTTATCTATGAATATAACAGAATGTCATTAGCAATAAGTTTATGAGTATACTCTTCTGCAAGAATAGTGGTATTTGCTTGACACATACTTCCTGGCATATCTGGGAGCAGGTTATCGGTCACCTGAGTAGTTTCAGGGCTGGGCTTTATCTCATGGAATGGGACTTAAATCCAATTAGATATTGGTTCAATAGTCTCATGAGCTTTGTGCAATGATTGCAACCATGCATCCTGCAGGCAGGCCATCATTGTGAATCAATGAGAGTTTACCTCTGGGTTTGTGCTTCTCTTTCTCATGGGTAATGCACAGAGGGCCTTCAAGTACCATGAACATGAGACCATAGATGTGAAGGCTCTAGGCAGGCACTAGCTACTCTTTGTGTTCAGTAATTGAGGAAATGAAAATTCAAGAATAATTTTATTGGCATTTGAAAGAAACCTCAGTTTAAGAGAATCTGTAAAAAGTCTGCAGCTCCCTGGAAGAGGATCAGTGAGATTATTGAACTTCCTCTGACATGGACGTCAGACATCTGGGAGGCTAAGCTGCCACATAGCAAGGAGGAGGACTTTAGAAAAATGATTTCACAAAAATGTTGAGAGGAAGCACAAAAAATTGAGAAAAGTATATTTGGAGAGATTCAAAAAACAGAATATAAAAAAATACACTTTCCCAAATTGGAATATAGACTATGCTTACATGGTTTGCTCTACAAACTGCTTCATTCAAGCAAGAATTTTGGGAAAGTAAAGTACAATGGCTAATTAAAGAATAAAACATTTCTGACTACCTTTTCAGCATGGAGATGAGCCCATCCTGCTAGGATAGACCTTTAATCAAGGAGACTTAAACTGGCCAACTTCAATGTTAATATCCACCTAGGCCACAGATTCTATAGCCAGGAGATTTTTACTATCCTAAGTTAATTATTAAACATTACCTTAGTAAAAGCTATTTTCCTCTTATCAGAAGCCCCCAAATAACAAAATCCCATAATACTCTACATATATAATTACATTGATTAAAGTGCAAAATATTGGAAAAATATTATTTCCCTCCAATAATATCTGCATAATTTTAGTATGATATCCTGCTAACTAAAGAGAGAATATAAATATATAGATGATTTCAGAAAGCTGTTTCAATACATATCATACAAAAATAAAGTTAATTTGATGGCAGGGCCAGCTAAATTGAACAATAAATTATGAGACTGAACTATTTTTTACTGATTTTTCCAAATCACTTTGTATGTATTCTTTACATATTCTCTTCATATTTGAGGTTATATGTTACCTCTCATTGTGTTTTTAAACACTGAATGTATATAGTTTTCCAATATGTATGTTATGTTTACAATCTTTAAATTTCAAAAAAAGTTCAGATTATGTTAAAAACATAAAATATCTACTAAGGAAAATAGTGCATTGTCTAAAAATTGTAATTATTAGTTAAAAGTTGTCTATTATTTCTCATCTGAAAAGAGAGAAATTTGAAAGACAAAAGTTTCCAGTACAAAATACCATTGACACACTATTTAAAGTTTTCTAAATGTCAGTAAAGGGAGAATAAAAGAAAGAAACACCAAAGGAAAGGAAAAAAGAAAAGAATGCTGTAGTGTGAGGTTTCTGGCCCAGACTTTTGGGCCTAACCTCAAGGTCTAGACCCACAGACCCGCAGACCCGCAGTCCCACAGAGACACACAGATGCTTCCAATAGTTTTTGGCTGATCAGCCTCAGGCCCAGGCATATCATTTGCTAGCTCTCTACCCGTTACCTAACCCATGTCTCTTGTTCTGTTCAGCCATGCTGCTCGGTACCTTTTCTTAGGGCAGCATAGTTGTCCTCTGCTTCTTCCAGGCCTCTCTCTGGAATTCTCTCTGGTGTTCTGATCTGGCATTCTGTTCTCAGAGTTTTTAGTCTGGTAGCCCCACCTACACTTCCTGCCTGCCTTTGGCCAATCAGCTCTTTTTATTAAACAGTGGTTGGGACAATTATTTAAAATGAAACAACACAACCTCCCACATATCCCCTTTTCTCTTCTTAAACAAAAAGAACTCCAAATCTAATATTCTTTCCCCCCTTATCTGTAACAACCTATAAACAACACTGTAAATAAACACAAACATCCATAATCCATGTTTTGGGAATGTGGGCATAGTTCTTTAGGCTACTTCCTGCTGAATGGGGATGCTGGAAATCCCATAGGAATCCAAAGAAAAATGCAGGATTATGCACAAGTCTTTAGTGGAGTAGTGTCTAAGGCTGGGTCATCTCAGCCAGTCTTCTTGAAATTGTTCTGGATTCAGAGCTCAGGAAACTTCACAGAGGTGTTCTGAAATGCTGAATCATTTGGTCCATCCATTTCCATTGGAGACTTTTCAGGGGGTTTTCCTCTATCAAACTTTATGTTCTTTATCCAGGAAGAAATCCACAGTCTTTCATTTTCTGTGAAAATAAAAGGAAAACCTCTTCTCCAAAGTAGCATATCTTTGCATTTCAATTTTAAAGTAAACTCATTTACAAAATATATAGGTTGAATTACTCTAACAATATTTATAATCAACTGTCTTTTAGCAGCTTTTACTAAGTCATTTTCAGTCAAGAAGCTTAAAGATACAGTAATATACAGTATCCAGACATTCTTTGTATTTTCCATCTTTACTTGGCTTTTATTTATTTATTTATTTATTTATTTATTTATTTATTTATTTATTTATTTATTTATTCTATTTCTTTAAGGGCTTTCTCTACCTCTTTTTTCTTTCTTTACGCCTATGTATATATATTTTCAAAACACTCTTTACCACTTAGACTTTTTTTTAAAAAAAAAAAAAAACTGTCTTTATATTTATTTCTTAACTTTTTCTGTCTCTGACCACACCTTTGCTTGTCTAGGGTGATTGACTCCACCCAGATTCTATTTCTTCTGTTTCTGAACACACCTTTAATCTGCCAGGATTAAAGGCTGGTATGATGGGTGGATGGCTCCACCCAGCTCCTAGTTTAATTTTATAGAATTTATCTTTTTAACCCAGGTAGTCCGGGAATTTTTGGGTCCATATAATTATCAAGTAAAGCTTTGCCATCTGCTACTCATTAACTCCATTTAAGTGTTAGGTAGCAGGGCCTCTTTAAAAACTCACAAGTGTTTTGCTTCTAATGCTGAATCAGGAAGCTTCTCTTTAAAAAGTCAAGCCTCAGTTTGTTTCCAGCAAACAGAGCTGATCCATGAAAACATTAACACTTGAAAGCCATCTTTGATTCTGTTCCCTTTTTGCCCTTTTGAACAGAAACCTTAAATACATCACTTATAACCTTTTCCTTATATTGAGAGTCCTGTGAGACTTCAGGAGCCAGCCATTATATACCTTAAATTGTAGTCCAAAAGCCCGCTATTGTAGCTCACGCCCATGTGTCTCACCAGGGCATCTCTGTACCATGGCTCATGTGAGAGACACAATTCAGAGGCTGCTTTGGGCTCTAGACCATTTTTTAAGCTTTCTATGGCTTTTTGTGGGTATATTTGCCACACATTGGGCTGCCATTTGTAGTAAGAGGTTTCTGGCCCAGACTTTCGGGCCTAACCTCAAGGTCTAGACCCACAGACCTGTGGACCCGCAGTCCCACGGTCCCAAGGTCCCACAGAGACACACAGAGGCTTACTATAGTTTTAGGCTGATCAGCCTCAGGCCCAGGACTATCACTTGCTAGCTCTCTACCCTTCATCTAACCCATGTCTCTTGTTCAGCCATGCGGCTCGGTACCTTTCTTTAGAGCAGCATACTTGTCCTCTGCATCCTGCAGCTTCTCTCTGGTGCTCTCTGTCTGGCATTCTGTTCTCAGAGTTTTTAGTCTGGTAGCCCCGCCTACACTTCCTGCCTGCCTTTGGCCTATTCTGAGAACAGAATGCCAGAGAGAAGCCAGAGGAAGCCAAGGACAACTATGCTGCTCTAAAGAAAGGTACCGAGCCACATGGCTGAACAAGAGACATGGGTTAGATGAAGAGTAGAGAGCTAGCAAGTGATATGCCTGTGCCTGAGGCTGATCAGCCTAAAACTATAGTAAGCCTCTGTGTGTCTCTGTGGGACCATGGGAGTGCGGGTCTGCAGGTCTGCAGGTCTGTGGGTCTAGACCTTGAGGTTAGGCCCGAAAGTCTGGGCCAGAAACCTCATACTACAGAATGTAGAAATGAAAAGATCTTTCATGGCAGCTCAGTGTGAGCTTATATCTAATCATTAGAGAAGAAAAGAAGGTCAAGTTTATACAGTGCCATAACTGAAAGTAGACGCATAGACTTAATTTAAAAGCTCTACCTTATGTCTAATATTCCTAAATTCTGGTATGCTAAAGCTTCTCCCAATATATCATAAAAGGTTTCTCATTTAGAAGTTTTAATATAAGCAAAATCAACTACCAAAGCTGAGAAGCTAATTCAAGGACTCGATCTCATGTATGACATGATCCTAAAAGAAGTTTGATATTCAATATCAATCTGATGAGAAATTTCCTAGGTTTCTTGATCACTTTCTTCATCATATCTCCCTCATAATGTGTGAAAAGTTCTGTTAATAAATTATCATCTATGATAAGGAAAAAACAATACAATGAATGCACAGTTCGGGAAGCTTTAGAAATTCCAATTATACTAGGAAATTTCATACTTAGTATAATACAAAAGTAACCTAAGTATTATTTTGTAGTCTCATAATAAAATGGTTTTATCCTTCTGCTCAAGTTTATATCCTCTGAATTGAATTTCAGCCTAAGGTGTAGTGAGTTTGGGTAAAGGAATCGTCATGCAGCATCACAGAAGGTGATGGGGGTCACTGGCCTCACTCCAATGACAAGGCCACCTATTCCAGCTACTGTTTTTATTTATTCATTTTGAGTTACCACCATGTATCTACAGCATTCTGCATTACTCAACCTTTTCTTTTACGTTAAGATTATGTCTATGTTTATTTAACATAAATCTGATATGAATGCTAAAATTGTACTAGGAACAAGGAATGCTGAATGATTGTCAAAGTTTCATGAAAAAATCAGACCTGAAGTACTAAACAGAGTGAGGATAAGCATACCTCTAATAAAATGTTATTTTGAATGAAAAATATATCTAGGTTTATATGTTAAAAAATGTCTTCAAAAAAGCATGGCAGATTTTATAATTAATAAGGAAACCAATAGATTTAGGGAAGGAGATAATAATAAGTTAGGTAATATAGAAAACAATTGTATGATGAACTGGATTATGTAAGGCACAGGAATTAGAGCTGTTAGTTATATGTTTGAGCATTTACATATCCTTTGTGGTTCTAGTTTACAGTGATATTTCCAAACATGTATATGTATTTTATGAAATATTGCATTTATAGGTTGTAGATTGGATTTGGGGGTCTCATTTCAATAGAAAGCCACTGGTTATTATTATTCTATTTGTTTTTATTGAGTAGTGTGTTTTATTTGAAGATACCATTTATTACTTATTATTTTCAGGACATGAATGGTTTGATTAAATAATGTAGATATATACTCAATTTCTAAGAAATTCTGATTCTTCTCAGAGGCATTAATATACCTTATTAATATTGGTAATGATAATGGCAAGAACAATAAAGAGTTGTAACTACACAATAAACATTGGCAAATTATACTGACTGTTAAATAAAGATGAATTCAGAGGAAGAAGAATTGTCTGCACTATAAAATGAAGTGTCATTTGGATACGTATACAAGTGTGGTATAGCTTACCTTGATGTAGATGTATTCCCACTTTCCAGAGTTACCACCACACTGAGTTCCACAGTGGCTATACAATTTTATAATCTCTCCATCAATAGATGAGTGTTCTCCTAACTCCACATTCTCACCTGCCACACAGTTCATTTTATTGATCCTAACCATCTCAAATCAGTGTAGGTTGAAATCTCAAACTAGTTTTTATTTTCACATACCTGATTAGTAATTGATGTAGGAGTGCCTTTCTGTACGCTGTGAATATCAGTTTTTAAATAAAGGAGCTGTTTCAGCCCTTGACAGGCACCATAGAAAAAGGAATCAGAATAGGTAGGAAAGGAAGGGAAGAGTAAGGGGCAGACTGAGACAGCTGCCCAAAGGAGCAACATGTAAGGAACACAAGTGAACCACAGGCCACGTGGAGGGAAGATTAATAGAAATGGGTTGATTTAAGATGTAAGAGCAAGCTAGCAATGTGCCTCAGTCATAGGCCAAACAACATGAAGTTAATATAAGCGTCTGAGTCATTTTTGGGGCCTGAGAAGCTGCAGGCTGCTAAGGGGTCTGGGGCTGAAGGTCTGTGGGTCTGGACCTCTGGCCGCTAGGGACCAGGAAACCTCACTATAACAAATAATTTATTAGAACAATTCTTTAGGTGATTTTCTGACTTTTTTTTTCTCTTTTGAAAGTTCTGTACAGATCTCTTCCCAATTTTTATTTGTATTATTTGGATATTTTGCTGCCCAATGTTTTGTTTCTGTATATGTTTTAGATATATCTATCTGTTGGATATGTAACTGATTAAAATCTTTTTAAATTGTATAGCGTGCTATAGTGTCCAAATGATGATGTCCTTTACTATACAGAAGCTCTTCAGTTTCATAAAGTCCTGTTTAATTGTTCTTAATGCTTATGATAATGGTGTTCTGTTCACAACATCTTTTCTTATGTGAATGAGTTCAAGGATATTTCTAACTGACTCTCAAGTACAGTGTATTTGTTCTTATATTGAGGCCTTTGATTCATTTGTAGTTATGGTTTTTGCAGTGTGATAAATATGGAACTGTCCATACTCTGCTACATGCAGCCAACTAGTTTGACCAGAAACATTTTGAAGACATTATAATTTTCATTTTGATTCCATTGATCAACATGTGCCTTTTTATGCCGTTATGATGATATGTTATTAATATTGCTCTTTACGGAATTTTGAGGTTGAGTATGGTGCTACCTCAAACAGTATTTTTTTAATTGTTGCCAATTTCATGCATAAAAACAAATAATAAGATACTGTCAGATACAAAATAACTTCAAATTTCTATTATTGTAAGTAACTAATGAAAATCCAGGGAACGAAATAATACTGATTGGGAAATTACTACCATGCCTTTTCCTTTGGCCTGTGTGTGTCTCAATGGCACTGTATGTGTACCCAAGAATTTATTTAAAAATTTTCCATGCCACGCTGTACTATTTTCACAATTCCCTACTAGTTTTCATGTAGAGATTACTTAGAATAGCACAAAGAAACTCTCTTTTGATCACAGCTTTTTTTTTTTATTTTTTTATTTTCAGAACGATGTCCAATACTCAGAAGATTGTAGCAGATTCCTCTACTGTCGAGCAAGACCTAGGCTTGTCCTTGGGGGCTTGAGGACTCTTGTACCGGGCATGGCCAGATCCCTTTGAAGACCACTTACATACTGCCTACTCTTCCTGTTTGTTCTGTTTGTTCTCAGAGGGAGAATTGCTGCTGCTGCTGTGTGGAACATTTCAACCCTCCAGGAACTGCCCTAAGGTTCAATCTTGTATCAGTGGGTGTTTCACAGAAACTCCTTAATCAACATTAATCCTTTTATATAACTATTTCCAGTGAATAATTCCTACTATAGAGGTATAAACTTTTATTGTGTTTCTACACAAATCATGTTATAAGTCTGTGAGAACAGAAGTTTGAAATTATTTATTTAGTTGAATATCCAAAAGAGTTAGTTTGGAAACATAACAGGTCAGAAGAAAAATGCTTTGTATAAAAGAGTACTTGATAAGGTTTTCTTTGTATAACCTATAACATTAAGATCCTCTATAAATAATATATGTTTAGTGCTGCAATGTAAATATAAATCAGTTAGGAAACTGACATCCTCACCAAGATATAATATTTTGGGTCAAATTTTCTAGTACTTATCTAATATTAGAGAACATTTTTATATTGTATTATGATTCAAAACGAAATATACTAAATTTATTAATTTATATTTTAGATGTAATAATAAAAATTGAATAAATCTTTAAGTGTGGTTCTTATAGTATTCATTGTAGAAGTAACAAGGGTAGATGAAAATTGTGGCTGAATTACAGTTAATCATCATTTATCACTCATTGTCGTCTTTGCGAATCTCAGGACTCTCTAAATTTTCTTTTTATCTTCTGAATCAATGTTTATGTCCTTGTCAAGGTCATTATTAAACATCTTTAGAATTGAAAAACAATTTACCCATGCTTTATAAACAATGCCCTTCTTTCCGTGCTTAGTATCCTGTATTTTACCTTTTCTTCTACAGTAGTTATCCTGTTGGTTAAAACAGCCTTGGCAAAGAGTCTAAAGAGCTGCATTGTGCTCCTAAGTGAAATTAAACTGAAATGAAACAGTTGTTATAGAAAACATAAATTTTAAATAGAATCTTCTTGACCACAAGCACATAAAAATGTAAAGAGTTATGTTTGCCTCCATTTATTAAAATATTACATATAACATTTTAATCATTTAAATATTATCTAATGTTTTCTTGAGTATCACAAATATGTATAATTACATTACTGGTTAAGACAATTTCATATTGTGCATTTCATATTAAAAGCTATGATTAATATCAATATATGTTTGACATGTTGCAAGACCCTCTAAGTTGATATACCAGCAGTAAAATCTTTCAGAAAGTAAAAATTACTCTAATGTTAATATTATATAGTATATAAAAATTTACACGCAATATTTATATAATATAAAAATCTATGTATATCAATTTGTACAATTATAATTGATACATTCATCAATAATTTGGGGCATATGCATTTGATCTACTATAAACAAATCTATTAACATATGTTTTATTTCTTTTTCTGATGCTATAACTGGAATTTCCATGTGATATATATATATATATATGGATATATATATATATATATATATGACTGTTATTGCTCTATACAACCACTTTACTCCCAATGGCAATGTGAAATTGTGGTTTTTACAGATTTAATAATATTATTAGATATTATCAGACTTTTACATTTATATGTATATATATATATATCTTGAAATTTCTAATTTTTGACTAATTATAAATATCACATTTTCAAATTATTATATTTCACTCAAATTATTTCAATAAGGTTCAAAAAAGAAATCATTAACTCAAATTTTTATTCATTTCTAACATTATTAATAATAAAATAATAAAAATTATTTTCTTGTATTTAGTTATAAAGAATGCTTTATAAAATGTGATATCATAATTTTAAATATACAGGTCCATAATTATAATTTTTTCTATATTTCACTAATTATATAGTGTGCTAATTACATCAGTATTTCAATATTTTATGTCGACACTTTCTTCTCAACATTTACAAATTTATGTTTTACAAATATATGTGTTTATCATTTTTGATAGTGTTTCTATATAAAATGAATGAAAGATGTTTATTTTCTTTGTTAGAAATCAATGTGGATCCAATTTTTTATAAGTTACTTAGTTCTATACACACATATACCAGTATCATAGTTTTAATTGATGTTTTTCATCTTTAATTAAGTAATATGGTCTTTATATTGCTAAGGCTTATTTTTTATTTTGATCCAGTTTATTTCAAATGCTTAAAATAAACCTATAGTATTCTGAGCCCAGTTCAATTAAAGTAAATTTCAGTTCTATGTTTCATGAAAATAAAATAATCCTAAAATTTATATAGAAATATTGATGGTAAACACCAGTACTCATGAACAGAGAGAGGTATATGTATTTCTATAAGTCTAAATATAGACAGTCTATTTAGTAATATCTCATTTTCCAAACAAATAAACTGTTAATAAAATTCATGTGGTACATGAAAGTCTCCATGGAACTGAAGCAAAATGGAGCAAAAAAATCTTGCTAAAGGTATCACCATATGTGATTTCAAAATAAAATAGAGAAACATATTAATAATATAATATTTATACGAAAGGTAATTATTCATAAATGTAACAGAATACAGATCAGATAAGTTTGTGTGGCTATAACTGTATATAATATATTTTTAAAAAGAAGCCAAAAATACAAATTGAAGAAAAGATGGCACCTACCGTTAGTGATGTCGAAATATATGAACATCTACATGAAGAACAATAAAAAGCACTTTGAATTAATAAAATGGAGAAATAAACAAAAAAGATAAAAATCCTTAGAATTTACAAAATGTAAAGTAGGTATGAAGATTCATATATATAATCCCAGAACTCAGATGGCTGAAACTAGAAGTTTTTCATATGCTCCAAATTAGCTTGGGCTCATAGCATTTTTAGTCAATCTAAACTACAGTGTCTCAATATCCCAAAGAAAAACAAGGATAGACAGACAGACAGACAGACAGACAGACAGATAGATAGAGCAAATGAACAGAAATACTGATGCTAAGCCTTGCATTTCACTACAGAAATACACAAGATAAAAATAAAATTGTAGTACTCATAAAAAGCAGAAAAGCTATGGAAATATGCACAAAGAAATATATTTTATAAAACTGTTATATGTGTGTAACATTACACATCAGTAAAGACGCAGTCAAAATAAGCTGTACTCTTCTTGCATTTTGTAATGGCTCAACAGTCAGACACATTCAGTAGGAGCCATACTTGGAATTTTGAATGTGGTCTTTTCCCAGGCTAGTAGTGATGTGTGGCCTGATCTTTACTCGCTAAGCAAACAAGCCATAGCTCCCAGCAACCAATACAACCACTCATTGTGTTGCTAAGTTACAAGTTACCAGTACCAAATACATTTTCAAAGTGGTATGTCCAACTCTCCGTGGGTTGTAGGATATTACCTTAATGAGTTAATGAGCACCTGTAATATCCATATGTTTCTATAAGAAATCCCCAAAAGTTCTAAAATCCCAAGGACAACAAACCTAAGAGGAAAATCCTATATTATATGCAGTCAAAATAAGCTGTACCGAAATGAATAGACCTGTTTAGTTTTACAAAATATTAAAATGTGGCTACATATTTGATATGTCAGATCATAGATTATTAGCAATATATATTCAATCATTATTTTGATCTTATAATCACATAACAAACCCAATTGTCATGATGTCACATATGTCTCAAGCACTGTTTGATAGCCTTGACCGGTGCAGTTGCCTGTAGGCTATACTGAAGTTGCTGCTTCAACATGGGCGAATGCTCACAAAATTATTTGGAACTTACATTTATATGTGCTTGCTGCCCTCCCAGGATCTCTTACTCTCCCCAAATATTTCATGACCCCATGCTAAATTAAAGAAACCTATATGGACTGCAGACTCACTTTTTAAGAAGCTTTGTTTTAGTATGATAGTAATCTGGCTTAGAACAAACTTTAAATCTCTTTGCTCCTATTTAAATTATTAATTGTTATTGACTCATGGAAAGGCATTAATTCTAACTAATGACATTATTTTGAAGCAAGTACTATTTTATACACCACTACAACTCCATAAATTCATAGACTTTCAAAAATATCTCATTACAATTTATGAAAAATATTTCAAAAGCATATTTTAGATTAGTTTAATAACAATCAGGCATGTGCTATTAAGGGGAAAATCACCAACATTAGAAGTTATAAGTTCTCGAGACATCAATAGTTAGTTTTCCGGTAATACTTTCAACTTGTTAACAAACTACTACATTATTTATTACTAATCTAATTTTAGTTTGATTGCAGTCTACAAATCCCACTACCTCCTTGAAACCCACCCATTATCCTGGAAATTCAGCAACTCACTGAGACACAGATCTTCTATCCCTAGCTCTGATTAGACCAAGGGCATTTCCCTGAGTTACCATACCTGCCAGCTATGATCAGACAAAGAGTGTAGATTGAACCAAGAAAGGCTTCATGAAACATAGCCAGAAAAGACTGACCAAGAACAGCTCCATTACGAAAAATAAAAAAAGGAAGACACTGCTTGCACCAATTAGAGAGTTGAGAAGACTTCAGTGCAAGAATATCTACAACAAAATAAAAAGCAATATGACATAAACAGAATCTAGTGCTTCTACAACAGGAGGATCCAACATCAGTTTAAAAGACACAGAATAAAGCAACCTCAAAAATAACTTTTAAAGAGTCCTTTAAAGAGAAAAAGATAATCTCCTTAAAAATTGAGGAAAAGACAGAAGAAATGGGAAGAAATCAATAAATACCTTAAATGAAGCCTAGAACAAGAAAACTGGTAAAGAAAATAGTTCAAGTCTTGAAAATTGAAAAGGAAGCAATAAAAAAGGCAAAAACCAAGGGGCACCGGAAATAGAAGATGTGAGTAAACTAACAGGAGCTACAGAAGAAAGCGTAACTAACAGAACACAAGAGATGAAATCAGACTCTCTGGCATGGAAGGTACAATAGAGGAATTAGATTTTTCAGGAAAAACCCCACTAAAGTAATAAAAACAACAACAACAAAACAAAATCAAACAAGAAACCCAGGAAATCTGAGACACCATGAAAATATCAAACCTAAGAGTGATAGAAATAGAAGACTTAGAAAAATAACAGCTCGAAGACACAGAAAATAAATTAAAAAAAAAAAAAAATCAAAGAAGGAAACGTTCCTAACCCGAAGAAGGAAATGCCTATTAAAATACAAGAAGTCTACAGAACACCAAATAGACTAGACCCCACAAAAAAATCTGTTGACAACATAATAATCAAAACCCTAAACATACAGAATAAAAAGATTATTAAGAGCTGCAAACAAAAAAGGACAAGTAACTTATTAAGGCAGACTCATCAGAATAAAACCTGCCTTTTCAACAAAAGTCAGAAGGTCCTGGACAGAATTTATGTAGACAAAGAGACCAAAAAAAAAATTGCCAATCCAGACTACCATATCCAGAAAAACTCACAATTGCCATATGCAAAGTAAACAAGATATTCAGTTTCAAAGCTAAATTTGAACAACGCCTATTCACATATCCAGCCCTACAAAAAAAAAAACAAAAACAAAAAAACAACAACAACAAAAAAAAAACAAACCTAGAAGGAAAAAATCCAACCTAATGAAGATTGATACCTGCACAAAAACATAAGCAATAGATAATTCCAGAGCAGGGAATCCCAAATAAGAGCAACAAACATCAGTATCATCATAAGTAACAGGAATTAACAATAGTTGGCCATTAATATCCCTTAATATTAATTAACTCAATTCTCTAAAAAATGAAACAGACAAACAGGATGGAAATGAAAACAGGATCCATTCCTTTGTTACATACAAGAAAGACATCTCAACTTCAAAAACAGACACTACTCAAAAGTAAAGGGTTAGAAAGTTTTTCCAATCAAATGGACTTAAGAAGCAAGCTGCTGTAGCTATTCCTGTATCCAGTAAAATTCACTTCAAACTAAAATTAATCAAAAGAGTTCAGAGAAAACATTACATACATATCACAGGTAAGATTCATCAAGATGAAATTTCACTTCTGAACATTTATGTCCCAAATACAAGAGCACCCATATATTTGAAAGAAACACCACTAAAGGTTAAATCACATGTAAAGCACTACATACTAATGATAAGTGACTTCAACATCTTACTCTCACCAATTAACAGGACTGCCAGACAGACACCTAACAGGTAAATAAACGATCTAACAAGTGATATGACTCAAATGGATTTAGTTAATATATACAGAGTAATTCAACCAAACACATAAAAAGTTTGTACTTTTGTATGTATGAATAGACACATAAGGTGTGTATGTGTAAAGGCAATTAATGAAATAATAGGGCACCAAATAAAAAGAGAAAAAGATGTATTGGAGAATCTGGAGTTAGAAATGAGAAGGAAGAAACCATGTGAATATATTCTAATGTTAAAAAAGTAAAAAAATAAATTGAGAACAACTTCATCAATCTAAGTAAGAGATGGCATCTTGACTGTGTAAACATTCTCCCCTTGTATCAGAGCACTTATCTTTAAATTATGGCACTAAAGTAAATCAACATTCTATATGATGATGCTTATTAATTAAAGGATTTATAATTGGTTAGAGAAGAGATTATTTATATTTTATTTTAAACCTCAATTAATTAAGTACAAACTTTTAATAATATTTCAGAACAACTTGTTGTGGATTTTAACCTGATAAACCTGAGCATTTAATTCATGCAAACCAAAATTAGTATTTTGTATATAATCTTATTTTTGTATTTCAGAAACAGTAATATTCCTTGGAATGGAAGTTTTAGAAAACGTCATTATAGTTAAAGTGAATCGAACCTTTAGTAATATAAGAGATTGTGTATTCTTTATTTTATATTATTTTCTCTCTATATTCAATACTGGTTAATATTCTGCCCACATACCTTAACATATCGAAAACATATCCTCTGTATAAAGTAACATCAATGAGCTCTCAAATTTATAATTGACATCAGAACAAATTTCCATGCTCCAACTAAGAGTTTGTGATTTCTCAGGTTGTACTGTTGATAGTGGTATGAGAAGACATAAGTATATTGACGGAATGCTATCATTAGTATCGTAATTGTCAACCACAAAACCATTGCTTTAGAGATTATTTATGTAATTAGGCCTAGAGAGAGGCAGGATTAGTATTCCATAGGGATGTGATTGTGAGGTCCAGGATCCTTTTTATATAAAGGAAAGTTGGATGGTCCTCTCTGTGATGACTGGAGATCCATTAGCTCTTTCCTGTTTTACTTATTAACATATTCTTTCTCATTTACACTGTATCCAGTGTACAAGTATGTATTTCTTCCTCTTACTGAATAAATGTACACACACAAATGCATGCACTCGTGTGTGTGTGTGTGTGTGTGTGTGTGTGTGTGTGTGTGTGTGTGTGTGTATTTATGCTGATAATAAAACATTTGTTTAAAATCACCTGGGTTTACTAAATTTTAATTAAAAGTTATATTTTTACAACAATTTAGCAGTAACATATTAAGTTTTATCAAGTACACATATCATCTACCCTAAGGCAAGAAAATTTATTTCCAAAGATCTCCTAAATCTCTTAAAAATGATGGTTGACTACTTAGATTTTATAATGATTGTATGCTAATACAGCAACAATTTCATATTCCACTATTAGTTAAATATTAAATTTGTGTAGCAAATAAAATTTGTATTTTATTTGGAGAATAAAGTTTTGAATGTCTGTGGTTTACTACATAAGTACAAATTTCCTGCAATAAATATTTTATTATTCTGTGCTACCTATATTTTACTACTGTTTATGTTCAGGGTCAAATCATTTTGTAAATATTATTTCTATACTCAAGTTCAGATGAAAGCTAATCAGTATCACAATTATAACTACAACAACAAAGTTCTTCCAGGAAATCCCACGATGGACATTCAACTATAATTATTTTGTGGCTAAATGGGTTTTCCTCACTCACCCTAAATTAAACATGCAGTCATTAATGAGATGTTTGCAGTGATTAAATAAAAGTGTTAAAAAACTTCTTTTGAAGACAGCTAAATTAGAGTTTTTCCCCCAAGATAAAGTTTTATATTAGTTAATTGGCATTTTTTCTTACAGATGTCAATTTATGGTTAGGGGTGTTACGCTTCCCTTTTTAGTTCCTTTCAAACACAAACATAAAACCAAAAGATCCAATGATCATGTGCATGCATCCTGCATGTAATAAAATCTTACAGTTTGACACTCTTTTTAACTGTTCAGTGTAAATTGCAACAAAGAATTGCCAGAAGTGCATACATTTTTTTTATTTTATCATTTCCAGTTTTTTTTGTGATCTCTTATTTCTGTGTATTCATTTTAAAGCCATTTCAAATTATTTCAGAACCTTCTCATTTTCAAGTACACACCGACATGACAGAAGATGCTGTCACTATAAAGTAAAATATATTCTAAGTATTGGTTCAGATATTTTACTTTATCTGAAACTATACATAATGCTTGTTTCTATTTATTCATATAACATTAATAAACATTATTCTAAGAATCTTAATCAGCAACTGAAATAATATATCGAATTCCTTCCCATATGCAATAATATCATGTAAATACGTAATGTGGTAATTTATTAGTTGTTCGTGAGTTGTTTTAAAAAGAAGTATTTGACAGATTTATTTTGAAGGATCATGCAGTTATTTTAGGTGAAGTTCACAAGATTTGTAACAGTTGTCTGATTGGCCCTGTGCCACTGAGCAGAATACACCAGTAGTCTTTACATTGTGGATGAGATCAGGCTGAAGGCTGACTGGAAGGGATTGGGAAGACGGAAGGGAGGGGAGCAGGGGATACATAGATTAAAAAAAACATTTTTTATATAAAAATAATAGAATGAAGAAAAATATGCATTTGCTATATTGGGGACAAAGTAGAAACTGGTCTGTAATCATTTAACCTTCACCTTATAATTTCCACCAAGCTCTCTAAAAATAAATAACAGAGAATTTATGATGAATGCTTAGATGAAATTTTATTACATGTACCTAATCTTGTTTTCCTTCAGAAGAAATGATTATCCTAATTAGAACACCCACACATCATTTCACATTGGAAAACTTACTTTATGAGATCATGTCTCCTGACACTAAGTATGATCAGGGAGAGACAGGAAATCAATGATCGTTGTATGTCTAAGGCTTTTCTCTCTGTAAAATTAGAGCTTTACACAGAATTATTTTACATCACTGTCAATGCTCTACCAATTACAGCTCACCTCTGGAAAAAGAGTAGGTGATAAAACTATTTTTCAGTTTTCTTATTTGTAAATCTCTGTTTAATTAACCATTTTGGAACTGACAACTATTGCTAAATAGATAGTCTTGATTTTTAAAGTACCAGAAATGTGAGACAAAGTGATCATGAAATTATCATGTATATACAAAAGCATGATGATGCTAAAATGTTGTCATTGAAACATTTCCATTGTTTCCATCAAAATTTCTGTAACATAATAAATTCACTGCGGTTTTCTCTTAAAAAAAAGAATTAAACATGTACATTGAAAGCCTTAGAGAATATTATGCTATATTTTGTTGAACTATATGACAAAATTTATAGTCTTGGTTAAATCCAGTGTCTTACCTAATTTTTAAGAACCATGAAGTTGAAAATGTCTGATAAAAAATGTGCCACAGACTTTCAATTTTGGTCAGGCTAGAATTTTCACCATGCTTCATACTGATGAATATAAACACATGATCAAATTTTATAATCAAATATTTAATTAATATGGCATGCTTCGACCTCTAATTGTTAACATCTTTAACTTTGACATTACCACTTGCTGAAAGTACTTTCATAGTAAGTTTCCAAGACACTATACAATGGTGATTTTTTGATTATTAAAAATAGTTTTATATTGTTTTAGAAATTTTAATATGTGGATACTGAATGTTTTCCTTCTTACAGGTGTATCTGTGTCCTGATTCTTAATTTCAGGACTTTTTTTTACTATTCTTACAAGCATATACATTTCATATATATGTGCGATTTCATGCACATACCTACATATGGTCTATTCAGTTCACTTATCTTTACTTACAAGTATATGTGTCCAGGGCCACTTGAAACTGAATGGCCTGTGTTAGGACTGGACAACCTTGTGCTGGTATTTATCAATGAAGGTAATAAATTTCCTTCTCATTGCAGCCATTCTTGATCCTTTCAGAAATTAATAAATCTGTTTAATTATCTGATGCTTCTTATTTTGGTACCATTTTATGTATCCTAATGTTGAAAACAACTGTCTTTGTCACTTGAACTATGTCACATTTCAATAATTACACAAAACATATAGCAATCAATTACAACAGAGATACATAAGTGATTTGCCATTCTTTTGCAAAATACCCTCTAAAGATTTTCCTCATTAACTAATATGTTCACAATAAATCATGTAATAGAATACAATTGCATTCTTTCTCTACTCTTTTGGAAATTTCAAATTTTTCAAGTCATTCATATTTTTGCAAAACTTTTAGACATGTGTATCATAATATGTGTCTTATGACTTCATAAGTGTACAATTTTCTTTGTTTATCTTTATATGTCTCACCAATTATATTGATATTCTTTTTCTCAAATGTTCTCTTAAAGTTATATGATTCTTATATGTGATATTAAAAAAAACTTAGGTGTACCAGCCTCAATACTCTTTCCTCTTGCATCATTCTGCACCTTAGAACCATCTGACATACTACATATTACAGCAGTCTGCAGTATTGCTTCATGTATTAACTAGAATGGAAAATTCAGAAAACTAGAGAATTTGACTACAACACTTATCTATTAACTGTTTATTTCAAGATTGTTTATTGATTTTTAAAACTGGAATATTCATCTCAGTCAAATAATATATCATAATTCATGATAGTAGTATACTGCAGGAGAGGTATAGTAATTTTTAAACTAGCAGGAAATTTAACTGTACAATGTTCTTGATAATCTTCTATAATGTGTTTTAAAAAGAACTGTGATATTTTGAAACTTAATTATTTTATTATTAATTTGTCTTTAACAATAATTAATTGTGTAGCAATGTGTAGGCTAAGCAGAAAAGACATTAAGTTTGATGCCAATTTAAGAAATTTTACTGTAAGATTGAGCTACATAGCAAGAAATCATCTCACAAAACAAAATAGAAAAGAACAATAAGAAAATAATTTAAAATAATACAAAATACCCTGTGAAACATGGCACCACGGGCTTTTTCTATATAGCATTTCAAAAGAGACTAAAAAACAAATATTTGTTCCAAACTCTGGAGTCATTAATTAAGGTCTTTAAGTAGTAGCATTTTTAACATATTTACATATCTTTATGATGACCAAAAGTCTTATAGAATCTATGAAAGTGTAAAACAGTATTGTTTAACAGTAAAGTTGAAACATCTGAAAATTTCACATAAACCTTTAAGTCATAACCAAATCAAGTAATCATTGCTCATAGACTTCAACTCATTGGCTAACACACAAACCCAAAACAGTTTGAAATAAAACTCAAACAAAATTTAAGAAGGTGTATTTATGTGAGGAGGTGCTAGGAATAAAGTCATATACTGATAATCTCCATGCATAGATCACCTAGGAGAGCAGTGCTTGGCCTGCTTGCTTGTCAGTCACAGTCACAACTAGAGTAGAGGAATAAAAAGCAGAAGTTACTCAGATGTTAAGTACAGATTCTTATTTTTAAAATCAGTTGCATTGTAATTTACAGTTTATTTTTCCTACATGTTACACACATACACACACATGCAAACACACACACACACACATGCATATATTCATTTGTGTGCTTATACTTGTGTATGCATTCACATGTGTAGAAGTCCTTTTGGAGGCCAGATGCCAACATTAGGTGTTTGTCCCAGTCATGTTACACAATTTTTCCTAAACAGGTTTTCTCACCGAGTGGGAGGCTCACCAATTTGACAAGACTTGTCCAGCAAGCAATACCACAGAATCCATCTGTTACGAACCTCCCAGTTTTCAGGGTGTAGCATGTATTGTTCTATCTACATGTTTACATGGATAGTAAACTATATTTAATTGAATCAAGAAATTTATAATTAATTTGTATTATATGATTTATAGACATAGTAAACTTGTTTAAATATTTCCTCAATAATTTCACATAAAGATGAAAATGTAGGCACTAAGTTGCATTTAAACAATATTACAACTACACAGCTGCTTGCCATGCTTGTGATTTACACTGAGTAGTTTGTAAGTATCATTCATAGCAGTAAATATTAGTTCATGGCATAAAACTTTTGTCATTTATTTTATTTGATATAATTTTATGCATTGGTTATGAAGAACATAAGATTTTAAAGTATATATGCATAACATAATTGCTAATTAACATTTGTATTCTTTTATTTAGTTATTGTCTTTAAGATTAAATTAATAATGAAAAATAAATGAAAAATATTAAAATTGTTCGTATAAAATAGAAGTAATGGAACCTACCAGCATTATCTGTGTCTACCCATATTAATTATTTCATCATATATTCAAATGCAGTCTAACTACTTTATGTTTCTTTTTGTTAATTTTTTTCATAATCATGTTATTCTGAATAAAATGTTCTCCTTAAAAAGATTTTCGATCAAAAGACATTTCTAAGATAGTGTTACGACTCATTATCTTTGGTACAAGGTTCGAATCCCTTCAGGTTTCAGAACTTCATTTTCTTACATGGGAAAATGAGATCCCAAGTACGAAATAGTTAGTATAAATTAAAAACAGAAAAATAGAGCCAGTTCTCTTATTTCACCCCCTAAGGAGATGAATACTCCAATAATCACCTTTAGACCATAGAAAATTGCATTCATCACTTACAAAACATCCTCATTAGTAATAGTGTGAAAATGTAAAGTTAAAACATTTTTGGCTGTGGAAGCTTTATCATAATAAAATTGTTTAATTTCCCTGAACATGAAATATACTCTCCAAGGAGCCCACCTATTAATGACACTGTATGATTAATTAATTCGTTCTGGGAACTATTATACCATATTAGTCACTTTCATATTAGTGTTCCCAGGAGTGGCAAATAAATAAGACAGTGATTTTGCTTTTACATGTCCAGTGATTTCCTGCCAAGATATTCTGCTGACATGAACTTTCTTTGCAGTTTTTCACTGTGAACTTGATCAGCCAAGTAGTTCAAGTACAGAAATAGAAAAAGTTGTCTCTTCTATCCAGAAAGATTCTGCTCATTTCTTTAGTGTGTGTAATATAGGTGCACATTTTCGTTTGGAGGCATGACAATGGGTATCAGGTAGGTTACTATCGATGTTAGCATTGTGGTAGCTAATGATAATGTGATGTGTGGTTGTCATAATTAATACCAAATCCAACCATGTGGTAATCTTTTCAATCATAAATAATTTTTTAAAATATTTTTCTAATTAGGTCACTGCTGTCAATTTAAAGATATATTCAACACTCACAGCACATTCTTTTAAATTATTGAACCAGAAATGTGAGTGTTGTTTTTATTTTCTTGCATAAATAATCATAAGTTAAAGATAGACACATATTTCTTAAAAAGTTATAATTAGTGAGGCCTACATTTGCTAACATGCAGTCATTGGACTTCATACATCAGTGATTCAGAGGAATTTATAAGAATATTTATTAGTCATTTCTTAGATACTTGCACTTAGTAAAATATTTTCTTAAATATCAAAACACATCTAAATATCACATTAATATATTTATATCAAAAGTATTTAATTAATGAAATGTATTCATAAATAAATACATTTCAGAAACACTGAATCAAAATTTTCTATCACCCATATGAAATACTTAGTGATAATGAGATGGTATAATGAGATGATTGCTCCTCAGAGATATTAACTTTGCAAAGATCACATATCCACTAAATTATGGTCTGAATTTTCAGACATCAAATGTGCTGCTATTTTCTATGCTGCATTGATCCTATTCATTTAAAAGGCCTTCGAGAACATTCAGTAAAGAGAAGATCCTTCATCCTCATTCATCTATCAGAAGCACCAAGCCTTGAAAAATGTCTTATAATGAGACAAAAACTAGATACTTTATCTTGCTTTCAAAATGAACCCAAATTATAAATTTTACAGTGAACATTCACTCTTTTAGCAGCTTTCAGAAACACAGAATATTGTTAACCAGCATTGTAATATTCAACTAACTCAACTTTCCTCCTGTGTAGTAAAATGTGTATTATTTGAGCTAAGTCTCCTCTTTTCAGTTTCATTTTTGGGGTTCTGAAATATATTTATATTTTCCTTTCTTCTCTATAAATCATTCTATAGGCTTCTTCTTGTGATCCTTCAAGTTTCGGTCCTCTTCATTCACTTACTGTTACCGAGTGCATCTATGTGTAGATGTATATATGTATTCCTAAGTATAAGCAGACCATCTGTATAATGTTACATCTATGTTTGTTTTCAGAGGTGACCATTGGATGCTAGACAATCATTTGGCTTTTCCACGAGGAAGACCACCATTTTCTGATCACATATTTCCTCAGTTGCATATAGAAAATTGTGTAGAGTCAAAGACTTGTTGGTTTTTCCACACGTACCTTGGTGTGCCTCTTGGTGCCAGTCTTGTTCAACCCCTATTTACAATCACATTGGTGGAACTTTATGGGTGTACTGTCTTATAATCGTTAATTTCCTCTGTCTTACAAGACTCCTTTGAAAGGAATTAATTTGCGTTTCAAAATAATAATACTGTTTTGCATCACACACACATGAGCATCACCTTATAAAATATGTCTTTCCCTGTTTAAACTATTTAACTTGTCTGGGAACCATTGCTTGAAGAGTCACCATGACTATGGCAAATCTTTTATAAGAAACATTTATTTGTAGTAGCTCTCTTAAAATTTAGAGGTTCAGGTCATCATGCTGGGGAGCACAGCATAATGATGCTAGGCTTGGTGCTGAGGGAATACCCAAGAGTTCTACATCTCACAGGCAATAGTAAGTTGAATGAGAGTCACACTGTGTGGTATCCTAAGTATAAAAAGCTTTAAACCCCACCCCCAAAATGGCATACTTCCTCCAACACCTCCTAATATTTCCAATAGCTTTGTGATACATTTTCTTTCAAACCACCACACTTATCATAATGCCTTTAACATTTATTAGTCCAATTAAAAATACAGGATTTATTTCTTATTATGTTATATACAATTAATTAAGTAAGTAATTTGTGAATTTAAAGTCAGTGTTTCCTATGAAAAGGCTTGATTCCAATTACCCATGTAACTTAAGATGACTTGAACCTTTCAATCTTTCTATCTCGGCTCCAGAGCCCTTGTGTTAGAGGATCTGGCCATTATTCTCAGCGTATGTAGGGCTGGGAATCACACCATATCTGACTTGTACAGTAAGCAAGCCACTATTATTTCTTGTTTGAAGAACAAAATAGTGAAACAAAAAAACACAGAAATAATTTATAATAATTTTAACAAAAATAAATACAAATAAAGCAGGTATTTGTAATAATAATATGTTCTGCCAAGGACACTTCTTACTCAAAGTTTACACACTAGACTTGGGTTCATGTGTGTTTATATATATATATATTATATAGGATTTGATGTGAGATTCTCCATTAAAAGACTAAACACAGTGTCTGTAAGGTTTTGTGTTGTTAATTATTTATTTATTTGCAGAGCTTAACAATCAGGAAGAACAATGGAAGAAGTACAAAAATACTGTTTCCACTCGCAACACAAAGTTAACCTGTCTTCCTAGCATCTTTTAAATCTAAGTCAAATCTCCTCTGTGACTTACCTTCTGTATAAATCTAGGTCTATAAAAAATAGGCCTATAAAATATTTTAAATATAACTTACAAGAAACAGCTTTAAGAAGTGAAATATATTTTCCTCCAATGCAATGGCCTCTGTCTCCTCATCATCCTTACCAAGTGTTCCTACTATGAACTCACATACAAAATTTTATTGGTTTGATTAAGCTAATGTTTTAGGCCTGATGATGACAACTATTATCCATTTTATCCTCTAGATCATCTTTGGTGTTTATAATATAGTAATTTTGTTCACTCTATTTCTATAAATAAATGTAATAAAACATGTCAGAACAGGATCTCATATACGTGTTTGCATGTGGTGATGCCAATGTGTCATCCAAATGTCTGACAGTGGCAGTGATGGAAGGTTTATAAATATTCCTGACACTGTCTCTAACATATCATATTTAAAAGGAACTACTCATATTGTAGAATGAATATGTATTTAGTCTGATGTTTTTCATGAATAAAGGCATAAAATTAGTTATAAATATCTAATAAAACTGTCAATAATTTACATAATTTCTAGTTAATAAAGGTTTTCCAATTGTATGCAATCAAACTGCCTTTGTGTACCATAGAAATACTCTAAAATTTCATATAGAAAGAAATAAAGTAAAACATGGTAAAAATTATTACTTTCTATAATGATGTTCTTAAAACACAGAGGGCATAAAACAGGAACACATGAATTTTGATCATGTTGTAATGACACAAATACCCAAGTTTGCATATCTTTAAAATTAAAGCAAATATTTTGGAAAATTAGAATTCTATCTTCTCAAGGCTAAACTAACTCCTCTTCCTAAGTAAAATGTTATCTTCAAGGTGAGTTTCAGTTAGAGTTGTCACTATAAATATAGATGCAAAAAAACATATAAATTCATTAAATCCACCAAGGATTCCCTCAATCTGTTAATTCATGGGCCAAGGGTTTGGAATTGCCAAAGAAAAGTTAATTTTATTTCAAACTACAAAATATTTTCAAAATTCACTAAAATATTGCTTTTATTAAAGAAGTATTTGTGACTTTTCTCTAGACTTTATTAACATTAATAATTATGTGATCAGGGCATCTGAAATAAATGGCTAGAAAGGTACATTTTTTAAATGTACTAGTCTTAATAACAGGCCATAAAGTGAAAATATCACCTCTTTATAAAAATTTCATTCAGATTTCTCAGAACATTTTAAAATTACAATTTTAGAAATTACTATATAAAATCTGCCACAATTAAATCAAAGCTAATTCTCAAGTTTTTCATGACAAACAATTAATAAACACATACACAGAAAATTTATCCTGAGGGAAGTAAACAATTTTGAATAGAATAAGAAAAGCAATATCACATCTTTTTTTGATAAACTTACTTTCATCTCCTTTTCAAGAAAATCATAACACCTTACATATCCCTTTTTCTATTAATAAAGTGTGAGATGTTAGTAAATTTGCTGCAATTACTTCTATTCAATGTACAGTTTATGAAGTGAGAAACATTTTTACATTTGACCCTGAGAAAAAAGAATTTTTTTTAGCCAGATAGAGATAAATAATGCGGAACAACAACAACAAATGTCTACATACTATCTTAAAACAATTAATGTCTATAGTATCTCTATTAGGTTAGAGGACTTTGCTAAAATTTTCTAATAATTACTTTTAATTCTGAACTTGGAATTTATAAATATAATTAAACAGAGGCTAAGATACCAGAAGTAAGGCTAAAGCTAAGTAGAAACCTGAAGCCAAACTCTGCTATGCAATTGTAAGGAAGAGCCGTTTCAATGTAATGTGAACGAACATAAGAAATATAATTTGAAATTACTAGTATATACAAAAAGAAAATTAACTAGTGGGATATATACTGTCTTGGGCTTTAGAATATAGAATAAAATTTCACAATATATAATGAAATATATACTTTAACAATAGATTTATTTAATATTATGAAAAAAATATTTTCCTCAAAATAATTTCAATCTAATTATTCTTGAGAAAAGTCTTGTTGACAGCTAGAAACTGATTTATATTTGTTTGCATTTGAAGTGATTTTCTTTTGTGGTATTGGCAGGCTTCAAGAATGTATTTTCCCCCTTGTTTGTATGGCATGAATAAATCACATCAATAAAGCATTTTATTAACTCTTTATAATATGTACAGTAGTCATTTGTTTTGTCAATAAATTGTTGATTTTTATTGGCCATGTCACTTTTAAACAGAGCATAAAATGCAGCTACATAAGGGCCTGAGGCATAAAATAAGGCTCTTCCTGGCGGCATGCGAAATGAGGGTGATGAAAGTGAGGAGTAAAGTGGAAATTTAAAATAGGTTTCATTAATACGATAATTAGCACAAAACAATCGACACAATGACTCCTGTTCCTTGATAAAACTTACATTGATAAATATCAATCTATACAATATTTTTTAATGTATGTGTTTTTACTTAAAATTTAAATGCATCTATTATTATCATATACATTTCATTATATTGTGAATTTTTATTCTATGTACCAAAGTCCAATATAATGTAAGTATATTGTAGTGCATTTTAGTCACTATTGATTTTGAGCCATGAACTGAACTTTCAGTTTTTCCATTTCCATATTTCAAAGACTGCAATGTCGGAACATTTCTTTTATTTATTAATAATGTGTTTCTTTATTTTATTATTTTTATATAAACAATGTCTGTTTTATCCATGTATCCCCTACACTCTCTCCCTTCCCTCCTCGCAATCCCTCCCATCAGTCTTCAGCCTCCTTCCTCCACATTCCTCCGTCCCCTCCCCCAAAAGTCAGCTCAGAGTGGTACATCCACTGCAACAGGTCCGATTTCCTCATCCCAAGACCAAGACTGGGTTAGGTGTTCCTATGCAGTGAATGGGCTACAAGGTGCCAGACCATGCACAGGAACACTTGCATGGGAATCACACTCCTCAAGACTTCACATACTAATTCACAGTTGCCTATTGTTGGAGGCTTTAGCTCCATTTCCGATGGTTCTCCAGTGGCTGTTCTTGATTCAGTGAGCTCCCCAGAGCTTCAGCTAGACATCATTGTGGGAATTTTCCTCATAATTCCCATCCCCTTGTTCATACATAGTCCCCTATTCTTATGGACATGTGAAAATACAGACAGAAGCAAATGCTTTTTCAGTGTTTGTGGCCCTGCAAGTCCTACTTTACAGTGTTCCTCCATCAGGGAACCATTTATCATATAGTAGGTTGACATCTGAACACTATTTATAATATGCTATATTTACATCATGGCCTATGATAATTGATGTATGTGATCATACATCTGTTGAATCTGACAATCCAAGAGCTTAAAAATGACAATTAGTTGTAATTAATACATTAGATATCAAGGCTTTGCTATTAATGATTGATTTCTAATGGAATTTAACTTGACTTTCACTTATGTTGGACAAACACTGTGACATTGAATCACACGTTTAGAGAGTCATTTTGATACTATTCTCATAGGAAAAAATATAAAGGATCACTGGAGAAGCAGGTGACTCTAAGACAGAATGTCTATAAAACAAAAAGGAAATGGCTTGTGACACACAAATTCTAGTTGGTATTTAATGAAAATTCAGAGCCAGTTATTGGGGAAAAGCTGAAATATCAGAAAAAGGAAACAGACCACAGTCAGTCCTCACTCAGCCAACTTCTCGGGGTAGTAAGTATCTCTCTGAATCCTCAGGCTGACTCTTTACTTCTCCAAATACCACATAGTCGCCTACGCTTGCCTTAAAAATCTTCTTCATCCTGTTGTTTCACTCCTGGATTCAACTCTGCATCATAATCCTATAATTATGATTAAAGGTATGAGCTACTACTGTTTGGGAGTTAAGACTTGAACTCACAGAAACACAGAAAGATTATGAGTTATAAGATTAAAGGACCACTCAGTCATTCCTACATTGGGATTAAAGACTTGAGTTACCACTGAAGTTACAAGACTGTGGATGATTCTAGCCTCTGATATCCAAGGCTCATTTTATTAAATATAAAATATATCACCACAATCTTATACTAGAAAGTAAACAATGTTTGCTATATTTTCCAATTTTACAAAACAATTACTAATATAAAATCCAAGAAGAATATGCACTAAAAGATAAAAGAGCCATGTAAAAAATGCTATTTTTTTTCAATCACAAAGTAAAGTACTAATAAGATAAAGTAATATTGCATTATGATTTTAAAAATGAAGCACCCTTAGGTCTATATTGATGTAAATTATTGGTAAAATTTACAAGAGGTAAGTTATCCTGTTCCCACCTGGCCTGTTAAATAACTTCTAGGTCTAGAGAAAGGACCATGACATGTACCATCCAACCTATTGACAGCCCCAGCAGTATGTGGTCAAACAGAACCCTTGCTAGAAACCCTGCCAACTGATACCTTTAATCTGACCCTGTAACCTATACGTCTTACTTTATTGCCCAAACCTACATATTTCAGGAGACCTCGTGCTCCTTGAGACACAGATTCTACTGGTGCCCTTTTCATCAAGAAATCTGGTTATAACAAGATCACTATTGGAACAAGAATAGCACCCTGAAACAAAGTCAACATTGACACTTATTGGAAGAAAAGATACTAGACACTGGTAAACAAAAAACAAACAAACAAGCAAAACACACACACACATTCAACAGCATAAAAAAAAAAAAAAAAACAATATGGCCCTACCAAAAATTAGAAGTTCTACAACAGCAAGACCTTAACATTCCAATATAGAAATATAAAATAAAAACATTAAAAAAATTTTATAAAGATGATAAAAGCCTTTAAAGGGTAAATTAAATAGAAACAAATACTCCCTAAAATCCATAAAGAAAAAAGGAAAAAACAAAAACATTAAAGATAAATAAATTCCTTAAGGAAAATCAGAAAGAGCAATCAAACAAATGAAGAGAAGAGTAGAAGACATGAAAACCAAAATAGGAGGCATAAAGAAGACACAAACCCAAACACAAACACAAACAAGAAATTAAAAATCTGAATAATTGAACAGCAACCACAGATGCAAGCATACCCAACAGAATGCAAGAGATGGAAGAGAGAATCTCTGGCACAGAAGATAAAATAGTGAAAGTAGATTTGTCAATAAAAGAAAACTTTAAGATTAGAAAAGTCCTAACACAAAACATCCATGAAATTTGGGACACATGAAAAGATCAAACATAAGAATATATCAATAGAAAAGGGGGGGATACCAGTTCAAATGCACAGAAACATATTCAGCAGATCATAGAAGGAAACTTTCCCAACATAAATGAAATGCCTATGAAAATACAGGAAGCTTATAAAACACCAAAAGAGTAGACCCCTCCCCCAAAAGTAAGCTCACCACATATTATTAACCAAAAGACTAAACAAACAAAATAAAGAGTATTAAGAATTGCAAAAGGAAAGACCAAATAACTTATAAAGGTGGACACACCAGAATAACAACTGACTTCTCAATGGAGGAGGCCAGAAGGTCCTGGACAAAAAATTTGCTGACATTAAGAGAAAATGAATGCCATCAAAGACTACTATACCTAGCAAAGCTCTCAATCACCATAGATGGAATAGACAAGATATTCCATAAGAAAACCAGATTTAAACAAAACCTTGCCATAAGTCTAGCTCTACAGATAGAAATAGAAAAAAAAAATGCTTCAACCTAAAGAATTAGGTGCACCTACAAACACACAATTGATAGTCAAATCCACAGCAAGAAATTTCAAAGAAAAGAAACAAACACACACACATACACTACCACCAAGCAATAACAAGAAGTAACAGTCACTGGTCATTAGTCTCCCTTAATATCAATGGACTCACTAACCTATAAAAAGACATAAACTAACAGAATAGATATGAAAACAGTATCCATTCTTCTGCTACATACAAGAAATACACCTCAAATTTAAAAACGGATACTACCTCAGAATAAAGGGTGGAGAGAAGTTTTAATCAAATGGACTTAAGAAGTAAGCTGTTGTATCTATCCTAATACCAATCAAAACAAACTACAAACAAAAACCATTCAAAAGAGTTCAGGAAGGATATACATATTCATCTCAGAAAAATCGAATACTTAACATTTATGCCTCCTAATACAAGAGCACTCACATGTGTGGAAGACATATCACTAAAACTTAAATTGCATATCAAAACCTACACAGTAATACTGAGAAATTTCAATATCCCACTGTAGTGGGATTATGTTATATTATAAATAGTTGTTCCACCTACTAGTCTAGTAAAAACACTGATTGGCTGAAGGCAGACAGGAAGTGTAGGCAGAGCTACCAAACTGGGGAAACTCTGGGAATAGGAAGAACAGAACAGAGATGCCGCAGATGCAGAGGACAATTGTGCTGCTCTGAGAAAAAGTAATGAGGCAAATGGCTGAACAGGAATCATGGGTTAGTTTCAGAGCAAGAGGTAGCAACTTATATGCCTGGGCCCAAGTCAATCAGCATTAAATTAATATAAGTGTCTGTGTGTTTCAGTGGGACTATGGAACTGTGGGTCTGCAGATCTGGGCCATGAGGCTAGGCTGGAAAAATCTGGGTAAGAAACCTCATACAACACCCCACTCTCACCAAAGGACAAATATGCCACACAGAAACTCAACAAAGAAATAAGGGATCTAAGAGATATTATAAACCTAATAGATATATACTGAATGTCTCACCCAAACACAAAGGAATATACTTATGTTTTACCATCCCATAAAACCTTCTCTAAAATAAATCACATATTCAGTCATAAAGCAAATATTAATAGATAGAAAACACATAGGTTAACCTATTTAATCGAACAACCGGGACCTAAAGTTAGAGAAAAACAACACAAAATACAGAAAGCCTAAAACCCATGGAAAGTGAATTACTCCCAACTGAACCACCTCTGGGTCATGGAAGAAAAAAGAAAGAAACGTAGGACTTCCTAGAATTTAATGAAAATAAGTCCACAGCATGCCTAAACTTACAAGAAACAAGGAAAGTAGTACTAATAGGAAATGCCATAGCACTAAGTGCCTACATTAAAAGTTTGGAGAAATCTCACACAAGCAACTTAATGGCACAACTAGAAATTCTAGAAACACAACTAGAATGAAAATTAGTAAACTAATCAAAAAGTAGTAGATGGCAGGAAATAATCAAACTTAGGGCCAAAATCAATAAAACAGAAACAAAGAGAGAAGTACAGAATATCAATTGAAACCCAAAGAATGGGTTCTAGGATGAAGAATCAAAGATAAACAAATCCATATCCACACAAACCAAAGGCAGGGAAAGGGTATCCAAATTAACAAAATAAGGAAGGAAAAGTAGGACAAGCAATAGACAGAGAGGAAATCCAGACAATCATTAGGTTATACTTCAAAAACATGTACTAAACAAACAAACAAACAAACAAAAAAACTAGAAAACTTAAAATGAGTGAACAGCTTTCTGGATAGGAGACACTTAAAATTAAGTCAAGACAAGATAAATTACTTAAATAGACATATAACTCCTAAGGAAATTGAAGCATTTATTAAAAATCTCCCAATCAGAATTCTATCAGAATTTCTTAGAACAACTAATATCAATACTCTTCAAAATATTCTACACAATAAAAACAAAAAGAATTTTCCCAAACTCTTTAAATGAGGCCACTATCACTCTGATATGCAAACCAAACCCCACAAAGACATAAAAACAGCAAAGAAAGAATTATAGACTAATCTCCCTCATGAACATTCCTGCAAAAATACTCAAAAAGAACTGGCAAACCAAATCCAAGAACATATAAAAAATCATCCTCAATAATCAAGTAGGCTTCCTCCTGAAGATGCAGGGATGGTTAAAAACAACCTTGAAGTAAAGAACCACGTGATTATTTTATTAGATGCTAAAAAAGTCTTTGACAGAATCAAATACCTTTTCACAATAAAGGTCTTGGAGAAATCAAGGATACAGGAACATACCTAAACACACAAAAGGCAATATACAACAGGATGACAGCCAATATCAAACCAAGTGGAGGGAAACTCAAAGCTAGCTCACTAAAATTAGGAACACGACAAGGCTGTCTTCTCTCCCTATATCTATTTATTATAGTAAACAAAGTTCTACCAAGAGCAATAAAGCGCAAAAAGGAGATGAAGAAGATACAAATTGGAAAGTAAAAAGTCATACTATCACCATATGCAGATAATATGATAGTATACATAATTGACCCCCAAAATTCTACCAGGGAACTCCTACAACTAATAAATACCTTTAGCAATATGACAGGATACAAGATTCACTAAAAATAGTCATCCTATATATAAATAACAAAAGGACTGAAAGGGAATGAGAGAAATATCACCTTTTACAGTAACTACAAACATCAAATATCTTAGAGTAACTCTAACCAAAGTAGAGACAGACCAGTCTGACAAGAATTTTAGCCATTTAAGAAAGAAATGCAGAAGATATCAGAAATTGAAAAGAGCTCCCAGGCTCTTGGATAGGTAGGCTTGACATAGTAAAAGTGACAATTAGAAAAAAAGCAATATGCATTATAAATGCAGTCTCCATCAAAATCCCAACACGAGTCTTCAGGGACATTTGAAAGAACAATACTCAATTTCATATGAAAAAAGAAAAACCCAGGATTGTCAAAAACTTCTGGAGGCATCAGCATCCCTGACTTCAAGCTCTACTATAGAGCTACAGTAGTAAAAACAGCTTGGTATTGGCATAAAAACAGACTTGGGGATGAATGTAATTGAACTGAAACTCCTGACATTAATCCACATACCTATGAGTATATGATTTTTTGACCAAAATGTCTAAAATATACACTGGGGAAATGCATCTTCAACAAATATTGCTGGTATAACTTGATGGAGGCCTGTAGAAGAATACAAATAGACCCACATATGCATGTGTGTGTGTGTGTGTGTGTGTGTGTGTGTGTGTGTGTGTGTGTGTGTGCATCACTCTGCATAAAGCCAGTCCAAGTACCCAAGTGGATCAAACACCTCATCATAAATACAGTTACACTGAACCTGAATTTTAAAAATATGAAATAGCCTTGAACACATTGAAACAGAAGACTACTTTCTAAATATAACATGAGTAGCACAGGCAGTGAGAGCAACAATTAGTAAGTGGGACATCCTAAAACTGACAAGCTTCTGTAAGGCAAAAAGCATGGTGTATAAGACAAAATGACAGCCTACAGAAGAAGAAAAGATCTTCACAAACCCTCCATCTAACTGAATGATCTCTAAAATATATAAACTACTCAAGAAACTAGAGATCAAATAACCAAATAATCCAAATAAAATGGGTACAGAACTTAATAGAGAATTCTCAACAGAAGAATCGCAAATAACCAAAATATACTGAAAGGGTGGCTCAGCATCATTAGTCATCAGGAGAAGGCAAATCAGAATAAATCCAAGATACCATCTTATACCATTCAGAATGGCTAAGATCAAAATCACCGGTAAAAGCATATGCTAGAGATGTAGAGTATGGGAATCCTCCTCCATTGCTGGTGGGAATGTAAACCTGTACAGACACTGTGGAAATCGGCATGGAAGTTTCTCAGGAAAGTGGAAATCAAACTAAGTCATTGAAGTACGAGGTTTATGTTGGGTGCCATTTGTAGTAGGAGGTTTCTGGCCCGGACTTTTGGGCCTAGCCTCAAGGTTTAGACCCACAGACCCACAGACCCACAGACCCACAGAGACACACAGATGTTTATTATAGTTTAGGCTGATCAGGTTAAGGCCCAGACATATAACTTGCTAATTCTTTACTCTTAATCTAACCCATGTCTCTTATCCTGTTCAGCCATGCGGCTGGGTAGCTTTTCTTAGAGCAGTATAGTTGTCCTCTGCATCTTCTGGCTTCTCTCTGACTCTCTGACATTCTGCTCTGTTCCTAGAGTTTTCTTAGTATCGTAGTCCCACCCACACTCCCTGTCTGCCTTTGGCCAATCAGCACTTTTATTAAAGTCACAGGCAGGGAGAATTATTTACAATGGAATAACACAATCCCCCTACAAGTCATGAAGCAGCAATGCAACTCTTGGGCATATACCCAAGGGATTCACATTTCTACCACAAGAAACATTTGTTCAATTATATTCATACCAGCATTATTTGTAATAGTCAAAATCTGGAAACAACGTAGATGACCCTCAAGTGAAAAATGGCTATAATGTTTGGTACTTTTACACAATTGACTAATACTCAGCATTAAAATATTAAATAAAAAATGGGATTCTGAAATTTGTAGGCAAATAAATAGTTAAGATATTTTGAGTATAGTAAATTGGAAGTAAGGAAGGGGTGATAAAGGTAGTTGGGATGAGAACATGAGTGGATTGGATGGTTGATTTGGGAAAGGGTCAGAGAAAGAGAACAAAGAAATAAATGTCTGAGTAGAGGGAGACATTGTGAGGTTATAGAGAACCCTGGTGCTAGGGAAATGCACAAGAACCCACAAGCATAACCCCAGCTAAGACTGCAAGCAATAGTAGAGAGGGTGACTTAGCTTTTCCTATAGTCAAATTGATGACTACTCTAATTGTCATTATAGAAACTTCATCTAACAACTGATGGAAGCAGATGCAGGGATCCACAACTAAGCACAGGGCCAATAGTCGAGTCAAACAGAGGGAGGGATTTTATGAACAAAAGGGTCAGACCATAATAAGGAAGCCCACAGAGATTCCTAACCAAGCTAGTGGGATTTCACTGACTCTGAATTAACAGCTGGGGAACTTGCTTAGAACTGAACTAGGCCTGCTGAATATGGATAACAATCAAATGGGGTACACACATTTTGGAGCCTCTGGTTGCTGGACCAGAACTAATTTCTAGTTCATGAGCTTGTTTCTTGGAGCCTATTCACTACAGAGAAACACTTTGTTCAACCTTGATACTGGGGGGGGGGGGGGGGTAAGATCTTGGTTCTATCTAACTGAATATACCAGGCAGCACTGACTTCCTTTGGGATTCCTTTCCCTGTCTATTGGATGGATGGGGGAATAAAGGATGATAATATTCTTTCAGAGATTGTTGTAAGGTTCAGGCTCTGAAAATTTGGTATTCAATTATATTGGCCATTTTTCAGAATGAAGACAGAAAAATAGGAGTTTCCATACAAATGTTTAGTATTTTGTTCAAAGAATTAAAGAATTAAAATCTTGGTGGAAAAATATTTTAGAGTAAAAAGAATATCTTTATAGCACACTAACTCTAAAAGTAAAGCCATTAAAATCAACTTTAAGGGGAGAAAGAATGGTTTGCAATTTACATAAGAAGATGAGTAACATAGAATCTTCCTGGGTATACAAAGAACACTCAAGAGGCCTCATCCACATTAGTAGAAGATAAAAATAAAATAAACTTAACAGCATTTTTAAAAGATATTCGTCTCATAATTCCATATTAGAGCTTGCTTTTAGCTTTTATAATTTTTAATTATCATTATGTAAAAATTACAGTTTTTACTTTTGTGTTTTTATTTGTATTTTGATGTGTATACTGTTTATGTCTCTGCATCTATATGTTTCTTATGTTTTTCCCTCGGGCTCTATTTTTTTGGTTTTCTTTGTCCTATTGTGATTTGTTTGCTTTCACTTATCTTATTAGATTTTATTGTAATTTTGATAGCAATTGGATTGTAATTAGGATGAATATGGGTTTGAGTAGATGCTGAAATATTGTGGAGCAGGAAGAAAGAAGAAAATATAACCAGAATACTACTTTATGAAAAAATCTATTTTATATTTAAAAAGCAGTGGCTACAAAGAAAGTGTTTTCGTAAGTTATTATTTTCAATTCAGTAGCAATTGTGATACTTCCCTGTACTATGTCCAGATGTAAGTAGCTGTCATGAGTTCACCATATTTCATTAATAATAATGTTTAAGACAGAAAAGATGGACATTTTCTTGTTAAGTTACAGAATAGTTTGGGCCTTTATATTTAAATTATGTAAATCAGAATACAGTAAATAAATTCCAGAAAAAGTTTAGTGTTGGATAAACAGTAAGTGACATGTAATGAACTGTGCACAAGGAAAACCCTGAATAGGAGAGATTATGAGAATCATATAATGTAATGGTTAAATTTACAACCTAAGTAAAAGATTAGTATATATTTGAAATAAAAGTAACATTCTTAAAAATTATTGATAAAATTATTAATCCCAAAAGGCATAGATTTATCACGTAAGAAATTCAAAACAAATTATATAACTCCTCCTCTTACAGAAGCCTAAATAAACTTGAACCTCATGTAAGTTTGCTCAGTGTGTGGTGTCTTTCTTATTAAACTGGAGGATAATGTGAACAAGTAAGGACATCTGAATTATAATAAGATATGCTATTCAAAAGTAAATCAAGTGTAGAAAATCAATGTGATAACATAATCTTCACAGTCTTTTCTATCAATTTTATATCTCTGTCTCAGCAGGTAAAGGCTGACTACTGGCCTGACAACATGCTTTCAATCTCTTGAATCTCCATGGTGGAAAGAGAATTTATTCACTTGTCCTGATCTTGACTTAATAGGATATAATTGAAGTCTGGATGCTCTCTACCTATAACTATTTACTAAACTACTGTGTATTGTGACTCTCTCCATGAAAGCAAATTATTTGAGTGTGATTTTTAAAGTCAAATAATTTTGAATGGCTTATCTCTTTTTTAAAATCAAATCTTTGTCAAATGCCTAGGTCTTTTCTATCCAAACACTGTACTTACTATTCCATAACTTTCCTGCTGCACTTCTTTTCAGAGCCTATACTAGAACCTCAAGCTGGGATTGTGATAATATCAGCTGACTTCATACCACTGTTTTTGAACTATGAGTCAAATTGTTCTAAAATATGTATCAGATCTTACTATTTTTAAATAATACTCAGTGTTTCTCTAGTTTACTTATAGGAATAGCTACTATCTACTCCATATATTGACCTTCCATTTTGTTGCCTCTCTCTCTCTCTCTCTCTCTCTCTCTCTCTCTCTCTCTCTCTCTCTCCTTTCATACAAATAACACAATATACATGTAGATGTCAGAAAGATACTTTAAGAAATGGATTTTTGCTTTCTTTCATGTTGACCCCAATATTTAAGTCACAATGTGATACTTGGCATGATATTCTTTTACACATTTCCCTTTGAGCTGTCATCATTATCTCATTCAAGCCTAACTTTATAAGGAACTTGGTTAGCATAGTTTATTTTGCAAAGAACACTGCCTATGGTGTTTATAATCTATATTAAAAAATTGCCTCTATGCTGGGTAGTTTTAAATCTTTCAGACACTCAGCATGCTATACCATTATATAGACACTTTACAAATACACTTTGCATTTTTGTTCATGTCCGTTTTGTCTTGGCTCTACACATACAATCCCATGCATAATAAAATTTTCTCCAGCATGCTATACCATTATATAGACACTTTACAAATACACTTTGCATTTTTGTTCATGTCCATTTTGCCTTGGCTCTACACATACAATCCCATGCATAATAAAATTTTCTCAGCCATGTCCTCTTTACATTTACCGAATGAGTGAGCAGTGTATATAAACAGAACATTAGATAACTTGGAACAAAGATGTCCAATACATGGTTAAAGGTATAAGCTAGAGTGCAGACTTTAAGTGTGAATAAGGAAACTACAGTAAGGCCAATTAACCCAGGATTTATAAATCACATAAAATAGACATTTGCCTCACATATTGATAATTTTGTGTATATTATATAACAAGGAATATTTTGATGGGATGGTGTATTTTTTTACTCTTTTATATTTATTAATCTTTATCTCACTCCACTCCTAAGGTTGTCTGATGATCACAGGTGAGTAAACATTCCCCATGTCCATAGCTAAGCAACTAATTCAAGATTTTGAAAATAATTGATCAGCCAATGAAAGTAATTTTCTTATCTTTGTTATCTAAAAATAAAAATGTATAGAGGGTTGTTATGGGGATTCAATAAAAGCTTCAGAGGTTTCAGAGATCTCAGAGGGAATTTACCCACAGTTTATATGTGGATTTAATAAAAGCTCCAGAAGTTCCAGAGATCTAACCACAGACAGTCTATGAGAATCAGAGAGTGGTGAGTCACACCTTTAATTCCAGCACAGGGAGTATCCTGGGAGTGGTGACCTACACCCTTAATCCTAACTGAGGTGAGGTCATTTCAGATTACAGAAAGAATTCCAGGCTCCCAGGAAATTAGTGGTGGGGCCACACCTTAATTTACCAAGAGAGTATTTAAGGCTTAAGTCAGGCATAGAGGAAGCCAAGGGAAGACAGGCTGAGGAAGCTGGAAGACAGCTGGGTAAGATCTGACTGTGGTGTTTATTCTCTCTAATATCTCCAACTTCTTCAGAGATCTATTCCTGAGTCTCATTTATTCATGCAACATGTTGCATAAATTCTAATAACTTATGTAGAGACTTAGAGACTGTGTGCTAAGTCAAGCCAGAAATAAAACTTAAATCTGGTTTTGAAGTGCATAAAATAGATATCTTTTATGTACATTTCGGGTTGTATACAGTATCTAAATTTTATCGACTTAATAGTTTTCACATCATAAAATCAGTGAAGAAAAATGGAAGAAAAATGAAAACAATATGTGGGAGAAAATTAAGTAATTGTAGTTGCAACAGTTGACCTTCCCTTTCTAATAATCTTATAGTTTTCTTCCTTTCCTTTTTAGAAATAAACATCTTCATTTGTCAATCATTTATACCATGTCTGGCTCTTTTCTTCTTATAATGACTGGGTTAAAATTATATCTCTAAATCCAGTCTATAAATTAAACATATGCAATAGCATTCATGGTTCTATGAAGCAGTGAATAATGCATTCATAAGTGTAGACAGATGTTGAATTGCATAAGAATTTAGACTGAAAACAGAAACACTTTCGCCTAGAGTCCTTACAAATGAGTTTAGGGAATAAGCAAGAATTAAGCTAGCTAGAGCTTGACAAGCTGAGTTGAATTTAGAGACAGGGGATATGGAAGCAAAACAGTTTTACATTAAAGGGTAATTATGTGAAGAAAGAATCAGGGTAAAATGTGCCCATAACATTTTACTTCTCAAGTTCCCAAGCTTCACAGAAATACATGTATAGATAGAGAAATGATGGAACATCAAAACCCTGAAAAGACACTTCACTTTATGTTTTGAAATATGATTGAGCTAATTTGCATTTTTGACAATTGCTGAAGGTTTTTGTAGTAAAAGTAGAAACTAATATCTGATTTTAAAATAAGTATAAAAGAAAAGAAGAAACTGGATTGTAGAAGGTACTTAATATACACTGAAAACAAAGGTACTGCAATATTTCAGATAGCATAGAATAAGATTACTATACAATCAAAAGTTTATTAGTATTATAGTACACAAAGATTGGGAGTACTCTGAAGTAATGCTTGGTGATTTCCCAGACAGCATCTGATGCAAAAACACAGAAGGAACTGGTGAAATGGTGGTCCTTTTGCATGCTTGTTTAGTACAAGCAGTCAACAAATTTATTTTTTTCTTCAGTGTCACAGATTAAAGATAAATCATTACAAATACTGGAATACTGAACTAAACAAAAACATTATGTGAATAAATGTTTGTGTTTGAGGAAATGATTTGTTTTGTACATACCTTCTATGATTTTGAAAAATAGATTAGTTTCAAAATTAATTAGACTAGATTCATTTACATAAAACTATGAACAACACTAATAGAAAAAATACTGTATTTCATAAAATATAAAAGAAATTATATTGAGTAGCTGGTTCATATTAAGTTATTGAGGGTAATCAAGGGAATTAGCAATAGTCTGAAGATTAGGGATCTATATGGACATATTTGCTAATATCTCCAAAAGAAATAACAAAATTCTGCTATTAGTATTGTATTAGTTATCCTGTGGTATTTATAACTCTTCTTATTGGGTAAGCCTTAAACTCATTTTCTGTTGTGTATATTTTGAACACTTCTGAAGTAACAGTTTTCCATTTAACAGTTTTTAAGTTTTATTTTTATGTTTTGTGTGTGAATATTTTGTCTGAATGTATATACATGCACATGGGTACAGTACTTGCAGAAGCCAAAGACAGCTTGTGCCAACTGAAAATGGAGTTACAGAAGGCTGTGAGACACCTGTGTGTGCTAGAAACCAGCTCAGCTCCACTGGAAGAGCAACCAGTAATCTATGATGCTGAACTATTGTTCCAGGCTCTTCATTTTATTTTTAAAGGACGGCTTTTATTCTCCCATGATTTGTTACCATCTCTCTGTGCTTGGTCTCTAGTATGATTCCACTTTATTTGGGAGAACTTCTCTATTTCCCCTTACCAGGGAGATCTGTGGAGGTCTCTCTTAAATTCCTTCTGTTACCAAGCTATTAAGGTGTTGGTTTGCAGTCTGGATATTCTTGCTTTATATCTAACACCCACTTATTAGTGAGTACATCCCATGTCTATCTTTCTGGGCCTGTGTTATTCAGGATGATACTCTCCAAAAGAGGAGCAATGGAGAGGGAGAAAAAAGAAATGGACATCTAGATAGAGGGAGCCATTGTGGGGATTGAAAGAAACTTGGTGCTAAGGAAATCTCCAAGAACTGACTTCAAGCAATAGTAGAGAGAATGAATAAACAGGACTTCCCCTATAATCAAATAAATGAATATTGTCAATATAGAAATTTCACCCAGAAATGGATAGAAGCATAAAATAGATCCATAGCTAATCACCAGGTCGAGCTCCAGGTATAGACGAAAAGAGAGAGAGAGGAGAGTATATGAGCAAGGGATTAGGATCATGACAAGGACACCAGCAGAGAAGATTGGCCTGTGCTATTGGGAACTCACTGACTTGGAACCAATTACTGAGGAACCATCAGGATAAGTAACTAAACCCTCAAAAGGTAGATGACTGTCAAATGGCATGGGCAGTTTGTGGAACTGATTCCCACCCCCCTTTCAGGGGTTCAGACTATGTTCCTGGTACATGAACAGACATCTGGTGCTGATAATTTTAATTAATGGCATGCTGCTCTACCATTCTTAACTATGAAAGAAATAGCCAATCAATACAGATGTTTTCTCAGTATGTAATACATGTTTTGGATATATTCCTTTTAGACTTTTATACATGAACACTATTGAGTATTCTACTTTATTTGTGAGAAATCTGAGGTATCTTCACCTGAGATTTTGTATCTAATACTTAGATATTTTATATGCAATTTCAAAACATTTTATACCCATTGTTTGCTACTAAAGTTTGGAAGTATACTTTAAGATATCACATATATGGAGATTTTTAATTCCATAATTAATAAAATGTAAAAAGCTTGCTATACACACGTTTGTTTAATCAATGCTGGGTAGAGAAATGCCAAAATTATTTACTATTGGAATGAAGGATAACAGACTATGGTTTAAGTCAAACCCACTGTTGATGGAGATAATTACAAAGGAGGGAGGGAGAAGAATTAAATAATTATGAGGATTTCTGAAAAAGTTGCAAGAAATCATTCCATTAACTATCTTCCTAAAAAATTCATACAATAAAACATTTGTGTATAAAAATATATATATAGTTTAAATGAATATTTTACATCTTGACTGACATGTTTACTTCCAAAGCCAATACAACAATAAACCTAACACAGACTCCAACACCATGCATAAGATGTCTTGTTTGAAGTTGTTGTTCAGGGTTGCCAATAGACTCCCCCAAAGCGAAGACAATTTCTATTGCCCTTGGTTTATTCCTGAAGATTTATAATCTGAATTGACCTGTATTTCTAGTTTCTGACCTTTTATGATGCCAGGAAACTAATGAAAATTTCCAAATGATTTTTATAGTCAATGATCATACCCAGTTATGACATTTGTGGACCACAACAGTAACCATTATGGCCCCAATTCCAAAGGGTGAACAGAGACCTTTGAAGTAACTGACAGTTCCCTAACTGACTTGGAAAGATCTTAGAAAGATCTACTCAAGAAGGAAATCAAACCTAGTTCTAGAAAGTTATCCAGGTTACAGGGCTAGTGAAGTCAAGATTCTTAAAGGAGTAACCAAAAATTGTCCCTACCCCAAACTAGTCTCATTCCTAACTACATTCTAAATATTTGCTCTTATACAACAGTTTATTCCTTATACCTTATCAAAGTAATGGATGGAGATCATTACTGAAAACACAGCCAAACAAAATGTGGAATTGTGAAATATAGTTCCAATGGATTTATCTATAAAACAACTTCCATGTCTAAATTTCCTAGTTCCCTGCAGATGAGAAAGAAAGAAGATTGTAAGAGCCAAAGGATCAAGGAATTTGTTGTGATAATGTATATTCCATTAATTTCAGAGCAACATGATATAATGTCTCACAATAAAATGAACAGAACAAGATCAACAACAATAATCATAATAAATAGGATTGGGAAAGATCATGAGTCTCCTCCAGTCCTACACAAAGAACCACAGAGCACTAAAAAATACTTATAGTTGGAGAAATATTCTTTGATAGTAACTAATACATCAATTTGTTGTCTAATTCCAAATAATAGGACTTCAAATCATATGTGTATATATATATACATACATACATAATATTATACAAACTGAGATGGTTGTGTTTATAAATGTATTGATATATGCATATACATATATATATTTAAAACAACAATATAAATATCATAAAGAACTGTATGTAATCTGATAAAGAATTGAGGAAATAAATACATCAAATATTTTCCCATAAAAATCTTACAGAGAAGTAAGTAGGATCTAATTATTAGTTATTGGTAGAACACTTGCTTAGCATACCTGAGACCCTGAATATGTGCTCTAGCAGCAAAACTTTAAAAGAGAAAGAGAAAAAAGTACTAAAAATTTCAAGAATAGTGATATAATAGAATATTGGAGGGGGTACCTAAACAGGACTTCCCTATAATCAAGTAAATAATCACCCTAAGTGTCATCACAGAATCTACATTCAACAATGAATAGAGGTAAAGGCAGAGATCCATGGTTGAGCCATGGGCCAAGCTCCTGGCCCAGCTGAGGGCAGGGGAGGAGACAGTAGGCAACTGTGGATTGGCATGGATCGTTTTCCTTACACTGTGTTATTCTGGTAAATAACGCAAACTCTCATAGTGCATCCTTTGTTCCACATTATGGTGAGAAACTTAGAAGCCTGTTCTACCTAATTAACTCAGTGACAGGGCAGTTTGGCCAGATGCAGAATCTCTGTGGAAAGACTACAAGTAGGACTTCAACAGATTAGACTCCAGGATTAAATTATAAAATCTCTGGCTTTTTAAAATCAAGGTCTTTCAGAGACTGAATCGCTCTGACCTTACCACACTGGTTGCTTAAAATGAGACTCATAACACTCACCTGCTCTGACCGGTTAGTAACTAATGCTTTATACAACACTCTAACATCAGGTAATAATATAAAACTCAAGGATCAACTAACTAACTGCTTATCATTTAGGTCCCAAATAACAACTAATCAATGAATCAGAGAAAATTAGTTTTATGTTCAGCTAACTGCAGATTCCACTGCCTAGAAAAGTGCCCAGCACAATGTCTCTGCCTATGCATGGCCATGATAAATGGATTTGCTTCTTATCATCTCTTAAGAAATGTGCTATTACCTTGAGTGGTAGCTTATAACATTTTTTTTTTGCATAGAGTTTCCTGGTAGAAATTTGTATAGAGTCAGACAGAGAGCAGAACTGAGAAGAATTAGACCTAGGAAAAGTGAGAGCTGAGAATTATTATTTATAGCTAGAGAATTAGAGACAAATAGAACAACATAATTAGAGCTATAGAAGAATAAAAAGAATTACCCCAAATCATGGGTTAATTATTTATATAATAAAATTCTCTATCCCTGACTTTGAGAAGTCTTCTTCTGAGTTTCCAAGGATAGCAGTTCTGGGAGCCAGACTTCCAGGCCATCAGATTCAATAAACCTAACAGTCAGTGCTATATGTAGGTATATTTTATATAAGCAGATAAATATTATTACTGAACTCAAAATTGCAATGTACTATGACACTTGGCTTTCATCTACTCTGGATCTCTACTTTTCTGAGTTCAGCAGAGAACCTGATTCTGACTATATGCCATAACTATACTCAACTAATTAATTTTATCATACATAAATATTAATAACAAAGTTGTGAATCATTGCTCACATGGGGAAATGTTTCAGGTATAAGAACAAGGCACTCGCACAAACTTGCTCTATACTTAGTCTAATAGACATTATTAACTTTTAAGTTACATTGGCCACATGTTTTCTTCACCCTTTCAACATAATGAATTCCTACTCCAAAAACATAAGTATGTAATTACATCATAATCTTTACTTTTCTGGGACTGTCAGTTGCCTATTTGAATATATAAAGGTCCACTCTTCATAAAAATTAATGAGATTCATGACCTAAAAACACCATATGTCCTTAATTGTAGATACATACAAAGTAATTTTCATAGCTACAAAATTGACCAAATCTTTACCTATTAGTTGTTCTCTAGCTTCTTTCTGGTATTTAGTAACCAATGATCTTTGGATAGCCTTTTAATTTTACCTCTTTCATTATGCTGACTTTTCATATTGACATTTTTTTGTTAGGCATGCTAATTTAATTTTATTCATAAATACTCATTATTTCTCTTCCTCTTCACTTTTATCTTTGAATAAAAATCAAAAAGATGTTATATTATATTTACATGTTATATTAAGGATGACATTACTTAGAATTTTTAACAACACTATATTAAACCATTACATATAACACTCTGAATAATTATATTGGCTTTCTTTTATAATGAATGACTACTGGTAACACTCATTAACCTTGTAAAACTCTACAACTGTTTCATGAGCTAAGAAATTTTGTATTTATTTATGATAGACTAATAAATTTATTGTCATATATTCTAACAAATATTTGATACTTTTACTGGTTTTCTATAATTTAAATAAATATATAGGTATGGATCATTTTTAAGATCAACCTTTTTATAGGATGGGAAATTCAAGTTTGTCATATTTAATACAAAGCAGGAAACCCTGATATTACCCTCAAATAAATAAATGACTACACATTTAGGCCATGAATTTGAGAGTGAGCAAGAGGCTTAGTGGGAAATATTGAAGAAAGCAAAAAAATAGAAGAAATGATAGGATGTAATGATATTTTATATTTAAAAATAAAACATTAAAACAGAAAGAAAAAATGGTAAAGTAGTGGACAGAACAGGTGGCTCAATTAATAAGCAATGTCATTGCTGTCAAAAACATATGAGCTCATTTCTATACCTAGTACAGAATTTACTCCTGAAATATGCCTTCTGATATCTACATGAACATATTGCTGTACAACTATGCTTTTGAACACTATAGAGTTTTGTCACTGGTATTAGTTTAATAAAACACTGATTAGTCAAGTCAGTAGCTAGGAAGTAGAGATGGGGAAATCACATTACAAAAAGCTGGGAAGCAGAAGAGCAGAGCAGTAGATGCCAGTGAGAGACAAAGAAGCAGAAAGAGAATGCTGCACTGAGCAAAAAGCATCAAGCCACATGGCTAAACAGAAATAGATATATGAATTAACTTAAATTATAAGAGTTAGCAAATAATAAGCCTGAGCTGTAGACTAATCAGCTTGTAATTAAAATAAGTCTTTGTGTGATTATTTGAGACCAAGCAGCTGTGGGTCAGTCCAGCCTTAAAGCAAAGCTTGGCCAGAAACTTCTGACTGCACATGTGAACATTCTGCATGCACTTATATGTGCATGAGTATACACACAGAACAACACTCTCTCTCTCTCTCTCTCTCTCTCTCTCTCTCTCTCTCTCTCTCTCTCTCTCACACACACACACACACACACACACACACACAAATACATGTATGTGTACACACACTACCATATATACACACAATAACGACAAACACAAAACTAATAAGAGTGCATAAATCATCTCAAATTATAATCTAATTTCCTTTTTCTTTTCTTTTTGGAATTTTAGGGAGGGGTGCAATGTTTTAATTTGCACTCTCTTGACAAATCTAATCAGTTTACAACAACATAAAATGTTGTCTCATGATGTGAAATGAGCAGAACACTCATTAATAAGTCATTCTCATAGGCAGTAAAAGGGTTGCAACCAACATCTCAATTGATTAGGCACTGACTGATGTAATTTTCCATTGATTTTATAATCCCTAAACTTATAACACTTTCTACCATTGTAAACTTCTGTAGCTTTGTGAATACAGTTTGTCTTTCTTCTCCTCAATGTAGAGTTCAGACAACAGAAGAGAATCAGAATAATTTTCAAAGTCTTCACAAGATGCTTGTTCGGACATCTGTCTTAATCATCATTACTATTTTCTTAATGCTCAGAAGTACTGGAAGGGTGAATGGATACATTCTACCAGGTGTTTCTTTGGGTGAATGCTTAAGAGAGCCTTTGAAAATATTAAATTTACAAATTATTAATTATATTAATTTAAATTTGGATAGCATATTGCCATTACCAAACATTTCAAGAAAAAGTTTTGCAAACAATGATTACTTTACAACAAGTAGTTGAAACAAATATAGAGGTTCCCATATAATTTTATCAAAGGTATTCTATTGAAAATAATCATTTAGTGGATTTAAAATATAGCATTTACAAATTTTTCTTTTCTCATTATTTTTATTGGCATCACTCTATATACTTGGCATGCCTGAACTTCACCAAGTAGACCAGAGCAGGCTTGAACTCATGGAGATCTATCTGTCTCTGACTCCTGGATGCTTGAATTAAGAGTATGTTACCATGTCTGGCTTTAATACTAACATTGTAAGATTAAAACTAAAACTAAAATAGTGTTTCAGATGATAATAAATACATTTCCCAGTAAACTGATAAACATTTCCCACCAGTTACCCTAAAGTAACTGAAAACCATTCAAATATAATTTTTAAATGATATTGTTTCAGATTTGAGAAAAATGTTAAAGTTAGTTAATAAACAATTTTAATTTGAAGACTACACTATAGTTAAGCCTCATGGCATAAATATGTATTTTTAAAATTCAATCATGTATTAATTTTAGTAGATTAAAAGCATTTTATTTAAATAAAATTGGTAATTATGTATTTTACATTTAGGTTTATTTATCCACTTATTTATTTTTATGTTTATGTCTGTGTATATGTTTGTGTGCATGTGCACACCGGTTCCCATGAAACTCAGAAATCATCGTCAAATTCCTTTCTCAATTGTTACTCACTCTCATTTTGAAATGATCTTTCACTTCAAATGGAGCTGACTACGATGTTTGTATTGACTGGACAGAGGCTTTGCAGGATTCTGCTGTCACCTCTGCCCACAATTGGAATTAGAGTCTTTACAGTGGCATATAAGTAGTGAGCATTCAAATGCAGGTTTTCATGCTTGCATGACTGGCACTTTTATTATGGAACCATTATCCTAGTCTTTGAATGTTGTTTGTAGAACAGGAAAGAGATGACATGAGAACATTTGGGAAAGAAAGTTAGGCATAGGTTCATAATATTCTACACAAGTTGCAACCCATAGAAATAGAGAGACTAAGGGATAGGGAATTCCTATGTGATGCTCATATTTGTCTTAACCCCTACTCTATTATTCACACCAATGTTGCTGCAGTCTCTCTCTCTCTCTCTCTCTCTCTCTCTCTCTCTCTCTCTCTCTCTCTCTCTCTCTCTCTCTCTCTCTCTCTCTCTCTCTCTCCCCTTGTGTGTGTGTATGTGTGTGAGTGTGTGTGTGTATCTGTGTCTGTTTGTGTGTATCTCCTTTCTCAATACTTAAGTGTCAGATGGCATCCTAAATGTGATTGTGAAAAAAGTTATCAAGGAGTTGGTTACTAAGAAAACACAAAGGAATTCTGTTCTTTGCTAATGACATTACCAAAATTAATTTAATGATGTGATAAATATACTAAAATAATGCAATATGTTAACTGTAGTGTGATTTTGCAAGTTTTGTTTTGGACTTTAGAGTATAAAAGTACTTTGTCTGCATGTATAAATGTGTATCATATATGTGCTTGGAACCTATGGATGTCAGAGGGAAGATCCAATACTCGGAAAACATAGTTTTGGATGTTTCTGAGGCACAATGTGGTTGCTGGAAACTGATCCCTGGTCCTCTGAAAAAACAAAAGTGCTGTTAGCTACTGAATATAAATTTATACTCATATTCATTGGGTTTTAAAACAAACACCATTATTCTCAAAGTTCTGCTACTATAAATATAACACGGTGTTAATAACCTGAAGAAAACTGTCCTTTAGCTCTCTGTACTTAAAATTTTGCATACAGTAAAATATTTAAAAGACAAAGCTCTTATCAATAATGACAAAATCTCCTGCTATTTAGTACCGCACACTCTTGGGATCCTGCCTGCTTTTGTCTTGATGTTTCTCCAGGCATTTTTGAATCTTTGGTTTACTTTTGAGCAGGTGAAGTCAAAGGACAAATGGGAACCATATTCTATGAGTCATTTCAAATTTATAGTTATTCTTTGATTTTTACACTTGAAGATATGTTTGCTAGCTTAAAATATAAGTAAACCACAGAAAACAATCAATAAAATTAAATATTTTAAAGATAACAATATGGTACATATTAAATTGTTGGGTCCATTATTCTATTTCATTTCTGTTTGGTAGCTGATATTGTCCTTTACCCGGCACTGGTTTGTGGAAACTGGATTGAATTAACGGAGGGTTGATTCTGGTTGTTTTCTCTCATGGATGATTTTGTTTTAAGCTAGACACTTAAATCACTTTTATAGATTTGTGAAAGACCATATATATTATTAAAATACATTTTATTGTTGGATATACAATTGTGTCTTAAATGTAACAGGTTTATCATTCAAATATTTGGTTAATTCCACATCTTTCATTTTTCTCTTTATTCACAGTAATTAAATAATTTTCTTTCTGAAAAATAGTTTTCTTTTATATAATTATCTATGTGATGATGAGATATTTACCCTTCTCTCTGTGTATTTTCTGTGGAATCCTTTCAGAATAATTGTTCTATTTTGTATTTTTATTCATCTTCAAATATATTTGTGATTTTGACTGTGAATATTATTTATGCATCTAATAACTATGCTGTTTTTAATTACTTTACCAATTTTTATGGTGTGTGTGTGTGTATGTGTGTGTATGTGTGTGAAGACATTAGATTTATACATTTGAAAGCCAGGAAACAACTTTTAGGAGTTTGTTTTCGGTTTACACTATGGATTCTTAAAATTGAATTCAAACTTGAAGACTTTTGCAGTAATTTCAATGATCAATCTTGCCTTCTTTACTACGGGGGACCTTGAGATGAAACTCAAGTCTTAAAGAATGGAAGCAAGCACCCCTGTATCCTAATCTAGCCAAAAGCACTAAAACTTAGCCCAAATTGGCCTTATGATATTGCCTGCCACTCTTTGGAAAGTTCTACTGTCACACCACATCTCAAACAGCTATATACTTAACATTTTAATTCATTTTATTATTTATTAATTATGTCTTGTTTTGTGCTATACACACATCTGTGTGTACATGCACATGTGTACATGTGTGAAATATATATCACATATTTGGAATTTTAAATTTCAGGAGCTGGTTCTATTATTCCACCATGTGGGTATTAGGGTTTGAACTCAATCATTTTTCTAGGTGCAAGCATCTATCCACTAAGCCACCTTTCTTTACCCCAGTTGGATTCCTAAACAATATTCATATTAGTGGTTTTTTCTTAATTTTAAAGCTTTTCTTTAACCATCTATGTTTTCTTTATTTATGTTTGTTTTTATTTTTAATTGAAGTTTTTATTTTGACATTTTTACAAATGAGTATTCAACTTACATTTTCCCATTCTTTCCTCTGCCCATCCAGCTCCTCCTAAGCATTACTACCTGTTTCTTAAATTGGTTTTGTTACATATATACACACAATCCATTTAGTGTTTTATATGTGTGTGTGTGTATGTGTGTGTGTGTATGTGTGTGTGTGCGTGTGTGTGTGTGTGTTTAGTGCTGGCACTAAAGTTAGGTCTGGATGATGTATCTTGGAGCTTTCTCATTGAGATAATGGACTCTATACCTCTAAACTACCTTTAATATTTGAAACTTATCATCTAGGTTTGAGGCCTTCTGAAACTACCCCTTTCCACCCTGGATAGTTAACTGGTGTTTTCATTATATGACTCTTATTTATGTAACCAAAATTTTAATAATATATTTTACAAATTTTAATTCTTGTTATTCAAAACAATATGCTGCAATATTCATATGATGTGGGAATGCCTTTCTTCATGCTGTAAATATCAATCTTTAATAAAGGAGCTGTTTTGGCCCATGACAGACACCATAGAAAAAATAGGAGGGGAAATCAGGGCATAAGTCAGAGAAACAGGGTGGAGTCAGACAGACCAAGCCCGAAGCCCAAAGGAGCAACATGTAAGGAACACAGGTGAGCCATGGACCACGTGGCAGGACAGATTAATGAAAATGGGTTGAGTTAAGATGTAAGAGCAAGCTAGCAACGTGCCTGAGCCATAGGCCAAACAGCATGAACTTAATATAGACATCTGAATCATTTTGGGGGCCTGAGCGGCGGGCAGCTAAGGGGTCTGGGACTGCAGGTTTGTAGGTCCAGACCTCTGGCTGCCCGAGACCAAAAATCCTCATTGCTACATTCTCATATTTGGGGAGACAGTTCCTGGTTTTATTTAGTGATTATAAAAATTGTTAATTGATCATAATGTTTCTCTTTCCAAAAATAACAATGCAAGATTCAACTTTTAAAAATTACTCACTTGAAATATGGTGAAGCTTTCTGATGTATTTTGAGTAAATGGTAAAATATTTTCCCAGGGTTATAGCAGTGTCTCTGGTGTCCTCTAATGTGTATTCAGGCTCCAGGTTGTTTATTCATTAAGATCTTCCCCCATGCTCCATCCCTTCTATCTTACTCTAGGTAGGATCTTTTATATTATAAACTGAAATGTTTGCACACCAGGTCAGGTTCACATTTAACACTGCTAAACATTGTCAAAGAATATTAACATAGGCTGTAAATGATTCTTCTGTTCCCCCCACCCTTAAATGGTAAGACATCATATCCTGTCCAGATCTATATCTAAGCCAGTGACAACTGCAGAATGTTTTCGTACTCTGATTAGTCAGAAATTCCTTTATCTTCTTTCTGCAAGTCTCCACATGTGACTTCTTTGTAGTAATTATTTGATGGCTGCTGACATATCTCTGGCTACATAAATTACATGGATTTATCCCATCATAATAACTTTGCAAAAATGTAAAGTAATATCTGTTTTTGTAAAATATAATTGATGCATGTTTGTAAGAGAGCAGTATGAATTATAACATTACATTATTAATATTGTTTATTAAGAAAGAAATCTTGAAGGATGTTTATAGCTTTATAGTGAGAAATTGGAAGATATTTATGAACATTTGTTTTATTTATGATATCACTAAAATAAGATTTAAAATATCATAAGTTGTTTAAAAATAATAAGTGGGACATATACAAAAATATTGTAACTAGTTTCTTTGTACACTTTCTGAATATCTAGCTTCTGAACCAGATACACCAGAATAAACTGATGTGATTATTTTAAGTATATATTTTGGCTCATCATTTCCCAAATAACCATGATAGATTACATTGCATGCATAACATCAGGAAATTTCTTCATTGATTATAAATTAATATTCACTTTCTTAATAGGAATTGAAATATTTTAGGAAGTAATTTTAATGGCTTTGTGTCTTTTTTTATTTTTACCACTTTTGTGTATGAGGTACATATAATTTAATTATATTTTTAATACATTTCTAATTTTGGCTCAAATCTTCAGATAATCCGAGAGAGTATAAACCATAAGTAAGTATATCCCTATAATAGATGTGTGTTTTTAGATAATTTACTGAAATAATAAAATCTGTCTATTTCTGTTTTCTTTAGTTTTGCAAGACTGGTAATAATGCATATTTTAGTAGAGGTTGGTTGGTTGTAAAATAGTTCCCATAGATCAAAATTTTATTTCTGGTGTGGGCAATGTGATAAATCATATTTTATATCATTCACAGGTGTTCATTAGGAAAGCATCACATTCTAGTGTAAGGAGCAGCTATTCTTTCTAGATCATTCAAGTGCAAAATTGCATTAGAGGCTATGATAAGAGATTAAATGACCATCAGTGCTGTCTTTACACCTTATGTTGTAAGCAATTGAGATGACCTTTGTATTCTCTATGTATTATCTATAGGGACTGGAATATATAGCCCCTTTCAGAAATGAGGCAAAATTCTCTTTCAAAGGCAGTTAAGTAGTCAAATATGTAATATAATCTCAATATTGTTGACCAATTAATGTCTTTTTAGTGATCATGTTTTTCACATTTCATAATAATTATATGCTTAGAAATAAAGTCTCTAATCTGATAGCTCTGCATTTACTTGCAATATTGATTTATTGGTTCTTAATACATATTTTCATTTATTTGTAAGTATGCATATGCCACACACAGTGATTGAACAAGTCAAAGAAAAGTGTCTGATGTTCTATTTATAGTTTGGACTACCATACAAGTGTACAGGGAGACAAACTTGGATATTGTGCAGGAGCAGACAATACTCTTTAGTTTTGTATCTGACTTATTCCCCTCATACTCACATACATTTCCAGCAATACACAGCCTGCATATATAAATATCAAAATATCACATGGCTTTCATCTATGTTAAAAAATTTGTTTTTGTTAAGATATACTTAGTTTTCAAGATTAATTATATTATGCTTCTACAATACTGTAAATTTTGATATTTGTTCTCTTGTAGAAATTAAATATATTATGAATATAACATATGAATATAAGAGAATACAAGTATTAATAGCAATAATTCATTAGTATACATAAATGGCATCATTTTAGTTATCATTCACAATGATTTTAGATTACAACCCAAGAAACTGCTCTTTCTTACTAGTATTTTTATGTTATATTAGCTAATTTATAATTTTAGCTTTTTATCAACATAATAAGGAAGAGTAGTGTTCAACTTCTAAAATGTCACTTTATATTTTTTTTTATTTTTTGAACACGTTATATGCATTGAATAGGAATGTACAATTTAAAATTTCTAATGAGAGAATTTTTCAATATAGACAAGTAGTTTGTTGAGCGTGGCTATGGCATATTTTACAAGATGATTTCTCTTCTATAGTTCATGCAGTTAGTTTTCAAAAACTACGTGGCTTATATCCTATTACAGAGGTTCAGTAGAAATCTTTTGCATGTATTAAAGCTCCAAAGTCCCTTATTAAATAGTGTTTTCCTTGGTATTTTAACAACTTCCTGTTTATTTGAAATACTATTATCAAATTAGGTTCCATTCACATTTTAACAGACATAAATATATTGGTTTATTCCTATGAACTGATTATTCGAGTAATTTTTACAAATTGAAAACTGTGTCCATAGGTGATGAAGGGCATATTAAAATAATTGGAGTGTGTGACATTGTGCTTTATGTTTATTGGAAAGAAGATTGTTATTGGAAATATTTTTGGTGATTTTCTTAATCCTTTAATGAACTCAAGTTTTCACTCTTCTTGGTTCACAATTTTGTTTTTTTTTTAATTTTATTTTAATTTTAATATGGAAATTCGTCACACTTTTGTTAAAAATTTTACATTCATTCACTGAGGTAGAGCTATCATTTTATTATTTTCTCATTTCAATTCATATGTGTAGGTAGAGTTTTACTTACAAGGCACCAGTCCAAGATTAATATTTATTAAAATATAAGTCAATACTCATGATACAGGTAACAGCTTATAGTGGCACCTGAACAGGGACTGGAGTATCCCAGCAATGGACCAGGGACGGATGGACAGTGGATTCCAAACTGGTCTCTCCAGCAGCCAGGAGCCAGGCACCTCCCAGGGTCCCAGCAGCCCCTTATCAAAGGGTTTGGCAACACCCCCTGCAGGTTGGCCACACCCTCTCCAGGTTGGTCACACCCCCTCCAGAAGTCTGGATAAGCATCATCAGACCTTATCAGCTAACACCTGAATCCTACCACATCTCCTCCTTTTGTCTAACTAAGAAGGTTCTAAACTAAGACTGTACAATAGGAATTATTATGAGGTAGTAACCTTAAATACCTATTCTTCAATCCCTTCAAGACCTAATAAGGAAGATGCATTACTTGAAAGTCACAAGTACATGGAAGTAGTGGCTTCCAAAATTTGGGAGAGGACAGCAACACAGCTACCTGGACAACCACTTCTGGATTTGTGCGCCGTTGGAGCATCTATCATATTGGCTACAGGCCTATGGTATCTGACAGATCTTTTCACAAGCAGGGCAATTTTGGAGGGATTGTCTTATCCTGTCCAGGCAGGTTTCGTCAGTCTCCATCCATAAACTTGTTCATCCAGCTTGGACACCATGTGTGTACTGTCAACAATCAAGGTAAGGACAGTCCCTTACTCAACCAGCCATTCTCTGCCAATAGGACAAACTCCAATGGAGTATCCTCCATGCTCAACACCATCTCAGGAAAGGAGCAGTGACACCAGGAGTTGTCGTGTCTCTCTTGGCCGAATTTCAAATGTTAAATGCCATATTCTCTGGGTCTATGAAATGGTTGAAGATTCCTGTCTATCTATGATATTCTAAACTGTATCTGAGATGACTGGGATATGGGACCTTAAGTAATGTTGACTGTAGTTTTTATCATCTTAAGGAATAAACTCTGTACTAAAAATTAGAATACCTATATAAGGGGTGTATAATCTCTGAACAATGACTTTTAGTATGACTATCAAACATTAGCCAGGGTATATTACCATGTAAAGTGGCCATAGCATTTTAGACATGTATATACATATATATCATCTAAATATATATATATATATAAAATATATATATATATAACATCTTGTGCAAATATCATAACTAGTGCAATCATACATTATATCTAGTATAGTTAAATGAAGGTAGTAATTACATAGTGGACATGACAATAATGTGCAAATATTTTAAACAGAGATAGAAGCATATATAAAATATAGCAATTACAGATTCAATTTTACATAATAGTTACAGATTCAGATTTATAGCGTAGTACAAGTTGCTTTGGTTATATAAAGCAATTTCAGATTGAACTTTGTTCAAATGTACAAATTATCACAATTAAACATATAAAATGATTTCACATTTGTATCAATAAACAAATATCTATGCCAGTGAAAATTGTCTTTAGCTTAGCCCATATATTCAGCTAGAATTGTGTATAGGTAGGTAGAACAATCTACCTTTATCTATCCTATTTATCCTCTTTCTCTTCTTCAAAAGAGATCTTTGATGCTATATTATAGTTCTGTCCTTCACCCAATTTTAACTTATAACTATTCTATTAGAATAATAATTACCCACAACCCTCAGAGCAAAAAACTTATTGGGAAAGGGGGCATAGTCTTTCATAAGGTTGCTTCCTGCTGACTTAAGGGTGATGGCATCTCTTTGGGATCCTGTAAAAGCTAAAACAATGGTTAGATCTTAATGGACTGAGTATATACATCTATAACCATTCTCAGAATAGTGGTTAACTCCATCTGGAATTCTAATTAGAAGTGTGATCTGAAGGATAATCATAAAGAGCTATCTTGCAGCTGTTTTTGAATTATCTATTTTCTGAAAACAATCATTGATTGGTGTGCACCAGGTTCTTGATTTTTCTATTTTTGCCTCTGTCTGTCTGTCTGTCTATCTACCTGTCTCTTATTCTCTCTCTCATACTCTCCATTTTATTCTTGTTTCACTGATAGGAGTTGTTGTGGTGGGGGACCCATCTTGGTTCCAGATTCTTTGTAGATAGCTGATAGGAGGAAATGTTATTTACAATGGAAAACTTAAGCATTGTTGATACTTAACGAAGATATTCATATCTTTTATGACTTTAGGAGACTGTATGCAGACAAGATGTTTGAAAGGTACAGATACAGAGAGAAACAAGGTTTAAGATGAAGTCACAATAATATTGGTCCCTAAACATTCTGTCTTCTGTCTCACACCAGGTGGCTTTTCTGATACGAGACAGAATTCTTCACATTTTCTTTACCAATATGCTTGGGTTTAGAGAGGGAAAAAGCCACTTGCTCCCAATACAAATCCAGCCCTATTAATAGTCAAATCAGGACCACTTTTTTTTTTTGAAGTGTAGATGCAAGATGCAAAGCAGTAAGAATTGAAAGATTACCCAGTAGTGCATATGTGTATCTATGTGTATCAGTTGGTCTCATAGTCCGGCATTTACATTCCTTCATCATCAATCTCTCCTCGATCACAGGTGAGTAATTATTCAATGTCTAGTCACTGTCTTAAAAAAAGTTGTATCCATTTTCCTGTAAAGACAAAATTGAGACCCTGCCCCAGGTTTGTTAAATGTGTTTTCCATACCATGTATCCATTTGTCATATCAGAGATGAGCAATTACATCTCCTTCTCAGGAAGGGACTCCTTTTCGAAGCAGACTTTCATTAGTTTTGTTGGTACCCATATCTTTTCTTTCCCTATTGAAACAAAAGCAAAACCCCTACCTCATCGAAGCACGTATCCTGGCTTCCACTCTGAAGTAAACACATCTTTGAAGTAGATGGATTGATTTATCTGGGAAGATTGCTCTATTACCCAATGTCTCTCAGCAGCTGATGTTCCTTTTTCATCAGCGTTAAGAAAATTTAAAGTCAATAAGGCACTGTGCAACCTCTCCCTGGGTTTTCTCATTTCTTTCTTCTGTTTATAAAGCATCTCATCTCTTTCAACATGAAGTGAGATCTCTCCACAACTGCCTGTCCTGTAGGATTGTGTGGTATCCCCGCAATATGCTTTATATTATAGTATCCAAAGATCAGCTTCATTTTTCAGGAAACGTAAACTGGAGCATTGTCGGTCTTAATCTGAGCGGGAATTCCCATTATGGCTATGGCTTCCAAAAGGTGAATTAGTACAGCATCAGCATTTTCAGAACTCATGGCAGTCACCCATTGCATTCCAGAGTAAGTATCGATAGTATGATGTACATATTTCATCTTTCTGAATTCTGGGAAATGAAACACATCCATTTGCCAGATCTCATTTCTCTGTGTACCCTTAGGATTACTTCCTGCAGGTAAAGACGGTAGGCTATAGAAAGAGCAAGTGTTACAATTTCTTACTATTTCCTTTGTTTCATTCCAAGTGATTGAAAAACTCTTCTTTAGTCCTTTACTGTTAACAAGATGTTTCTCATGAAATTCTGTGGCCTCTAGCACATTTCCTATCAGCAACTGATCTATTTCATCATTACCCTGTGCTAGAGGGCCTGGGAGACCCGTGTTTGCCCTGATATGCGTGCTGTGCCAGCGGGCTGAAAACCTGTGCCTGCGGGCTGAAAACCTGTGCCTGCGTGCTGAGCCAGTGGGCTGAAAACCAGGCCTGTGTGCTGTGCAGGCTGAAAACTGCACCAGGCAAGTGAGAGGGAGCTTTAAGCCCAGGCATTAGAGTGCAGGCTCCCAAAGCTGAACAGTCTGTATGTCCCCTGCCCTCTTACAGTTTTCAAAACACAAAGGGACCCCGTATACCCAAGGGCATGGGGCTGAGGACGTTGGGCACCAGATGTAGGCAGAGTTTTACTTACAAGGCACCAGTCCAAGATTAATATTTATTAAAATATAAATCAACACTCACGATACAGGTAACAGCTTATAGTGGCACCTGAACAGGGACTGGAGTATCAGAACGATGGATGAGTGATGGACAGATGGTGGATTCCGAACTGGTCTCTCCAGCAGCCAGGAACCAGTCACCTCTGAGGGTCCCAGCAGCCCTTATTAAAGGATTTGGTCATACCCCTCCAGGTTGGCCACACCCCCTCCAGATTGGCCACACTCCCTCCAGGAGCCCAGGATCCTGGATTAGCGTCATCAGACCTTGTCCGCTGACACCTGAATCCCCACCACACATATGTGCAATTTTTCCAATTTTAAAGAAATATTGCCTATTAAGAAAGGAAAATATTAAATTTATGTGTAGATGTTCAACTATGAGGTATTAGTTCCAATAACCCAGATTTCCAAATGTGGTAGTCAAAGTGTGTGTTTAGAGCAGAAGAACCAGTTACATCTGAAATCTCTTTTCAGAGTCCTGAAAAGAAATTTAGACAATCCCTAAGTAAACAAGTCTTTCCAAAGTCTGTCCTCTTAGGTTGCTTAATTTCCTCCTAAGTTATTATCACAGATCATACTTTTTATTTGTCATCAATTCCACCAGCATATATTCCTTATGCCTTTACTCCTCTTAGCTCTGTGAGGTGTTTTCTAGTACTCCTTCTTTTCTGTATGGTCTGTGTCATCAAATGACCAAGCCTTTAATGAAAAATAAGCAAAAAACCTGGAACCTTTGCTACAATCTCTGACTTTTAGTAAATGTACTTAAATTTACAGCTTGTAATTTTACAGAATTTGAGCTTACAACAATGTATCCATTTTATTTTCTGCTTCTTTTTACAGCATGCCACCAATAAACAAGATTTATGTATGAGAAACGTCTTCATTACTAAATTGTTGACCTCATCTCCTGTAGAAATGCATGACAAGCAATGCACATTCAACAAACTTTAATAAATTGATTAGTAAGCCTGAAACTGAACTTAAAGAGTTATATTAAGTATAAAAGAAAACATGAACAATTTGTGGAAATCTGTCAAGAATTTACTATAAACAAAGTAAGCCGAAAGTCACTCTTTTAGAGTTGATTCTCAAGTAAAGGGATTTGGCTACGAGACATTTATTTTTTTGGCAGGTTGGTATATGACCTGAGATGGAGTCCTCCATGTTTAGCTTAACTATCAATGGTTACATAAATAGGTTCATTTGCTCTCTGGAATCAGTATCAAAAGCAAATGTGTTTATCATTCTAGCAGTTCTACCTTCACCAAGCCTTCAAAAATATAATGACTATAAGAGATGGAGCTTTTCTTAGTCCCAACTTCCCACTCCCCAAATAATTCCCCAATCTCTTACATTAATTATAAATGCTTGGCCAAACAGCTCAGGCTTGTAACTAGCAAACTCTTGTATAGTAAATTAACTCATTTTATTAATCTATATATTGCCACATGGCTACAGCATTACCAGTTGTCTGGCATTTTGCTCCTAGGGCAATAGGATTATCTCTCCCAGACCCAACCCTTCTTCTGTGTCTCTGCTTAGATTTCCCTCCTGCCTTACCATAGGCAAAAGCAGCAAATTTATTAAGCAATGGTAATAAATCATATTCACAGCATACAGAAAGGTGTCTCATAACATTTTACTCTTCTGCTCTATTAAAAATGAAGGTTTTATTTTTTAACATAGTAAAATTACATATAACAAAACAATTATCAAATAAGAAAGAATTTTGGTTAAAATATTTATCTATCATATTTGACAAAATTAGTGAAAACATTTAGCTATCTATCTTGGTGAATCTAAAGTTTTATGTCTAATTTGCCTTTTATCATAACTAATAAAAAGTATAGTTATAACTAACTAGATTTCAGCTTAGTCAAAGACCCCAGAGGGATATAAGTTTACCCAAGTTAATAAATAGTGAATTGCAAGCAACCTCCAAAATTCTAGAAATGACTGTGACATATGGCTACCTGAATAGTTGACCAAAGTTCTTTGATAATGTTGAAGCAACCATCTTCAGCTTATAGGCCTAAAGTATCTGGCAGATTTCTCAGTGAAGCAGGAAATTTGAAGAGACCAGGCAAGAGCACTTTCTTGTACAAGTGGATAGTCTTTCCATGCTACAAGTAAATTACATAGGTAGTATCTTCAATGCATATCATCTTCTATGAAGTAATTGGTATTATCAGGAGCAGATGTGTTTCAATGTCAAGGAAAGTCTAAGTTCTTAAAACATTATAAATGGCATATTCTGTAGGACTTTGAAGTGTTTGAATATACACTTTTGGTTTGAACTATATTTGTATGCCTAGAAAACTTAACTAGCATAACTATAAGTTTATCATAGATAATGATTAATCTTCAATTCTTAATTATACATTACAATTTAAATTAGTTACTTAAATTTTTTAAATTAGAATAGAAATATCCATACAATATAATAAAATTGACCTTACATTTGTACCAGTAAATCCAAATTCATATCAATATAAAGTATCTGACATTAAGAGTTGTTTGTGGATTAATGTAGACTCAATAGTTTACCTGTCTTTTTTTCATCATTTCAATATCATATCCTCCTATTTTCTTTAAAACTATAGTGACTATTACCATTAACCATTTATAACCAATCCCATTATATGATAACAAATATTCATAAATAATATTTTGAGAATATGGGCTTAGTTTTCTACTTCATGATAACTGTTAATCTTATAGGAATCCTGAGAAAATTTAAATTTGTGGAGTATTTTGTGTGGCTGGTACATTTTATCCAGTATCCTGGAAGCTGTTGTGGATGTTGGATCATTTGGGCCATGGTTCTCATCAGAGACCTTTAATGGAGTCTTGATCTATCAAACCATATTAACCTGAAATGAATATACAACTTCTTATCTTTTGTAGAAACAAAAGCAAGCCATCTTTCCAAAGCAAACAAACAAAAAAAAAACATATCTTTGGACACAAATTTTGAAATCCAAATATTTTTTAAATATATATATTGTTTTAACTTAGTAGCCCCCACAATCAAACGTTTCTTTGTAGTTAGATTATTACTTAATAGTAAATAAAAGTTAAATAAAACACAGAAAGATATTATTTTCAGACTGTATATTTTTTATTTTATGTGGTTCATTTTTATACTGTTTTACTCCCCCTTTTAAGAAATTCATTTTACTTTTCAAATTTTCTATTTTGATTATATATATATATAATATATATAATTAAATATATATATATATATTTCCTTATTTCTCTCAAGCCTAAGCACACCTTTTCAGCAAACCCTTACACATTTAGAGGTCTTTCTATTTGAAACTGTGTTTTTAACCTTTTATTTATATGACGAAAAGCCTTAATCCACCCACAGTGCCCTGCAGGAACTTCCATTGATAGCTTAAGCCTGCAAGCAGCAGTTGGGAGAATCCTCTCTGTACCAAGGCCTGTGAAAGAACATGGAAACTCACCAAGATATTTAGCTCAAGGCTTCTGGAGACCTCCTCCATCTCTCAGTCAGCAGCTGCAAGATGTTTCTGTAATGCTGTTGAGATAAGATTGTGAGATTAGAAAGAGCAATACAGCTGTTTCTGTGTATTTGGTTCCTTTTATAATCATGTTTCATGTGGATCCAGGTCCGACTCTGGGTACCATTTGTAATTAGAGCAAGGTTTTTGTTTTGTTTTTTTTCTAAATCCCAACTGCCCAGTCCCCAAATAATCACACAAATCCTCCTTACATTAATTTTATATGATCAGCCAAACACCACAGGCTTGCTATTAGCTAACTCTTTTATCATGCATTAGCCCATTTATATTACTATCTATTAAAATAATCTTTATTTATTAATCTTTCTTAAGCTCTATTATTATAATAATATCTAATAAATTTATTTCTATTAATGTGGCTGGATCGCATCTCCAAGACCACACCCCCTTCTACTCCTTCTCCTGTATCTCTTCTTGGATTTCCTGCCTGCTTTTTTTATGACATGACATCAGCCAAGTAATTTCTTTAATTAACCACTGGTAATAACATATATTAACAGTCTACAGAAAGACATCCCACAGCTAACACGCCTCTAGCAAAATAATGTTTTCCTATTTACATCTGTCTTACTCTTAATAATATTTTCTTGTAAATTTTTGGTAATTTTCTTCTTCCAAAATTGGCAAATCCTTATTTCATTGGCAGCACTTCCTAATGGCCACTGTAATATAAGCAAAGATATAGTCTCTCTCTCTCTCTCTCTCTCTCTCTCTCTCTCTCTCTCTCTCTCTCTCTCTGTGTGTGTGTGTGTGTGTGTATGCTAGAAGAATAAATAAATCTTTAAGGCATCTCTCAACTTTTTACTGTATTCCACTATTTTATGGGTGAGTCCATAGCAGCCATGCAATTTCCGTTTTGCAGAAAAAAAAAGAACTGAGCTATAAAGACATTCATAAAACATCACTTCTCTGAATCAGATTGTGTGTAATCTAATCTTTACTAATTACTGTATTATTTCTCATTCGTGATTTAGATTCAAAATTGTTTTAGTTGATGGATTTATTTTTATGTTAAAATGTGTTTCTTTATGTTTGTACTGCAATAAATTTTATTTTTAGTGAAAGAAAATGTAATGTAAATAAATATTTATTTTACATAATCAAATACACATTTGCTCCATTTATTCCTCATAGCTATTGTTCTTAAAAGTCACACCGTGTCCTCTGAGTATCTTTCAGTGTACACTGTAGAGGAGACACTTAATGATACATACACTGCAAATGTCTCTATTTTCCTGAGAAAATTACTTTCTTTAAAAAAGTGACAGAATGAATGATAAAGGTCAACTAGAAATAAAAGCAAAATATATAAAATTTCTAGATACTAGTGAGCCCTCAAGAAGAGAAATTATGTTTATTATTTCTTTATAGGACATACACATATAGTTTTCTTCAAAAGTTTAGATATTAATGAGAAAGAACGTTATTCTAGAGAGGCATTATACCATGATTTAATATGAAGTTCAAACACTCTAAGTACCTTTTTACATACTCTGTATACTATACTACGTGTTTATTACCTCCATTATCTATATTTTAAAGTACTTAGATACTTTTTCTCAGGTATGTATTCTTTAGCATGCTCTTATAGTTTATAACTTTTTAATCATGGCATTATTTACTAGTACGTTAAAATATAGTGTTCATTTTTAAATGATTAAAAATTACTATTAATTTCTATTTTGATAAATTATTTGGCAAATGTACATATATTTAAAATAAGATGAAGTCATTTGGTATTAATTCAAATTACAAAAATTAATGTTTACTAAAGTAAAAATTATCTATTAAAACAGTCTAAAACATTTGAGATGATATTTAATTAAATAATAAGTTAGAAGACTTCTATATTATATTTTATATGCTTGCTACAAGAGGAATTTTAGAATGTTTCTGGGTGCTAGCCCCTCTGCTAACTGAATAAAATACTTTTTGACATACAATGAGTTTTCTAATCCAGATTTGATTCTGTTTTATCTATTATATTGAATTGTTTATGGAGCATTATATTTTTCAAATATGCTTATATTTACCATTTTCTTTTACTTACCTTCTAGTCTTGATTTTGCTTCTATCTTTCCATGTTGTCACCTCCATGTGACAATTATTTCTTTACTTTTCATATTTATTAATTACATATTCATAGTACCTTAAATATTTTATTGCTGTTATCTCCTGGTTAGTTAACTGAAGAAATTAATTTCTGCATCTATTTTACTAAAATCTTGAGCTGAGTGCATTCAAATTTTCTTGCTGTTATATCAAAAAAATTGAATTCTTTGAACTTGATATTAGTAATATTTTCCTCAATTATTGACATATTTTGGTAAAATCTCATAAACTTGCTATGAATTATACAATATTAGTTTTGATAAATTTCAAGAGTAACAAAGAGGGAATACAATATTTTCCAGATTGCATATCTCCAAGTTTTAAATTTTTGGTCAGGAGAATTAAATTATTCTATGGACTCTAAGCAAGGAATGCCACTCTGGCAAAAATGGTGAATCTGCCTCTTTGTGCAGATCTCAGCTTCATGATATCTCTGCTCTCTTCATAAGGATTCAAATTTTAACATTATGGTGAAAAACCTATTTATTTATTTTTCTTTCTTTCTTATTATATTTTTAATTTTAAAGTTTTTTTTTTTAACATATCCACCATTGTTCCTTCTCTATTAACAGGCATTCCCCAGCTTCCTCCTACTCCATCTCTTTTTTATTCCTCAGAAATGGTAAGGATTCCCAGCATGAGTCAGTGCCTTCTGGCATACCTAGTCAAGGTAGTGCCACACCCCTCAACCCAGCATGATGGCAGAGCAAGGTGTTTTTCTACAGAGGATGGGCTCCAACAAGTCAGTTCATGCATAGGAATAAGTTTTGGTTCCACTACTAGAGGTCCCAGATAGTGTCCACTCCAATCAATTGCCATCTACATTCAGCTCTCCTAGTTCTGTCCCATGCAGGTGCCCTAGCTGTCAATTCAGAGTCAGTGAGTTTCATATAGATCAGGTCACCTGTCTCTGTGTATTTCATCATTATGAACTTGACCCCTTTGCTCATACAATCCCTTCTCCCTCTCTTTGGACTGGGAGCTCAACACAGTGCTTAGCTGTGGATTTCTACATCTGCTTTCATTAGTTGCTGGATGAAGGTTCTATAATGACAATTAGGCTGGTCATCAATTTGATTATAGGGAAGCACAGTTTGGGCATTCTCTCCACTATTGCTTTGAGTCTTAGCTTGAGTTATCTTTGTGGGTTCTTGGGTATTTTCCTAGCACCAGGTTCTCTCTAAACCCATAATACTCATAATACTTCTGTCAACGTATCTATTTTGTTGTTCTCCCTCTCTGTCCCTTCCCCAACTCAAATATTTCATTCTCTCATTTTTTTCTTGCCTCCACTTGCCCCATCCCCACTATGGTCACTATTACTCAGGAGGTCTCCAATTCACCCTCCCCAGGAGGGTCCATGGATATCTGTCTTATATTGGCCAGGCTGATAATATTTCTTTTTTTTCCCCACGAAGCCAAGATGCAGAAGAAAGTAAGGTATTCACTGACCCAAAGGAATCAGAGACCTTTCTGATATTTTTAATGTATAACAGTCCCAATGAAAGTAATTTTTTGTTTTCTAATCAAAGTGCTAAGAATTGCAATAATCAGTATGGTGAAGTGGTTTTCTCAGGACAATCTTTACTTTATATCACAATACTTGAAAAACTCAATTTCTTCATTTCTAAGGCCATAGCTACTTTGTTTATATCTTAAATTATCTTCCTAATATGGGACATAGGACTTTAAAGGTACATAAAATTACTTATTGGATGGAAATAATTATTAAATATGTAATGTGGACAATAATAAATCCATTAAATAAATGATAATATATAATTTTGATTATTTTCAACGTAGAATATTTCCAGACAATAGAGAGATGGCTCAGCACTTAAAAGTAACCTGCTCTTTCAGAATACCTGGGTTCATTACTAGCACCTACGTGGTTGCTCATAATGGTCTGTAATTCCAATTCCTTTGGCTCTCACACCTTTATACCAATGCACATAATTATGGTTAAATTTTTTAATTATATGATTTTAAAAAAAAGACAATAAAAGAAAAAACCAAAATTTTCATCAAGAGTTGTTGGTGGTTGAATTACAGTTAGTGCTTAAAAATACATACTTTTCTAAAACGGGAACCAGGTTTAACATTCATGATATGTAGCTCACATCTGCACATAGATGCAGCTGCAGGAGGGCTGATAACCTTGGTTTCCTTAGCTCTGTTGTCACATGCAGACATTAAAAAAAAGACACATCTACTTACAGATGACTAGAAATTTTAAAAAATCTTAGAAAAAAAAACCTTATCAAATTTAAATATTATCACTCTAATTTTTGCAATAAGCTTATAACATTTTATTTAAAAGTAATATACTTTGCAAACATATGAAATGATATTGTCCAAAAATAAGCTTCAAATAGTTATTATCTTAAAGAATATACAAAATAAATACATTTATCTCCTTTAAATTATAAATGATACATCAGATGATTAATTCAATTATTTTATCTTACTCTTACTTTTACACTTTTCATTTAAGAATATATTTGATAACTTTAATCCATAATGATATTTAGTTGGAAGGATATAAAAAATTTTACTATATGAAGAAAGCATAGGGCCAAATAGTATAAATTCAGCAAATACATCTAATTATTAATGAAATAAGTGAAAATCTTAACTTGTATAAATATCTGTATTCTCTATCATCTGGGTATGGATCTCATTTTCACTTTTTAAAAAATATATAATATACATAAACAGAACTTTCATTGTGCATAATGATCAGTCTGATCTTATAACATATGGAATGTCTGTGTGCCATAAAGTTTGGCTGTTATTTCAATGTTGCATTGGGGTTTCTCAGTCCCAGGCCTACTGCCCGAGACCCCTTAGTAGCCCCACGCCGCCGCTCAGGCCCCAGAAATGACTCAGACACTTATATTAACTTTATGCTGTTTGGCCTATGGCTCAGGCACATTGCTAGCTAGCTCTTACATCTTAAATCAATCCATTTCTATTAAACTGTCTGCCACGTGGCCCGTGGCTCACCTGTGTTCCTTACATGTTGCTCCTTGGGCAGCTTGCTCATTCTGCCTCTGACTCTGCCCTGCTTCTCCTATCTATGCTCTGACTTCTCCTCCTACTTTTTCTATAGTGCCTGTCATGGCCCAAAACAGCTCCTTTTTTTAAAGATTGATAGTCACAGCATACAGAAAGGCATTCCTACATCATTTCAACACTGTTAATTTTCAAATTCTAACTGTAAAGCATACATTTTGCCTTTATTAATCAATCCAAATGTTCAAAATTAAAATTAATTTAAATAGAATTATTTTATATACACTATATGAGGTGTTTATTGTGATTTTTGAAGAAATTCGGAAATAGTCAATGTTTATGAAAGTCATATTTTATGTTGAAAATCTCTGGCTTTTATTTTCCATCATGATATCTCACAAGTCACTTCATCTTGAAAATGAGAAAATAAATATGATTGAGTGTAGAAAATACTGTTTAACATTTTGATCACTGAGGAGCTTAGTATTAAACCATCAAAGAGACAAGAGGAGAACCTGAGATCTGAAGGAATTGGAAGCTAGGAAAAATGAAATTAGCCAGAGGTGGGAAAAGAACTCTCATTGAACAAATACAACTTTGTAGTGGAAGACAGGATTTCTAGACAAACAGAGTACCAAGCAGGGACATGTTGAGAATGTAGTATTGATGTGGGAATGCCTTTCTGTATGCTGTAAGTCTCAATCTTTAAATAAAGGAGCTGTTTTGGCCCTTGACAAACCCCATTGCAACATATTGAGGATGTTAACATTTTTGATGAAATTAATTTTAATTGTAGGGTTTTGTTGGGTCTGTAAAATGTAATATATTATTTTATTAAGTTTTTTTATGTCTTGCAGCACTAAATTGATAAGGAACTCAATTGTCTTCCATGCTGGTTCTTCCTAATACAATTCATTTCATGAGTTCTAGGAGACACTAAGCACATGATCTAAAATCGAAAGTAATTAAAATCAGCATGACATACGTGATAAACCATGTGTGGAAGATCCCCAGTCACTAGATACAGTATGCAAATGTGTTATGGATTGACCTAAAGTAATTTTCAAATCTAATCCATGAGACTAGCTACACAGTACATTTAAAAGACAAAACATTTAAAAGACTAACCGAGGATTGCAAAGCAAAAGGAAACCTTATTTGAAACAAATTTCATAGAAAATGAACAACCTGCTGAAAAGCTAGGAAAAGAGAAATTTTTAACATCTATGTATGTGGCTTTGATTAGTTGATTTTGCTCTTAATTATGAGTTAAGAAATACTAAATAGAGTAATGAAGATTGATGGGTGACAATATTTACTACAGTCATAGAGACTAGTGGATTCCAAATTACATATACCTAGGCAGCTTTTGGTCTTTAATAAGTTTAGATCTATCAAGGATAGATTTATAAAATTTAATTACCCTTGTTATATGTCACTCGGTGTTTAGGTAAATATTTTCTGTAGTTTATTACACATAAAACAAGACATATGACCAGAAGCAATCCTCAAATAATAAATAAAAGCAGTTTACATCTTCGGGAGCTTATTTCATAGTGAAAGAGACAAAGATGAAAATGACAAGTACAATATAGCTTAGTAAGTCTGATGAATAATATAGGGTCTGTTAGAGAGAGCTCTTACATGAGCAGAACTAAAAATCTTTTATCATAATGATTACGTTGAAGATACAAAATTTCTGATACTATAACCATCAAGATATACATAATCTTACCTTACAACTTCATTTTATAAAACATTTCATGTACTATAATTTTATTTTTGAGAATTTCAAAAATGTATACAAATGAAAAAGAAATTGTCTCCTCCTGTTTTTTTTTTTTTTTCCTCTTCCTGCCTCCACAACATGCCACCTCTCTTGAAAACACATAGGATGCTAAGATAATGAATAACTATGAAGAAATTATCCCAATGTACAGGTCTCTCCATTGACTGCTGCTCATTGCCAAAATAGCTTTTATAACAAATATTAAAAGTAGCACAAGTTTGTAAGTATACGCATAAATAATTATGTTAATGGTCATGGTGTTTGTCTTTCTGGGTTTGAGTTATCTGACTAAATTGGTCTCTAGGTGAGCATGTGACTCACATCTTTAATCCCAGCCCTTGAGAAATTGAAACAAGGGAATATTTTAGGTTGCAGTTCTGCTTGTGAGTTGTACGGTGAGTTGTATGTCAATGGGCCTCTGTATGAGTTACGTTTTAATTTGTTTATGCAGTCATCATGACCAATGCAACTTAGAAGGAAGAACTTGTTGTGGCTTACAGTTTAAGATGGTTATTTAGAATCTTTAAACATCATGCTGGGAAGCATAGTAGCAGAAAGACGAGCAGGGTATTGGAGCAGTAGTTGATTGCTCACAACTTGAAACAAAATGCAGAGGGAGGAGAGAGAGAGAGAGAGAGAGAGAGAGAGAGAGAGAGAGAGAGAGAGAGAGAGAGAGAGAGAGAGAGAGAGAGAGAGAGAGAGAGGAGAGAGGAGAGAGGAGAGAGGAGAGAAAGAAAGCATCTTAAATAGTGATGGCTTGTGGTTTTGAAATCTCCAACATAGGCATATATCCTAATACTTCCTATCTTCCTAGTAGGGTCTAAAAGAAGACCCATTAGGAAAAAAAAATCCCACAAGTCACGTATGAAATATGCAAAAGAATTTATTAAAAGCTTTCAATATATTGGGGTCAGATCACCTGACAAAATGACCAAAGACAACCCTGAGAGAAACTCAGAGTCTCCTTTTCAAAAGAATTAGGAGAGTTCAGGGGATGAGAAATCAGTCTTGGGACTGATTGGTATTCTTATACAAACATGACAGGTTATTTTAGAATGGCTTGGTAGCTCTAGTAGTTGGAGACGTTCAAGTGGCAAGGGAGGAAAAACTATCTTTAGCTAGCAGAAGGCTTTAGAGACCCTATTGATTGATTGTCCTGAGTTCTGATTTTTCTAAGAACTGCTTGCTCACCTCCAGCCAGCTCTAGTAAACCAAAACTGAGATTGGGTATGCAGCAGGGCTACTAGAAGATGGTCCTGGTCTATCTCCATAACTCATCTACTTCTCACACATTCCATCAGCTGTTGACCCAGAATTCTAATATATGAGACTATGGGGGACATGGTCATTGAAATCACAATTGTCACAGAGATTCTGTATTACAAAATGCAGATGAATAATTACTGGTTTTATTTTTCTGTGCTTCTGTTTGGCCATGGCATTAATATGAAATTATGCTTCCATTTTTAATTCACAATCATGAAGCTATTGCTTTGTTAGTTAAAAAGATTAAAAATATTCATGTCTTTCTAATAATAATTGTTTTAAATCTAAAATTGCTTAAAAATAAATTGCTCTATAGTCTGAAGGTAAACTTGTTAGATAGAGTACATTTTTAAAATGAGACCAATAGTATGGATTAAGAGTCATTCAGATTCACCAGTGTGACAATTAATTCATTTTAATAAAAAGAGGCATCTATTCATATACTGGATTAGGTCTGCAACCAATATTTAGACTCAGCATTCTCATATGTAGCCCCAGCTCCTTCAGTCAGGGGTTTATAAAAGCAAAGAAAACATAGTTACATTCCTTTCTCCTGCAAACAGAAGGTCCTTTCCTATAAAATAAGCTAGATTATGGAAGCTAAAACAGCAGGGAAAAAAAACTTATTTCTTAACAGCACTTAACATTTTGAGTTCTAATTGTGCTTTATAGTTCTCTTAAGCACGGAGATTTTAACCTTTTCTTTTCTACATTAGTGAAACAATGACTTTATTTGGGATTACCCTCAAATTTAGTTTAATGTTATGTGCATGAGTGTTTTTCTTGCATGTATGCCTGTGTGATATGTATGTGTCTAGTGCTTATAGTGCTTACAGAGGCCAGAAAAGAGAGATGAAATCTCAGGAACTGAGTTGCAGATGATTGGAAACCACCATATTTGTGATGGGATTTAAAAGCTGTCCTCTGAAAAGGCATCAAGTACTCTTAACCATTGAGCTGTTTCCAGTTCCAAACTAGGTTTTCTTAAAGGATCATGGGTGGAGGGGGGAGATTTAGCTTAGCAGTTAAAAACAGTTGCTGCTCTTGCAGAGGACCTGAATTCAGTTTTCAGTATTCATGTCAAGCACCCCACAACATCTGCCACTTCAAGGATTTGGTGCCCTTAACCTCTGCAGGCTTTTAAACATAAATTCTACATCTACATAAGGTTAGCCATCACATTCTCCCCTCGAGTTATACCCTGACTCTAGAGTGGGTACCTGTTCATATTGGTACTTAATTATCATCAGCTAAACAGCGCCTAAATGGGAATGCATATATCTGATTAAGGGATTGGTGATACAAAAACCAACCATAGTTTGCAGTAACAGGAGAGCAATAGGCCCTCAGGTGGCTGAGAGAATTGCTAGCCTGGAAGTACCAAAGGAAGAAAATGACTGTCAGTAGGTAACATGGGCAAAAAAGAGATGTTCCTCTTCACACCTAAACACCTACTGCAGTTGGGAAAGATGTTTCCTGGATCAAAGAGTGGGACAGTTGACCCTGTTTCTCACTGGCCACAGCAGTCAGGAGAGCCGCTCTGTGTGAGAGATTTGGCCCCACTCCTCAAGTGCCATATGATGGAGTAGGCCAGGAGATGCCCTCCCCTATTCTCCACTCTTCACTGCTTGCTGAGGGTCGGAAAGCTGTCCCTGAGGTCATTAGAGCATGTAATCTAGTCTCTAGCTAACCTGCTACAACTCCACAAAGGGCCTTTCATCTTGTGTGGTCACAATGTAGAACTGCCCTAGTGGTGTCGGTGTGGGTGCAGAGCTGCCGAACCAGACCAGGAGGTATGAAAGTAGGAGAATTTATCCTGCTCCTCACTGCCTGCTGAGTAGATGAGCTATCCAGAGCAATTCTTGCCCTGTTGGTGTTGATAAAGGAAAAATGTGACCTTACCAACCCAGCAACCACCAAAATCTAGAACCAGGGTTATGAGTTGACCTACCCCAAATCCACCTCATATATGACCTGCAGAAACATGTGAGTGGCTGGACCGGCATATCAAAGGCTGCAGAATCTACATTACACATGACAACAACAAGATACCCAAGAGTCCCAGTGCAAGCCCAGTATTAAAAGTATAGCAGAATTCAGAGGCCTGAAACCAGACAAGCCAAAGACTCATTACAATGAACACTTATAAGTAAAGATCTATGGAGTTAAAGGTTTACTGTGTGACTTACTCTTTAGGAATACAGGTTCTATGCTGAGAGGTTTTGGTATGGAGGTTAGTTTGGTTCTGATTTTTGTTTTTGTTTTGAATTTATTTTGTTTTAGGGGATTTCAAAGGCAGAAAATAGGTATGAATGAACAGATAATGAAAAGAATCAGGATGCATATGTGAAGTCCACAAAAGTACATATAAATAAATAAATAAATAAATAAATAAATAAATAAATAAATAAATAAATAAATAAATAAATAAATAAATAAACAAACAAACAAATAAATAAATAAATAGGAAACAAAATGGAAGCCATTAACGTCATTCTAGTAGAATCTTTATTTTGGATTTTTTGCCAATTGATTCCTAAGATTTCCTGAGTGGATTACATAGAAGCAGTAGGTTAGTCTCAAGGCCATACAGTAAACTTCTTATTCTGCATGAAGCAGATCATGAGCTACCTCAACTAGAGAGTTGATCTCTTCTAGTTTTGCAATAGGATTTTCTAATAAAAATAAATAAATAAATAAAGGCAAATACTTGGTTTTTATGTTGTTGTTGTTGTTGTTTATGTAAGCCATTGCTGTGTCTGTTGTTCCTGAGATGAGCTCCAGTTACTCTAAGATTATTATGAAAGATATAAGGAGAAGAACTTCATGTTTCTTTCTGCCTCAGGGTACTGAAAAGTTTTGCAAACACAAGTGCTCTCTCCATGCTATACAGCGGTATACAAACACCTGGTAAAATAGGAACATGAAAATATAAAACGTTGGGACTGGATGTATATGCCAAATTGTCAGTCAAGGATGTAATCCATCATCATATACAAACTAATCATTTTCAATCTAGAGGTAAAGAAAGAAATGTCCATCTGATGAAGTGGTCGACATGAGCGACAAAAAATGTATGGCTCACTTTCATTTGATTTTAAAGTGGTATCTAGAAATACATGAATATTCAGGAGGGAACATACTCAGATGAAAAATCTTATTAATCTAGACCTCCGGTCAAGTCCTGTATTTAGTATGTGTTTTCAGGGATTGATGATGGTGTAAGTAGTTTGATTCAGGCATTATTTAGAGACTTTTCTTGCACCCAGAATTTCTTAGAAGTGTGCAGATCTCTTCTAGTCTTAAGGCATAACAAGCTTTCTCCTTACATAGTGTATCTTACTAAATATAAATGTTCATCCATAACTCAAGCTAGTTACTAACTAGCTCTTATAACAACTCATGATGTGGGAATGCCCTTCTTTATGCTGTGAATCTCAATCTTTAAATAAAGGAGCTGTATTGGGTCATGGCGGGCACCATAGAAGAAGTGGGAGGAGAAATCAGTTTAGGTAGGAGAAGCAGGGCGGAGTTAGAGGGAGATCGAGCCAGCCGCCCAAGGAGCAACATGTAAGGAGCACAGGTGAGCCACACGTGCCACGTGGCCCACAGATTAATAGAAATGGGTTGATTTAAGATGTAAGAGCTAGCTGGCAATGTGCCTGAGCCATAGGCCAAACAGCATGAAGTTAATATAAGCGTCTGAGTCGTTTCTGGGGGCCTGGGCGGCGGTGCACGGATAAGCGGTCCCGGGGGGCAGGTCTGTGGGTCCCAGACCTCTGGCGTCCGGGACCCGAACCCACTACTACAACAAACTCAGTTCTATTGTTTTTTGTGCTACTTTGAGGCTCATAGTTTTTTACCTCTATCCTATTTTGTGTGTCTGCTTTATTCTCTATCTGGCTGAAAACCCCTAATCTGTCCTTCTTTTTTCAGTTTTCTAAGTTTACTTGTCTTCAGCTATTTATCAGTCAGATTGTTTATTAAAGCAGTCACAATAACAAATCTTCACATTATACAAAGGGATCATTTCACAACATTTTCCCATTCCCTTTTTTATTTAACTAAAAAATATATCTTTAACATAGAAGGATTATATATAATAAAACATTAGGTAAGAATTACAGTTATAATATCTAGTCTATTTTTATTTGACAAAAGTAGAAACATTATCTATTTTTATCTTGGTGAGTGTAAAGTTTTCTATTTAATTTACTCTTTTATCATAACTAATAAAAAGTATAACTATAACCAGCCTTAAGCTTTTTCATAGACCTGAGAAGTTTATAATATTAGTAAGTTTACATGAAGTATAGAGCAAACAATTTTCAAAACTAAGAGATGACAGAAACATCCAGCTGCCTGGATAGGCAGCCAAAGGTTCTCTATTACATTATTGCATCTGTCCTAAACTTGCAAGCATAGAATATCTGACAGACTTTTCTTTGAAGTAAAAAATTGTAAGACTGTTTTGTCTTGTCTTGGCAAAGATAGGCAATCAATTTCTTTTATATCATATTGTAATTGTTCAATTTGGAAACCATACTGTCAGCAATTGAGGCAATGGCAATTTCTTACGCTGGTGCTAACTTTTGCCACAAAGAAACTAAACTCTATATGAAGTTTTTAGATGTCCATAACTTTCTATGAAGTAGTTTGGTGCTTCCAGGAGCAAAATGTCTCATTGTCATGAAAAATTTAGGTTATTAAACAAATTAAATGCCACATTCTATAGGTCTTAGAAGTTTTTGAAAGCCATTCATCCATCCATCTATATATCTATATATCCATCTATCTATCCGTCCATCCATCCATCCATCCATCCATCTATCTACCTATTTATCTATATACATATATATAAATATAGATATATGTGTGTACACGACCTTGAAAACAAACCTAACATGATTATAAATTTGGTGACTATTAATTTATATTTTTAAATTATATGTTACATTTTAAGTAAGCTATATAAATGTCAATACTCCATGCAAAAGTAGAGATATCCATACAGTATAACAGAAATAACTAAATTTGTATCAATACCCCAAAGTCTATACCAATGTAAAACATTTAGGATTAATAGTTGGGGGGGGGTGGATTAAAGTGAGTTTAACAATTCAACTTTCTATCTCATCATTTCTATATTATATCCCTTACTACCTCCCCCCCCTTTTTGATGTCAGAGGAGATTGTTGAATTCCTTGGGTAAAGAGTTTTTTTTTTCTTCTTTCTTTCCCCCTTCTCCCATGGCTGAAAATAATTTGTAACCAATCTCCCTAAACAAAAACATCCAACTTTTGAGAGTGATAGGCACTGATTTCTTTAATCTACTTCTTGTAGTTTGTAAGTGTTGATATCTATTGGGGAACTTGAAAAAAAATAGGATATTGTTTAATCTTGGCTGGAATAGTAAGTGCAACTGGATCACATCAGTCAGCTGCCTTGGAACTGTTTTGAATGCAGAATTTTGACTGGATTGTAGCAGAGGCGTTTCAAAATGCTAAATAACTTGGGCATGTGTTTTTATTGGTGTTTGGTTCCCTTGTCCTGAAAATGCATAAAAATTTAAAGGTAACATACATTAGACTTATGGGATATGTGGTATGTATAAGTGAATTACGTTTTTTCTTTTATGTTTGAGCAGCTAAAATATAAGTTGCAAATCTTGTACTTTTACTGGGTTTAATTTTTTGTCTGTAGCAAAGATTTCAGGACTTTTTCTCGGATCAAACTTGTTTTTCTTTAATCCAGGATGAATTTCCACCTTTCATTTGCATCTCAACAGAGCACAATCATCTCCTGATCTCTTTGCATTCCCAAAATTCTGGGTTTGGCTCTCCAGAGTACCCTTATATTTTTTCAGTTATTGACCAGCTAGCTTGTTAATTAAATCAATCAGAGCAACAGATCTTCACATTGTATAAAGGGATTATTTCACAGTAGGTTGAAGTGAATTTAAAATAAGCTAAAAACATAGAATGTACCAGGTGGAGGTTTTATTGCTAATAACAATCTAAAAATAGAAATTTGAGAAATTCAGTGGCATTATATTATGTGAAGCATATAAGCTAAAATTTTTGAGAAGGTACTAGTAGGTGGATTGTGGGAAGAGCTATGAATATATGAGGGAGAAATGTCATTAACCCCGGAAGTAGCAAATTTAAACCAGGGTCTTAAAATTAGACTATCATTTAAGAAGTTCCAAGGACAGTCATAAGTAACATATGTTGCACAGAGAGAATTTAAAGAACATGTCCTCTTAACTAATAATGTTACCTAAACACTCAATGCTGAACCCTTCAAAATGGATGTGCTAAAAACTCTATCTCTTAATATCACAGTCCTACTTAGTGTGTGTGATAGGGTGTGGGAGGTATAACTTCTGGTATAAAATATTTGCCCTTATATGGAATGCTCTGTCTATTTCTTCTTCCATTTTACCAAATGAAGATACAAGACAAGTTGAAGCTAGAATGTGTTCTCTTGGTGTGTCTCATCATGTTATCTACCCATAAATGATTCATAGCAGAATAAGTAAAACACTGACCTCTCTAGACTTTGTGTGATTTTCAATTGTACATGTTATGTCTATTACATTACTTTTAAAAAGACAACATATACTTAGTAGAATGAAAGAAGTCCACACATTCACATGCTTAGTGTTTGTTCTGGTCCAGGAACTGAACTTCTTTCAATCCATGTCATCCCTGTCTAATAACAGTTCCTTCATATCCACAGAGCACAGATTTATTCCAAGAGCCACTTCCACAGCATCTTCACCAATACCCTTCCCCAATCTACAAGACTGCTTTTATCAAAACACAATGAAAGTATAAAGTATATAATTCTTTTTGTCTCTCTATGTGCCTTCTTTGTATATCTGTCTCTCTCTCCCTGCTTCTCTTTGTCTCTTCCTCAAAAGGAAACATGCGTACACATGCACAGATGCATGTGTGCACACACACACAAACACACACACATACTTCTCAATTTGACTTCCATTGACATTTTATCTTGAAAATATAATAATTTCAAAATAGCAAATGTTAGTAACTCTTCTTCTCTCTCTCTGTTTTTTTTTAAATTTATAAACCTCTTTTCCCCCTCCCTTTCCTTATCTCACTCCCCACCCCTTACTCCCATCTAGTCCTCAGTGGAGATAGGGCCTCTCTTGAGTAGTGAACACAGGCTGGCATGCTAAGTTGAGTCCAAACCAAATCACTTCTCCCTGAATCATGACTGAGGAAGGAATGGGCTCTAAAAAGTCAGTTCATGCACCTAGGATAAGTCCTAGTTCCATTGCCAGGGTCCGCAAAAACAGATCAATCTACACAACTGTCACCCTCATTCAGAGGGCCTAATTCAGTCCCATGCAGGCTCCCCATCTGTCAGTCTGAAGTCCATGTGCTCCCACAAGCTAGAGTCAGCTGTCTCTGAGGCTTTTTCCATCATGGTCTTGACTGCCCTTGATTCTGCAATACCTCATCCTTCTGTTCGTCTGAACTCTAGGAACTCTGTCAGGTGCTTGGTTCTGGCTGTCTTCATCTGCTTCTGTCAGTCATGGAGACTCTATGATGACAGCTATGGTAGTCACCAGTCTGACAACAGGGGAAGGCACTAAGGTACTCTCTCCACTATTGTTAGGAGTTTTAGCTGGGGACATCCTTGTGGGATGTTGGTGGTTTCCCTAGCACCAGGTTTTCCCCTAACTCCATACTGGCTCACTCTGCCAAGGTAACTGTCAATGCTTTCTCTCTGCATCCCTACCCCAACTTGGCCATCTTGAAACCTCATGTTCCCACCCCACTTTCTTTCTCCCCCCTCTTCCCAGTTTACCCAGGTAATCTTAACCATTTTACTTTCAATTTTACTTTTCCGCTCTCACACTTCAGTAGCTACAGCAATTGCCTAAAAATATAATAAAACACTTCAGCAGAAATTACTTTGAGGCCTTCATGCATATTATAGAGTATTTTTCCTTCAGTACCCTAAGAAGTATACAGTCACCACATTTTATATTGTTTGAAGATTCTGTTTTTACTATATCCAATCCAGTTTGCCACAAGCAAAACAGTGTGAGATGGCAAGTCACACTAGCTTTACAGTCCCTATCTAAATAATTTCTTTTTCCAACACTGAAATTTAAATTAAAAGAAAGTAAGCAATGATACAGATTTTGATCCAGAGACCTATTTCTAGATGCTAGTTTTGAATTTATGTAGGTATTTAACAAATGTCTTTGAATAAAGAGATAATTTAATATTTTCAAGCATATTTAAGCTTTATAAAATATTAAATTTTTATTGTTCCATACTTTTACCACTTTAAATTTGCTATCACTTTATTAGGTCTACTTCTTTAAATTTTCCTTTTGGGTGCTACAAGCCTAAAATTGACTCTAACTCAAAAATTGTTGAAGTGTCAGTAAATATATATTTTAAAGGAAATTATTAGTTTAAGATTTGGATTACCATGCGGCATTGTAACGTAATATTTTCATCATTCTCCAAGTCTCAAAACTGCTTAATTTAATACAAAAATAATTGTACATTTTGAATGAGTTTCATAAAAATTGAATTTTTTGATATTGTTTCCATATATGCAAATACATATAAATATTTACATATGTTAATTTATAGTTAAATACATGTGCTTTTATATTTACACTCATGCCTATGTTTTTGACTTTATATATGTATTTTTATACACATATGTTATACAAATTCTTTATTGAAATGGTATAATACTCTTAAAAACCAGTGTTATATTTTATTTAGGGCTTTTTATTCTAACATATGCAATCAAAATATTCAAAATTTTAAAACATTATTTTATTACAAATAAAAACATGAAAATATTTCAGTTCAAGATTTTAAATTAAAAAGATATTGAATCAATAGGTAAAAATTTGGCTTCTGATTACTTGAAACCCACAAAGACAATATCATCATAATTATAAAATTGCTTTTCTCCAAGTCATGATTATAATATTTATTGATAAAGTTGTTTTAGGAGTAGAGGGTTGTTGCTGTCTAAATAGTGAAAGTTTATTGAAGTTGGTGAACTTAGTAAGCAAAAGAGAGACTTCAACAGCCTCCCTGTGGGTCATCTCAATTATATAAAGTTATGAAAATGGATACACAAGTATATCAGCCTTAGCCGAAAACCACACTTAGAAAACAGCTTCAATATATTGAGTTACAACAAAGGATTTAAGTCGTGTTGGTTTCCCTTCAATTTCATAGAACATCACACTCTACGTGTGACAAGAGGAAGAGGGCAAACTACCGAAGAGAAACCAGGATTATTATTCCCAGAGTGCTCAGTGAGAAATGGAGGAGAACACAAGAGGAAGACGGCACATCTGTCCTGCCTCTTCCAAGAAGCTGACTTATAATATCTGGTCTATAGCTCTGTTACTATTAGGTTACTGTGTTCATGACAGATCTGTCCTTAAGTAACTCAGTGTTTGTTTCTTTTATTCTATATTAAGTATTTTTTCATCATTAAGTTTTTGGAAGTGGGGGGGTGAGTGGGAGCAGGGAAGGGAGAGGGAATTATGGTTGATATACTTATATGTATATATTTAAATACAAAAGCTTTTTGAATTATCTAATTTTAATATCACTAATATAAATTTTATTTTTATGAATTACAATCGCTTCCTTACAGAAATTCTGAGGGTCTTTAATTATGTATGAATTGCAAACACACATAAAGCCAGAAAGAAAACCCATCATCCATGCCACACTTCAGGGATACTGTTAAGGGTCATACTGACATATTTAACCTCCAGCGATGAGCAGAGATGCCAGTAAATTCCGACAGTAAGCAGCAATACTTTTGTTAAATTGCTATAATAAATTGTTAGGATGCATTAAAAGCATGGGATGTCATGGGGGGTATGTAATCCAGGACCTTATAACTTGTGAAAATTAGCTATAAATTTTTAGATATGAAAACATCAGCAGAGCAAGAAGATGTAGTTTATAATAAACCAGCCAGCACTTGTAATATTTCCCCTTTTGATTAATTCTTTAAAATATTTAATTTACACATATCTTTATACAAAAATTGTGCATAAAAATCTTATACAGAGAAATGTAATTACTTGTTTTTGGTGGTTTCACAATAGTGAGAAAGGTTAGTGGATGGCTTATGCATGCATAGAGTCAACATTAATAGTGACACTTCTCTAAGGGGGGACATCATGTTAGCTTTCCCTTTCCTTTGTAAGACTGTTATAAAGCAAAAATAACATTATTATGAGAAACGGAATATAATTGAAATAGCAATGTTCAATATGACTGGGTACATATGTTATTAATCATCACTGGGCCCTATTGAAGGAATATGCATGCTCTCTGAAATAATTTATCACTCGTGTTTAGTAGCAGAATTAAAACTAAAATTTATATATAAGAAAAATAAGATCCAGGAAATTAACTACTATTAAATATCAAACTCACTATTTTCAAGCCATGGCATTTGATCTGCATTAAATTTTCATTTTTGAATGAAGTATCTCATTTTCAAGTCTCAGTGACAAATCATATATTTTAAATAATATTGCTAAATTCTAAAATTTCATTATAATTTTTATAAATAAAAATATTCAATAAATATGTCAACTTATTTTAAGAGATAATTTTGTCTCCTTAATACATTAGCATATTTTCCTGAAAAATGATATCCATATGTGAAATTTTAAAGTTCATTTTTGCCTTTATACAGTACATTATTTCCTATGAAAGTAAGTAAATAAGTAAGTAAGTAAATAAATAAGTAAATAAATAGATCTCCCCTAATTCTCATTGGATTAAGAGATGGATTTGACTCTGAATGCCTGATTCAGCAAAGTACTGCACTGTAAATTTAGATTCTCTCAGGCTGAAGCTCTTGATAACAGTGACGTATTGAATGCTTTCATACACTTAACACAAGTAGTTAGGAGACAGGCACAGAATAATCCATCATGAAAAGATGGAGAATGTGAGAAATAATTTTAAGTCTCTGGTCCATAGCAGTTGAGAAACATTTCCAGATAGAAGTAAGTTACTTAGTGGGAAATAGAAAATAATTACCTTGAGTCATCATACTGGATTTTTGGTTCTTCTTTATCTCCCTGAAGTTGTCCAACACAGCAGTGGTTTCAGCTCAGTAGTTTTTCTTCTTTGGGTCATTTAAGAAGAGTGATGAGATTAGTAAAGGTAAGTATAAACAGTATTATGAACATATTATTTAAACATGATAATGACTATAATTAGTGATATGACATAATATAAAACAAGCATGTGTTAAAGATATATATATATATATATATATATATATATATATATATATAGATGGATGGATGGATGGATGGATGGATGGATGGATGGATGGAAAGATAGATAGATAGATAGATAGATAGATAGATAGATAGATAGATAGATAGATAGATAGATTAGCCTGTAAATTCAAACTACATTAAAGATATTGTGTATGTTAAATATATTATATATAAGTATATCAGAATATTGCACCACTAGTTTGTTTATAAATTTAACAGAAAAACTCCATATATTAAGAAAGAGAAAAGAAATGAATTAAACAAAATATACATGCTATCAGTTACTATAAAAAATATTTGTCTAAATTAACTTGAAAAAAGGAAGGCTTTATTAAAGGTTATGGTTTTGGATGTTATATGTCTCACTTATTCTCATAACTTGATCACCTGAATGGTCAGCTTTCTCTTTTTACAGTACTCTTAGGACTGGTGTGGTATATCAGGGTTCTGAGTGAATATCCCCTGCCTGAAATCATGGATACTGTGTTTTCCTGTGCCCATTTGCCATAAGCATTAGACAGACCATAAAACAGCTTCCAATTATTCTTACTCTGTAGCCAGACTCTTGTAAAACTCCATATTTTTAAGTATTGACAAGGTATAAATTTATCTCATTTGGTGAAAGAAACTGGAGCCAGTTTTGCCCAAAATGCAACATAGAAGTAATGGAAAGGAAATGAGATCTCTAATTCCTCAAGTGACCACAGGAGTTTACAATTAGCTTTGTTCTTGTCACCCAAGTACCCTTAGAAAAGAGACTTCAGAACGTATAACACAGTCACTGTACTTAAGTGTGAGTCTGAAGCAGTGTCCATCTAAGACACACAGAGAATAATAACAAACAGGTTGTGAGATTCTGGGCTATTCATGCAGCCAGCTACTGCCATCTCTCCCCTCAGCGAGCTTCCCAGCAAGTCATTGCTAATGCACCACAGCTAAACCTTCTTTACAAAGTGACTGCTAGTACCTTTGGCCCACATTTCTACTGATTTTTTTTTTTTTAATATTTGTATCTTTTCATAGTGCTTTATGTAGCCTACCTAAAAACATATGCATGCAATATATTTGAGAATATGTTTGACATTCTGAGTACTGTACTTTTATTACCATAAGAGCATCAATTTAAAAGAAGATATGTTTAATAGTAATGAGTCTTAATTTATTCATTTAATTAGACTATTTAAAAAACATCTTTGTGCACATGGCATGTGGGTGTGTATGTCAATGTGAGCATACTACAGCACTGAGATGGATGTCACACAGCAAATTTCAGGAGTTAGGAGTTAATGATCCCTACACTGTTTTCAGCTAAGAACGTTCTTGCTACTAGCAGGATATCTTTCCCATAAGCTTATGGGTTATTCTCTTATCTCTGTCTCCAATCATATCATTGTAGTATCAGGTTTACTGATGGGTACTATGTTTTCTGGACTTTTACATGGATACCAGACGATCCAAACTCAGGATGTTAGACTTGCATGGGAAGCGCATTTTGTTCAATGAAACAATACTAAGACTTAAATTTTTCCATTTAAAAAGTGTACAAACCATGCTTTGAAGACTATAGTTACTATTTGATAAGGCATATAATATCAGAATAATTCTTATACTCCCTAGAACCACCCTTCATAATACAAATGAAATGTGTATATCAAAAATAAAATACTCACATTTATCAAATTACATTGGACAAAAAATACTACAAAGTATAAGTATATTTATGTTTAAATTAAAGCAAATATGAAGCATATTTAACAAAAAAATCTTGTTTAAACAAAATACTATATAACAAGATACTAGAGGTCCTTCTATAGATTTTTTACAGGAGCATTATTGCACACTCATATGCATATCCAACATACACAAAACTGATACCCCTAGCAAATCTTCAAGAAAATATATGCATTGAATACAAATTGGGAATATTTTAAAGTTTTGATATTGAGTACAAAATAGATTATGATCATGCATTAGGATCTAAATTTTTCAAATAAATAAATCAGAAACAATTTAATATTACTTTCACATGGTAGTTGCTAGTAACTATAATCAAAACCATTAATAGCATTATACAGATAATTAGAAGCATATTTTAGTTTAACTTAAATAAAAAATTTTGCTTAGTCCTTAAATGTTAAAATTTAAAAGATCCAAGAAGTACAGCCATGTGTTATCAATTCCACACAAATATAAATTACTAAAATTTACAGACAAAATAAAAAACTAAATTAATGAAATAGACTTGATTTCATGTTAATATTGTGTCATAATATATTACTCAATTTTCCATGCAGTACTTATTTAATATATGTTTTATCCAATACCATATTAGAAATTAAATCCAACATTACCATTATAGGTAATAATTAGATGTCATTAATATTTAGTGGATTTTCTGTAATAAAACCTTGTGCTATGTTTTTAACTATGTAAGATCATTTGTTTGGATGAAAGGATTAGCAAGTTATACAGACCATCATATTATAAGTTTATATAAACAAAACAGAAAGTCTGCTTAAATCTTTAGGAGCCAAAGGGATGCTGGCCAACTGTGGTAGTAATGGTCGCTTTATTTATAAATGGTTGGTTTTGTGGCATGCAGTCCTGCCAGGCTCTCTACAGCTGAGTATTGAAAGACTGAGAGCAGAGTTGTAATACAACAGATCTGTAGTTGGCAAATGGCTGAAACATTCTTCTGGAATATCAGAAAATGGAAAGATCTCCCATTCTCCTAGATAGATAGGATCGACATAGTAAAAATGGCAATCTTACAAAAAGCAGTTTACAGATCCAATGCAATCCTCATAAATATCCCTACACTATTTTTTACAGACCTTGAAAGAAAAATGCTCAACTGTACATGGAGTAACAGAAACTCAGGTTTGACAAAACTATTCTGATCAATAAAAGAACTTCAGGAGGAATCATTATCCCCGACTTCAAGCTATACTATACAGCCATAGAAATAAAAACAGCCTGGTACTGACACAAAAACAGACTTGTGGATCAATGGAATTGAAACAAAGACCCCAACATTAACCCACACAACTATGAACACCTGATTTTGACAAAGAGGCCAAAAATATTTAATGAAAAAAAGATAGCAACTTCTACAAATGGTGTAGGTATAACTGGATGGAAGTATGCAGAAGAATGCAAATAGATTCATGTCTGTCACCCTGCACAAAACTCAAATCCATGTGGATCAAAGACCTCAACATAAACATAGCTACCTGAACTTGAAAGAAAAGAAAGTTGGAATACCCTCCAGTGCATTGGCACAGGTGACCTCTTCCTAAATATAACACCAGTACCACAGATACTAAGAACAACAATCAATAAATGGGACCTCTTGAAACTGAGAAGCTTCTCTAAGGCAAAGGACACAGTCAATAAGACAAAACAACAGCCTACAGAATGGGAAAAGATCCTCACTAACCCTACAATCTGACAGAGGACTGATCTCTAAAATATATAGAGAACTAAAGAAACTAGAGCTTCAAGGCGTAAATAACCCAATTAAAAAATGGGGTTCAGAGCTAAAACGGGAATTCTCACCAGAAGAATTACAAATGGCTAAAAGGCACTTTAAAAATTGATCAACATCTTTAGCCATCAGAGAAATGCAAATCAAAACAACTTTGAGATACCACCTTATACCTGTCAGAATGACTAAGTTCAAAAACATAGATGACAGCCTATGCTGGAGAGGATGCAGAGCAAGGAACATTCCTCCATTGCTGGTGGGAGTGTAAATTTGTACAACCAATCTTGAATGCAGTATGGTGGGTCCTCAGAAAACTGGGAATCAATCTCCTAAGGATCCAGCAATACCACAATTGGGTGCATACCCAAAGGATGTACATTTGTTCCCCACAGGCATTATCTTAACTATGCTCATCGCAGCATTATTCATAATAGCAAGAACCTAGAAACAACCTAGATGCCCTTCAAATGAAGAATGACTTAACAATGGAGTATTACTCAGTGATTAAAAAAAAATAATAACATCCTAAAATGTTCAGGAAAATGATTGGACTGGGAGAATACCCTTCTGAGCAAAGAATCACAAACTCAGAAAGATAGACATGGGATGTACTTAATCATAAGTAGACTTTAGACAAAAAAGCAAAGAATATTCAAGCTGCAAATTGCAATCCCTGAACATCTTGGGATTAGAAGGAATTTAAGAGAGACATCCAGAGATTCCCCCAAGAAGGGAAAATAGAGACGATCACCTTAGCAAATAACGGGTTGCAACCAAGAAAACTTGGAAACAAATCTTGAAAGAAGGAGATAGTTGAGTGAGAGGAACAAAGAGGAAGCTGGAGGGACATGGATGTTTCCCTCCAATGTGGGGTTGGAAAGAGACTGGGTGTTAGGGAAATGTCCATGAACTCTCAGGATGTCCATGGCCAAGTCTCTAAACAATGGTGGAGGGGTGCCTAAATGGGACTTCCCCTATAATTAAAAGAATAAACACCATAGGTGTCATCACAGAACCTACACCCAACAGGGAATGGAGATGGGGGCAGAGATCCATGGCTGAGCATTAGGGAGAGCTCCTGGTCCAGCTGAAAGTGGGGGAGGGAAAGCCTGTATAAGCAGAGGGATAGGGAATATGAGGAAGGTTCCCATGTTGATAGCTGGCTGGAGCTTTGAGGATTTCACTGATTCAATAATTGCCACTGGAGATCCATTGGGAGGGAGAGATGGGCCCTCCCGGGGTAGGTGGCTTTGGACTGGCATGGAGTCACACGAGGTGTGGGATCAGAATGTGTTCCTGTTCATGGGCTGGCATTTTGGAGCCCATTTCCTATAGAGGAACATCCAACCCAGCATTGACTTTGTGATGAGTGAATTGGATGTGCCTGGAGTGGATGTCCTGTGCTGGGCTGGCCCACCTTGGGACTTCTAGCCCTCTTGAGGCAGGGGTGGGTGAATGGAGAGGGGCGCGGCTGAGGACTGTCTGGGAGGGACTGGGAGAAGGGAGGGGAGGGGAACAGGGGAGGACATTTATGGAGATGATATTTTTTAATGAAAGTAAAATTGAAAAAAATTATAAAAAATGAAAAAGAATTTAAAAGGATAATATCTACAATTAATGAGCTAGAAATGTTCTAAGAGTGGATAATTAATATATTGGAAATTACTGCTTGAAAAGGTCAACAGAAATTAGGGTTAAGTGCTCACCTGCATTTACTGACTTTTACATAGCTCAATTTTTTTGTGCTCAGACATCATAATAATAATAAATATTATTGCTCACTTAAAAAAATCTTCTGTATAGATGTGGTTATAAAGGATGATATATAGAAAGTGACCATAACAAATAGACCTACAGATGACCTATATCTCTAGGAAAAAGCAAGGCAAAAAACACAGTTATGCAAGTCAAAGAAAAGCTGTTAGTTATATTCTTTACACTTCAGAGTCAAGAAACACTAAATATATAAAGAGCATTGTAGAGAATAGGGATTTGGTGTACATTATTGTACAATTGTCTAATGGCAATTTTTAAATTATAACTATTCATTATCCCCAAAACTCTGAAAAAAGTCACTATTTTATATACCTACCAAAATAATAATTTTATTATTTTCAAATAAAATCCTCTATAGATTTGATTTCCTGTATATCTCTATAGAAATCAAAAATTACGTTCATGTGATGATGTGGCTATTTGAGGACCCCAATCCAGAAAACATCCCATGTGGCTTAGCCATTCACATAGTAGTTAATTATCATTAGAAAGTTCATAGAAGTTCTGCTGTTTAGGAGCTTGGCCAAACCAAATTTGGACAAAAACCGTCTGCACAAATGGCTGTGAGTCCAGGTTACTAATCATAATTTTTAGATTAGCAGACTATGTGACTATGCTACTCATTCATACTGCCTGTGGGAGACCCTGATCATGCAGATTGCTTCAGAATGTACTATGACTGCCTGAGTGTAGCCAAAAGTCATCTAATTTTGGTATCCCACTGTGTTTGTTTTGTAGATGCTTTCTAATTAGAGTAAAGAATATTCAGATTAAGTGTTGTTTATTGCATAGTGTTGAAATGCCTCCAGGAACTAAAAAAAAATCTTGGATAAACAATCTGTATTCATACTGCTATAAAAGTGACACTATGAACAAAGTAACCGTTTGAGCCATTTCCATTGGCCAAGTGCTTTATCAATGTTGTCTTTCCTAATTTGCACCAACTTTTTGAAGTTAAGCATCATTATTGATATACTTATAATTTACAGATAAGAATCTGAAAGATAAAGCAGTTAGTACATTCAGAGCAATATAATCATTACACGGAATGACTATTTGTGACCCCAAGAGTGGTCTGACCTCCAAACTCATAAATGGTACAACCTCATTATTTTGCTTCATGCTTTGTAAAGCATGATATGATGTGATGGATGAACTGCTTCAGTTGGCTAATTCTAAATTATATAAAGTAGATCATTGTAGTGTTATTATCTTGAAGATAATAAAAATGAGATGAAGAGATTGCACTAAAAATCAAGATTACTTATGGGATCACATCAAAGGCTTTAAAAAACATTGAAATTACTGTATGTAATCGTTTACATTTTCTAGTTTGATTTATTTCATAGTAAAGCTTCTGAGTAAACACAAAAGTTTAGGAAAATAAGTGACTCCATCCAAGCCACATATTCTATTCTCTTGACTGACTTTTTTTAAGGGGATAGTAACATCTAGTAACTTCATTTAAAATTAAACTAATTTCAAAAAATAAAATTTTAAAATTTTCTCAGTCATGCAAGCAGTATTTAGTTTCTCATAAACCTGTGTAATTGTTAGACTGTTGTATAGCATGGCTTAAAAATCCTCACATACGGCAGGAGTCTAGACACTTGAACACAACATGCTGTGATACATTTATATTAACACATAATCAAAGTCTAATTCAAAGACTTTTTACTAAACATATTAACATACTGTCTACATTAACAGGCCACAATACCTGCCATAGTCACCTTTCATCCTCATCTAACCAGCTTTCCTGGTGTCATATATGTTACCTAGTGAGCATACATCAAAGCCACACAGCCTGGTCCTAAGCCCTTCTTTACTGTCTGCCTGGGAATTGTAGAGCCTGGCTGCAGGTGCTTAATGTCCAGCCTCCTTCATCCTTAGAGAGTCATGAGATCAGGTTTCTGCCTTGAAAACTCCAATTCCTTTCTACAGAGAAACAGAGAACCCCACCAAACTGTATCTAAAGCTATCTTTACCTTGATCACAGTATAATTCATAATATGCATGTATACATATATATAAACTTCATATAGACTTATTCAGATCCTATAAATGTGGAAATATAATATGTTATATTCATTGAACTATAATAGAATTTAGCCTTGTTTAGTATAAAAATATGCTTTTATTCATTTTATTATATTTTATAAAAATATCTTTTTATCCATGTATCCCCCTGTTCCCCTCCCTTCCCTCCTCCCAATCTCTCCCAGTGAATCTTCAGTCTCCCCCTCCCGATCTGCCTATCTTCTCCCACAAAAAGAGCAAGAAGACACAATGTGGGACATTTCAGGGTGGCAATTGCCCTCCACAGAAGTCCAATTTCCTCATTCCAAAGTCAAGACTGGGTTAGGTGTTCCTTTGCAGGTAATTGGCTCCAAGGTGCCAGCCCACGCACAGGAACACAGTCTGATCCCACCCCATGAGGTACCACATACTGCCCATGCCAATAAACAGTTGCCTACCCTTGGAGGCATCTTATATTCCTGATGGATGGCCAGTGGCTGTTGTTGATTCAGTGAGCTCCCCAAGCTCCAGCTACTAATCGTTGTGGGAAATTTCCTAAGAATCAGAGATTATGTAGTGATGGTTTATATGTATGTATATATGTTTTTGAAATATTCTGGTATTGGTATTATTCTATTAAAATTTAAAATGTGCTATATACAATATGGGAAACAATATGTATAGTAATCTATTATGATGAGAATATTATAATAAGAAGAGGATGAAGAAAACTTGTATCTATCTTTCTCTCTTGTTTTCACTCTGTACATGAGAACAAAGATAGTACTTTAGCACAAAAATGCTTGGAACAAGACCTAATGAGTCAGCATCTTAATATAGAATGTCCCAGCTTCTCCACTTGCGAACAAATAAGAAAATTGATTAAAGCATGCAGTTTATAAAAATTTTCATAATGGTTTGAACTTACCAACACAATATGTAGATAAAATACTATGATCAGGAAATGAATGAGGAACATGGGTAAGTTATCTGTACTGCTAAAGATTTCTATCTTCAAGCCTGAAAGCCTGAGATATATTCCTAAACACTCATGGTAGAATGAGAGAACATTAGACACACACACACACACACACACACACACACACACACACACACACACACACACACACAATAATGGGAATTAACAATCATTGGTCATTAACATCTGTCAATATCGATACATTCAATTCCTCTATAAAAAGATACAGGCTTAAAGAATGGACGAGAAAATAGGATCTTTCTATGTTAACAAGAAACACAGATCAACATGAAAATAGACATAACCTCAGATATTATAATCAAATGGACAAAAGACACAAGCTGGTATAGCCACCATAATATCTAACAGAATAGATTTCAACCCAAAATTTATAAAAGGACATGAGGAATGAAATTCATACTTATCAAAGGCAAAATCCACCCATGTGACACCTTGAGTTTTAACATCTGTGCCCCAAAGGTAAGGGCACTACATTTGCTAAAACAAGCAAACAAAAAAGAAACATTACTAGAGCTTAAATCACACACCAAACCTCTGAGACTCTAATACCACATTCTCACTAATGACCAGGTAATCCAGATAAAATCAAACATAAAAATGCTGTAGCTAATAGACTTTATGAACCAAAGGGACCTAACATATCTACAGAACATTTCACCCAAACACTAGAAGTATGTTCTACACTTTCTAAGGTATTTTATTTTACATCTGTTACTTTTGTTTAGTTGGGTTATTATTGCTCTCTTGTTTTTAATTTTACCTTATTTTCCCTCATTTCATGTGTTAGGAAGACCTTCTCTGTTATTTCCACCTCTATGCCAGAAACTAATGAAAATAGCTTACCTTAGGGTTTCTGTTGCCATGATGAACATCATCACGCCCAAATGCAAGCTTTGGAGGAAAGGGATGATTTGGCTTACTCTTCCACCTTGTAGTCCATCAATGAAGGAATCCAAGATAGAAACAACGGATGGCTGATGAAGAGACCACCCAGGGGCACTGCTTATAGGCTTGCTCATCAAGGCTTGCTCAGCTTCATTTCTTATAGAACCTGAGACCATAAGCCCTTGGACAGCACCACCATTAATCAGCTTACATCTACCCAAATATAATTAAGAGAATGACCAAAAGCTGGATCTTATGGAGGCATTTTCTCAGTGGAGGTATCCTCCCTTCTAGTTAACAGTATCTTGTGTCAAGTTTATGTAAAGCTGTCCAGCACAGAGGTCAAATTTGGTGTCATGATATCAGTGAGTTCGTTCTGAAGGAGAAGGTGGTGGAGCAGGATGCTCACTTCATGGCCGCTTAGAGGCAGAGAGAATCAGCAAGCACAAATATCATTTCTTCTCTTTCCACATAAAATCCACCTGAGCTCCCAGCCTAGAAAACAGTGCAGCTGTTCTTTACAGAAACAAGTACACCTATAGCTCCTCTTTTAAATTACATAGATAATTCTCAATCTAACTCAGTTAAAAAACACAAATGCTTTTAATTTTTTTGTATCTAAGAAAGCTGTTAAAGACTACTTTGAATTCTGCTTTTCTGGTTTTATTCTTATTCATGGAATTATGTTTGTAGGGCCCATTTCTATAGGACATTACAATGAATCCATATATTTTCTCAGCAAAATCACTTAATCATAGATAATTTGAGGTTTCTGAGTTGTAATTTTCTAGACTGTGCATTAAAACAAAGCAAAATAGCACATAGTAATGAATGCTAAAAACAAAAACCATTTATTATATAGTTTTCTTTAGGTGCCAAACCATGGCACAATAAACATATTCTGTACAAAGTGTGCTAGGATGAGATCATTTATAAGCCAACATTATCTCCTCTGAGAGTTAAATTTACAGACCAAATCCACTAGTAATTTTCAGACCGAGCCTCTTGTAGTTGGATATGGAACTGAGAATGACTTCTTATAGGTTAAGTCAAAAATCAATATTTAAATTCCATTAGATTTTATAATCCTAATATTCTGTAATTCCTCCATTCATTTACTAAATAGTAATCCTACATATAAAATAAATATTTATGAAAGATTTAAAGGTTTATCAGTTAAGCTACTTATAGCAACTGTAATTTCCTTTATGTTTGAAAAAAATTGTTAAACCGTATGTACTGATATATGCTGAGAAACTTTTGGATATATAATATATACTATATATACTATACACACACACACACACACACACACACACACACACACACACACACACACACACATGGACATGGTATTCAATGTGCTCCTCAGCTACATACTGAGTTTGAGACCTCCCTAGTTTCTTAAATGAAACCTTATCTCAACTCAAAGAAATTCAATGAAAATCCTAACACAAATTATATAACATAACATTGTACTCATGCTCAGTGTTTGGAAGGGGAGTGTGCAATGTGTTTTCAAGCAGGATCAGGGGAATTTTTATGTTTTATATGGAGAATCATGTTTTCTACACATCTGTCCTTAGAAACTGTGGGGTCTCCTTTCTACATGTCTGGATTTGTCTATTCTTGTATAAGCAAGCATTTGTCTGTTTTATTTTTTGATCCATAATAATGATGGGCAGCATGTCATAGCTCTCTGATGGTCTTCCTTGTAAAGGACAAGGAATTTCCCAGTATGTGGTGTTTTTATAGATTTCCATTTGTCCTGAAGATGTTTTTGTCGTCTCAAATCTGAAGTCCTATCATATTTCGATTTCCTGAAACACAGCTTCTGGCCCACAAACAGATTTGGATCCAAATCTTAACTTGATTCACAGTAGTGGTGTCAGAGAGAAGGCATACTACATGACCGTCCAACTATACCATAATTGTCCTCTCTCCCTGATTTGATTTCACAGTCACCTTTCTGCAGCTCTCCTTTCAGACAGAGACCCACAAAACTTTCAACGGAGAGTTTAGTCAGCTGTCTCTTTATTCACAGCTGAATAAGGCTGTATAGTTCCTTTAATTTGTGCTGAAAGTGAGCTGTGCAAAGTATTCTAGCCATAACATTTACCTTATTTCTGAGCTTAAGCCAAGAAGTATTCATTCCCCTTTCCCTAAGGTTTAGGCCTTAGTTTAAATGAAATATTGACACAATCTTACACATTTCCTACCACTTACAGACTGTAACAGACTAGTTTTAAGGTTATATTGGGAGAGTGTTCCATGTTTGAGAATTGTAAACAGAATAAGAAGTAAAATTGTTTTTCTTTGTATTGTAACTATATTGAAAAACAGTTGATTACATAAAGAGTTTTGATAAGAATATATTACTGAGGTTAGGAAGATGGCTCTGTAGATAAAGGAAGCAATAGTAAGTAGTTCAAGCATGGGAACCTGATTTAAAATTCCCAGAGAATGTACATGGAAAGCAAGCCATGACAAACAAACCTTAAATCCCAAGACTAAGGGAACTTGCTACTTGGAGATAGAAGAATTCCTGGAAGCTTCTGTATCACAAATTCTGGCATGAATAGTGGCAATGAATAATTATGATTACTGTTTTAAACAAGGAGAAAACAAGGATCAAAATTTGATGTCTGATCCTTATTTATATACATGAAAGCACACACATATATATATCATTATGCACAACATATAGAAAAATATAAAATAAGAAGATATCTCTGAGAATTCTCTTTGTTTAGAAAAAGTCTCTTTAGTTTCCAATTTAATTAAATATATTTGGTTTAAAAAGATGCATTTTTTCTGAGATTGCAATTTAATTATATTTTTCTTCTCTCCCTCAAAGCCCTCATTTATCACACCTGTTTCCACTTTTCATTAAGTTTGTTTAACAACTCTTTTGTCCCTGTAACTGAATGCATATATGTGTTTGACAAAAATATATATCCCTAGATATAAACGTTTTGGTCCATATAATTTCACTTGCTTATATGAGTTCAGGGCTGACTATTTGTCTCAGGGCACCCAGTTGGTATGCTGTTTCTTTAGAGATCATCTCTTCTATGCCTAGCTTTACACAGTTTTCTGTAGTTCTTTGTAGAAAATTGAGACCTCCTGGCCTTCTCTGGTTTGGCAAGCTTGGTGCCATCATTGTTCATGTTACATTTGGGCAGTCATGTTGGTGACACTATGGGTACAACTTCTGATGTTGCAATTAGACATAATACCACAGGAAACTCCCTGATCTGTCTCTTAGAATCCTCTTCTCTTCTTCTATGATCCCTAAGCCTTGTTTGTGGATGTGATTTTTCATGACTACCAATAAAACATTTTCAAAATGCAGTGCTATGGAAACTGGATGTCTACATGTAGAAGAATAAAATTCAACCTGAATCTATTACCTTGAACAAAGAGTAAGATCTAATGGAGCAAAGACCTAAATCTTAAACCAGAAACACTTAGCTGCTTGAAGAAAACATGTTACAGAATCACCTGAATAAGACTTAATTAGTCCAAAAATTAAGGCCACTAATTACAATACTGAACTTTTTGTAAATATGTGTCACTCAAACTACAGATATACTTTTCACATTTTATATTTGCCTTAACACATGTAATGCTAAGAATTAAAAATTATGGAGTAATAACTGTCTATTTATGTTAACAATTACTGGAAAAATCACATTTAAAATGCATGCTTGTATATATGTGAAATCATACAATTTTCAGTAAATGAAGAAACAGGCTTCATGTCAATTAATAATAATTTGTTTTCAAAAGAGCTACTTGCTCTGAGGTATTTCCAATCTGTTGACTTTGTAGTATAGCATTGTCACCTGTAAAGTTGGTGCTACTTAACCATTCAACCTTGTACTTTAGAGATGGTTCAATGATTAAACAGTTTGCTGCACATGCATGAATTTCTGAGTTCAGATCTTCAGAACCCACATAAAATTTCAGTGTGATATTTGCATTTGTATTCTAGATCTCCAAGGCTTGAGTCAAGGCAGAAAGAGATAGATCCTTAGAGGTCTGTTGGCCAATTAATCAAGGAGAAATATTAAACTCTGGGTCCACTGCGTAATCCTGCCTCAAAATATAAGGAGGATAATAGAAGAGATGTGACATTAACCACTGACCTGAACATAGGTGTTCATAACATCACAAAAGCTTACACCCATGAGCATAAACTTTGCAGTAAAAAGATAGTGTGTGTGTGCATGTGTGTGCGTGTGTGTGTGTGTGCATGTGTGTATAATCAATTAGAAAACAAAATTACATACAAAAATAACTTACATTGTTGTAATTAAATTTGATTTTGTTTTGATTCATATTCATGTTATCCTGGGGAACTTTTTGCTCATAGGATGCAAGTTGAATAAGACTACATATGAATAATTTGAGAAAGACTAAAAATGTGCCAATAAATGCTTTCTTTTAAAATTTCTACTACTATGTGGCTAAATAACTTTTTATATTAATGGCTTATAATAAGTTACAACAAATTGTAAATAACATTTTGTTTGATTTTTAATAATCTTAGGAAAGTTGGAATATTAAGCAGTAATATGTTAGCTACATTTCTATTTATGAGAATAGACATCATGGCCAAGGCAATTTATGAAGACAATATTTAATTCAGGCTTCTGACAGACATGTGTGTGTGTGTGTGTGTGTGTGTGTGTGTGTGTGTGTGTGTGTGTACACAAATGTGGCTCAGTGGTTGATGGCACCTCTTCTTTCATAGGCTTTAGTACCCACATTGGTAAGCCCACACCTGTATCTTCAGTTCCAGGGTACATGGCATTCTTCTCTGTCATATATGGTTGTTATACACACAGAACACATACCATACTCAAACACACACTCATACATTAATTACTAAACATTAAAAATAATATGTATTTATGAAAATATGTATTTGTTATATCTATGAGTTTTCTGTATAATTGTATTTTATATAATTGAAGATGTAGAAATATTAGAAAAATCATAATTGTTAAGTAGGCAAATATTCTTAAAACACAGAAGTTGTAAAGTAATGAAAAAAAAGACATGAAATTTTAAACAGAAACTCTCCTTTGAGAGATAAATTTACCAGATTAAAAAGTCCAAGCTTTGAGAGGAAAATATATACCTGACATAAAATTTGTATCTAGAATCAATATACAATTTTAATAACTCAGTAACTGAGAAAAGAAATTTCCTAACAAATAGTATATAGAATATGGGAAACAGTAGCCCACTAAAGAATGTGTATGAGTATCATTAACACATGAAAATGTGCTTTAGACTGATACTTGAATAAGAAATGCAAATTATACATGTGTAAAGGAAGGCTTTACATGTTGGAATGGCTGAGATTAAAAACTGTACAGAACTCATGGCTGATAAAAGGAAGCAGTTAGATGTCTTGTGTTACCAAAAGAAATGTAACATACTATCCATGGAAACAAATTGGACTCTGTAGACTCTTTACACTGGGTCTTGCTATTTCACTCCAAAGTGTGTATTCACAATGCATGCAAGCACGTGACCACATGAAAATTCATGTGCAATGCTTTAGCATTTATCAGAACACACCAAAAGTGGAAATCATCCAACTGCCTACCAAAGAATTGTAACTTATTGAGATAGTAGTGTAGTTTAGAGTAAGCATGCTTGCCAAGAATGGGCAAGGGTTTGATTCTCTCAAGAATCAGTCCTTCAAAATAAGCTCATCTTTGTATATCTACTAATAAGAACACTTTTCAGAAAAAATGTATATATGTAACATAATAAACATTTAAGATATTATTTTTGTGTATATATGTATACTCTCATGTAAGTGTGGGTGTGTATGTATTTGTGTTTGTGTGTATACGTGCATGTGTGTCTGTGTGGAGACAAGAGGACAAATGTCTGCATCATTCTACACTGCCAGCCACTGTTTGCATTTGTGACAATCTCTTCAAAGGCGTGCAGCTGAACCAGTAAGCGAATGTGTCTGGCCAGCAGGCCTCAGGGTTCCTCCCATCTGTCTGACAGGTCCTGTGATTGCAATCTCATCACCACATCAGATATTTCATACATGTTCCAAAGATCAGACTTTTGGGTAAGGTTTGAAAACAGCCCACTAGATATTTCTCTATTTTTGCATATATATGTTAATACAGATGATCATAACATTACATGCATTATATAATGTATACAGTATTAAAAATTTTGTCAAACCAGTCCAGGACAATAAATATGAGATCTTCAGTTACTAGAAATTGAATGAAAAAGATAATCAATTAACTTACTTCTGTGTTACATATGATTGTATTTATTCTAAATAGTTTTGCACATATTTTAATTAGAGAATTTAAAAATACTAACTACTTATTTGATGTAACTCTTTATTGAAAGAAACATTTTAACAATATTTAAGAATTCTTAGAGATCTACATCTATTGTCTGTCACCAGCATCTCATATAAGGTTTATTTCTCTTAGTTATGAACACATTGGGTGCATTGTAAAACTTAAGTCCATATTTGAAACAATTGTTCTTGATTTTATGTGCCATACTTTTTAAAAGAACCCTACCTATTGTACTAAAATAAATGAAAAAAATATAATGAACTGCTTTTGAGATTCTCTGGATTCTAATAGATTGCTACATCCTTTTTGCTTTTAAAAACCTAAAGAAAATTGGGTGTAGCTTATCAACTATTTTTTGAAAATGTTCCTGTATTGAAATATATCCTATATTCTTGTTCACTTAGAATAGTACTGTATATATTTAGGAAATAGATCAATGGATTAAGGTTCTCATTGTACCCTGGCAATGATTCATACAGCAGAATGTCTTGGCAAGTGAACATTGAAAATTTATTATTGATCCTGCGGTAACATATTTCAGATTTCTCTCCTGCAAGTTTAGCGTCAGACCTGTTTATATTATAAGTTTTTCTCAGGAAACATAAATAAAATTAATAGCAAGGTAATGAAGAATTAAGTTCTGTTTAATTTAATATTTACAAAAAAATTTGTGTTCTTCTGCAGAGGGGAAATCACATTTTTCTCCATGTGTTTATTTTCTCAATAAAATATATTAGTATGGACTCAAAAATATTTATTCATAGTAGAATAAAAGAGTACATACTACTTTAGTTGTATTTAAATTATTTTTAGTTTTTAAAACTGCTCACATTCAGTTAGCCATTTTTCTCACTATAAAGCATGACATATATTTTAGTTCTCACTTACATTTTTGGAATAATATATGAATCAACACTGGCATTTATTTTCTACCACATGCCTATAACCAGTATTATCTAATTTTTGAGGATCTCTGCAAACATTTCTTCTTGAGTCACTGACATCCGAAACCAACATGTGAGCAAAAGGTCACAATTTTTCCATATATACATACTTAACATAGTCGCTCCTAAGTACTACAAGCAGATGTACCAGAGTAAGATAACTGTGTTTAAGATTGTAATCATTATATTTATGTGATTAAGGCTGTTGTGCACTCACAGAAGTCTAGAAAGAATTTTTCTGTATGTATTTATAAAGCTGCAATTCTTTCAGATTGTAACACTTTTCATGGTAATTTAGCAGTTCACAGTGGTGTTCATTTTTGATTCCACAATGACAGATGATTTTGAACATTATTCTGAAGGTGGAGGTTTTTTAAAATATGTTAATCTAAGATTAATATTTATTAAAATATAAACACTCACAATATAGGTAACAGCTTATATAGGTGCACGTTAGACTGGATTATCTAAACAGTGGACGATGGATGCCAAACAGGTCTCTCTAGCAGTCATGAACTAGGGAATCAGGCCTCTCAGGATCTCAGCAGCCCCTTATGAATGGGGTTGACCACTCCCCCTTCAGGAGCCCAAGACCCTGGATGAGCATCTTCGGACCTTATCAGCTAGACACTATTCCAACAGCTATTTGCCATTTATCCCTTTCTGTCATTAAGGTTCTACTCAATACCTTTTCATTATTTTGATTAGATGTGTATTTTCAATATTATTTTAAATTCTCTTTTTATATTATATTTTCACCTTCTATGTATGTATATATTGTATATTGATTGTGTGCCCTCACACATTTCACATCTTCCCTTACTTAATCATTCTGTTTCCTGATGCATCTATGCAAAATTTTATGCATCTATATATCCTATAACGTATAGAAAAGAGAAAGCATTAACATTTGTCTCTTTGATATGGTCATGTAATATGATCATCTCCTGTTATAAGCATTTTGAATTCAACTCACTTCCGTATTTTGACCAGTATGACTTCCTAATCTGTGGCCTTCTCTCTTTTAACGCTGTCCATTGCAAACAGAACTTAGTAGCTTAATTAACTACAAATTGTCTACTCTGTCCTTTTTATTCCTACTGTCTTATTGGGAAAAAAATGGATTCTCATATGAGAATTTTTCTAGGACTTTATTACTAGTGAATTTCAGACAGGTAAAATCCACAAAAATGCAGAACTTCCAAAGACTGCAGTTTTTAAGCTGCAGAGTAATCCACACTCAATCGTGAGGGATTGTCAAAATTATCCTTTTGGTTTCTATCCGTGTGTTTCACGGTGGATTCAAGAAGATTTGAAAATTTCTGTGAAACTCCATTTTAACCTATCTGTTCAATTTTCAGGTGGTAGCATGCCTCACTATCTACTTGTCTAAAGGCTGTAAGAAAAGTAATTTGTACTTGGACAAAGCTCAGTGATTTCTTCCAAGTTCTTTGTATCTGGAGCTTAACTGAGAAAATGACTACACATTTTGTGTATAATTTGTATCTTTAAAAAAATCTATCTCCAAATTATTGCTGATATACTTACTACATATTATGACAGAAATATCTAACACAAAATTTAATATATGTAAGATCCATTATGAATATGTGTTATGCTTCACTGTACCACTAGATCTCCATAACATGCTTGGTCAGTTTTGAAAATAAATTATAATCCTGATATATGTCATGTACAATTCTTTTGTTAGAAAGTAAATATATAAGTTCACTAAAAATGAATTTATTATAAATATAATTATATTGTCAGCCTTTATCAACCAGTGGTATCAATCATTGAACATGTAAAAGAAAAGTAAGCAAAAGTAAGCTCTCTATAAAATTTGGTTGTTATTAACATAAAAGACACATCTTTCTTTTCAATGAACAGAGGGATTTTCACTTTTAACTTTTTATTTTGTTTACAGATATTAGAATATATATGTATGTGCATATATATGTATCTTTTGCTTTGTTATGAATATTAAAAATATCAGTGAAGATCATAACTATGCCCTTAAATAGGTTTTTATATTTCATCCAACAAAGGCTAGAGGCTGCTCATTTTTCTAAGTAACAATACTTTATGAATTGATTGAACTTTATGTTAACCAAGTTGCAGAACTTATTAAAGCATTAGTGATAATTGACATAAGAAATTGCAACTTTAAAAGTTACCTAGTTGTCAGTAATTTCCAACATTTATAAATTTTTTAATTTTATATATCTTTTTCATTAAGTGGAATGAACAACCTAGACCTCTTATTAACAGTAACCTTTATATTTTCACTGATGCACATGGCTATAATCTTGATACATTTAGATGTTTTTTGTAGTTGGTATAAACCACAATCACTTACCAAGACTGTCCCATTCATGTAGAATCTGTGCAAAAGGGAAATGAGCCATTCTCTGAGGCTTAGTTCTATGATGTTGATTATGGTCCAGAAGTACAGCTTCCAATAGTGTTTGTTAGTGCAACCCCTAGACATACTTGCCTCCAAAAATAATTCTGTTGGATCTTCTTCAGCATGCCTCATCCACCTTTGTTGATGTGGATATTAATAATTTAGACTTGTGCAGAAGCTATCTTCAAAGGTCTGTGATCCCTTGCTACTATCTCTCTCTTAAATGAGGCAGGATCTGGTAAAACCACTGAGCATTAATTAGCTTCTATCAACTGTGGAGTTTGAATGTCTTAGGATGCTTTAGTTCCAAAACACTCAAGAAAGTTCCAGAAAAGATTTTTAGTAGGAAGGTACTAAGAAATAAAAATACAGAATAGTTATATTCATTTTTATAATTGTAAGAAACTTTTCTAAACTAAGTTATCAATATAAATTTTATTAAAATGATACTACAAAAAAGATTAGCCTTTCCTTGACTTCTGTAGGAGATAATTTTACAGTCTGTGTTATATAGAGAAGAAAACAATGACTTTTACAGTGATTTATGTGAAAGTTAATATATTTGAATGTTTTACTTATTTACCAGTTTATTATATCTTCATATTTGTAACTGGAAGTCTATAGCTGTAAGACAATAGACTCATTTCCACATCATTCAATGTCATCTCACAATAATCACACCTCTAATTTCTGTTTCTGAGTTACACTAACCCAGAGAACTAATGAGAGTGTGAACATTTAGCACTAGTGTTGTTTAACAGAATTCTATGAAGACAATGGAAGAGATATACCCACATCCTATATGGAACCACTTTTAGACCATTGTAAGGGTACTGCCAAAGTCTAATTTGGAGAACCAATAGCTTTTATAAGGTGTCTTATAAAATTATGACTGAGAGCTTCCTTACAGTAGCAAAAATTACTCCAAGACAGCATCACTAAAGCCCACCCAACAACGCTGGGTCAAACAACATAGCAAAGGTAGGACCCTGTCCATAAAATCGCATGTACTATGTACAAACTGAAAAGTAAGAATGACTCTTAACTGTCAAAATCAGAAACAAAACAAAAAAAATGAGCATAAATTATTTTCCACTTGAAACATGTGAAAACATTGTGTAACCCCATTTTCTATGGAAATTTGAGGAGATATTGCAGCATTTTGCAGAAATGTATAAAACATGATTTTAAAACTTGTCCAGAATCTGAATTACACTCTTAAAGAACCTATCGTGACCCCTCCAAGGCTCAGATCTCACCATTGAAGAATGCTGAAACACAAACTTCCCAATTCACCTCTACACTTTTACACATTCCACTGAATTATAATATCTGCTTTCAAGTTAATCCTGACAATGCTTGAACTACTAATTTTTGATTTATCTTCATATACATATATATCCACTTGCAGTGCTATATTGTGCTAATTCTAATAAGAAGGTACTTAATTTGTTTAAAAATAAAAGTATCAATAAATCTATGGTTTCTTGTGTAGAATTTAGTTGATATCAATGGAACAACATATAGGAAAAGGTACAATGTTCACTTATCCATCATAACAGAAATGTTTGAAAGAAGTCATATGAGAAATGAATATTGTACTGGTGCTGCCAAGTGTTCTTTTGATAACTGTTGTACAAATGCAAAGTTTTCTCCAGTCCATGATTCCTAAAGCCACATTGTCAGTCTCACATTATTTAGCTTAGTTACATTTCTCTCTATAACAGTCTGCTCAATGTTTCCTCTATGGTATTAAAACAATATTTTTGTTACAGTGTGTTGGGAATAGTGTTTCTGTCAGAATGCCCAAAATGCTTTTTTCAGATCTTCCATACCTATGCCACACCTATGTATAAGATTAAAAATTTACCTGATTCTTCTCTAGTCTTTCAATTACTGGAATATCTTATATGTAGAAAACCTTTGATAAAAATAAACCTGTGAAAACAACAAACCTTTTCATAACCCTGAAAGCTAGTTGTTATATTGTATGAAACATGACTAATGTGAAAATATTATGTTTAAGATAAATTTGTCTTTGATCTTGTTACCCTTTATTATATAAAAGTAAAAAGAATTAAGTCATACAATAATGATAAACCATATCTACATGCAAAAAATTCTGGTTCTAATACTAACTTGTACTTGATACTTTGTATCTCATCCATAACTGTCAAAACTATACCACATAAAGACTTTCTAACAACACCTCGCTAGACCTATACGAATTTAGAAAATAAATCTTAATGAAGTAAATATATAGGTAGCATATACATATTCCTTACTTTTATTATGAACATATGTTTACCAAATGTGGAAATATTGGAAATAACATTAGATTTAACTATAATTGTACATAATTTAAAATAAAACAAGTTACTAAATCTGTAAAAAAATAAATATTTCTCCACTTTCTAGTTATCAGTTATGAAAAAGGAATTTTATTGGTTTAAAATATAGTCCTTCTAAAGATACTATTTTATAAAGGTAATTTTAATTTGAATTTCATATTTTATAATAATAAATCACTCGTAAGAGTTAATATCTCAACAGACAGTAAGTAGTGTTATTTAAGGCCCGGTTCATCCACTCACATAAATACGCTTGATATTATATAGATACTTTTCTATTTCTTTCATTTTCATTCCTTTTAGCAATAATATTCCATATGCATGACATTTTTATGGTCTTCTTCATGGATATTGATGAAGTATGTATCTGAAATGGATAAGTGTCCTGAAATCAAGCAGTTTACAATTACCATGTTTAGAAGGATAAATGAGCAGTGATCTGTATTTCCTTCTATGCCAGCTGAAGTTGAAAAGCCCTAAATTTTGAGTTTAGTTTATACAGCCGTGCTTCACAGCACATACAAGTGGAATCATTACTGTAAGAATACATTTTGAAGAACAACTTTTGAAAAATAATGATAGAGCAAAGAAAGAGTGGCAGGTGGATAAGACAACTGTCTGGCACCATAATGCTATTTTTATACGCAGAATAAATAAAAAATGCAGTCAGCATTTGCTTGGGGGTTTTTTTGACACATTTCCAACAGAAGATTAGACTTAGTTTCTTTCACTGAATAAATGTAGGAGAAGAAGTTGTGAAGTGCCTAGGAAGGCACAGACTGGCGGGGGGAAGTGTATAGTTTGGATGGAGTTATCTTTGTAATACTTTGTTTCATTTCAATTAAGACTGTTTGTGTCTGCCCCTCAGATAACCACTTAGATAGGCATTTGTCCCATTGGAGTTATCAGGGATAGCATGTTAGGTTTCTCAAGTGACAAAATGTCAAGAAAAGGGCCCATTTGCCTGTTTTCAGACCTCAAGCTACTGTTCCAAATCCTGTATAACATCTCTTCCTAGAAATGCAGATCTTTAGTGTGGAAAAGGAGGAAGTCCACAAAACATCAAAATGAGAATGTGGAGGAAACTGTTAATTCGTTTTTACAATCCAAGAAGTGACAAACCTTTATCTAAAACCAAATTGATTAAGAATTTAAAATGCAGAAGCAATTAAGACTCGTGAAAGCAAATGGAAGTCAGTGCTCCACTGCGATTGTCAGTGTGTTTGTTTGAATGACAATAGTGTACATGGGAGCATATGTGTCTACTTGTCCCCAGTTGATATGACTAATTGAAAAGGATTTAGCAGTGTGTCCTCTTTGAAGAGTTGTGTCACTGGATTTGGGTTTTGATTTTTCTAAAGACTGATCCGCTACCCAGAACTCTCTGCCTTTGTCAACCTGTCCAGTGGTTGCTTGTAAGAGCACAAATGTTCCTTCACTCTGCCACCATGTGCTCTAACCTTCTGTGACCACATGTCAAGTTAAACTTTTTCCAAAAAAAGAGAGTTACCTTGGTCGTAATGTTGAACCACAGCAATACAAAGGTAAGTGAGCTAACTAGTTGATTCTTTCTATTTAAGCTTAAAGCACAGGACATAAAGATAAAGACCTACAAAGAGCATTCCAAAGAAGAGATTGAATTAATGAAAAGGTAATGTACAGTGCGGGAGAAAATTATTTTAAAATCATTCATTGAGAATACATTGGTTGGCTGTTGCTTATTCAAAATCTTATTGTGGCCCAGGATGCCCTTATATCTGCTATGTAGTTCAAGCTGATTCCAACTTTGAAATAATACCCAGTCAGTCTCCCTGTTCAAGTAATATAATGCAACTAACTATGACTAGTATGGCATGCCATTGGTATGCAATATATGTTCATATATCTCTCTGTATGAAAACCTACTGAATTAAAAACAACTGAATTAAAAGTAAGAACGAATGTAAGTACAGATATCTAAAATAAACAAATAAAACAACATAACGTACAAAGTGGCTGTTTCAAGACTCTTTAAGTATCACTAGGCAGAGAAGATACAAAGCTGCAGTGAAGCACCATCTCCCTAGTAAAATGTCTGTGATTCAAGCAATAAATGTTACAAACACTGATCAAAAAGAAAAAAAAAATCTGTGGCACTATTGTGGGAGGTTATGTCAATCTAGTCACCATGAAAATTGTTACAAAGATTCTCTCAGAAACAAAAATTGGGCTGGGGTGATGTATCAGAGGTTATAGGAACTAGTCTTTTTTCTGTCCTTTGAAACAAGGTCTCTCGTACACAATGTAGTGAAGAAAGACCTTCAATTCCTGAAATAACCTGTCTCTACCATGCAAGTGTGGCCTTTGCAAGTGTGTTCCACAATGTTGTCAATTATTTATATTTTTTTTTACTGTAACATTATTCTTATGGTCAGAAAAATATTATAGGTGACAAAATTCTGTAATGTTAGTATTGCATATTTTCTATAAACTATAGATTAAAGGTAATCATTACTACTTTATTAGAGAATGTCATAAATGTTTGCATATACTAAAATATATTAAGCAAAGTTTTGTAAACTGACAGAATTGACACACGTTAGTATAGTAGGTGGATCGAATATATAAATGGTATATATACTGTTGTATATTGTCACATTTTATTTCAATTAATTAATTCAATTTATTTTCTTCTCTGCATCCCTATTGACAGATCTTAGAATATTTAGTGATATATGTTTTATTTCATAGTGACAAAGGTACACCTGGATATGTTGTGTTTCTAAGATGATGTCTGCATTAAGACACTGGATAAACATAAAAAATATGACAGAAATTCTATTTCACTGAGTATAATTTAAAACTTGTTCTACATTTTAAGATTAAAGTATTAGTCTGATACTCATACATAAAACATTTTTTTGTTCCTTCTAAAGGTTTCCTTCCATTGTTTATTCACTTACTCAGATAATTGGTTAAGTTTATCCGAAATTTTTCTGTCAGTAAGGCTCACAAATCAGCGCAGGCAGCATGTCAGCTCAGATTTCCACAACTGTCACTTGGAGTGGCACAGACTTACTGCTATTTATTCTTTGACACTGAAATCTGTTATTGAACATTATCACAATGCCTCCATCAATAATTATCAATTTTGCTCATAAATAAATACCAATTGGAAATTTATTAGATGTAATATCTATGATTGTTTCTGGATATGTTATCTATACCAGTTTTTTATTCATTTCTATCTACTATCTGTGGGTGTTTGTAAGTGTGGGGGATAAACATACCATGGTACAGTGGGGCAGTCAGAATGCTCTCCTCCCTCCTACCATGAGTTCTGGGGACTGAAGTCAAGTTAAAATGCTTTCAGAATAAACCCTTTTCCCTATAGAGCCATCTCATAAAAATTGTATCGTCCTTATTTAATACATATTCTTTTAACTTTTCTTCATTTAGCTGTCGATGTTACTTATAAATATTAGAACTCACACTCTAATGTGAGTTGGAGATGAAAATCTCTTTCAGGTTTTATTTCATTTTTACTGTGAAAGAGAGGATAACTCAGGTCCACAATGCATATTATTACTTTGGTGCAAAGGAAAGTGGACGTCTAATTGTAAACCTCCTGGTTTACAAGCTTTCGCCATTGTACACATCATCGGGCAACATGTGACTTTCGAAACACTGAAACAGGATGCTGTGATTCACGTCATTCCTATTTTCTAATAGTTAACTGTGAAATTTAACAGCGTGGAACCTAGTATAGGTAGAGTGACAATGTTTGACTGTCTTTTTACAACAAATAGTATCATTTTTCATTTTTCCCTCTACAAGGAAATACAAAATATTTTTGACAAGTGATTCAAGACAGTGAGCATAGTTGAAAAAAGAAAATGAAGAAGTGGAATCTAAACGCATATATGTAGACAGACTAACTCTTTGTCTGTTTAATGTCCACATGTCATGTTGTTATGGAAGCAGTGTCACAGGAAAATGGCTGCATGAAACCTGAATCAGCATGAAATAAGATATTTTGAGGGTTATTGAACACTGCTCATTTTCCTGGAAATGAGACAAGGTTGTTTAGCACAGGTGTCTTGGTAATTGTGATGTATTAGCAGAATTAGTCATGTTCAATAGCCCTCAAACTTGCTCTGCCACCTGTATGTGAAATGGTCTAGCATCCATACAATGACATCTGATGAGAAACAAGTACTATGGAATTAATCTCAAAATGCACTTGTGCTTAAAGTGCCATATTTTGCTAAAAACAGACAAAAAAAACCACTCTGCCCCTCAGTCTTCACGTTTCTCTTTTGAACAAAGTTAAATAAGTAACAGGGACAACAAAATAAGCAAAATAATTTTAAACTCTCTTCCAAGTAGAGGAGCAATAACTTTATTAAAAATAATTAAGTAACTGTGCAGATCCAACTATAGTGAAAAGGAGATTTCTGCTAATGAAAGTGCGTCTAACTTAGAAAGCTGTGTATGTGCTGAGAGACAGCCTGTGCATCAGTCTGTGATACCCAATCCAGAAGACCTGCAGCCAGCCAATCATTTGTGGCACTCAGGAGACTATGTTTCCAGTCATTGATCAAAGAGCTAATGATTCATAGAACAAATACAGTATTTTAAAAATGTGATATTTTTCAAAATGTCAGTAGCAGTGCCTTTAAATTCCTGAATTGAAAAGAATTGTTAAAATGACCATAGTTGAAATCTAGAAGATAATATTTTTGATTGACTATTTAAAAATCAACTATAATTGTAGCTATATAGTATAAACCATATTATTCATTTCTCCAGGTAAAAATTAATGTATTTTGAGTATCCTTATGTAAAACACATAAATGGATTACAATAAAATACTTAACAATAAATTGTTTCGTTATAGTTAAGATAAATCTTGAAAGAATTTAAAAACTTTGAACTAATTTTTGGCATAAATTAGCAAGCATTACATTGTAGTTATACTTTGATGCAACATAGAAGAAGTGTAAGTGTGTTGTATTATGGGTTTTCTCGGGTCCCAGACAGCCAGAGATCTGGGACCCACAGCCCTGCCGCCCGAGACCGCTTAGCGGCCCAGCCGCCCAGGTCCCCAAAAATAACTCAGAGGCTTATATTAAGTCCATGCTGTTTGGCCTATGGCTCAGGCACATTGCTAGCTAGCTCTCATATCTTAAATCAACCCATTTCTATTAATCCACGGGCCACGTGGCGGCCCGCAGCTCACCCGTGCTCCTTACATGTCCTTCCTTCGGCGGCTTCCGTGCGGTCTGCCTCTAACTCCGCCCTGCTTCCCCTACCTAAGCTCTGATTTCTCCTCCTACCTATTCTACGTACCTGCCATGGCCCAAACCAGCTCCTTTATTTAAAGATACAGCACTCACAAATGCATTCCCACATTTCCCCCTTTTTCTCTAATCAAAAAGGAAGGTTTCAATTTTAACATAGCAAAATTACATCTAACAAAATAGCTATCAAGCAAGAATTATAGTTATAATATCTAGTCTATTTGTATTTAGCAAAATTAAAGAAAATACTCTATCATCTATCTTATCTTTATGAATCTAAAGTTTTATATCTAATATATTTTTCAAATGACTAAGAAAAACTGTACATATAACTATCTAATCTTCAACTACATCAAAGACCACAGAAGGATATAATATTTACCCAAGTAAACCAGAAGTGCAAATGACTTCTAAAATCTAGAAAGGACAGAGATGACACCTATCTGCCTGGACAGTCACCCAAAGTTCTTTTATAAAGTTGGGGCATTTATCTTCAGCCTACAGGCCCAAAGTCTCTTTTCATTTCAGTGAAGTAGGAAATCCGCTCTGCCCATTTTGGCACAGTTCATCCGTTGTTTTTCCTTGAGTCTTGAAGAATGTCTGACAGTTTTCTCTGTAAAGCAGGAACCCGAATGATGATCTTGGCTTGCTCTGCCAAAGTCCAGGGGTCATCTTCTTATGGAACCTGCATGTCCAGTTTAAACAGCATACTGTCAAGCAGTCAATATAAAAACAGTTTCTTCTCCAGTGGCTTACCATTACCACAAATAGATGAGACTCTATATGGAGTTTCTTCAATGCCCATTTTCTTGTTGAAGTAAATTAGTGCTGCCAGGTATAGACCTGTCTCACTGTCCAGAAAAGTCTAAGCTCTTAAAATATTTTAAATGCCATATTCTGTAGGTCTTAGAAGTATTTGAAGATTATCTATTTAATTGAAATATATCTTTGTATAATTAAAAATCTTAACTAACCTAACTATAAGTTTGATTATCAAAAGTGACTATTAACCTTCATTTCTTAATTATACACTACAATTTTAAAACAGTTACATGAACATCATACCTTAAACAAGAATAGAAAAACACATATAGCATAACAAAATTGACCTTAAATTTGTATCAATAAACCAAAATCTATACCAATGTAAAGCATTTTGAGATTAACAGCTGATTACCTGTAAATTCAATAATCTAATTTTTTAAAAAAGCATTCACATACCATATCCCCCGTTTCTTCTTAGAAAGAGATTGACTATGACCATTAACCATTTATAATGAAAACAAACATTTAGAAACAATATTTGGGGAATTTGGGCGAAGTTATTCATTACTACTTCCTGCTGATTAAGGGGCGTTGAAAATCTCACGGTTGTTGAGACTGGGTCATAATCTGCAGCTGTGAAGCTGATCTGGCCATCTCTTCTCATCAGAGGTTTTTTTAGGGGGTCTTGGTTGATGAAACCATATTTGCCTGGAAGCAATCCACAGGTTCTCATCTGTGGAGACAGAAACAGAACTCTTCCAAAGCAATAAATCCTTAGACACAAATTTCAAAATCAAAATACCTCTAAAATATACATTCTTGTTTAACTTAGTAGCCTTTGCAATCCATTGTCTTTTTGTAGTTAGCTCATTAACAGTTAAAAAATTAAAAGAAAACACAATAACAACCAAAATCCAGATTTTGTGTCTATTTTCCATCTTTATGTGGCTTATTATAATTTTATTACTCTATTTCTCACTTTAAAAACTTTTTCTAACCTCTTTCTTTTTTCTCTGAAGCCTATGTACCTTTTACAAACATTGTAACCCGTTTACAGGTTTTCTTTTTATCTGAATCTGTTTTATTGTGAATCCTTAATCATCTTCCAACCTTAAGAGCTTTTAAAATACATTCTCCAAAAAGAAACACAGTTTTTACAAATTAGGCTGAATCACTAAGTTTTCTTAAGCGGACCGTAAACAGAGCACACCCAAGAAGATGCTGCCACGCAGAAAATCTGTTTCTCTTTTGTTCCAAATAAGCAGAAATCTAAAATCAATCACATTACTGAATCTTTTGTTAGTTTTTAGGAACCCGCCTGATTGTAGCTCACACTGCCTGTCGCCAGCCCGCCGCTGGCGCCATTTTGAATGTGACCCGGACCATGCTTTGTTTGTACAAAGACCCGATTTACATACACAATTTGGAAGCTGCCTTTGCTCAGTTTCTGCGATCTAGAACCCTTTTTAATCTTTCTCAGGCTCTAAGTGGATAATCGGCCCACGTTGGATGCGCCATCTGTTGTATTATGGGTTTTCTCGGGTCCCAGACAGCCAGAGATCTGGGACCCACAGCCCTGCCGCCCGAGACCGCTTAGCGGCCCAGCCGCCCAGGTCCCCAAAAATAACTCAGAGGCTTATATTAAGTTCATGCTGTTTGGCCTATGGCTCAGGCACATTGCTAGCTAGCTCTTACATTTTAAATCAACCCATTTCTATTAATCCGCGGGCCACGTGGGCCCAGCCCGTTGCTCACCAGTGTTCCTTACATGTCGTCTCTTGGGCGGTCTGCCCCTAACTCCGCCCTGCTTCCCCTACCTAAGCTCTGATTTCTCCTCCTACCTATTCTACGTACCTGCCATGGCCCAAACCAGCTCCTTTATTTAAAGATACAGCACTCACAAATGCATTCCCACATAAGTGGTTACAAGAATTATTTTAACATGGAAGGTTAATTCAGTGGCACAGGCAGATAGAGAAATTTTGCGTGTGGACTGACTACTGCCTCTGTCCCTTTATTTCTCTATTTCACTCTCCATCCCTGCTCCTTCCCTCTTATAGCCCCCATCTTCCTACTCCTCTATCTTCTCTTCTTCTTCCTCCTCCCTCCCCCATTTCCTTTCTGCCTCATCTTGCAAGGGGAGAAAGTCACTAACCCTTTAGGTAGGTGATTCCATTCATGTTTTTTTTTTTTTTTTTTATTAACACAAAAGTTCTTTTTATTCTTTATTTTAATTTTTAAGTTTAAACAAACTTTCCAGAGTAAGAATTTTTCAGATAATATATAAACCTTTTAAAACGTGTATTTATTTCTTGAATTAGGAAAGTTCTTCCTATCTCAACAATCCTGTATTCCATTAATTTTTAAGACTATGCCTAAGCCTTTAACGTTTTATATAAACAACATCTATGATAATTTTTATAGATTAGACATGTTGGAATGTCTGATACATGGTAAAAACATAAAGTTTACTCTGTTTTTATAGGACCAATATTTTCTCAGTAATACATCTATGTCTATTTTTATAAACTAGACATGGTGAAATGTCTGACACAAAGTAGAAGCACATTTACTTTGTTTTTGTAAAGCCAAATTTTTCTCAGAAATACATTAAAATGCATTATTTTGTAATCTCTTATTTCTCCTTGTAGTGGAAATCTAAGACAATCAGAGCACTGGACTTCCTGAACTTTTAGTGTTTCAAATTGTATTCATTCAGTTCTTACTACTTCTCTCCCCACCACATAGTATTTTAATATGATAAAAGAAAATCTTGAGCATTTCTAGTTCACATCCCTCCATGTAGGCCTTTCTTATTCCATTATAACACTGCTGCCACTAGAAAATTCTCAGATCAGTTTCAACCTGACTGGTTTCTGCAGTACATCCAAAGTGCATAGTGTTGCAAGCTAGGTTCTTATCATCTATTTCCTTCCAATAGGAAACTAACAGCAGTGGCAAAATCATCCATTGCTTTGGAGTCTCTGGGTTTCCTAGCTAAAAGCACACAATAAGATACATTTCCAATTTGGACTGATTATTATTATTATTATTATTATTATTATTATTATTATTATTTTATTATTACTATTTCTTGTGAATTTAAAACATTCACATAATCTCCTTTGATCAAATATACCACATTTCCAATTCAGGAGCAGTAATACTCCCAGCAGTATTTTATTGTTCACGATTGTTTCAGCTATCCTAAATATATTTTTATTACTATTTTTTTAATTTCTATGAATAATTGCATTAGAATTTTGATGAGATTGTTTTTAATCTCTTTTCTTTGGACCTTATTGAATTTTATAATAATCCTACTTAAGATTAGATGGTGTATCTCTTGGTATCATTTTAAATTTCTTTAATTAGCTCATTAAATTTTTATTATCTAAGATTTTAACTTCCATACTTATACTTACTTCAAAATTCATCTAAAACTATTGTCAATGGGATTATTTTTCTTAATTTTTTAAGAAGTCTAGTGCCTTTGAACAGACCCAGAAATACCAGTGTCACATCTCAGAACCAGTTGAACTCAACACAGTATTCTAAAGATTCTAAAAGAAAAACCGACATGAAAACCCAGCACTAGGAAGTTTTAAAAAGGAATATAAGGCAGAAGGAGACAAGAGTTGGGCCCATCTTCCCTTCCTGCTGAGAACTCAAAGGCATTCAGTCCGAGGGTTCCTGGAGACAGGATCTCCTCTTTTGGCCTGAGGAACTGGCTAGGTAAGAAGTGGCTGTGGCTTGTTTCACTAATCTTTTAGCATTTGCTCTCATATCTGGCTCAGGTTTTTCTTATAAATACCAATGAGGATTCATGCAAATATTCTTTACCAGAATTCCTCTCCGATTGCCCCTCCCCATCTCTCTGTCTCTCTGGAAGATATGGCCTTTCCAACACTTTCTCAGAAGTTCCCTTGGTTTCTCCAAGCAGCCTTGACTGCTGAACTGCCTGCATACTGAAATGGTATGATTTTTTAGTATCCTTTTTCTTCCATCTTCTTCTTCTTCTGAGGTTTCTTCTGACCCCTGGAGGTTTTCTTTTACATTCTAATAAAGGAAAGCTCATGTTTCTTTCTCAATCTGTTCTTAAATTATTTAGTCAACAGGAGAACCCTGAAAAGAAACTTCAGTTTCCTTAAGAACATGTAGCACTCTAGGCCTATCTCCATAAAATTTCTAATAACAGTATAAGTTTTAATATAAAATTTCAACTATTTAAAAAATAACCACTGTTACAGAGTTAGAAATGTAGAATCAGCATTTTAATGGAATTATAGATAAATGTTAATATTTCTAAACCGCCAAAACAAGGATGGGTTTTAATGTAAACATGTGACTAGCAATTGTTATGAAAACAGTTCCTAAAGTCAATGATGACTAGAATATGATTCAGAAAATAACCTCATTAAATAAACACATAATGAAATTATAACAGCAGCAATGTCCTGTTACCTATTTTAGATCACAGTATCACAGACCAAAGGTCAGGAACTCTATGACTAATTCCATACAAAACAGAAAGACATAAAATTTCTAAAATACATGTCAAATGATTAACAAAAATGATGAAAGAATGCAGTTACATAGTCTTCTAAGAATTTTTCAGCAAACTTTTTTCTGTTATTGAAGCAGAATAAAATATTTTCCATTTTAGCTAGATCCTTAAGTAGTCGCTTTTATTGAGTAAAATAAAATGTAAAAATAGGCATATTTTATATAAATTGAATGAACATATGACTAACAAAATTTCAAAAGCAATTTTAATTTTAAAAATAATTTTGCATATTCTTTCAGCGTAACTGGTATTTTATTTGGTTACTCAGTAATTACTACATGCTTTAATAAAGTGGCTTTAACTGTTTTACAATTAAGAAAACAGAATCTGCTGATAAGCAATCCTGGAGCTATGGATTTGAAGCAACAATATTTGAAAAAATAAGCTAGTGTCCATCATTACCCAGGGAAATGAAGATTCTATATAATTATCTCATTAATTCAGATTACACTTCAGTTAATTGAACACACTTGTTAGCACTAAATTATAATGTTATAAGTGAAACTAATTAAAATGTGATTGTTTTCAATGTGAAATAATTCTCTGAAAGGAAAATAATTCATTTAATTAAGACCTTACTATTGTTCTGGAATTTTTATTTACTGACTCGTAAATATCAACACAAAGACTGATGCTGAGACATAACAGGAAGCAGAGATGATAAAACTTTGAATGTAAAAGACAGAAAAATTTCGTCATCAGTTATCAGTGACATTTGTTTGAATTGGTAAGAATTTGTTTTCACTTATAAGTATAGATTATTATAATTATATAAAATGTCTTACTTTTATTCATCTACATAGTAAAATTTATGTTTAATCCATTGTGCACTTTCTAATTTTACTAATATTTTATTTAGTACTGGAAAATTCTAAGACCTATTTGTATTAAATGAACTAAATTTTATCAGTATATTCCTGATTTGTTTATATTAAGATGGATTTAAAGTGGTCTCTGCTTCATTGAAGTCTCCTTCTGCCCACAAGCTCTTTTTTGGTATTGGTTGAAAAATGATGAAAATTATTGGAGCATAAGTACTACCTGGGGCCAGTTTCCTCTGAGTAGCTGTGACTGATGTTCCTTGAACTAATTTTAATAATGTTGCACTAAGTAGGATGTCTAGAGTCTGACCCATCTTTTTCTGGTATTGAAATCATAAAGCAAGTTCTAACAACTGAAAACAGTGAAATAATCCCTATACTTCAGAAAGACGGACTACAAGATAGATAGTCAAATGAAACAAAAGAACCAGCAGTGATAGTATATACTTTAATCCCAACACTTGGGAGGCAGTCTTATGAATCTCTTGTGAGATTAAGGCCAACATAAGTTCCAAGTTAGCTAAATCGATCATAGTAAGAGCCTATATTTAAATAATGTAGCAAGAGATTAAGAAAAAGGTTTAAAAATAGTAAAATTAGGGTAATAAATGGGATGAAGAAATAGATACCACCTAAATCTATAGACTTTTAAATATTGGATAAATAGGTGGTGATAGATAATAGAAGACATATTGTAAATAAGGACATATGAATGATAAATGAAAAGCAAAAGACGGTAGAGAGACATAACTTGAAAAAATGTGATGTAAATAAATTCCTAGACATGTATGAACTGCAAAAATATATATCAATAAAAAGTGGTGACATTCAAGGAGACAGACAAGGCCCGTCGAGGAGGAGAGACTTGAACAAAGGTCAAGATCTTGGTGGGGAAACCTACAGAGACAGCTGACCTGAGCTACTGGGAGCTCACTGACTGTGGACTGACAGCTGGGAAACCCTGGAAACTGATTTAGTCCCTCTGAATGTGGATGATAGTGGGGTGGCTTAGGCAGTTTGTGGGGTCTCTGGCAGTTATCACTATTGCATGAACTGGCGTTTTGGAGCCCATTCCCTATAGAGGAATACATTGTTCAGCCTTAGTACAGGAAGGAGGGATTTGGTCCTGATTTATCATGATAAGCAAGACTTTGTTGACTCTCCATGGGAAGCTTTACTCTCTTTGTAGAGTGGATTGGGGGTGGGTTAGAAGAAAGTTTGGGGATGGGATGGTGAGTGGGAGGATAAGAGAAGGGGAGCTGTTTGGTATCTAAAATGGAAAAAAAAAAAAAACATGTATTTTTTGTAATTTCTTTTCCTGCTTTAATAATACTTTTATATTTGTTTTTACTTAAAAAGTTTCTTCATACCCCCCCACTGCACCCCTCCTCCAGTCCTCCCAGCCCTCCCTCAGCTTTCCCTCTCCCCCCTTCCGTTCCTCAGGGAGGAAGAGGAATCCCAAGGAGAGTCAGTTCAGTCCGGCATACCTAGCTGAGCGAGGTCAGAGTCCCTCTGCCTACTACAAGGCTGTGTTAGGTGTTCCTCTGCCAGGATTGGGCTCTGAGATGTCAGCTCATTCACCTGGAATGAATTATGCTCCTACTGCAAGAGGCTCCATGGACTGCCCATGCCTATTAACTATTGTCTACATTTGGGGACTTTAGTTCCTTTCCATGAAAGTTCTTCAGTTGTCATTTCAGTTAGTGAGCTTGGAAAGAAAAGTTGTTAATTTTTTTTTAAGGAAAAAAAAAATCTCTCTATTGTCAGAGGTTAAAATGGAAAAGTTTATTGGAGCCTTAAAAAGCAAACAAACAAGAAAACCAAAAACCAAAACAAAACAAAGCAAAACAAAAACAAAAACAAAAACAACAAAAAAAAAACTTACCCAAACAAGCCATCAAAGACAACTGTAATGGAATGCTTCAATACTCTCTCAATAAAGTCAGTATTTTACAATAAAATTCTTCACAGAAGTAGAATCTCTTCCTAGCATGTACAGTGAAGCACCAAACCCACACAATAGTCCAGCAGTGTTTAGCTCAAGGGTAATAGTGGATATAATTCAGCACCTGATTTAAATTATTGCAGAGTTCCATAGCAACTAAAACAAACAAATTGATACTTGTGGAACCATCACATATAGGCAGAGAAATTAAATACAATGAGGATCCAATATCAAATCTGTACGGCTCCAGCCATCTTATTCTCTAAATGGGACAAAGATTTACATTTTAGAAAGTCTTATGAAATATTGAAAATGTTCCCAAAAAGATTAAAATTGGACACTACTTTCACACTGTGTCAAAGTCAACTTAGAATAAACCAGAATTTAAACTTTAAAACAAAAAGCTGTAAAAAATTCTCAAAGATTCATGCATAGACAATGATGCCAAGAAGACATCAGGACTCAACAATGAACATGTAAGACATGAAAGCTTTCAATTAATCATTTTAAGAATGACAACCAAAATTCCCACCTTAAAGGCAGACTATAAAATAGGAACAAACATTAGTCAGATAGATAGCCAAGAGATATAAGCACCAGAGGTGGAACTGGCCACACTTTGATGTACACATCAATCATTGATCAAGAAAATATATCACAGATTTCTCTAAATGCAAACCTGAAAGAGGCTATTCCCAAATTGAGGTCCCTTCTCTTGGGTGACTCTAGTTTTTGTCACATAGACATAATTAAATAGTGTATGTATTTTTTTCATCCATTCAGTTTTGATACATATCCAGCCAGAGATTTTATACAAATACCTGTATTGTTTGACTGATTCACTTATATGTACAAAGATGTAGAGTTGCTAAAATTATTATATAATACTGGCTGGTCAAATATTATAACAATTCTACTTATTATGCTCTTGAGTGCTGAGATTTGTGTAATGTTCTATCATCCAAGCTTAAAATTTATATTTTTAATGCTAACTTACACATACACTTATGGCTTTAACTGTTCATTTATAAGTTGACACATAATTTAATAACTACTTGAAAATAATGTGAATTTAACACAGTAACAAACATACCTTCCAAAACTTATTTTAATTTTCTGGCTATATAAGTATAGGTGGAATATCTAGACCAGATCATAGATTATCCTTTTATTTAGAAACTCCCAATCCATTTCCTATGACATCTAAGTCATTTTACCTTCTCAGCAGCTGGGTTCTGAGACAAAATATCTTACTGTGAATGGAAAGTCTTAATAAATTTGTGAAACTAATTAATAGCATGATTACTACTAGTGACAAGGCAGGCCATATTTTTTCTGAGGTATATATCATCTTATTTGTTTTACCACAAAGAACACAAAATCAAAACAAAACAAAAAATGGACTCTAAGGTCACTCTGAAGGTTATGGTATTTGTCTTCCATCTTGATTCTGTCATTTCACAGCCTATCCATCCTTATGTCCAATTTCAAGAAACCATACAAGATTAACACCCACAACCTTGTGTTCAAATTATAACTACAATGATCTCTTTTGTGAAAGAATTATAATGGGGAAAACAACCATCTAATACCATTCTGATTTCAAAAAAATAATAAATGGCAGTTCTTTCTCTTAAGATGACATTATGAGAAGGACATGGTCTGGTCCTTCCTCTAAATTTGATATTATTTATCACTTTAACGCTGCTATTTGCAAAGTACATGTGCTAAGTATAATTTGCACTCATGACTCATCTCAGGAGAGCCCTAGACTATGAAAGGTTTCAACTGACACAATCACAAGCAGCCTTAGACAGAAGCTCTAGATCTGAACTCTTCACCCTTCCTCAGTACAGTTGACCCATCTAATCCCTCCTCCTGATGACCACTTCCCTGCGGACAGAGACATAAAAACTGCCCCGTGTCCATACTGCTCCTCACAACAAACAATGGCAGTTATTTTCTGTAATTCATTCATACTTAACTCCAACCTATGAGTGAAAATCTGCCTTGAAAACCTCTTATCAAATCAAATCCTTTCCTCTCTGTGTCTCTTTTTCTCTTCTGCCTTTGTTACCTTTGTAAGTGTAGGCTGAAGATGCAGTGTCGTCATAGACCCAGGTTCTACTAGAACCCACATCTCTAATTTTATAGGTTAGGCCTCTGAAGCATGGTGATATTCTGAGTCCTGAAAATGAGGTCATCCTGATGAGATCCATTCAGGTGAATGTCTTGTGGAAAGCGTATGGTCTGGCTTTCATTGTTTGTTGCTGAAAGCAGTTAGCAGGTAATCTAGTAGTGAATCTCAGAGAACTATACCCTTATTAGTCCTCCTTGCTGACTGATGTTTCACAAGGGCCATTATCAATTACCAGCAACATTTTAATAATTGCCCTAATACAGTTTTTTTCTTCAGAGATGCTTTCCACAGTGATTACATCATTATATTTTCACAGCTTCCAGAAGCAGCAATTTACAAGAGAAGAATTATAAATCTTACTTTTTTTTAAAATTTTTTTGGTTAGTGGCAATTAAGGATCGTTAAAAACATTCTAAATTTCATACATCTATACAGAATAAAAAACCTTCAATACACACCCTCAAGACATTTGTTCCTTATTTGTCTACTCTTGTACTATGGATGTACTTTTATTTCTGGGAATAAATTCACAATATTGTCACCCAGAAACTTTAACTGTATTCTGAGGATTTTTTTTTTTTCTCTCACACCAATCTTATTTTAGGTTTTAAAACTCAAATTTGTTCTTATGACTTTTGGGGTCAGATATTTAACCAGCATGAATTTGGCTATTGTTTTGATGTTATTCCATGCCCACATACATGACCCTCATCTGAAAATCTAACAATGCACCCAGCATGATGGTTACTGAAGAGACTACCCACAAGCATGTATTAAAATTGATATTCAACAGAAAGGATTTTCTTGTGACATTTTATACAAGATATTATATACTTTTCTCATATCTGCCCATTGATTATACTCTAAGACACTCTTCTTCTGAACACAACCATCTGTTAAAAAAAACTTATAACTTTACTATCAATTCACATATTAGAAGGGTAAACTGTTGCAATGAGGTTTCTTGGTTTCGGGCAGCCAGAGGTCTAGACTCACAGACCTGTCCTGCCAGACCCCTTAGCTGCCTGTTGCTGTTTAGGCCCCCAGAAATGATTTAAACACATATTAAGTCTGTGCTGTTTGGCCTATGGCTCACGTACATTGTTAGCTTGCTCTTAACTCAACCCATTCTCATTAATCTGCCCTGCCGTGTGGCCATGGCTCACCTGTGTTCTTTACATGTTGCTCCTCTGGGCTTCAGGCTTGGTTTGTCTGACTCTGCTCTGCTTCTTCTACCTATGCTCTGATTTCTCTTCCTACTTTTTTTTATGGTGCCTGTCATGGGCCAAAAGAGCTCCTTTATTTAAAGATAGATATTCACAGCATACAGAAAGACATTCCCACATCAGTAAACAGCTACTTGACTTTTGGAATCTACTATATTTCACCCACTAGTGAGTGCTGTTCATATGCTCCAGTTTCTATTAAACAAAATTATTCTGTTGTTCCTTGTTGATGAATGTTGTTCAACCATGGATATGTGTCATTTCCTTTATGAGTTCATCCACACAGTATGCTGATTCTTTAATTTATTGTGAATCTTATCACAATAAACAACAGCATGTAGTTTCTCCAATGTATGTTGAATTTGATTATGTTGAGTATATACCTAGAGTATAGTTATATTGCATATTAATTTTATTTTTTAATATTTAAATAATTTTCACACTGATTCTCTTGTTTTCAAGTTTATGTCCTCAACAATAATGTATATGGATTTCTGTAACTTAGTATTATCCACAGTATTTGATGCTTATGATTTCTGATGATAGCAGCTTTGACTGAAAAAGGATTTCAAAAGTACTTTTAATTTAAAATTTCTTAGAACTGAAGATGTTTAGCAAACTTGATTGTATTTATTTGTTATTAAATGCAGTTCTTTGAATATGCCCATTTATGGACTGAGTTAGATTATTTATTTTGGTTGGTCATATGTTTTGCTCTTTAAATACCTACATTAATTTTCTCTCAAATAAATAGATAAAACAGTTTATTCACGCTATCCACATTTTGGTAATTTTTTACACTGCTATGCATGATTTTACTTTGTAGAAATCCATTCTCTTGATTTTTCTATAATTTCCTGATCCAATATTGTCTAAATCTTAAAGGTATAGTCTGGGTACTAATTTTGTCTGTAATATTTATTATTGTTATTTCAGTACTTCCATCTTGAATTACAGGTTGTCTTATATATTTTTGTTGTTATTTCATTTACATAAATGGTAATTTCAATTTTTTCTTTTTAAGTCCTTTGAGAATTTTATATATGCATATCATATTTGCATCTTGTCTACAATTTCCTCTTCCTTCAACCAGTTCTGCCTTTTACCTCCTTTCAAATTCAGCAATAACTTCTTTCAAATCATTGAAATGTATCTCTCTACTTTTGAATTTACATGTTATCACAGCGACAGAGTCTACTTTCAAGGTTCTACATTTAAGAATGCAATATTTCCATCGTCTCATTATAGAAATACTATTGGTTACTCCATTTATTTTGTTCAAACACTTGAGAGAAGACACATATGGTGTTTTTTTTTTTTAATTCATTCAATCACCAAGCCTGTCTTTCATGGCCACATTTTTTATTTACTTTTATTTAAGGAATTACATAATCTCTTTTATTTTGTTGCTTTTGTAATTTTTTTCTATTTTTAATTGACCTTACTAGTGTTCTTATGTACTTTATTTTGTCTAGTGCTCTCATGGTTGTTTTTATATTGTTCTTTTTATTTAAAACTCTGCATGTAGAGTTAACCATTGTGAACAATGTTGTCTTACTTTTGAGGAGTCTTAAATGCTTCTCTTGAAAGGTCTTCATGTATTTACTTAAAGAATAGCAATATTGTACGTAGAAATGAAGGTCTACAGTTTTTCTTTCTTTGGGGGCTTAAAAACATCATTACAATATATTTTCATTTTTGAAATTTTCTTAGAATCTTGATTTTCTGTTACATTAAAATATTTATCCAATATAGATTGTAGCATTAGTTTTAATGACATATTTTAATCAATTACTAACAATTTCAAATAGTATAATACCTTGATCATACTCACCTTCTATTCATTCATCATCTCTTTGAATATATATTTTTTCTCCCTAACACCACTTCCCATTCTATGTATTTTTTTAGAAAGAAACTATGTCACAAAGGACTTCTTGGTCTTATGATTCAGTCTTGATGCCTCTTCTTCCATGACCTTCTCTAAGTTTTAAGTCTAGGGATTAAGTCTAGGAGCAGGCACTTCACTACTGGTTGATTTATACATTTTGAGTATTTGTGGCATCTGTAAAGATCCCTACATGTTACAAAAGAGTTCTCTTTGATAAGGAGAAAAAGCTACCTTCAATTGTGAATATAATGTTAAATATTTGCAATGCAACTAAAATTTAGACTGATTCAGAAAGTAGAAGTAGCAGCTTTTTCTAGCTCCATGGCCTCAATAGCCATGGATAGTTGTTCATTTTACAGTACCCAGTATGAATTCTCTGCAACTGAGTCTTAAGACTAGTTAAATGGTTGTCAGTTACTCCCAGAATATAATAGCCAGATTGTTGCATGAATAAAGGAAATTCAGGGCCAAATCTCTGGGAAAGTCAGAGATATTAGAAAGAGTAAACACCACAGTCCAATCTTACCCAGCTGTCTTCCAGCTTTCTCAGCCTGGCTTCTCCTGGCCTTTTCTGACTTTCTATGTCTTCCTTAAATACTCTCTTCACTCAGTTAAGTCATGGCCCCACCACTGCCTGCCTGGGAGCCTGGAACTGCTTCTGTAAACTAACATGACCTGGACTCAGTTGAGATTAGGGCATAGGTCACCACTCCCGGGATACTCCCTGTGCTGGGATTAAAGGTGTGAGTTATCACTGCCTGATGTTCCTAGACTGACTGCAGGTAGATCCCTCTGATATCTCAAAAATGTTTATATTATATTACAGAATATCCCCACACCAGATGTGCAATATTTTACCATGCTGGACATTGTTAAGGTATTATAAGCATTACATCTTTACTATCGACTACATTTCTCCCTTGTAACCTTATATAACTCCTTCCCATACTATGAGAGCTAGTCATTAAATAAGATATTTTCATGTCAGGTTTGTATCTGTCTGTAAATGTCCTATGTCCAAAATATGCACTGTCTTTAGTAATAGCAATGTGTTTTCAATATGCAGGAGTCAGCAAAGGACTTATCAGTAGCCTATATTGTCTGCTAGGTCTTGTAGAGAGACCTCAGTCTCTAGGTCTACCCTAACCAACCATTTAAAATGAGTTATCTCGTGCATGCACCCATTTTTTTTTTCTGTTAGTCTATAGATTTTGGCAGAAGCATTATCACTCATTCGGCATAATTATACCAGTAATTATTTAATTGTAGCATAATATAATTATGTAATCATTATAGTAATATAATTGCTTATGACTTTTTGAAATATTTTTAGTGTTATTTTCTCTCCTCTTTTCCGCTTTCTGTATGTTGTCCTGCTTCCTCTCTGCCATTCTCCCCTTCATAACCACTGCATCCTACTATCTCTGTATCTAGCTGTTCCCCAGCTCTATATTAACCCCTTCTGGGCCACACTATATAAAGTTTCTTCAAGTTATATCTAAATGATTAGAGAGAGCATCCACATTTAAAAGAAAACATATGGTGTTTTGTCTTTCTAGGTCTGGTTACTCTCACTCACTATAGTGAACATACCATTTACAAACTACATGCTCACAACTATACTACAAAGGAAGACTGATCTTGTCTCTGTAGTGTTGTGATAGTGCAAATCATGATCACTACATAGACACTAGCAAGGACATCAGAGCAGTATTTGTTATGTAAAGGATAAAGGGAAAGGCAAGGACTTAGCATTACAATAACGAGACCCTTGGGTATCACTTTCTCAAGTACTGTCTCAAGGCAGCACTACATATTTGTCTGCAACTGTATGGTAAGGTCAATGATCAAAGTTGAGTGTGTTCACCTGGATTGGTGCTTATGCTCTCTCTCTCTCTCTCTCTCTCTCTCTCTCTCTCTCTCTCTCTCTCTCTCTCACACACACACACACACACACACAGAGAGAGAGAGAGAGAGAGAGAGAGAGAGAGAGAGAGAGAGACTCAAAATGTTTCCCATTTTTTCTTTGGATTATTTTTATTTTAAAAAGCTTTTTTCTCCATATCTAGCCCTGCTCCCACTTCCTTCTTCCTTCCCAGGATTGCCCGTGTTTTTGGTGTGTGAGTCTTCATATATTCCTAGGAAGATAAGAGCAATAAACTCACTGAGATTTTGATCTATTGTTAGTGCCTTATCTGTGATCATGTATATTTCTTCCCCCCCCCATAGGAAGTCACAAAATATAGCTCTTTGTACACTTACAATAAGTAACTCATATTCTTCACTGTGTATAAGTTAAAAGTTCATTATGTTTCTTTTTAATCTGTAGAAATTTCTTTATGATTTTATTGAGGTCAAATTGCACATAATTAATGGAATATATGTGGGAGGTTGTGTTGTTTCATTTTAAATAATTGTCCCAACCACTGGTTTAATAAAAAGAGCTGATTGGCCAAAGGCAGGCAGGAAGTGTAGGCAGGGCTACAAGACTAAGAGAATCTCTGAGAGCAGAATGCCAGAAAGAGCACCAGAGAGAAGCTGCAGGATGCAGAGGACAACCATGCAGCTCTAAAGAAAGGTACCGAGCCGTATGGCTGAACAAGAGACATGGGATAGCTTAAGGGTAGAGAGTTAGCAAGCTATATGCCTGGGCCTAAGGCTGATCAGCCTAAAACTATTGGAAGCATCTGTGTTTCTCTGTGGGACTGCGGGACTGCTGGTCTGCAGGTCTGTGGGTCTATGGGTCTGTGGGCCTAAACTTTGAGGTTAGGCCCAAAAGTCTGGGCCAGAAACCTCTTACTACAAATATAATATTTAGTTACTTTTACTTAAAACTTAAACAAAATATACAGAGAAAGTTTATACACATTAAACTTAAGTATACTGTAATAAAGTCTATGGTAATATTTTTCATATGATTGTATCAATTAAATTTGAAGCAATTTTTTTCTTTTACCATAAGGAAAAGTCTCTATCAATGAAGCTGACTCTGCACTTTTCCTCTAACTGGTATACACTAGAAGAAGCCTACATCACAGTGTCTCTCAGACTCATCCCACCTGTGATGCACGGAGATGTGGTTCTACTAAGTAAGATAGCATGGGATATTGTTTGCCAGCACAAGAGAACCTCAAAGTAGCCACCACAAAGGTAAGTAATCACAGAATATACAATTTCATTCAAATTTGCTGCACATTTTTCTTTTTATTGGCAATGGATCTTTACCAGTACTATAGTGATAACAACAGAATTTATAATACCAATGTTAATTTCAACTGCAGAAGAAAAATAACTTCAAAAGCCAGCTTGATAATCAATTAATCATTAAACGCCTGGAAATCCACATACTTCCATATAGCCTCTTGCCATTCCTTCCTTTTTCCAACCTCAAAGATAATGCTTATAAGTTTCCCAGGTTCATGACTCTGCAGAGCAATCTTGTCTCTGCTAGGGAAAAATTTTACATGGTTTTTGGGATGTTGAAATCTATTATTTTTGTATCTTTTATGTAAGATCTACCATTTATACTATTTCAAATCCATATGACACATATCTATGGGGGGGGAGTATAGAGGGGGGAGTGTTACCCAAATTATCAAATGTGAAACAAAATAAATTGGGAGTGAAATACGGTTTCATTTAGGAAAATATACAAAGTAACCAATGCTTTTATAAATTTTTTGTTTTTGTTGTATTTTGCTTTAGGCTCTTTATGAACAAGGAATATTTAATTATTTGTACAGCTATTGAGACATGATTTCTATATGTGTAAAATTTATATATCTGCCCCTTTAAATTTCAGACTACATCTTGTCTCTTATATTTTACTTCTCATGTTGCTCATAAAATATTAATACCATTACAAGTTCAGACGAGAACTATATATAAATGTATTCTTGATGAGAAAGCCTAGGGGCAGGAAGCATAGTGGAGATTTTACCTGTGATCAAGTACAAATAAATTCAGGAAACAGCTTTCTTGTAAATTGTGTGACTTAGCAAGTTCCCTTGAGTTTCAACATTTAACACAGTTTTAGAAGGGACTCAGAGGCACTGGTTGTTTTCAGAGAACAAAAGACAATCATATCAGTATTTATAATACAACAGATTTGCCAATCTGTGTGACCAAGGGGAGGGCTAACAGAGAAGGAAAGAGACACAGTGAATTTGGCACAGAAACAGAGCAGAAAATCAGAGCTTATGGTATAGGTGTCAGGACCCAACATTGTGTACTTGTGCTCCTTGGGGGGAAAACGAAAGTATGAGGTGACTATTGTTGGGCATGCATTTCTTTCCTGATAGGATAAAGTGTGTCTGCGAGGGACAAAGTGGTAAGAGTTGGGAACAGTTGGATAAGAGTGAAAGAAGGAAGAAGGGTGAGTTGAAAAACAGGAAAGACATAGACTGGAGAAACAGAAGGATCTCTGGAAGCATACTAGCCAGACAGTCACCCAAACTGATGAGCACCAGGGTGAGTAAGAGAGCATGGCTCTTCCTAGTGGGCTCTTTGAATTCCAGCCAAGGTGTGCCCCATTCTCACAGCTGAAGAGTTATAGCATTGAGTCTGATAGGAAGAGCAGCAACCTCTGTCATCCATCAATTGATAGAGGCAGAAAGCAGTGCAACACCTTGGCCAAAAATTCAACCTCATTAGGGATGACAGTAAAGCTGCAACTTGTGCCTTACAATATAAATAGGCAGCTTAGCCATTCAATATACCCTCTGAGCTGCAATAATTTACTGCTTATATAAACTTGGGAAAGGTCCTTTCAAACATATAAATTAAAGCATTTTATGACTTTAGGATTTTTGAGGATTTCTTACTTCCTGATTCTCACAAACAAACTTCCCTCCTTTCTGAGAAAAGCTTCTGTCGGATTTTTTTTTTTTTCTAATTGGGAAGACTGTTCTACCCAAAAACTCAAATGTATTACAAATTGTGACAATGTAATATTAGAAAATCATAGGTATAGATATAAAAATATAATAATACAAAAAACAATAAAGCCCTCAAAAAACAAAAGACAGAGTTTATGGCTATATTGTTAGCTTTCATTTATGCAGTAGTGCGTTCTGTCTTTACTATTACAGAACATTATCCCACTGGTCATTGCATTTTAGTTAATAGGGATCAATACGTTTGTCTCTAGCTAAGTTTATTCTCTCATATAGAATTTTTATTTATTGTTTTTTCTAATGTTATCAGGTTTTTTCCTAAACTGACACAATTCTAACTTGACAATTTATCAACATATAATATGTTGACTCAAAATATCTTCAAAATATTTTTTGTTAATTAGCATTTTTCCCTTTGTCAATGACTTGATTTGGTGTTTTATATACTATTTGAATCCATCAAAATCTTCAGACCTTAAATTTAAAATCAAAGAAAGAAATATACAAATAAATATTTTATGACACTTGTTTATTAAATTCTCACATTATTTTATTTATGGTACATGTATGATAGTCATTGGATAATGGCTTTGAAATAAAAAATGTTCTTGCAATTATTCTAAAATATTATTTGCCTCTGAGACAATTCTAATTGTTATTTGTAGCATATTAGCACATGATTCATTTTACTACTTGTTTTGATTTTGTTTCTAGGTTCAAAAGTTGAGTACAATATTTGTCATTAATATGTTTATGTACAAATTAATTTTAGTTAAATAACTTATCGTCATTGTCCATGTTGAAGAAAATCTAGGAGAAACTATGTTCCATGAAAATACATGGTAAAATAATTATTTCTTTATTTTGTCCCTTAAGAATACTTGGACATTTGTTTCTATATATGATTTTTTAACAATATACAGACACATGTAGCTGAATTTTGGTAAGGTCATATTAAATAGCGCAGATCACAGTTCTTAGACTAAATGATGACAATCACTTTTGATGTATATGTTACCTATAGCTGGAGAGGTTATTAACCTTAAAGGATAACCTACTACTGTGATTTTTCTAGACCAGAGCAACATCTAACCATATTCAAACATCTGTGCCTTTAACCACTGAAAAGGAAAGATACCAGCTAATTAAAAGAAACTGTATTTTTCATAATGAAAGTAGTACAAAGATCCACCACCAAACATGCAAAGAATAAATTCGTGATCGAGTTCCTATCTTCAACTGCTACATCCAAATTGCAACTCTTACACACAAGAGAAGTTTCCAGAAGAATCAGAAGATTTTTAAGATCAAGATAGACAAGGACAACTGCTGCTAGATTGTGTCCTTTGGGCATAATAGTGATGCTGCACACGTCATCACATTATGGCTGCCTGCATAAGAATCAGATAGTAAGTAAGAGCTCCAGTTAACCTGTCTGCTTTGAAAAATTGTAAAGTTTTCCTTATCTGTCTGTAAAAGGACAGTTTGCCATGATATAGGCTATCAAATAATCCCAGTTTGTCAGCATTAAATATATGGACATGTGAGACTCTTAAGGGGTGTGTGTGTGTGTGTGTGTGTGTGTGTGTGTGTGTGTGTGTGTAATACTAAATACACAATGCTTTTGAAAAAATGTGGAAGGGACAGAGAAGCAGTTGAAGGGGGAAAGGACAGAATCAAAATGATATAATGACTCCTATATAAAATCCTAGAAAATAAAAAATAAAACTTTAAAAAAAGAATCTAGGATGTCTGATGGACCTTTAGTCTTTAAAAATGAGGAAGTTCAATGTTACATCATCATTATGGGGACAAAATAACTTTGTTGTAGTATATGATATACCCTTACCCACAGAGAATAAACATCATTTATAGTAATATTGATAAAAAAGAAGAAAGCACTCGTTTGCTAAACCAGATTTGAATAATGACCTCATTGTCCTTCGCTACCATCTCAGTGATTCTCATCCCAAATTCTTACTACTCATATATTCACTCCCATTCACACATGAATCCTTGAAAATACACACTGTGAAAATGATAATTTAAAAATAGTGCATGATTTAAAAATTAAAGAGAAAATACTATCAGGTCTAGGAAGTGGCTTTAATTTTTCTTACTAATCTGTTAAAACTACATTGAGCATATATTAGAGGGCAAAAAACAGGCAAGGAATAAAATAAATAATCTTTATGAAATAATATCCTGAATCTAAATTATATAGGATCATTTAAATACATTGACAAATGACTTTATATTAGCATTATTGAATGTGGAAACTTTTATGATATACTTTATTGAATAAATTATTTTCTCCATATTACTAATGCAAACTACTTATTTTAACTGTATCAATTTATTATTAGTTGGTCAAAGTAAATAATTTTTGTCATGGTTAGTATAATGGAATTTTTAAAAAAAACAATTTATAAAATATATAACAGAATAAAATATATTAAAATAATTAAACATATTTAATTAAGTTTTTTGCTTATTGAAACCATAATCAAGATAATTTTTGACATTTATTATTGGAAAGCTCAGTTTTTAATTCATATATGTGTCTACTCTTCTGTTATTAAAATCACATATATGCTAAGAAGCACAAATATTTTAATAAGCATCAGCAAAAGTAGTATTTTCAAGATTAAAGCTAACGAGTTTAAGTGTTTTGTTTTCTTGCTTACAGGACCAAGATGTGCATTATGTATTCATCACAGAAAAAATACATACAAATGACGTCTCAATCCTGAAACTTTATGCCCTGAATACAAGGGCACTCACATACATAAAGTAACATTACTAGAGCTTATATCACACATAAAAACTTGGACACTAATAATGAAAGACTTCAAAATCCACTCAAACTTTTGCCCAAGTCTTCCAGACAGAAACTTACCAGAGAAATGAGAGAACTAATAGATGTTAAGATAAATGGACTTAGTAGACATCTACAGAACACTTCACCCAAAAAGAAAAGCATATACCTTTTTCTCTGCACTCATGGAATCTTATCTAAAATTGATCACATACTCAGACACAAAGCAAATCTCAAGTGTTACCAAAAAATGGGATAACCTCTTGTATTTTACTGCATTACAATGGCTTAAAGTTAGATTTCAACAACAATACAAATTACAGAAAGCTTACAAATGTGTGGATATTGAATAATGCTCAACTAGTACATGACTGGATCAAAGAAGAAATAAAGACTTCCTGAAATTCAATAAAAATGAATGTACAATATACATCTGAACTTATAGGACTCCATGAAACTACTAAGGGGAACGTTCACAGCACGAAGTGCCTACATAGAAAAGCTTGAGAAATCTCACACGATCAACACTGTCGCATACTTGTGCTCTATGACAAATAGAAGCAAACTCATCAAGGATGAATAAACATGAGAAAATAATTAAATGGGGACTGAAATCAGTAAAATACAGACAAATAATATAATAAAGAATCAATTAATCAGAGTTGTTTTTTTTTTTTTTTTCAGAAAGCCAACATGAAAGACAAACCGTTAACTAACCTAACTAAAAGGGAGAAATAAAACATCCAAATTAACACAATTAGAATTAAAAGGGAAACAGAACAAAGAAAATTGAGGAAATCCAGAAAATCATCAGAACACATTTCAAAAACCTGTAGTCCACAAAATAAAAAATCTAAAAAAAAAAAAAAAATGAACAATATTCTGGATAGGTAACACATTCAAAACTTATATTAATACTAAATAAACAATTTAAGCAATGGACATATAACCTCTAAGAAAATAGAAGTAGTTATTAAAGCCTCCAAACAATATTGCCAATTTGGGTGGTCATTCACTTGATTTTAAAGGAAATCTTGATTAGGCACTAACTCCCCTATTGCTTGAAGTCTTAGCCAGTGACATCATTTGAGTCCTTGGAGGTTTCCTTAGTACCTGGTTTCTTTCCAGCCCCACAGTGACTCCCTCAATCAAGATACCTATTTCTTTTTTTTTTCTTTTTTTTTTTCCGTCTTTGTTGCTCCTCTCACTCAACCATCTCCTTCTCTTGTGATTTAATCCCATTTCTCTTGCTCGGTCTCCGTTATGATTCCAATTTGCTCAGGAGATTTTCTCTATTTCCCCTTCCCAGGGGGATCCCTGGATGTCTCTCTTAAATTCCTTCTGTTTCCTAGGTGTTCCATAACAGGTTTACAGCTTGGATATTCTTTGCTTTTTGTTTAAAATCCACTTATGAGTAAGTACATACCATGTCTATCTTTCTGGGTCTGTGTTACCTCACTCAGGATGATACTTTCAGAATGCATTCATTTACCTACAAATTTTTAGGATGTCCTTTTTTTCTGATGAGTTGTACTTAATAGTGTAAATGTATCACAATTTGATAATCCATTCTTCACCTGAGGGGCATTTAGGTTGTTTCAAGGTTCTGGATATTATAAATAATGCTTCTGTGAATATAGTTGAGTTAATGCCCTTAGGGTAAGAATGTACTTCTTTGGGATATGTGCCCAATAGTGATATTGCTGGATCTTTGGGCAGATTAATTTCCTGTTTTCTGAGGAACCACCTTACTGCTTTCCAAAGTGGCTGTACAAACTTACAGTCCCACCAACATTGGAGGAATGTTCCCTACCTCCACATCCTCTCCAGCATAAGCTATCATCTGTGTTTTGGATCTTAGTCATTCTGACAGGTATAAGATGGTATCACAATTGTTTTTACTTACATTTCTCTGATGGCTAACAATATTGAACAATTCTTTAAGTGTCTTTTAGCCATTTGTAATTTTTCTGTTGAGAATTTCCTTGTTAGCTCCGATTCCCATTTTCAATTGGATTAATGGAGCTTTTGGCCTTCATCCAGCAATGGATAAAGCTAGAAGCAAAGATCCATAGCTAAGCACCAGTTTGAGCTCCCAGTCTAGCTGAAGAGAACTGAGGAGTGTATACGAGCAAAGGGATCAGTATCATGAGGAGAAGACCAACAAAGAGAATTGACTGGAGCTATTGGGAATTCAATGAATCAGAAACAACCACTGAGGAACCTCCAGGGAAAGAAACTAAATCCTCCAAAGGTAGATTGTTACAGTGAGGTTTCTTGGTCTTGGGAAGCCAGAGATCCAGACCCACAGACATGCCACTCCAGACCGCTTAGCCACCCGCCACTGCTCAGGCCCCCAGAAATGACTCAAATGCTTATATTAACTTTGTGCTGTTTGGTCTATGGCTGAGGCACATTGCTAACTTGCTCTTACATCTTAAATCAACCCATTCTCATTAATCTATCTGCCATGTAGCCCGTGGCTCACCTGTGTTCCTTACATGTTTCTTCTTTGGGCTTCTGGCTTGGTCTGTCTGACTCTGCCCTGCTTCTCCTACCTATGCTCTGATTTCTCTTCCTATTTTCCTTATGGTGCCTGTCATGGACCAAAACAGCTCCTTTATTTAAAGATTGATATTCACAGCATACAGAAGACATTCCCACATCACTTCCCCCTTTCTGTCTAATCAAAAAGGAAGCAAAATTACATATAACAAAACAGCTATCAAGCAAGAATTATAGTTCTGACATATAATCTATTTGTATTTAGCAAATTTAAAGAAAATACTCTATCATCTACCTTATCCTTATGAATCTAAAGTTTTATATCCAATATACCTTTCAAATGACTAAGAAAAACTATACCTATAACTATCTATTCTTCAACTACATCAAAGTCCACAGAAGGATATATTTACCCAAATAAACCAGAAGTACAAGTAACTTCCAAAATCTAGAAATGACAGAGATGACACCTATCTGCCTGGACAGTCACCCAAAGTTCCTTTATAAAGTTTGGGCATCCATCTTCAGCCTATAGGCCCAAAAACTCTTTTCATTTCAGTGAAGCAGGAAATCTGCTTTGCCCATTCTGGTATAGTTCATCAGTCACTTCTCCTCGAGTCCTGAAGAATGTCTGACAGTTTTCTCTGCAAAGCAGGAAACTGAATGACCATCTTTGCTTGTTTTGCCAAAGTTCAGAGGTCACCTTCCTATAGGACCTGCATGTCCAGTTTAAACAGCATACTGTCAAGCACTCAATATAATAACAGGTTCATTTCAGTGGCTAACTGATGCCACAAACAAACTAATCTCCATATGGAGTTTCTTCGATGCTCATTTTTCTCTTGAAGTAGATTGGTGCTGCCAGGAGCAGACCTGTCTCACTGTCCAAAAAAGTCTAAGTCTTAGAAGTGTTTGAAGATTACCTATCTAATTGAATTATATTTTTGCATACCTAAAAATCTAACTAACATGCATTTCTTAATTACACATTACAATTTTAAATCAGTTACATAAACATATCTTAAACATGAGTAGAAAAATACATACAGCATAGGAGAATTGACCTTAAATTTGTATCAATAAACCAAAATCCATACCAATGTAAAGCATTTTGAGATTAACAGCTGATTTCCTGATCTAAGTATATTCAATAATCTAACTTTTTAAAAAAATTATTCATATACCATATTCCCCTTTTCTTCTTAGAAAGAGATTAACTATGACCATTAACCATGTATAATGAAAACAAACCTTTATAAACAATATTTTGGGAATTTGGGCATAGTTTTCCATTACTACTTCCTGCTGATTATGGGGCGTTGAAAATCTCACGGGTTCTTGAGACTGGATCATAGTCTGCAGTCCTGAAGTTGATATGGCCATCTCTTCCCATCAGAAATTTTTTTCAGGGGGTCTTGGTTGATAAAACCATATTTGCCTGGAAACAATCCACAGGTTCTCATATTCTGTAGAAACAAAAGCAGGACTCTTCCAAAGCATTAAATCCATAAACATAAATTTCAAAATAAAAATACCTTTAAAATATATATTCTTCTTAAATATAGCAACCTTTCCAACCAATTGTCTTTCTGCTGTTAGCTCATTAAAGTTAAAAAAAATTAAAAGAAAACACAATAATAACTAAAATCCAGATTTTGTGTCTATTTTCCATCTTTACGTGGCTTATTCTATTTTTATTACTGTATTTCTCTTTTAGGGACTTTACTCTCTTTCTTTTCTCTCTAAAGGCTATGTATGTTTTACACACATTGTAACCCATTTACAGGTGGGTTTTTTTTTTTTTCCATCTGAACCTGTTTTATTGTGAATCCTTAATCATCTTTCAACCAGAAGAGCTTTTACAATACTCACACTCTCTTAAAGACCCACGTAGTTTTTGCAGATAAAGCTGAATCAGTAAGTTCTCTTAAAGGGACCGCATCCCTGTTTGTGGCCAGCAAACAGTGCAGACCCAAGCAAATACTGCTACTAAGAAATCATCTTTGTTTTTTGTTTGTTTGTTAGTTTGTTTTGTTGTTGTTCAAAATAAACAGAAACCTTAAACCAATCACATGCTACTGGGTCTTCTGTGAGATTTTAGGAACCGGCCTGATAGCAGCTTACACTTCCTGCTGCCAGGCCGCCAGGGCCATTTTTAATGTGACCCAGACACCATGCTTTCTCTGTACAATGACCCGCTTCAGATACACAATTTGAAAGCTGCTTTGGCTCAGCTTCTGATCTAAAACACTTTTTAAACTTTCTCAGGCTTTCAGTTGATATTCGCCCCACTTTGAGCACCATCTGTTACAGTGAGGTTTCTTGGTCCCGGGCAGTGGGAAGTTTGTGGAGTAGGTTTATGCTATGTTCCTATGCATGAACTGGCATCTTGGAGCCCATTCCCAACAGAAGAACATCTAACTCAGCCTTAATAGTGGGAAAAGGGACTCAGGTTTACCTCTACTGGATATGACAGACTGAAAAGACCCACCTTGGAACTCCTTGCCCTCCTTGGAGAATGGATGGTTGAGTGTGATATATAGGGAGGCTAAGGGAGGGAATTTCTGGGAGCAGGGGAGGTAGGGTGAGAGGTGGTATATATGGCAAAAGACATTTTAAATAAATAATACAAATGAAAAACACCATCAACTGATATGGAAATGCCTTTCTGTATGCTGTGAATCTCAATCTTTAAATAAAGGAGCTGTTTTGGCCCTTGACATGCACTGTAGAAAAAGTAGGAGGAGAAATCAGAATAGGTAGGAAAGAAAAGGCAGAGTCAGAAGCAGATTGAGCAAGCTGCCCAAGGAGCAACATGTAAGGAAAACAGGTGAGCCACAGGCCACGTGGCAGGCTGATTAATAAAAATGGGTTGATTTAAGAGGTAAGAGCTAGCTAGAAATGTGCCTGAACCATAAGCCAAACAGCATAAAGTTAATATAAACATCCGAGTCATTTCTGGGGGCCTGAGCAGCAGCGATGGGCAGCTAAGTGGTCTGGGACTGACTGTCGGTCTGTGGGTCTGGACCTCTGGCCACCTGAGACCAAAGAAACCCCCACTACTGCAATCAAACATGTCTTCCAACTAAAAAAATACCCAAGCCAGAGGGTTTCAGAGGAGAATTCTACCAGAATTTCAAAGAAGAGCTAATACCAATATACCTCAAAATTTTCCATAAAATAGAAACAGAAGGATCATTGTCCAACTCTTTTCATGTGAGTACAGTAACCCTAATTACAAAACCACACAAAGATACAACAAAGTATGAGAATTACAAAACAATTTTCCTCATGAACATTGATGCAAAAATATTGCATAAATTACTAGTAAACCAAATGAAAGAACACATAAAAAATTATCCACTATGATAAAGTAGGCTTTATTCCAGAGATTCAGGGATGGTTCAAGATACACAATCTGCCAATGTCATTTACCATATAAACAAACTGAGAGAAAACAAAAATAATCATCTCATTGAATTTTGAAAAAGCCTTTGACAAAATCCTATACCTCTTGTTGTATGAGGTTTCTGGCCCAGACTTTCAGGCCTAGACTCAAGGTTTAGACTGGCAGACCCGCAGACCCACAGACCTGCAGAGACACACAGATGCTTTAAATAGTTTTAGGCTGATTGGCCTCAGGCCCAGGCATATCACTTGCTAACTCTCTACCCTTAAACTAACTCATGACTCTTATCTTGTTCAGCCATGGGACTCGGTACCTTTTCTTAGAGCAGCATGATTGTCCTCTGCTTCTTCTGGCTTCTGTCTGGTGTTCTGCTCTGTGCTTACTGTTCTCAGAGTTTTCTTAGTCTGGTAGCCCCACCCACACTTCCTGCCTGCCTTTGGCCAATCAGCACTTTTTATTAAACCAGTGGGTGGGACAAATATTTACAATGAAACAACACAATCTCCTACAACCTCTGCATGATTAAAGTCTAAGAGAGATCAGGGAATATGACAAACAACATATCTAAATATAATAATGGCTAGTTACAGCAAGCTGATGGCCAACATCAAATTAAACATATACAAAGCAATCCCATTAAAATGAGAAATAAAACCACCACCCAACTCTGCACATATCTTTTCAATATAATACTTGAAATTCTAACAAGAGTAATAGGACAACAAGGAGATCAAAGATGCAAATTGGAAAAGAAGATGTCAGAGCTTCACAATTTTGAGATGATAAGATGGTACGCACATAAATTCTACCAAGGGATTCTTACAGCTGATAAACACATTCAGTTATGTGGTGGAATAAAAGAATAACTAAAAGCAAAATAAGTAGCCCTCATAATTACAAGTAAAAAATTGGCTAAAAAAATTCAGGGAAACATCGCCTTTCATAATAGTCACAAACATAAAATATCTTGAGGTAACTCCAAGCAAAATAATAAAAGATCTATATTACAGGAACTTTAAGTCCTTAAAAGAAAAACTGAAGAAGATATCAGAAATTGGGAAGATCTTCCATGTTTTCTACTAGGTAAGATCTATATAGTAAGAATGGAAATCTACAAAAGCAATCTACAGATTCAATGCAATTACTAACAAAATACAAACACAATTCTTCACAGACCTCAAAAAAATTAATCAAATTGATATGAAAAAAACACAGAAATTCCAGATGGATAAAATCATCCTGTACAATAGGACCTTCTGGGGACATTATTATCCCTGATTTCAAGCTCCACTGTAGAGCTATAATAACAAAAACAGCCTGGCATTGGCATTAAAAAGTGACATATGGACAAATGGAATAGAATTTAAGACCCTGATAATAAGCTGCATACCTATGCACATCTGATTTTTGGCAAAGAAGCCAAAACTTTACAATGACATAAGTAAATTAACTTCAGAAAATGGTGTTGACATAACTGAATGTCAATATGTAGAATATTTCAAATATATCTATATCTATCACCATACATACAATTCAACTTACAGTTGAGTCCTAAGTCCAATTAACTGAATCTGATTGGACAGAAAGTCAAAAATATCTTTAAATGTATTGGCATATGTGACCACTTCCTAAATATCAAAGCAGTAGCACAGACACTGACAACAATAATTAACAAATGGGGCCTCCTAAAACTGAGATTTTTTTTTTTTGTAAGGCAAAGGACATAGTTAATCAGACGTAACAGAAACCTAGATAATGGGAAAAGATATTTAATGAACTCAACTCTGACAGAGGGCTGTCAGAAAATATATGAAGAAACTAGACAACAAACTACCAAACAATCCAGTTTAAAAAAGGGCTCCTGAGAATTCTCAACAACAACAATTCAAATGGAAACTGTTCAATCTTTTTAGACCTTAGGGAAATACAAATCAAAGTGGCTTTGAGATACCATTTTACACCTGTCAGAATGGCTGATATCAAAAACACTGATGGCAACTGATGTTGGGAGGATATGGAACAAGGGGAACACTTCTTGCTAATGGTGGTAGTGAAAACTTATAACCACTTTGGAAATCCTTACGGCAATTTCTTAGAAAATTCAGAATCAATATGCCACAAGACCCAATGATACTATACTTTGATATATACCCAAGGGATGCTCAAATATACCATAATGTCACTTGTTCATCTATGTTCATAGCAGCATTTATTCATAACAGCCAGAACCTGGATACAACCTATATGTCCTTCAACAAAGAGTGGGTAAAGCAAATATGGCATAACTAAACTGGAATATTACTCTACAGTAGAAAATGAAGGCATCATGATATCTGCAGGCAAGGGGATAAACCTAGAAAATATCATGCTGTGTGAAGTAACCCAGATTCAGAAAGATAAACATGGTATGTACTCACTTATAAGTAGATAACAGATGTAAAACAAAATATGAACAGGCTTCAACCCACAGCTCCACAAACAATAGCTAACAAGAAGGGCCTAAGAGGAATACATAGATCATGGAGGGAGGGAAAAATAGATGAGAGAGGATGGAGGGGAGAAATAGGAAGGAGGGTATGGGGCATGAGAACATGAGGAAAAGGGGTGGATGATCTGGGGTAGGAACAGAGTGCGGGAGCAATGACAGAGATATCTAAACTAGAGCTCTAAAATACACCTTCAAGTTGTTCTATATGGTACAAGCAGTGTGTGTGTGTGTGTGTGTGTGTGTGTGTGTGTGTGTGTGTGTGTGCTTACGTGTATTCATGCATGTGTAAACCATAGGTCAAGTTGGAGTTTTTCTCAAAGGATCTCCTTGTCAATTGTTTGAGGTAGGAGCTAGATTATTTTACAAAAGCACAAGGACTCTACTGTTTCCATTTTCCAGTGTTGGGATTGAAAGAATGTATTTATTTTTATATGAATGCTGAATACCAAACTCAGTTCCTTATTCCTGTGCAGCAAGCATGCTATAAAGTGAGCCAAGGCCATATTTCCATAAATATATTTAGTTTACATTTCAATCTTTACTTTTGCACTTACTCAAGATATGGAATCGTTAAAGGTTATGTTGAAAATTCCAATTAATTGCAATGAATTTTTATATTTTACTCTCATTTTAGTTTCATTGAAAATAGATTATCCTCTTCTACAATACAGCCTGAGGACAATTCCTACATCCTCCAATCCTCATAGCTTCCCTCAACTTCCCTTCCTTCCTAGATCCACAAGTCTCTGTGGATTCATCAAAGGCCAGACCTCCTAGAAAAAGCAGCTACCCAGGATTAAACCAAATACAATAAGATGAGGCAAAAATCTTTCATATTAAAACTAGACAGGGCAACCCAGCAGAAAGAAAACAATCCAGAAGCAAGCAAAAGAGTCAGAGACCATGTCACTTACACTGTTAGGACTCTCGCAAATGCACCGATCTGTCACCACCTAAACCCATGTGACCTGGAGCAGACCCAGGCAGGGCCACTGCTTGCACTTTCAGTGTTTATGAGTCTCCATATGCCCTGCTTCATAGATACAGTGGGACATGTTCTCCAGATGCCCTCTGTCCCCTCTGTTTCCTAAAGTCCTTTTGCCCCTTCTTCCAAGGGATTCCCAGAGGGCTTAAAAGGAGGGACCCATTGGAGACCTCAGTTAAGAATCTCAGCCATTTGAGATTATTTAGAAAATCTCTGCTACTCTAATTAATCTCTAATATGTTTATATACTCTTACTTTAGAATTTGAGTGTGGATTTTTATCTAGTTTTTCTGAAGAATTGTATTATAATAAGTCATCCTTTCTATTTCTAATGTGCATGTTGCCTGTTATAAACTTCTGTCTTAATGATACCGTTGGTCTGACTTTTAAGTTAAGTTTGTATAATAATCTTATACAAGTTACTAAAATTCATTTTCATTCATTTTTTTCAAAGTTTGTTTTGATCCTTGTTGAGTTTCTTCTATTGACTGTCATTTGTATGTAATTGTGGTCAGAGAACATGCACATGCTTTATGTTATTCATTATTTTGTTTTGTTAAGGATTTTCTGTTGCCTGCCATCAAAAATACTCTAAAGGATGTTCCATATTAAAGGATTTGTATTCAGTTTCTCTTGCATGAAAGATTGAATAGACATCAGCTAGTTTTAGTTTTTCTTAGGTATAGCTAATTCTCTCATACTGTTTGTTGATTTTCTTTCTGGATGATGATCTATGAGGAGTATCACCACGTAAAGCCCCATAATTGAGTTGTTTCAAAAATTTTGTCTTTCTAATGGTTGGGAATTCTTTATTTTTATATGTAGGGGTTCCACTGCTGCTTACAAATATATCTATATCTTCTATTAACTCTTGTTGAAGATACTTTTTTACCATTATATAATCATCCTGTATATTTCATTTTACTGCTTTTGAATTAAATGAATTTTTTTTTATATTAGACGCTCTCCCCAAACTGGAGATTACAAATTAGGCTAGATTATCTAGTACAAAAGTACCAAGGGTTCTATTGTTTTTGTCTGTCACTCCAGTGTTGAAATTACAAGAACACACCTATATTTTTGTGAATGAAAGATCAAACTCAGTTCTTTGAGCCTGTGCAATAGGCATACCATCCAGTTAGCCAAGAAAATATCTTTATGTACCTTTAGCTTACATTTTTCAGTCTCTACATCTTATTTTCTCCTGGTCTCAATTACCATGCAATATCTTTTTCTGTACCCTAAATTTCAATCTATGCAAGGCTCTAAAAGTGAAGTAAATTATTTTAAAGTAACATCTCTAAATTTATGACTTTAAAATGTTCATTTCTGTCATCTGATCACAGAATTTATTCTGTGACTAATATAGGTATGTATTGATTATTGTCAGCTTCAAATTTTTAAAAAAGTTCTTTCTTTTTAAACATTCTTTTATTTATTACTCTATTTAGGTATCTCATATACTTAATTAATTGAGCACAGTAGTGTGAATGGATTCCTTGATTCTTAATAGTTTATTATAGCTTTTTTGTTCTGTAGCTTTTATGGGGCTTGATAAAATCCTTCCATTCTTTCAAGCCATTTTAAATTATAACTCTGTTTAAAAAGATAGCAAAACAGTGAAAGAAAATTATCTTTGTATTCACAGGGCACTGCTCTTGAATTCTTAAAGATCTTGTCACATTTTATAAATCTTTACACATACTTTTTACAAATTCTTATATTTGTAACAATTTTTGTGTTTAGTAGTAAAATTAAATGGTTTGCATGAACACGTTAAAATTTTACCATTTAAATTTATTTGGTTATTTTATCAATGGTTTACATATGACTCAGTCATTCTTTTATTTAACAACCCCATTTTTATTATCATTGATACTCTGTAACATTTACTACAGGCTTAGTACTGTGTCGGTATGAGTTTTATAGGGTCATTTTTTTATACTTTTTTCTGAAGAAATAATTTTGTTTACTTATTCTTGGTTGGCTGTCCCCCTGTGTATGCACGCATGTTCACACACACACACACACACACACACACACACACCTCCATTAGAAATAATTTATTGCTTTTGCTCTAAACCTCAGTTTAACACGAGACTACATTTTATGTACTCCAAAAGGTAATATCCAGAGCTCAACATTTTTGCAAATCTGCATCTGGAGTAGCACTCAGGGAATATTGGAAGAATGGCTGCAAAGGGCATGTCATGATTTTAAGCCTTTGTGTGTAACAGAATAGAAGAAAATATTTTATTAATGGTCACTATCCCACAGCCAGGCATTAGACAATTTACTGGGCACTGGACACTATTCGATAGTGCCTTCTCATATACTCTAAGCAGGATCTCATCCACTAAGTAAATGTTGACTGTTCCTGTGCTGGAATTGATAGAATCTCTAGGAGTGCTCCTGAAGCCTCTAATAATCCAATGCTTGTTCACAGTAAGAGCTGATAGTCCACCAAAATAGCCTAAAACTGAGATTAAACAGATACGCTACAGTTGCTTGTCGCTTTGTAGTAATGGTACCTGAATCTTCTAGAGTCAGATATAATTAATACTGTTCAAAATGCACATTGATCCAAATGCTAATCATCACTGTTGACATAGGTTTGAAACTGGAGTTATTCACAACTTTCCAGTTTTGTTGTCATTACAAAAATCTTCTGATCTCTCTTATTGTGCAGGACATGGATTCTTTTATATTAATTAAGATTATTTTCTTTTAAAAATTAACATTTTGAAAATTTCATGTAACTTGTGCTGACCTTATACTCATAGACATTTGGACTTCCATTGGAGCATGATAAACTTACCAGGAGCAATCTCTAAAAGTAAACTTACTGTCCCTCTTCCAGAACCTATAGAAAGCCAATAATTTCTCAGCTATAGGTGAGCTTTGAATTCATCCATTTACACCATGGTGTTATGTGATATAGCTTGTATTTGTTTTAACTGTAACAATTCTAAGATCATATACACACCCTCCTTGCAAGATTAGGGATAATTGAGAAAGGGGACATAGAAAGACTGTAAGGGCTGAAACCTATCCATGAATATGAGCAAGTAGTGTCTTCTAAACATCCCATTAGTTTTCAGTGTTGCCATTCCCTAGCCTGGGGTAAGACTGACAGCAGCCTTTAGGCCACTAGGCTAATATATATTAAAATTTATCATTGACATGCTTTGTGGAGGGTCAGGGTTCAATGGATTCTGCTCAATGATGGACTTTTTATGGTTAGCCTGACTGAAGTTTAAGGTCTAAACTTATTCATCATCCACAAGCAGGACATATTACGTTTCATACTACACTATGTTATTTAGGAGTAATGACACCTTCAACCCCTTATTGTTCTTCATTCCACCTTGTCACAACATCTCATCTTTTCTTTTATTATGCTAGAATCACATATTGTAAACAGGTAAGTGATTTTCTTACCTCCTTTGAAAGTGCTTCTCTATGTTGACAGAAGTTCACATTGGAATTTCTCTAAGACTATGAGTGCTAGAAAGTCTTAGTCTGCCTATTGTAACATCTAGTCCTTTTTAAATTAAAAAAAAAATGTTTTAGAAAACTTAGTGGCAACCAATTCAAATTTCTGAGTAAAAATCTTCTTGGAGTTTTAAAAAAGGAAGAATATTTTTACTTAAATTGTATTGTAATTAATTAACTAATTATTTTGTTGTAGGACTCAGATCAAGGATTTGCTGCATGTTACACATGTGTTTACCATTGAGTTATGCATGTTAGTGCCTTAGTGATATTTTACAGGTCATTTTCTTTCTATTAATAATTATATATAAATTTCAGCAGAAAAGAAATAGCCCAGGACCACAAGAATAAGTATATATAATTTATCTTAAATGAACCTCATAATACAAGGGTACAAAAGAAAAGTAAACATTATTAGAGTTTTAAATAACATTTGGAATCGTTTACAATTACTCTTTATATATATAATCATATATTAATGTACTTTTTATTAACTTCTGCATGTCTATATATCTTAATGATATGTATATTTTATTTCATTAAAAGAAACAACTTAGAATATAGAAGAAAAATTAAAATTATAAGTCAGCACTCAAATTTAGTAAATTATCAGAGTTTAAGTTATCAATTAACAGGAAACGCTATGAAATTTTTAGTAATTTATATTGTTATTATGTTTATTAATAGCTTAACTAACAAAATATATCAAATACAATATAATTATAAACTATCTTTTGCATAGACCAATCCTACTAAAATATTATGCACACACACACACACACACACACACACACACACACACACACACACACATATATATGTATACACATATACACATAAGTGCTAATACATGATATTGGATTATGTAATGAGGAAAGACAAGATATTTTTCAATGTGCTTTCCATGAGTTATGCACTCAAGAAAGCCAAGTATATGATTTAGCCTAAGACAGATCATTTGGACCTAGAAAGAAAAAGCTAGACATGAATGTCTCCAGGTCCAAAGACCTGAGCACCAGGAGTTTAAACACTCAAAGTTAGGAAAATATGAAAGTTTCACCTCCTACAAAGAGCATCTTTTGTTTTATTCAAGCCTTTAATTTATCTGATCATACCTCCTATTCCGTTGACAGTAGAACTCTAATACTAAGCTAATTGATTTAAATGATAATCTTATTACAGAGAAATCCAGAGTAATTTTAATTTCAGTGACTATTAGTATTGATTTTTCTATTTGAATAGGATCTACAATAAAATGTGTGTGTGTGCGTGTGTGTGTGTGTGTGTGTGTGTGTGTGTGTGTGTGTGTGTGTGTGTGTGTGTGTTTGTGTGTGTGTTTGCAATGTTCAGTAGGACCAGTTAGAGTATGGAAGTGGCACAGTTCTTACTTACATGTACTATTCTAGTCCATATAGCAAGTGACTTAGAAAGAGGCTAGTTTTGAGCCGGACACAGAATAAGAGTGGGTTCTAGAATAAGTCCAAGTGGCTGAACTGTCTGTTCTGAGACGTTGGCATGTGATTCATCTGTATTAATGGTACTTTAAGTGTTAATGCCATGTAAAATTGCCTTTTCCAAGCTCAAATACTTAAATCACAGTTGAAGCTCCAAGAATTTGTGGGTAAGGCCCTAATGTAATCTGCAGAGAAGTTTTTGTTTGTTTGTTTGTTTGTTCGTTTGTTTGTGCATGACAGTGCTTGGTCTTCTATGGAACCCTATTAAAATCTTTGTCCAACAATGGGCCATTATGTGATCTGAAAAGGCCACCATTATATACTTGTTATCCAGACTACCAAGTCATAAAATTGGGTTTTCACAGCAAAAGTCCATTTTAGATTGAAGGTGTATACATGTGATGAGGACTTGTGGAAGCCCATCTAGTAACTTCGTTTCCCATAGTGACTCTTGCCTTTTTTGACTAGCAGATTAATAAAGTCACAGTGATTCAGCTACTCTAGAGTACAAAATTCTGCTTCCTCCTTTGTTAATTTTTTTTTTCTGATAAGCTCATAGGAAAGCATTTTTTTTATCTTGCTAATTTGGCTGCTTGTGCTAGCAAAGGAACATGATATGATAATGAACTTGCCTGATGTCTGACTCCAGGACTTCCCAGGTTTTCTCAAGATCATACTTGACTGCTTGTACTACAGTTTGCATCCTGGCTTTCAAAATGTTTATAAGCCCTCTCAGAAATAAACTAAGAGTTCTTTGGTTTCTAACCTCAAGTTCACCTAGATGTACTGCACTGTCTGCTTTCTCTTTTTCAGCTGAATGCTTCTCATCTCACTAGTGACATTGTGACCTGTTGACTCATTCAGGCAGGACCAAGCAATTCATAAAGGTACAAATAAGTTACATAATGAAATTTTCCAAATGATTGTGATTCCTATTCCTGTTATAATGCCTTTTGTTCCCAAGCAAACACCTGTAGTCATATGGGCTGTACCATGTAGTCAATTGACTGAAAAGAAAACCAACAATTGGAACTAACCAATGTACAAATAACATCAGCAAAAACATTGAAGATCAGTTGACATTTGGTTTCGCATGCTATACAGACACAACTCAGAAGTGGACAGATACAGCGAAACATAATTTTTTTTTGAAAATTCTTTAAGGACACTTTGAGAGGAGTTTTTCACAGAGGGAGAACTTCAGAGCACGATGAAAGACATACACAGAGATCAGAAGAGAACAATGGCCATATATGTGGATGTATATTAATTGATAGGATATAGTCAATAATTTGGCTGAACACTTGGGGATTGAATGGGACACGACTTGAAAAATGGAAAGAAATATATTTGGAGGGAGTAAATGTGTATAAATAACTCTAAAAGTGAAAGGCTTGTGTAGGTAATGTGTCTTATCTAAATGCTCACCATATAGATATAGATATTAAATAGATATAATCATATATCAACCAGAAGCATTGATACTCCGCCTTGTTGTTGCACAGTGAGCTGATGAACAAAGTGGCCATGATAGCAGGGCTGAAGATTAGGCATGGGCTCATACTTGAATCTCCATTCACCAACATTGTGTAACTCTACCTGTCATGGATTGTCAAACCTGTTAGCAAGCAAAACCAACACTCAACACCTAATAATTCTATCATTATCCTTAGTGATGAGACAGTGTTCTGCCAGCCAGTTGACTATTGGATAATTTGCATCATGAAATTGTCCTTTCTTTCTTCTCATTGGAATAAATAATTTTTCTAAAAAAAATTGATTTTCCTGAGCAAATACTTCTGTTAAAACTTTTATCCTTGGGCTTATATAATGATTTATTCATTATCAAACTATTTTATACAGCATTGTGATTAACCAATAAACTCATTTTATGTTAGTGTACCACTAGACTCAATGTTTATAGAATTTATTGTTTTTAGTATGCTTCCTAAAAAATTACAGCAGTTGTCTTTATTTTTACCATTGACTGTCATTTTAAATAAAGTTATTGTACAAACTAAGTGATAATAGCCTTGAGGACTTGGCAGTAGTTTTCAAATTGCTGGGTATGTTATGATCAGTATTCCATATATGATTCCCTTCCTGCCATAGCTAGAATTTATAAGAATCAAAGGTTTGAAATGAAACAGTTTCTAGTGATACAGTAGGAACATTTTGCTTCCTCTTCCTCTGACTCTATGCTGTTTTAGGCAGAAAAGTGTGGGCCTAGAAAAGGGGGAAGTGTTATTTCTTCCAGGAGACACAATAAATATCCCACTAAACTAGAAGCTAATATTTTTCCTTGACCACTATGATCAGCTGCTGTCCTGTAGTCAATGAACTAAATGGAGTTAAAGTAGTAAGACTTATATTGTGATTGATTCACCCTGCTAGAGAATAGCTGAACTCCACAATGAATATGTAAAGTACACACAGTTATTTTAGGGCAACTTCTGGTGTTACCATGTCTTCCACCTGAGGTTAATTGGGAAACCACAACAATATAATTGAAGCAGAACAATAAATGGTACTATTAATTAAAGAATGAAGGTAAAGATCATACCTCCAATATAAAACCAAAGGTATGCATAGGGGAAGATAGTTAGAATTGAGGGGCATTTGAGGATTGGTATGGAAAACAATTACAGTGAACACTTCCTAAACTATAACTAAGGAAATCATAATGAAATCTCCAAATAATAAGGGAGAAAGCATTCAAACTGCCCAACTTTTTTCACTAAATGAAACCTACAGGACTGAGACTCAATTACATTCATTGACTTGCTTCCAAAGGTGTCTCATGAAAATCTCTAAACAAGCATGCTTTTGCAAAGACAGTAGGTTGCTTACCACAAAGCAGTAGCAATATTCCACTGCTGAAGACAACACCCACACAACTCATTGAATATGTCTTTATATGAAAAAAAAAATATTCTGCAGGCTAACATATAAAGAATTAGATACCAACCCAGGCATAAAACTTTCTTTTTTCTACAATCTTCCCTGCCTCCAAAATATGCTAGGGCTCGCTCGGGTGGTGGAAAATTTCTGAGAATAACAAGCCAATGACTGACTGCCCCCCCCCCCCGCCCCCGATTCTTAGCTGGTAATGCCTACTTCTTAATGATGGTTTCTCTTTTGTATTATTATATTTTTTTATTATGCTTTTTTGTTAAAATAAATATAATACCAAAACCTTAAAATATGAAAAACAATGCAAAGTTAGGCAAACAACTTTGTCTTATGCTCCATCTTAAAATTTGAGTGTTTATTAAATGCTAAAAATAAAACAATATGTATATTATTTATTAACAATGATAAAATTTCTATTTAAAATGAAGATATCTGTGCAGATATTAAGTTTTCATTGATTGAATAAAGGTTAGCAGATTTTGTATGAGAATTACCTAGTATTAGAGAGCTTTCCTGGCATATCAAGGTCTTGTGTTCAGTACACAGCATTACACACTCAATGACCACCTAAAAAATTTATTAAGATTAATAATATCAAATATATATGGAAAAATGAGTTCATAAGACCAAGGTTTGCTATTATAATGTTTTTTATTAAGAAATCTGTGATCACATGTTAATTATCTTTAAATATGATATTATGGACTTAAACTTAAATCACATAACAATGCTAATAGAGAAGGTAAATGATACAAATTCATCATTATTTTACCTAATAACTAGTTCATTTTATAAACACTTGCAGCACTTTGCTCTTAAATACAATTCTCTAACATTCAATATTTATTTAGCAATTACTCAATTGTGTTATTTCTGTGAACTAGACAATTTTAAACCTTAATTTTATCATTGGTTCCTTTCAGACTTTTATTATTTCAGCACTTCTTATTACTCTTCAGTGCATGTCTTGTGATAATTCTAAGAGTTCTCTTTCGAGTGTTCTTTATCAATTCTCTATTCTAAATACTTATTGCATTGGCATAAATTTAATGTATCACACATCACCAATTTTATTTTCTTCTTGATCGTACATTTGATGACTGTGTTATAGGAAATACTTTTCTGAGTTTTGTTACCATTGCCTTGTTCTGTTTTATTAGTGAGTTTTCTGCAAAGAAGCATGCTATAATATTTTATGACTTAAAAATGATCCAAGAAAAATGCTACTTAAAATCATCCTATAACATACTTTTGCAACATTATGATTATGCTCCCTTATCATTTCCAGCATATATTTCTGCATAATTTTACTAATTTTCTAACTAGTGAAAAATTCCCCAGTATATAAGATTTATGAATGCTTTCTTTCTAAGAGTCAATGTGTAAGTGGCTTAATATTCTTTGTGATACTGAAATGTTCAAATCAGTTGTCCAAGTCTGTTGTCAATCATCTGATAAAAGTAGTTCAAATTTTAAAAAATCCTTACTTTTTCACAATCTAAGATAGTTTTTGTATGATTTCACCTAGCTCCATTGTACAGGAGACTGTAGTGAGGCAGAGCCTCATAACAAGGAGTGCACAGAAAAAAGATAAGACTAAGCTTATGACAAACAAATAAAAAAAGACAGAAGGGACTCAGGGACAAGCTGTGTAATACAAAGGGACAGAGACCCAACTCTTTCATCTCCAGCTCACCTCTAAACATGATGCTAAAATGTGAGTGCTCTCATGACCCAATCACATCTGCTTCCCTATACCACATCATGCCTATATTGATGTTCAATTTTCCAGTGTGTGTATCTTTGTAACATTTTATGTACCAAGCATTTTTCTCTTTTCTGTTCTTTAAGTCCCTTTATCCAAAATTTACACTCCTCCATGATGCTCTGTAATTACCTTTTACATCTTGCACTCTTTCAGCTAAAGCAACAGGCTACCAAAACCAATAATTTTGACTTAACCCAGTCTTGATATTGGGATGAGGACATCAGACTTGCCTGGAGTGGATGAACCATGCTGAGCTGACCCGACTATAATTATACATTATTCTCCCCTTTACTTTCTTCTCTTGAAACCCTCCTAAGAAAGCCAAAAACCACACTCATGAAGTCTCACTAAAGTGATTGCCTAAACACGGGCCAAACAAGAACAATACTAGGCCTGCTTTGAGGACTAACCCCACAGTAAGCTCAAGCAACTAAAAAATAGTCTTCTATAGTGAAGATCACTGAACCTTTAAAAAAAAAAGTGACATATTGAAGTTTATTATAAATAAAGTTTGAATTATAGTTCTTTTGGTATGCTTGTAAATTATAAAAGTAATGATTCATGATATAGAAATGTACTACTAATACAAACTAATGCTAGATTATTATTTATTTTAGAATGATACAAGTGTCTTCCTTTAGGAAACAGATAATAAATTTTACAAGTATTTTTTGGATCTATCAAACTGTATTGTGTTTCATTGAGGCTTCTAGCCCTGCTAGCTCCATGGTTTGGAACCACCTGCCACTGCTTATCTGGCCCATCAATCCCAAACAAAGTTCCAAAGAAGCACACAGATACTTAAATTAATTCATACTGTTTGGCCTATGGCTTAGGCACATTGTTAGCTAGTTCCTTCATTTTAACTCAACCCATTTTTCATTAATCTATCCTGTCATGTGGTCCATGGCTTACCTGTGTTCCTTACATGTTTCTTTTTTTGACATCTGCCTCAACCATCTGACTCCACCCTCCTTCTCCTAACTATGCTCCTGTCTCTGGCTAAGGTGTTCACCAAGGGTCAAAGCAGGTCCTTTATTTAAATATTGATATTCACAGCATACAGAAAGACATGCCTATATCAATACTAAGTAATATAAATGAAATAAATTTTAGTAATTCCTAATGATAAAGAAAGTGTTACATCAGATTTTCCCTTAACTCTGTTATTAGTTCTATGTTTATTTGTATATCAGAGGGAAAACCAATAATATTCAACCAGATGACTGCTCAAAACTTAGAAGTCTCTCACATCTTCTTCACATCATATTACTCGACATAGTATGTGTTTTCATTCTCATGATATAATTTCACTGTCAATATTTGATAATCTTAATTGATTTAATACCATAAATTAACCAGAGGTAAATATCTTTTCTCCTTTTCACTATTATAATTTCCTTTCTTTGTGAGTGGGGAATTGAAGATCTCTGAGCATAAATAGAGTTATTAAATTCGCCAAGTCTCCATCTTCTTTGTGCCACAACAGTTTACTTGCAATTTGTGATAGTCTAAATTTACTGTTATTGTTTTTAAAATAACATTCAAAAACAATTATATGAAACCCATGTATAGAAATATCATTAATTCACTGTGTATCGGATTGCCTTATACAAAATCTCATAAGCCATTGTGAAATTTTCAGGGAATTTATTAATCTATTTTAAGTACAATTATTACTAAAGTTTAAGCCATATAAAAATACAATTATGATATATAAAATATGTTTATATTTGATCAGAACCTACGATTGCTATGTTAACTCTAAATCATGTTCAAAAAATTATTTTTATCTACTTGTCAAGCTAAATAATAGTGTCATCATATTTTTTGAAAATGTAATACCCTACATTCTCTTGGATTACATAACATAGATATAGTAGGATATTGTGCAGCAAGGAATTGGGAAAAATATAAAATTCAAGTCTTGATTCATTGTTTTTCTCAGAATTAAGAATGTTTAATACATGAGAAAATATTAATAATGCATTTCAAACACGAAGTGTTGATATTTCTGCAAGCTATAGGAAAGGTACAAACAGCCTAAAATATATAAAAATGTATGTTTCTTAGTAATTAACATTGTCACTTGATTCAGTAAATATTTGTTTCATCATATTTTACAAAATAGCTAGAATTAAGAACCAGCAATATTGTTCAAAGGACATTCATTCATCAATTATGTGAATAAAATAAAACTGTATTTGCTGAGTTGGATTATGATCAAGTAATTATTTGTAATCTTATTTGAGAAATCATAAAAATACAAACTTAAGCTTGCAAAATATATGAGTTATGCAAAAATGAATAAACATACTGTAAGAATTCAATTTGGACTTACAATAAGGTACTGCATCTGTATTGATGTTATAAACTGTGTCCTACATATTCTTTATATGAATAAAACTTGCGTTAAACTTGTCCTTCTATTCAGAGCCCATATTAAACATTTGTCAGCATGTGCTGTAAAGGTCACTAAATTAAGAATTGATAGTAGAAATGTATATTTTAATAAAATTTGACAAAAATATGCCTAAGTTAAGAGTTGAAATAACATAAACATTTTTATGTTTATACATAAGTAAGTTAACTAAAACAAATTAATAGATGTTTAAATATAATAGCAAGGTTGTTTTGTTTTATTATTTTCTTTTTATTTCTTTTTCTTTGGAGAGTCAGTCACCATTGCCACAAAGCTACTACCTCACATAGGTCCCATTGAGCTATTTCCTTGGTTTTGAGTCTATGCATGATATATTTTAATAAATATAGCCTTTGGTTATAAACTTGCATATAATGACCAAAACACTGTAACATACTAAATGTGGTAATGACTCATGCTAGATTATTAAATCACATTATTAGATTTATTCCTAATGTGTCCAGTGGCTTTAAGCTTCTTGACTAAAAATGACTTAGTAAAAGCTGCTAAAAGACAGTTGCTTATAAATGCTGTTGAATTAATTCAACCCATATATTTTGTAAATGAGTTTACTTTAAAATTGAAACGCAAAGATATGCTACTTTGGAGAAGAGGTTTTCTTTTTATTTCCACAGAAAATCAGAGGATGTGGATTTATTCCTGGATAAAGAACATAAAGTTTTATAGAGGAAGACCCCTAAAAAATCTCCCATGGAAATGGATGGTCCAGATGATTCAGCATTTCAGAGCACCTCTGTTGAAGTTTCACCAATTCTGTATTCAGACCAATTTCAAGGAGACTGGCTGAGATGACCGAGTTTTACAGACTACTCCACTAAAGACTTGTTTATAATCCTACATTTTTCTTTGGATTTCTATGGGATTGCCAGCATCCCATTCAGCAGGAAGTAGCCTAGAGAACAATGCCCACATTCCCAAAATATGTATTATGGATGTTTATATTTATTTATAGTGTTGTTTATAAGTTGTTATAGATAATGGGGAAAAGAATATTAGATGTAGAGTTCTTTTTGTTTTAAGAAGAGAAAAGGGGATCTGTTGGAGATTATGTTGTTTCAATGTAAATAATTTCCCCACCCACTGGTTTAATAAAAAGCAGCACTGATTGGCCAAAGGCAGGCGGGAAGGGTAGGCAGAGCTACCAGACTAAGAAAACTCTGAGAACAGGAAGGACAGAGCAGAATGCTAGAGTGAAGCCAGAAGAAGGAGAGGACAACAATGCTGCTTTAAAAAAGGGTACCGAGCCCCAAGGCTGAACAAGATAAGAGTCATGGGTTAGTTTAAGTGTAAAGAGCTAGCAAGTTGTATGCCTGGGCCTTAGGCCGATCAGCCTAAAATAATTGAAAGCATCAGTTTATCTCTGTGGGACTGTGGGTCTGCGGGTCTGCAGGTCTGCAGGTCTGTGGGCCTAGACCTTGAGGTTAGGCCTGAAAGTCCGGGCCAGAAACCTCCTACTACAACAGTCCCCATTTCCTCCCTATCACCTGCTTACACCCAGCCTTCCCTCACTCCACCCCCATCCATGCCTCAAAGAGGATAAGGCCTCCCATGGGGAGTCAATCAAATCTGGATTATCAATTTAAGGAAGAGCCAAGCCCCCCCCCCCCCTCCCCTGCAGAAAGGCTGAGAAAAGTGCTCCTCTATAGAGAATGGGTCCCAAAAAGCCACTTCATGCACTAGGGATGAATTTGGCAGGATGTGGGGCCTCTGGCAGTTGGACCAGAGTTTTAGACTTTTTTATTCTAATAAACAGAGAACAGCAACTGCTGAGAGACAATAGATTATGCAAGAAACTGCTTAGATAAACAGCTTGTATACTTCAGGGCTGTTTTAAACTTAAAATGCAAATCAGTGTATGTGTTATGTTGGGGGAGAATATGCCTGTTTTCCCACAGGAAACAGATAAACTTTGGATTCCATATAAGTTAATAGAGATAAGATATAACCAGGAGAGACCTTCTGAGGAACATGACTACAGACCTGAGGAGAAAAGCCAGAAAAACTATAGGACAGCTGATGCACATACTGATCCTTTGACATGAGAAGAGCTCAAAGAATGGATTGGACATAACAAAACTTGTTGGCTACAGAGTACTCATGATAGTTTTGTTATATAGTCCAAATAGACTTATAAAAATTATAGAGGTGTTTTACCTGCTCAAACATAGAGCACAACATCATCTTTATATATCTGTGTACACCACAGTTTTTATACTTTTATAAATATATATATATGTATATTATCATTAAAAGTTTTTATTTTTCAGAAAAAAAGACTAGATATCACTAAAGACAAATAGCCCATATGATCCAATCATTTAGAATGTCAGGGTTGTAGTTTCCTCAAAATTCTGCATCCAGAACAACTTTAAAACTGCTAGATTAGCTCTTCCAGCCCTCAAAACTACACATATAAAACTTCAGATAAACTCTATACTTTTCTATCACACAAAGACCTAACAAACAAAAAATTAATACAAATATCTCTCTCAAAACATTACCACAGTTTTCTTACCACAATTTTCTCACAGTCCACTAAAGATGCTATTACCACCGAAAAGTAAACAGAATCTAGATAATGTGATGCTCAAATTCCCAAAAGGTGAAATAAGTAGTTTTTTTTCATTTGATGGAGCAGAGATATTTGTTATCTTATGGGGAGTTGCTTGCAGATTGTTACTGGTCATAGTAGAGGAGGAAACTAGGTAAGAAATATTGGATTCAAGGATCTCTTTCTGAAAAGAAAGAGGTAATATGGAATGAATAGTGTAAAAGACTAGATAATCGATTCTACTTTTCAAAGCAATTATCAATCTTAAATAATTTACATTGCTATGAATTTTTGTGTAGTGAAACTAATTTTAGTTTTTGTTTTTTAGAACATACTCTAAACATCTTACTATTATAGCTCATTTAATAAATGAATTGTAAAGTTGTAGTTCTTAAGATCTATTTAGAGTAATGAAGAAAGATAGATTAGAGTTTTTATGGTCAATCAGAGATATATTTTAAATAGCTAGACAGTTCTCAAATACTTCAGAGACCTATAGAATATGGATTTTTAACGTTTTTATAACATAGGGCTTTTCATGACACTGAGACATGACATAGAGGTGCACTAATTTACTCCAAAAAGAAATGGAATTCATATGGAATTTGTTTTCTTTGTGACAAGTGTCAAATACTGAACAAGAATATTCCGTAGACTCAATTGCATACAATATGTTATTCAAATTAAATGGATGAGCAAGATATGAAAGAAGGCAACTGCTGAACTTTGGCAAGACAATGTAGGATAGTCTTTCAAAATTTCTACTTAACAGAAAAGCCTGTCAGATATTCTGGTTCTGCAGGCTTAAGACAAATGCTCCAAAATTGAAAAAGAAGTCTCTTGACTGTTCAATCCGCTATTATTTTCTTTCATTGCTATAGATTGGAAACTTGTTTGTACTAAACTTTCTTTTCTATCAGGTAATAATCATTTTCGGGTTTCTGAAGGATTTGAAGCTAAGAGTTAGAGATATAGTGTTCCTTGTTACCAATTTCAAAAAAAAAAAAAAAACACTCAAAGAAGTGTAAAAATATGTGAGATCTTGAGACACAAATGCTATAATTAAATTGTTAAATATTAAAAAAATTCAAATATTTGACTAATTTCTCTGTGTCATTATTTGGGAGCTTATGGGTCAGAAAAAGATTGCTGACAACAAATAAAAGTAAACAAGTATAAAAAAATTCTACATAAAAGGTGTATGAACTATAAGTCTTTCAACATAAACATTTAAGGATTGTTTATTGCTAGTTACAGATAAAATATTGAGACATTTTATATCCAATTTTGTATTAATTAATTCATGTGTGTGTGTGAATTTTACTACCCAATCTTTTATTATCTCACTCTTACATTATTAACTCTCTCATCCAAAATCCTTTTCTCCTATTCATACCTTTTCATATTATTTTGTGACACAATTGGTTTAACCTAGATGCTATGTCACCAGCTTTTGAACAATGTATTTGGATATGGTTGCCTCAACAGTGCATATACTAATGAAGGCATTGTGAATTCCACTCTCAAAATACCTCAGTAGTCACTAGTTTCAGAACAGACACCTAGGATTTCATTATGTTCTCCCTCTCAATGACTGGCTATTGACAAGATATGTCCAATCTCTCTCGTGAACATGGATGCAAAAATACTCAATAAAATTCTTGCAAGCTGAATCCAAAAAAAAAAAAAAAAAAAAAATCATCCACAACGATCAAGTCGGCTTCATCCCAGATGTGTAGCAATGGTTCAAGATTCAAAAAACTGTGAATGTCATTCATCATATAAACAAACCAAAAGAAAAAAAAAAAAACATGATCATATCACTAGATGCTGAAAAAAAGCCTCTAATAAAATGCAACACTCCCGTGTCATAAAAATCCTAGAGAGATCAGGAATACATGGAAAATATCTAAATATAATAGGGGTAATATACCAAGTCGACAGCCAATGTCAAACATCAAACCAAATGGAGAAATATTCAAAGCAATCCCATTACAGTCAGGAGCAAGACAAGACTGTCCTCTCTCCCCTTGCCTACTCAATATAGTTGTTAAAGTTTCAGTTAAAACAATAAGAGAACAAAAAGAGATTAAGGGGATATAAATTGAAAAGGAAGAAATAGACTATCTCTATTTGCAGATTATATGATTATGTGTATAAGTAACTTCCAAAATCCTACCAGGGATCTCCAACAGCTGATAAACATGTTCAGCAATGTAGCAGGGTACAAGATTAACTCAAAAAGACAATAGTCCTCCTATACATTCACAATAAAAGTGCTGAAAAAGAAATAAGGGAAACATCACTCTTTAAATAGCTGCAAATAGCATTAAATATCTTGGCATAATGCTAACCAAAGAAGGAGCAGACCTGTTTGAGAAAAATTTTAAGTAACTTAAGAAAGAAATTAAAGAGGATATCAGAAAATGGAAAGATCTCCCATGCTCCTGGATAGGTAGGTTCAGCATAGTAAAAATGGCAATTTTACCAAAAGCAATCTAAGGATTTAATGCAATCCCCATCAAAATCTCAAAACAATTTTTTACAGACTTTGAAAGAATAATATTCAACTTCATATGGTGTAACAGGAAACCCAGGATTTCCAAACCAAATAACTCCAGGAGGCATCAGCATCCCTGCTTCCAATCTATACTATAGAGCTACAGTAATAAAACAGCCAGGTACTTGCATAAAAACAGACTTTCCGAGTAATGGAATCAAATCAAAAAACTCAACATTAACCTACACACATATAAACACCTGATTTTTGACAAAGAGACCAAAATTATTCAGTGTAAAAATGATAGTATGTTCAACAAATGGTGTTGGCATAACTGGATGGTAATATGTAGAAGAATACAAATAGATACATACCTATAACCGTGTACAAAACTCAAATCCATGTGGATCAAAGACCTCAACATAAACCCAGCTATACTGAATTTGATAGAAAAGAAAGTGAAAAATGCCCTCCAATGCATAGTCACAGGTGAACACTTTCTAAATATAACACCAGTAGCACAGACACTAAGAGCAACAGTTAATAAATGAGATCCCCTGAAACTAAGAAGCTTCTGTTAGGCAAAGGACATAGTCAATAAGACAAATCAACAGCCTTCAAAACAGGAAAAGATCTTGACCAACCATACAACTGACAGAGGACTCTAAATTATATAGAGAACTCAAAATCTAGAGCCCCCAAACCTAAATAACCCAATTACAAATGGGGTTCAGTGTTAAAAGAGAAATTCACAATAGAATTACAAATGGATGAAAGACACTTAAAAATTGCTTAACATCTTTAGTCATCAGAGAATTGCAAAGCAAAACAACTTTGAGATACCTGTTAAAATGTTAAAATGTTAAAATGGCTAAGATCAAAACCACAAAGGACAGTCTATGCTGGAGAGGATGCAGAGCAAGGGGAACACTCCTCCACTGCTAGTGGGAGTGTAAACTTGTACAGCCACTATGGATTGAAGTATGGTGGTTACTCAGAAAACTGGGTATCAATCTCCCCAAGGATCTAGCAATTCTAGTATTTTGCATATACTCAAAGTATGTACATTCCTACCTCAAAGGCATTAGGTCAACTATGTTCATAGAAAAATTATTGATAATAGCCAGAACCTGGAAACAACCTAGATGCCCCTTAACTGAAAACTGGACTAACAAACTGTGGTACAGCTACACAATGGAGTACTACTCAGAAGAAAAAAAGAATGACATCCTAAAATTTTCAGGAAAATGGATGGATTTAGAGAATATCCTCCTGAGGTATCACAAGCGCAGAAAGACAGGCATGGGGTGTACTAACTCATAACTGGATTTTAGACGATAGAAACAAAGCATACACAAGCTGCAAACCACAACCCCTAAACAGCTTGGGATCAGAAGGAACTTAAGAGAGACATCCACGGATTCCCCTAGGAAGAGAAAATAGAGAAAGTCATAATAGCAAATTGGGATCATAATAGGTTGCAACCAAGAAGAAGTGGGAACAAATCATGAGAGAAAGAGATGGTAGAGTGAGAGGAGCAACAAAAAGAGATGGATATCTTGACAGCGGAAGCCAATGTGGGGTCAGAAAGAGAAACCTCTATGAACTCACAGAATGTCCGTGGCTAGGTCTCCAGCCAATAGTGGAGGGGATGCCTGAACAGGACCTCCCCTATAATCCAATGAATAACCACCCTAAGTGTCATCATAGAACCTACATCCAACAATGAATAAAGGTGGAGGCAGAAATCCATGGCTGAGCACTAAGCAGAGCTCCAGATCCAGCTTGTGTGGGTGGAGAGTCTGTATAAACTAGGGGATAGGGATTATGAGGAGGAGTCCCACAGAGAGGGCTGGCTGGAGCTCTTGGGGAGCTCATGTGTGAAGAATAGCCATTGGAGAAGCTTTGGGAAAAGGAGCTAGGCCCTCCAAGGGTAGGCAACTGTCAATTGTCATGGGCAGTATATGGAACATTAAGGAGCAGGTCAGACTGTGTTCCTGTGCATGGGCTGGCTGGCACATTGGATCCTATTTCTTGCAGAGGAGCACCTAACCTAGTCTTGATATTGGGATGAGGAAATTGGACCTGCCAGGAGTGGATGCACCAGGCTGAGCTTACTCACTTTGGGACTTCTTGCCTTTTGGGGGTATTGGGGTGGGGTGGGGTGAGTGAAGGCTGGAAGTGGACTGGGAGGGATTGGGAGGAGGGAAGGGAGGGCAAACAAGGGGATACATAGGGAAAAGGACCTTGCTAAAAATAAATAAATTTATTAAAAAAACAAAAGAAATTGTCTTGTGCTGTGCTGGCCCAATGCTGGAAGATACAGGAGCAGTGAGTTTTTACTGTCATTCTCAGAAGATCTGTTTGAAAGCCCTCTTCCCGACTTTTTTTTTTTTTTTTTTTTTGATTATATGCCTTAAGCATTGGAAGAGGAGACAGAAATCTCTTGGTAAAGGGCAAGCATTCAATATATGTCATTTATTCTCAGCATCTTCTACAGTTTTGAGTCTGGATTGATTATTGTTCACTGCAAATTGAAGCCTTTGTGAATATGACAAAAAGAAGCATTTGTGTAAAGGTAAATATTTAGAAGAGGGATTGATTCAATGTTAGTTTAGCTAAATATCAGCAGTAGGTTTCCTTAAGAGCCTATATCCTCAAAAAAGTATTCTGTTGTATTGATGTTATTGCTGGATTTACCTTTATCAGAATAAGAATTCATATCCTTTGAGCAAGGCTTAAATTGAGTCAGAGAGCAATCAATGTTCTATTTCCACACAACTAAAATTATTTGAAGATGAGAAAATAATTTCTCCTGAAATACTTTATACTATGAGAATGAGAATAAAAATTACTCATTGATATTTTGTTTCCTAAATCCTGTTCCACTAAAGGAGCAGTACTACATAGAAAGAACATTCATATGAACTTAGTAGTTTTGTTGAATGAATGATTCTTAAATTGAGCAGTAAAGACTGAAGTTAATCAATATGACTCAAAACAGTTGTAAACGGCATCTATTTTTCTCAATTAACATTGACACATTATAACTGTTGTGAGTTGTGTTTCTAAAATTAAGATTACTTGCACAGACTGAAGCTATATGAGAATCTGAATTTTCTTGTAACATTATAAATCTCTAGTGCCAATAGATACTTATGATTTGCACTAAAGTAAAATTCGTAATATCAGGACTTTCTTAGAAAGGATTTATTTCATGTGATAATTTCCTAAATCCTGCCTGCCAATTTCTATGAAATTTTGTTGCAAACTAAAACTCCAGTAGTAAATTCTGAATATAAATTTTAATATTTTACTTTTTTAAGTTCTATTTTTTTTCAAATTTGCTTATTTATTATTCAATGCAAGCTTATATGAGCATTCAAGTATGTATATGTGGTAGGGAGAGATTTTGTAGGGGTCATTCCTTTACTTTTGTATTTTATAGACAAAAGACTGAAAAACTATGCAACTCTTTTTTAAAAAGATGTGCATGAAGCAAAAGTCAAAGATAGAGCAAAAGTTGAGCTGATGTCTTAGTTTTGCTATAATTATTTTCCAGTCACTGACTAAATTCATTAACCAATACATTATATGCACTGAGGAATGTCCCTTGTTCATTCAATGATTGACATATCATAGGATATTACACCTTATAATGTTCTTATGCCATGGCATTTTGATTCTTATGATGTTTAATAGTGAAACATTAAATCCCGAGCACTTGTATTTCTTAAGGCTACAGAGTTATAAAACTTAGGTCAAATTGAAGCTATATACATTAATGATTTTCATTCCTATGTTTACAAGACTTTTTGTTCCCTTTTATTAGCATGTGGCCTATGAAAACTAGATAATACACAAAAATGATATGAGTTTGGCAGATTAAATCACAACTGTTAGACAAAAGATAATACAGACTCAATTATAAGACACTTGCTCTAGAAGGTGACTAATCTGGCCTTATAATGTGGTCCTGACACAGAATGTGAGAATCAGTGGGTTATGGTGCTTTAAGATACTTAAGGTGGTTTATATATAGATCTGTTCCAGGTGACTTACTTTTACCTGTTCTTCAGTGTATGTCAAGAACGAAAAATTTATTGTGTTTTATTCCCCAGCAAGAACCAAATCTATTAATGCAGCTAAGGAAAGATGGGAGGAGAAGAATATTGCTCTTAATGGTTAGTGAATAGTATAACCAACATAAGCATGAGCTATACAATGATAAAATTGATGCTGATAATATACCTAGAGACCCAGAGAGGACCTGGAAGTACTGGTCCCTGTGCTGTATCAGGAGAAGCAATTCTACATCTCAGTGCCATTGAAGACATTTTGATACATATTAGTGTATTTAGTTGATATAAAGGGATGGAATATTTCAAAAAATTAATGGAATAACTAAAATTTGAATAATATGTAAAATTGTTTATAGTGATAAAAGTCAGAGAGAAAGCTCTCATAAATCAATAGAAAGACATCTCAAATTACATAAAAATGACAAGAGACTACTAATAGTATAGTGTTAAGATAAAGAGACTTAAAGAGAGAGATTAGATAATAATTGTTTTTTATATACTTCTGTAGACCTGGTGACTGGAACTGGCAAAATGACAATAATTTAAAACCTAGTGTGCTTAAGAAAAATCTTGAACTACTGAACTTGTCCCTTATATTACAGATTGTAATTTGTATAACTAATATTCTAATAAAAGATTGAGATATTTCCCTTGGGAAAATGATGTACTTAAGCATATACATTTTGCTATTTACTTTTTAGTATAGAAGACACGTGTTTTATTTCCTCTAAGAACAATAATAATAATTATAGAAAAAAAATGACTGAGATAGTTCTAGGCTTGTACTAAAGAGTGCATAATTAAAGATAATTTAATTTTTACAAAGTGAAAACTAATTAAAGTTTTGTATTATCAAATGATTTAACATCTTAGTAAAAATAAGTGGATATTATGTACAGTAATGACTATTTACATTATATATGATACAACCAGTATTGAAATTAACTGTGGCAATTAAAATTCAGGGGGAAAAGCAGATGACATGTATCTTAAAAATGCTTATATTTCAAGGTACAATATTTGAGTTATGGAGTTGTGCTTTAAAATAATAGCTGATCACTATGTATTTCCTCTGGTATTTATTGTCACAATATTCATCATGATGAGCTCATTTAGTATTAATATGCATGCCATAACTAGTTCTTTGGGTTTTAAGAAAAAACTTCAAGAGTGATTAATTGCACAATTATTTTAAAGGAGTAGCAATTTTCATAATGTCTCCTACTTGACAAAATAATTTGAATTACATTTTGGAAAGTATAGAGTAGAACAGATACATTTGTCTTCCATCCATGAAGTCAAAAAGAATCCTTGAGGTTGACTCCTAAGGCTACTTAAACTTTTTTCTAGTATGTTCAGTCATAATATCTCTATCCATATTTAATTAAAATATGGTCTTTAGATATTAATATTTTAACATAAAAGCAATATGAAAAAATTTATTTGGTATACATTTCTTTGTAAAAGTAGTATAACCAAAAATAGTTTTCAACCAAAGGAAAATTGACTGGAAAACTATTAACAAAAAAAATAAATTTAACATGTGAACTAGAATGTTTCTCAGAATTTATAAAATAATAAGGTCTGACTTTCAGTGAATGAAGTGTACAATTTGAGAACATTTTCTTTAGATTCTAGGAAATGAGAACATCGGTAACAGATCTATCTCTGGCATTTGGTGTCATGCACTATTTAGCAGCTTCAAATTATATATGCCATACAGATGTCCTCTAAGTATTCTTTTATAGCATTATTAATTCATTTTCTTATAAACTATAATATTTTTGTCCATTTTTCTGCTAATAGGTTTTAACTAAAATATATAAAATCTATTCAGCAGTTTTAATTCCAAAGGAAAATGTAAGTAATAAAAAATACTGAATTTGTAAATACTTCATATCTCTTCCCTATATTTTTATATTTCTTCTCCTATTGACCTTAACATAAGCAATTACCCACATGGGGAAGGAACCTATTACACACATGAGGAGACTGTTTCTTCATATTTAAGTATCACTCCTACAGTATTTGTTATCAAATTCCTAAAGTTTACAATATATTTCACTTTTTCAAAGATTAGAGCTCCTATAATCAAATTATGAATATTTATGTTTTTCATAGTTTTTGAATGAATTTTAGTCTACTGTCAAGTAACTTAGAATTTTAAATGAATTTTGGTCAATTTTGGCCTCCATTACTTAAATACATCTTTTTATAGAACATTTCACACACAATTGAGAGTTTGCATTTTTTGATAAAAATGTTTTATTGTAGTTAAATTTACAACAAAACTTGTAACATTTACATTACAATGGGAAAGGTTCATGGGGAAATAGTAATTTATTACAATAATAAAAGGGTTGCAATCTTATAAATTCAGTGCAAATATACATCATTGCTACATCAAGACATAGAGTCTTAGAGAATAAAAGTCAGATTTTAATGTACAAAAAGAATTTTGGGACCTGGAAACATTGGGGATTTTTATCTAAGTAACTAAAAACAATTTTATGGTACCTGGAGATATTGTTCAGAAATTGAGTGTACTGAGTGCTCTTTCAGAAGACAATTGTTGAATTCTCAGTACCTTTATGGTGGCTTACAGCCATTTGTACTCCAGTGAATTCCACATGTGCTTCTGGCCTCTGAGAATAATGTACACAAGTGGCTCAAGGACAAACATGTAGCTAAAACGAAAGTTTTAAATATTTATAGCACTTTTACGTCATCTTATGTTTTACTTTTAGTTTTTTTCTAAACATGAAAAATTATAAAAATATATACTTTGAAAAAAGAATTTTTATTGAATTTACATGATGGTTTATTATTTAAATGAATGATTAGTCACTTCCACATGCATCACTTGCACTGCAATCTAAATATTTTATATTATAATTATTGAGTGAAAATTAAATGGAGAATTTAAATTTGTTCATGTAACTTCTAAAGAAACTTTTCAAAGAATTTTTAAGAGTAGGACGTTATATTTTCACTGCCTAAATTAATAGTTCTAACTTTTATTAGAGTTCCATCTCCTTACAGCTAAGAGTTGTTTCCAAGGTATTGGAGTTTAATTCTATCAGTATTTTTTAACATAACTGTTGTCTTTATTCTAACATTTCCAAATACTTATTATTTTTCTTTCCCTTTCACCAATATATACTACTAAATTTTAATACTAAACGTTCATTTATTTTAAGTTCAATTTTTTTGACAAGCAAATCTACAAAATCATGTGTAAAAACTTGTTTATTTAATTTAGAAAAAAAATAACCAACTATTTTAAATTTAGTTCATTTAAAATGGAGAAAAAAGTTAGAAATCTCTATTAATGAAGAGTAATAATTATTATCTTAGCTCTTTTTCATTCAGCATTTTCTTGGTATTACATGCACTGGCACTTTTACACTACACCAAAAAATCATTAGATGTTCTGCATTCTCAAGTATCATATACAAACAGGTAGGTCACAGAATTTGCTCAGTTTTCTGCAGTGTATTACCCTGGTACCCAGGCAATGTATTCAGTGAGCCATTACCAGGAGTCATAATATACCTGGGTATAAATAGACTATTAACAATAAAAGTCCCAAGTCACTCAGTCCTTGCTTCTACCACTTGTGATTCTCTAAATGATACTATCACTTCTAGAAAACTGTGTGCTAATAGAATAATCAGGATTATCTCCATAAAATGTTTTAAAGATGAAAGTTTTGCTTTGAAGTGTTACTAATGAAATTTTAAAAATAATCATAGTACAGAAGATTGGCAGAAGAAAACAAAACAAACACAGAATGTATATCCAGATGCATTGAAATGTAATCTTCACAAAGATTATTTCATTTTGAGCAGACAACTTTATTTCATTCATAAAGTCAGCTGGAACTTTGCAGGGTTTCCACTCTTCTTTATTTTCATTAGAAAATGTTAATGATATGGAATTAGCTAAATTTACTACAGAGAAATTTTGAATAAATAAAAAATGTATCCATTATTTGGACTCTTTAGGAAAAAATTGTGTGAAATTTCATTATTTTCACTTGAACTCTTTAATATGTGAGTATTTTGATAAACTTTTGTTCTAAAATGAATAAAAGTGGATGGATGAGTTAGAGTGAAGAGTGCATTTTCAAAGTGTAGTGGCAGGGGCGCTTCTAACAAACACATTGTAGAAAGTTCCAGAGAGAACTACAAAGCAAGAAGAAAATAAGAAAAACCGAGTGAAATAAAACGTTGTTCCTCTCATTATACAAAGTACACAAAGTTAATTATCATTAAATTTCATAACCTTCACTGGCTACTATATTTATATTTATCTAAAAGAATCCTCTAAAGGCCATAATTCTAACTGTAGAGCAAATATTGAAAGTTTATGCAATATAAAGATAGGCATCGTAACAGATTTGAAAATTTACTCTGTAGCCTGATATCAATATGTTTTAGAGATTCAGTCTTTTGTCAGATATAGGGTTGATGAACATCTTTTCCCATTCTTTATGCTGTCCTTTTGCCTTATTGACTGTGTCCCTTGCCTTACAGAAGCTTCTCAATTTTAGAAGGGTCCCACTTATTAATTGTTATTCTCAGGATCTCTGCTACTGGTGGTCTCCTGTGTCAGTTCACACCGTTTCTCACTTTCTTTTCTATGAGGTTCAAATCCAAGTGACCCAATTAAAAATGGGGTACAGAGCTAAATAGAAAATTCTCTGCAGAAGTATCACAAATGGCTGAAAAACCTTTAAGGGATGCCTCAGCATCCTCCGCCTTCAGAGAAATCAAATGCAACAACTCTGAGATACCATCTTTCTCCTGCCAGATTGGCCAGGATCAAAAACACTGATGACAGCTTATGCTGGAGGAGATGTGAACTAAGGGTAACCTTCCTCCATTACTGGTGGGAATGTAAACTTGTACAGTCACTTTGGAAACCAGTATAGCTGGAAAACTGGAAATCAATGTACCAAGTGATCCAGCAATACCATTATTGAGCATATACTCAAAAAATGCACATTTTTATCCCAAGGGCATTAGCTCAACTATGTTCATAGCAGTATTATACAAAATAGCCAGAACCTGGAAACAACCTAGCTGCCCCTCAACTGCAGATGGATTTAAAAAATGTGTACATTTAAACAATGGAGTACTTCTCAGCAGTAAAAAAAAATGACATCCTGAAATTTTCAGGTAAATGCATGGATCTAGAAAATATCCTAAGTGAGGTAACATAGACCCAGAAAAATAAACATGGTATGTACTCACTCTTAAGTAAGTTTTAGATGTAAAGCAAAGGATAAACAAGCTACAATCCACAGTCCCTAAGTAGCTAGATAACAGGCAGAAACCCAAGAGAGGCATTCAAGGATTCACCTGGGAACAGGAAATAAAAAATATCTTATGAGTAAATTGTAATTATATGTGGGGAGACAGCAAGGAGAGATTGAAGTGAACATGAGAGAATGGGATGGCTGATTCGTGGAAAGCAACAGAGAGGGAGAAAAAAAAGAAATAGACATCTTGGTAGAGGGACATATTTTGGCATTAGAGAGACACCTCGTGCTAGGGAAACACCCCAAAACTCACAAGATGGCCCCTACTAAGACTCCAAGCAATGGGGGTGGTGCCTTAACTGGCCTTTCACTATAATCAATGAATGACCAACCTAATTGCTATTTTAGAACCTTCATCAAGCAACTAATGGAAACATATGCAGAGATTCACAGCTCAGCACTGAGTCAAGCTCCCAGTACAGCTGTAGAGATGGAGGAGCGATCATAAGGGCAAAGGGATCGGGATCATCAGAAGGATACTCACAGAGATAGCTGACCCTCGGTATTGGAAACCCACTAACTCTGAAATGACAACTGAGCAATCTTCAAGGAATGGAGCTAAGCCCTGAAGATGAGGCTAACAGTCGAATGGCACGGGCAGTTAGTGGAGCCTCTTGCAGTTGTACCAGAATTCATTCCTTGGGAATGAACTGGCTTCTAGGAGCCTATTCCCTTGGAGTAACACTTCTCAGCCTTGATACTGAGGGGACCGGACAGAGACAGCCTTGATCCTACTTCAACTGAAAGTTCCAGGTGGAATTGACTAACCCTAGGAGTCCTTGCCTTCTCTGAGAAACGGATGAGGGGGTGGGGTGGGGGAATCTGGGGGAGGACTGGGAAGAGGGGAGGGAATAGCAGCAAGTGCGTATGCTAAAAAAAACCTAAAAGACAATAAATAAATAAATAATAAATAAATAAATAAATAAATAATAAATAAATAAATAAGGAAATAAATTCAATATGTTTTGATATGATTTCATAGTTGTTTTGTGAATATTGGAATTACTTAAAATAATTATTAGTCCCTAATTTTATATGGACACACTTACATGTACATATGTACACACATATACATTTAAAAGAAATGAAATAAGATACTCAAGAAAAATTTTAGAGTTTTAATAGTTTTTAAATGTATTATGTTTTTCAGTGATTTGTTTATTGAGTTTATTATGTTTTTTTTTACTTTTTTAGAAATATTTGTCGTGATGATAGTCCTATCCATCAATATTTTTATATATTTGCTAAATAATCTGTTTAAATATTTTTATATTTAAACATAAATTTTTATAGACCTACAGTTAGGTGTACATAAACTGGGATTAATATGTTTGAATTATTAGAAGAAAAGAGCTGTGAAATGCTGAAATCTGGACTTGTAAGGACCCACATACTCAGAAGCTCACAACAGCAGTTTTTACTTACATACAATTCCTGCATGATTGAGGAAATAGTTATCTAGGGAAGTAGTTAATGGACTTACTGGATTATTAACAAAATAGGAAAATAATTTATTCAAATAAGATAGAGTAACATAGAATTGGAACATTGACACTGTCAGTTGGATGAAGGAATATGATATCTCATTGTTCAGTTATGAAATTGCAAAGAATATATATTTTTTTTAAAAAGTCACTCTCCCTTCTCTAGCAGCCATAAACTATCCAGGGCTCTTCAGTAAAGCACATAGGCAGCACAGATTGCACATGATAAATTATAAAAATAAAAATAAAACTTCTAAAGAACAGAAATTTTGGCAGACGTGGAGAAATAGGATGTTGATACTGTGAGGAAGTTGGGAGAGAGAGGAAAGAAATAAAATGAACAAGCTGTGAAATTCTCAAGGAATTAACAAAACATATAAAAATAATGAGCCACGATAAAAAATTAAAACATAGTCTTATCATTTAAAATATGTGATTATCAATAGGGTATGGTTTTGTTTCCATGTATTTTCTCTCTTTTATATTGCTATTCATTTTTATTTTTATTCCTTTGGGTCAGGTAGAATTTGGAATGTGATTTTAATTTTCCTATATATATTGCAATTTTCGTATCCTAATATGAATTTAATTTTTGATAAAGAATGATGCAGGAAATAAGAAAATATTTCTTTACAAATTGGGTGGTATTTTGAAGATATTTTAGGTCCATATGATTTATAAAATCACTTAATTCCAGAGTTTTGCTGTTTCATGTATTTGCAGAAGACATGGGTATTGGTAAGAGTGGGGGTTCTGAATCCCCCAGTACACAGAACTGGGTGCATGTGTTATTTTTACATGTAGTATTTTTTAATGAAATTTGGTGATATGTTTAATGTATATACTTTTAGGATTAAAATATCTTATTGGCAGATTTTTTTAAATAACTGTGAAATTTTCATACTTATCCTTTGTGTAGTTTTGTATGAATTAAATTTTGCCATATATTATAATAGATACCTCTGCCTATTTCATATATTTGCTTGTTTGAGACACACTTCTTGACATCATTTTATCCTAAAATGCAGCCTAAATTTGAATATGTGGTGGGTTTCTTGGAGACAGCAAAAATATTCTGCTTTTGAATTTATTAGTCCGACTCTTTATTTGGGAGTTTGGACCTTAATATTAAGATTTATTTAAAAAAATTCATTTTTATTCTTATCATTTTGCTATTTTTATGCAATTTTATTACTTCTATTTTGATTTGATATTCTAGAATTTTTTATTTGTTTATTTCACTTTCTTGGGCTGTATAAATAATCTAAATATTTGTATTCATATATCATCTTTAAATCTAGCTTAGTGGTAATAAATTTTGTGCATCTATTTTAACAGTGATAAGTTTTTATTCTTTTGATATAAATAAGAAGTTGTGCTGCATATGGTAGCTCTTGAGCATCTATTAGCTTTTCTAACTTGTAGAAGGTTAATCCAGGGTCTTAAAAGTTTAGCAGAAATTTGATAAATATTTAAATGACTACACAATCAAAAATGCATTTAGTAAATTGAATAAGATTTTAAAAAGTAAGTTAAAGAGTTAAATAGTATTGCTTTGCATCATATCTTGTTGCAGTACACTATGACTTCTATATGCAATGCTTCAGAGATCTTCCCTCATCCCTGAGGATCAAAAGCTGTGTACAACTCAACAAATTCCTTAGGTTCTGTACAATTTAGTTGGGCATCTATAGGACAAATTTAGGTAAATCACAGATCAAATACATCAAGTAAGTAATCTTTAATCTACCTTTACTATTAATTTTTAATAAATAACCAAAGAAAAAGAAAAACTATTTAGAGATCAGGAAGATATCCAATTAGGAAAATCACTCTTTTAAAAATATTATGGAAATACAAATTTTGCCAAACGCCGACATTGGTTGATCTGGGAGGTAGATCCGGGGAGCTCATTAGTTTCAATATGTAGTCTTTGACTCATTGTCTCAAGAAAAAAATACAACAAAACAAATAAACAAATAAAACTTTTGGCACAAGGAATGTCATATCTTGGTTTTCTAACATTTTTATGATTTGTAATACTTTTATCTGATTCCTAAGTACAAAATCAATAATTTACATAATATACCAAAATATATTTTATGTATAAAATATTTTGATTTTATGTATGATAAAAATATATTTGAAAATATAAACTTTATTCTTCACACTGAAAATTATATATGCAAGCTCTGTTTTGTTTCAATTAATTTGTACTTTGCAATTAAATATATTTAATTTTTAAGACAAAAAGAAGAAGGTTGCTCCATTCCCTTTGGGTATTAATAGTCTCCATTACAAAAAAATTTATATTTTGTTGATGGGTCTGCTGTGCATCATATTCGATCTTTCTCTGGTCACTTTCAATATCTTTTCTTTGTTACTTGCATTTTATTTACTGTTATATAATGTAGAACATATTGTTCTGGTCCTGTCTACTTAGTGTTCTGTATGTCTCTTGATTATTATACTAACACTTTCTTTAGATTATCAAACTTTAATGCAGTGTTACTGTTAAAAATAGTTTCTGTGCCTTTGGAGTGCATCTGCTTTCCTATACTTACTATTCATAAGTTTGATATGTTAAATTATTGTCTCAGTATTAAGCCTGGGTTAGGAATTCCTCTGCAGGGAATGGTCACCTACATGTCAGTTAATTCACCATGAACATAGTCTGATCCTACTGCAAGAGGCTCCACAAAGAGCTCATGCCATCTGACAGTCATCTACCATTGAGGGTTTAATACATCCCTGAAGGTTCTCCCTTAATTGTTTCTGAGTCAGTGAGCTCCCAATAGCTCCAGCTAACCATCTCTATGGATCTCCTCATTATGATCTTGATTCCATATCTCATGTAATCTCTCCTCCCACTCTTCAGCTGGACCAGTAGCTCTACCAGTTGTTTAACTATGGATCTCTGCATTTGCCTTCAGTTCCTGGATGAAGCTTTTCTAATTACAATTAGGGTCATCATTCATTTGATTATAGGAAAAGGCCAATTTAGGCACCAGCTCCCCTACTGCTTTTGTCCTATCTAGCTCATCTTGTGGATTCATGTGTGTTTCCATAGCTCAGGTTTCTCTCTAATGCCACAATGACTCCCTATATCAAAGTATCTCCTTCTTTGTCCTCCCACTCTGTTGCTCCCCATTCAACCATTCATCCTGTCCTCTGCCCACATCCGCTTCTTCCATCCTGCCATGTGATCCCAATTTACTCAGGAGATTTTCCCTTTCTTTTTCCAAAGGGGATCTATGGATGTCTCTTTTAAGTTCTTTCTGTTACCTAGCTGCTCGGAGGTTGTCTGGTTATTAGTACAGTTACCCTTCTCTTCCCTTCTAAATTTCACGTACGAGTAGGCACATAGCATACTCTACCTTTGGGGGTCTGTGTTACTTTACATTATACTCTCTAGATCCATACATTTACCTGAAAATTTCAGGACTTTTTTTATTTCTGCTGGGTAGTACTCCATTGTATAAATGTACCTCAGTTTTTTAGGCCATTCTTCAGTTGAGGAGCATCTAGGTTGTTTCCAGGTTTTGACTATTACAAACAATACAGCTGTGAATATAGGTGAGCTAATGGCTTTGCGGTAAGAATGTTCATCCTTTGGGTATATGCCAATAGTGATATTGCTGAGTCATTGGGTAGTTTGATTGCCAGTTTTCTGAGGTATCATCATACTGCTTTCCAAAGTGGCTATAAAAGTTACAATTTGACAAGCCGTGGAGTGGTCCCTTTGTTCCAATTCCCATCCTGCGTAGATTGCCATCTTCTTTTTTATCTTAGTCATTCTGACAAGTATAAGATAGTATCTGAAAGTTGCTTTGATTCACTTTCTCTGATGCCTAAGGATGTTGAGCAATTTTTTAAATGTTTTTTATACATTTGAAATTCTTCTGTTGATAATTTTCTGTTTAGCCCTGTACCTTATTTTTAATTGGATTATTTGTTTTTAGATTTCTAAATTTTTGGGGTTCTCCCTATATTTTAGAGATCAATCCTCTGACAGATGTAAGGTTGGTGAAGATCTATTCCCATTCTGAAGATTTTCATTTTGTCTTTCTGAACTTGTCCTTTGCCTTACAGAAGCATCTTAGTTTCAGGAGGTCCTATTTATTGTTGTTCACAGTGTCTGTACTACTGGTGTTATATTTAAGAAGGGGTCACCTGTGCCAACATGTTTGAGGCTATTTCCCATTTTCTTTTCTATCAGGTTAACTGTAACAGGGTTTATGTTAAAGTCTTTGGTCCACTTGGATTTGAGTTTTGTGCAGGTGATATATATATCTACATTCAACCATCTAGTCATGCCAAAATATTTGTTGAAGATCCTGTCTTGTATTCATCATATACTTTTAGCTTATTTGTCAAAAATCACATGTTCATGTCAGGGTCTTCATTGATCCACAAGTATGTTTTATGCCAGCACCAATCTGTTTTTATTGCTGTAGCTCTATAGTAGAGCCTGAAGTCAAGGATGGTAATGCCTCCCGAAGTTCATTTATTGAACAGGATTGTTTCAGTAATCCTGGGTTTTTAGTTATTCCATATGAAAAGTATTTTTCTTTAGAGGTCTGTGAAAAATGTGTTGGAATTTTGATGGAGATTGCATTGAATCTGTAGATTGCTCTTGGTAAGATAGCCAGTTTTACTATGTTGATCCTACCTAACCAACAACATGGAGGCCTTTCCATTTTCTGATAGTTTTTTCAATTTCTTTCTTCAATGTCTTAAAGTTCTTATGGTACAGGTCTTTCACTTCTTTGGTTAGAATTACAAGGAGATGTTTTCTGTCACTTGCATATATTATAAAGAATCATGCTTCACTGATTTCCCTTTCAGTTCTTTTATCATTTATATACAGGAGGGCTGATTTTTTCTTTTTTAGTTACTCTTTTATCCTGATACATTGCTGAAGGTGTTTATCATCTGTAGGAGTTTCCTGGTTAAATTTTTCAGATATCTTGTCATATCATCTGCAAATAGTGATAGTTTGACTTCTTCCTTTCCAATTTGTATCTCCTTAATCTTGTTTGGTTGTCTTAATGCTGAAGGTAAAACTCAAGAACTATAATGAATAGATATGGGAAGATGGAAAACCTTCTCTTATTCCTAATTTTAGTGGAATTGTCTTGAGTTTCTCTTCATTTACTTTGATGTTGGCTGTCAGTTTACTGTATTTTGCTTTATTATGATTAGGTATTTTCTGTGTGTTTTTGATCCCCTCAAAACCTTTATCATGAAGGAGTGTTGGATTTCGTCAAGGCTTTTTCAGCATCTAATGAGATGATCACGTGTTATTTTTTTTTCTCTCACGTTTTGTATACAATGGATGGCATTAGCAGTTTTTTGTAGGTTAAACCATCCCTGAATTTCTGGGATGAAGCCTACTTAATCATGGTGGATAATATTTTTGATATGATTTTGAATTTGGTTTGTCATTATTTTATTGAGTATTTTTGCGTCAATGTGCTTGAGGGAGATTGGTCTGAAATTCTCTTTCTTTGTTGTGTCTTTCTGTGGTTTGGGTATTGGGGTGACTGTAGCCTCATAAAGTGTTTGGCAATGATCTTTCTTTTTCTTTTGTGTAGCACAATTTGGAGAATATGGACATTAGATACTCTTTGAAATTCTGGTAGAATTCTGCATGAAAACCATCTGGCTCTGGGTTTTTTATTTTAGGAGAATTTTAATAACTGCTTCTATTTATTTGGGGATTTTAGGTCTATTTATGCCATTTGTATGATCTGAATTTAGTTTTGGTAAGTGGTACCTGCCCAGAAAGGTGTCCATTTCTTTTAAGTTTTCCAATGTAGTGGATGGAGTACTGGTTTTTTGAAGTATGACCTAATTATTATTATTTTTTTGGATTTCCTAAGTTTCTGTTTTTGTATTCCCCTTTTCATTTTTAATTTTGTTAATTTGGATATTCTCTCTGCCTTTTGATCAGTTTAAATAAGGGTTTGTCTGTATTGTTGACTTTCTCAAAGAACCAACTCTGTTTCATTGATATTTTTGTATTTTTCTCTTTGTTTCAATTTTATTGCTTTCATGCTTTAGTTTATTTCCTGCCCTTTACTCCTTCTAGGTGAGTTTGCTTCTAACTGACCTAATGTTTCAGCTATGCTGTTAGGTATCTTGTGTGACATTTCTCCAAGTTTTTAGTGTAGGCACCCAGTGCTATGAACTTTCCTCTTAGCACTACTTTCACTCTGTCCCTAATTTTTGTTATGTTGTAGAGTCATTTTCATTGAATTTAAGGATGTCTTTAATTTCTTTCTCTACTTCTTCCTTGATACAGAGGTGGTTCAGTTGAGAGATGTTTAGTTTCCATCAATTTGTAGGCTTTCTATGGTTTGTGCTGTTGTTGAACTATAACTTTAGTACACAGTAGTCTGTCTGACATAATAAAAAGGGTTATTCCCATTATTTTGTATCTATTTATATCAGCTTTATTACTGAGTATGTGTTCAATTTTAAAAGAAGTTCTATTGGGTGCTGAGAGGAAACTATATTTCTCTGTGTTTGAAATTAAGTCCATTTGGGTCTTAACATCTGTTAGATCCATTATTTCTCTGTTAAGTTTCTCTCTGTTACACCTATCCTTCAGTGAGAGTGGGCTATTGAAAACTCCTACTATTAGTGTGTGGAGTTTGTGTAAAGAATAAATTTTAGTAATATTTCTTTTACATATGTGGATGTATTTGTATTGGTGACATAAATATTCAGGATTGAGACTTCATCTTTATGGACTTTTCTTGAGATAAATAAGTAATGTCCTTTCTGATCTCTTTTGATTAATTTTAGGTTGAAGTCTATTTTGTTAGATATTAGGATAGCTATAACAGCTATTTTCTTAAGTCCATTTGATTGGAAATTTGTTTCCTAACCCCTTTCTCTGAGATGGTGTCCGTCTTTGAATTTGAGGTGGGTTTTTTGGATGCAGCAGAAGGATGTATTCTGCTTTTGTATTCATTGCATTAAACTGTATCTTTCTATAGGTGAATTGAGCTAATTGATATTAAGGGATATTAATAACAAGTGATTGATAATTCCTGTTATTGTTGGTGGTAGTGTGTGTTTCCCTTCTTTGTGGTTTGTTGTATGAAGTTTCTGGCCTGGACTTTCAGGCCTAGCCCTGAGATTCAGACCCAGTCACAACCCACTACTGCTTAGCACCAAATAGTCACAAAAAGGCTTATATTAATTTATGCAAACTGACCTAGGCCCCAGGCATATAACTTGCTAACTCTTTACCCTTTAACTTACCCATGATTCTTATCCTGTTTCAGCTATGCAGCTGGGTACTTTTTATCAGAGCAGCATAGTTGTTCTCTGCATCTTCTGGCTTGTCTGGTGTCTCTGTGGCATCTCAGCTCTGTTCTTCCTGTTCCCAGAGTTTTCCCAGTCTGGTATCTCCACCCACACTTTCTGTCTGCCTTCAGCCAATCTGTGTTTTTATTAAACTAGTAGGTGGGACAATTGTTTACAATGTAACATAATCCTACTACAGTGGTCCCCAGTGTGGGATTATCTATTACTTGTGGCTTTGTAGGTATATCGAGTTTCCCTTAGGTTAGAGATTTCCTTCTACTTGATGTGGGAATGTCTTCTGTATGCTTTGAATATCAATCTTTAAATAAAGGAGCTGTTTTCGCCCATGACAGGCACCATAGAAAACATAGGAGGGGAAAACACAGCATAGGTAGGAGAAGCAGGACGGAGTCAGACAGATTGAGTCAGCCACCTAAGAAGAAACATGTAAAGAACACATATGAGCCACAGGCCACATGGTGAATGAAAATGGCTTAAGATGAAAGAGCTAGCTAGCAATGTGCCTGAACCATAGGCCAAACAGCATGAAGCTAATAAAAGTGTTTGAGTCATTTCTAGGTGCCTAAAGAGCAGCAGGCAGCTAAGGGGTCTGGGCAGCAGGTCTGTGGGTCTGGACCTCTGGCTGCTCAGATCCAGAAAACTTTATTGTAACATCTACTGCTTTCTGTAGGGCTGTATTTGTTTTATGATTTTGTTGAATATATTATCTGTACTTTGATCTTGTATTTTTCTCCTACACCTATTATTCTTAGGTTTGCTCTTTTAATGATATGCTGTCATTCCTGAATGTATTGTGTTATGACTCTTTTGGCTTTAGTGTTTTCTTTGACTGACACACCTATTCCTAGTATCCAATTTTCTATGGCAAAGATTCATTCTTTGATCTTTTGCATTCTGTTGGTTTTGCTTGTATTTGTATTTCAGGCTCATTTACTCAGACTTTACATTTCTAGCATATTTTGTTTGTTGGGTTTTGGTTTGGGTTTGTGATTTCTTTATTGCCTGTCAATTAATTTTTAAATATTTAACTATTTTTACATGCTTTTTCTTGGTTTTCTTTATTTTCTTTACAGGATTTTTTATTTCTTTCAATTCTTTGTCTATTTCTCTATTTGTTTAAGGGAGTTTTTGTTTGCTCTTTTAAGGCTTCAGTTGTCCTCATAAAGTTGTCATTATGTTTGTTTTCTTCTGATTCTCCTACATTTCCGTATCCAGGTCTTGCTCTAATAGATTAATAGAGCATTAATAGACGGATTGTTACTTATATTGTTATATGTATTCTTGCACTTGCATCTGTCCATTGCTTCCTCAGGTCAGTAGTTTTTGTCTGTATCTCTGGGAGCTGTTCTTGGTGTGCTCTTCTCTGGCCGTATTTGTTTCAGAAAGCATGTCGTGGCCTAATCTGAGCTCTTGGTCTACTTGAAGGTGATGCTTTTTTGTGTCTAAGTTAGCTGCTCTTGATCTAATAGGAGTTGGCTGTCTCTGTATCTCAGGGATCCAATCTTGGACTAATATGAGCTCTTGATCCAGTAGGAGGCCGAGATCCTATAGGAGCTCTTGATCAAATAGAAGCTCTTGATTTAGAAGTACTGATGACTTCTGGGACTCAGGAAGCCACTGATGTCTCTCTTGATCCACTACTGGTTGACAAACTGTGGATATCAGGGAGCCACTGAAGTCACCAGGTGATGAAATGTTTTGGGGGATGGGTTGGAATTTGTAGGTGGGGGTATCCAAGAAAATGGTGTGTTCATGGGAAGTTCTGACCAACAAGAGTCTTCCTGTGACTTGGGATTCAGGGAGCAATGGGTGGAAGTGGGATTCAATGGACTGTGCTCTGAGACCTAGGTCCTGAAGGTTAGGCTCTCCAGCTAGGCTGGGTGAAGTAACACTCCCTTCTTGATTGATTAGAAGCCTGTGAATTGTGGGTCTCAGGAAGTGGCTGAGGTCACCTGGTAATAACATGGTTTGGGGGTTGGGGTGGGATTTGTAGATAGGGGAATCCAACAAACTGAGGTATTAGTGGGTTGTTCTAACCCTCAGAATCTCCTTTTCTGGCCTTAGATTAGAAGGACAATTGGTAGGAGTGTGGATCGAAGGGTGTGCCCTGAGGCCTGAGTCATGGAGACTGGGATCTCCGGCTGGGTTTTTGATCCAGTAGGTTGTGGTGAATTATGTGTCTATGTGATAGGTTGGGGATTGAGGTTAAATGTGAAGATGAGGATGTCCATCAATTTGATGTGTTAATGGAGTGTTTTGACCTTGAGGAGTTTTACCTGATGGCCTGGGGTTAGGGGATTCTTAGGTGAGTATTATTGTTCTTGTTTTGTTTTACACCATTTTTCTAATGTGGGTGATTTAATTATTCTACCTTTTCTTTAAGCCCTATTGTTCTTTTTATAATATAACACATATTTTGAAGTGTTGTGTAAAAAATGTTTCAGAAGCCCCATAATGATGATGGTCTTTATTAGATAAAAGTTTTTTGAATGATCTATATTTTCATCTACAAAATCCAAGAAAACAGACTCTAATCTACTGCTGTTAAGGTATCTGGTCAAACTGCTTGGTGTTCTACAATAACATGTCACCATTGCACTACAGACTTTGAACCCAGAAGAAGAAATATCCAACCCTTTATGTATCATGAATTCTAATTGTTATTAAATGAAAACTCAAAGCCAGATATTGGAGAAAGCCTGGAATATCAGAAAGAGAAAACAGACAATATTCAAATCTCACCTAACCACACTATCTTCCAGCTTCCTCAGCCTTGGTCCTTGTTGTTTCTACAGAATAATTCTGCCTTCCTACACCTGCCTTAAATCTGTTCCTTTCCCAGATGTTTCACTTCCCTGTTCAACTCTGCATCATATTTCAGAGTTAAGATTAAAGGTATGAGTTTTAACTACTATTTTAACATTTAACTACCATTTGGTAGTTAGGCCTTCAACTCACAGAAACACAGAAATGTGGGGATATAATAAAACATTCGGATATATCAGAGGGATCTATCCAGTCAGTCTAGGAGTATCAGACAGTGGAAACTCACACATTTAATCCCAGCACAAGGAGTATCCTGGGAGTGGGTGACCTATATGCCCTTAATCCAAACTGAGTTCAAGGTCGTTTTAGTTTACAGAAGGAGTTCCAGACTCCCAGGCAGGCAGTAGTGGGGTCACACCTTAACTGAGCAAAGAGAGTATTTAAGGCAGGCATAGAAAGACAGAAGGGCAGAAGAATCCAGGAAGAGCCAGGCTGAGGAAGCTGGAAGACAGCTGGTTAAGATCTGACTGTGGTGTTTACTCTCTCTAATATCTCTGACTTTCTCAGAGATCTGGCCCTGAGTTTCCTTTATTCGAGCAACACAGAAAGGTCTCTGTTTCTGGAGTTATGGAATTAAAAGATATGTCACCACTCCTGGTCTTTCCCCGTGGTGGTATTAGAGGCATGAGTACTTTCTGACCCTCCTGAATTGACTGTTGGTGAATCTGTTTTCTGATATTCCAGACCTATTTTATTAATTATATAATATATCACCACACCTTTATTTAAAAATATATTAGTGTTTCTTCATTTTAAATCTGAAGAATTATCTTCTACACTTAAAAGCTTTTTCCATGCTGATTTATTTAAAAGGAAAGCATAAACTTCAGGAACTTTTTAATCTCATGTTTATGCATTCTTGACACATTTCCAGCTTTCATTCTTGATATAATCCATAATTCTACAGTCCAACATTGTCTTAAATAAAATAGATTACCCTTGAAATTGCAAAACAATATTTTTAAATTTACCAATATTTTCAAAATATGTCACAGTTTAAACAAACAGAGAAAAACTACTGAAACAAGAGATAAACAGAGCCAGAGAGACAGAACTGAAGGCACAACTAAACACAGAGAGAGAATTCTTGGAGGTAGGCGGATTAAAGAGAAAAATGTCAAACCATTGATGCATAATATATATCAAAAAGCAATGAGAATGATAAGATGAAGCAATTTAAAACTTTAGCATGCTGTTTGTAAGTCTGAAGAAAGTACATTAAAAATAAAACTGTTCCTTTTCTTTAAGTTTATAATTGAAATTTATTTTAGCACACACTACTAAAAGCTGACTGAAATGACTTTGCATTTATGTTTAATTATAGTACATCCACATCATTAAAACTTGATTTTTTATATTTAAAATGAGACCTGGGTTTTGGTGTTATGCAAGGAGCACACATATAGTGAATTCTACAGGCTTAGTGCACGAGCATGATGGAATTTAATCTTCCCTTGTTCCACCAGCACAAAATAATTAGATATCAACAGAGAATTAGTGAAGTGTAGCCATGTTTTGAACTAGATTTCACTAATTCCTCTTTCTTCTTCTGTTTAATGTAATTTCAAATTCAAAGTAATTATACTTGGACAAGGTTCTTTGCTTAAAAGTGAAGCTGATTATTTAAAACTTAGACTGTAAGGTACTTGAATGAAACAAATCTTGCCAGCTGATCAGTTTATTTGTAACTTTTCTTTACAATGTCACAATGACCTGCATTTAATTATACAGAGATAATGTTAATAAGAGAGTTCTATTTATTATAAGAAAATTAATAACAATTTTATTTTTTAAGAATGAACAATATTTTCAATATTTCAATGATATTTCCATTGGCATTTTTTGTGATTAGACATCTCACTATATGCATAAAAGGTAAATCATATTTTTGAAATATATTTTATATTAAGAATTCCATGGTATGTGAATAAATGAATAAATTATACACTTCATGTTTAATTTATTTATGAATAAGTCAGGAAATGGAATTAGTAAATGGTAGACTCTAGTTTAATATTATAAAAAAATTCTTACAGGCTTGCTGAAGATGGTCTGACACAAAATAATTATTTTAAAATAATTGGTACTGATTCCTGACATTGTATCAGAAGTACACATGTAAAAAAAAAAAAGTAGATAGCATGAAATTAAATTATTTTCATAGCTTGACAAACATATAGGGAAGCAACAATTCTGCTTTGCAGCTTTATTTGTATTTTTATGCACTTTATTTGCCCAACTGAATACAATTATATTTTTCTGAAGAGCTAATATTAAAAAGATAATACTTGAAAACATTTTTTTCTTCCCAATGATAGCATGAGTTTCAAGTTTACATCTCAACAATGATAATGATCCTTGTCCTATGGCTCCTAATATCTCGATGTACTCTACCACATCTACTTACAATATGGGGTTTGTGTAGCTCTTAGATGAAAATGTAAGTTGCCAAGTAGTACCAAAATATGTGGCATCACTGCTGTGGTGAAAGCAAAATGATAGCATAATAAATTTCTTAGACCAAGGCTGAAACATAAGAAATTGAACTGTAGGAAGGGTTAATCAGTCCTATCCTGGCCAGCAAGGATATTAGATTTCCAAGTTACCTCAAATATTTCTAATTTCTCTTTTAGAGAAAGTTTTCTAGCCACAGATAACATGTTTCTAAATCAAAGCAATTAAATAAGATTTATTATTTATGGCACAAATGAAGCTTAAAACCAAAGCTCAATCAAATATATTGGTAAGCATCTAAAGTAACAGGATTTTAGTAAAGTATGTTAACCTCAGTTGTACATCTCATATGCTATCTAGGGGGGCTCTCAATGTTTAGATTTATATAAATTAGTAGTCTGATGAGAATAGATTTAAAGCTTTATCCTGGTGTCTTAAAACATGTTATATCAGATAGAAAGGAAGAGAATGGGTAGCTAATATAGGGATTATTAATAGTTCAAAGCTATATGGTTCTGGGTGGTCAGCATCTGACTACACAGTTCAAATATTCTAATCAATTCTTCAGTCTTTAACATGTGTGTGGCTTTTCTGAGACTTTTGGTTCTTATAATTATTTTTTAATTTCATATTTCTTTATTATTAGCACAGTCCTGTTGAAAGTTAATTTACTCACAGAAGAAATATTTTAAATAAACTTTCAGTAACAGCAAAAACTCCCAGGAAGAAAAGTGTATGAATAAACATATTTACCTGGAAATGATTTTTTCAAAACAAAATTATAAAAATCACTGGAAATCATGTAACAATGAAAGAATAGACCTACCTCTCTTCAGCTAGGGAATAAAAATGTTGGGAATTGTTTTATGAGTTTGCACCCAGTAATACAATGTTGATTACTTCATTGTTTTATAGAAAATTTAATGCACATCAACATATTGACTGCCGTGTTCATTTGCTGTCTGAAGCATATTTGTAAATATAAAATTAATATAACAAGTTCTTATGTAATTCTGTAAAATATGTTGAATTTTCAGTATACTTATTTTCAGAATGATGAAAATGTTATTTGATGAGCAACAGTAAAACAGATTTGGGATTTGTTCATCAGTGGGATGTTTTCCATTATGAATTACAGGATAAATTCTCTAGTGTCTAAATGTACAATATCTTTCGACAAGGCAACTGAACATTCCCTGGTTGGTTGTGGTAGTTGACCCCTTTTAGACACTCCCATTTCTTATTGAAGAGTACACCCTAGGTTGCATTTGATACAAACCCAGACCTTGCTTGTTCTCTAACACTCAAATAGTAGTACAAAACCAAAAACAGACTCCCAGTAAATCTAGATTTGGGTATCATCCAGAGCTGACATGGTGTAAATGAGTAGAAAATTCTGAGAACATAAGCAGCCTGCTTAGCACTTCTGCAGTGACAGATACAAACAAAGCCAAAGTAGGAATATTCAAATTAATGCATAATTTTCCAAAGCCAAGCATATTCATTATGCCAACAAGCATGAAGAAATTTCAGAGAATCCTTGATGAATATTAAAAATTGTGAGAGATATTGACCATGTCATAATAAATATGTGAAAACTCAGAGAGAATTTAAAACAGAACAGAAAATGGAACTTTCAAACATAGATTACATTAAACTAACTAAATTCTCTAGAGAAAGTAAAATAATGGAGTGATTTGATAATCTAGATAATATTTTCAAACTAAACAACTAACAATGAATGGACTGATGCTTAATGCATGAAAATAAATTACCAAACTGAATTTTAGAAAATAAAGATAAAGAATGACCTGATCTAAACATAAGAAATAAATCTCAAGATATTTATAGAAGAATTAACCAGAACAAATGTGAAAGTATTCAATATTGGTGCTGGAAAGTTGTTAAACTGAGTTAGTACTTAGAATAGTTCTTGCAGAGGATAGCACCCATGCTGGATGACTAACAACAATTCATAACTCTAACTCAGGAGGATGCAACACCTCTGGCATTCCTGAACATCTGCTCTCACCTGCAGGTAAGTATGTATGAATATGCAGATTCATACATACATAAATGTAAAAATAATTTAAAAGTAAAAATGTAAACATTAAATATCGCTAATCATTAAAAAATTCATATCAAAATCATAATGAGATATTACTTCACCAAGTAAGAATGTATGTTACCAAAAAGACTACAAGTATTAAGGAATAGAGTTAATAAAAGGAGCATTTTATGTGAGGAGATGGATCAGTGGTGAGGAGCACTTGTCATATAAACGATGAGGACATGTTTGAATTCCAATACCCACTAACAAGATCGGGATCCGACATATGCTGATAACCTCAGTTCAGAAATGGGAAGACAGATGGGACTCTGGGATTTCCTAAACTTAAACAATTGTAGCAAGTTATGTGTGTTGTATATGTGAAGAGCAAAATTGGAATCTCAAGTTCAGAGTAAGACCTTTCCTAAATGAATAATCACAAGTAACACATGAGAACTTCTAATATTCTTCTGGGTACACACAAATATATGCACCCACACACATGAGTGCAAACACTCAGACAAAAACATTCATAAACTAAATAAATAAAAAAACTGTTTTAATAAAGGAAGAACTTCTTGCACACTTCAGTGATGATATAAACTTGAAGAGCCAATAAAAAATGTATAGTAGTTCCTCAAAATAATTCACATGCAGAATACAGCTTATATACAAAGAAAATAAGATACAGTATAGCAAGAGGATATCTAAACATGTTCACTGTAACATTGAACACAGCAGCCAATGAATAGGAAAAAAAACTATGTGTCTACTGACTGGCGACAGAGTAAGAAATGTTGTGCATAAATTCAGTGGAATATAGCTAAGCCATAGAAAGCACATAATTAAGTCATTTGTAGCAGCCTGCTTGGTATCTGAAATCATTATGTTGACTGAGATGTGCCAGCAACAGAATAAAAAAAATCCACCCAGACTTTGATATAACTTAGACATATAATTATTAATTATATTATATGTAAGTATTGTATATTTAAAACTTAATTAATTTGATCTGGCAGAAGTTGAGACTAGAATCAGGTTAGTCAAGGTGGAGGAGAGTGGCGGTGGTTGGATAATAGGCATTAAATTTGGTTAATGTGTTAAGACACAGGTAGATAGAAAAGGATCATCCTATAGAAGAGATTGTGTCCTGCTAATTTCAAAAGCCTAGAGTGAATGAATTTACAAATGTTCACACTGAAGAGAATTACCATTATTGAAAAGATAGATAGGTTTTAACTAATTATTGTGTTTTCTGTTTTGAACATATGAAACAAAATAGGACATGCTGCTCCAATAAAGTTGTATTTTTATCATTTCTCCAATGTATTGAAGTTGAGCCTCCTGGGGCATCTCAGCAATTATGAGAAATTACTGCTCTTCCTGAGAACTAGAGTTAAGTTTCCAGCATCTTCACCTTGAGGTTCACCTCCACCTGTAGCTCCAGTTCTAGAACTCTGCAGACATCTGAACACACACACACACACACGCACACACACAGACACACACACACACACACACACACACACACAGAGACACACACACACACACATAAACACACACAGACAGCGACCTTTTTAAAAAGAATTTCTTGTATGAATTAAAATTAGTCAAGTAAAAAAAATAAAAATATTATTCCAGGTGGCCTATAGTTGTGCATGAGTTTAATCCTGGCATTTAGAGGCAAAGGCAAATTATTGTCTACATTTGAGGGTACTGTGGCCTACAAGGTTATTTTAGGCCAGCAAAGTACATTAAAAAACCTTAAATGAGACAATGAGACTACTTTGAACATATTTCTAAAGAAAATTCTGGAAAAAAAATAAACTCATAAGCCTGATAAAAAATAGAAGCATGGTTAAAAAAAACTTGAAAATATTTTAAACAATCAGTATATGACAACCATTACAAAAATCAGAAAAAGAGAAAAATCGGGTGGCTGTTTTGCAATAGTTCATTCTAATTAAATAATGTTAACATCTGAGGGCAAAGCAAAAAGAGAGAAGAGAGAGAGAGAGCACCTTTACTGATTTTCTGACATGTGTACATCTTTATAATCCACGAAAAGTGGTTCAAAGAGGATACCACAGCCAAAATGTCTCCAGTTCATAGAATACTAAGAATTTTTTAATGTTCTGTTACCGGGATATCAATCATACACTTTATATTGCTTGTGTACCTTGAGTCTCATAGCATTAATTTTAATTTGAAAATTCTTAAAAATATTCAATAGATCTGCAAAGTTTAAATTGTGGCAACAAAAAGACTAACAGACTAGCAACAGTAACAATGATCCCGGCTCTGGCTCTTTAGTAGTCAGACTTTAGTGATGGCTGATATTCTTATAATAACATTTACTAACCATAATCCTTATCTCAACATCTCCAAACATTAACCCGAATGTACAAAGTCAATCAAAGAACAGGTAGCACAAAATTTACCAATTAGCAAAACAGATGGGACCTCACAAATGCTGTTTCAAGTTAAAGTCAAGCGGCTTTCCTCTGTTACAAAGTAATGCCCGCTTCCTCTTTCCTCTATCAGGCACTTGCTCTGACAGCCTGCCTACAGTACCAATCTCATCTTGTAGAACATTTCCCTAAAGAAATACGCAGTTTCTTTAACCTTTTGGCCCCTGTCCCCAGCAATTTCAAATTATCATCTGTGTTCCCATCATGACATGACTTAACTCGGTTCTTTTCTGTTTAAGAAGGTAAGTAAGAATAATCACATTGTGTAAAGCGAAAAACATGCTTATACATGTTCAAGCAACACTCATTAGTTTTTATTTCTTTATATTATGCATATTTAACAAGCCTGTAAGTTTGTGAAAACTTCACTAAAATGTTTGTGCAGACAAAATTTTTACCATGATTCTTTATATAAAATTTAGAATCAAAATTGCTAAATTTAACATTCACAATATGGTTTATTGCCAAAATATTTCACAAATACAAAGGAAGAAAAGTAATAAACACATTTCTTACATTTTATGAACATGAGCAAAATTCAGACTCACAATTTCTAAAAGATATATTTAATCATAAAATGTCTGCTAATTTTTATTATAATTCCAGATGTTTTCTAAACCACAATAAAAATATTGGTATTTTTGTTACAATGCTGTTTTTGGCCTGGCTGTCAGAGGATCAAACCCATAGACCTGTTGTCCCAGAGCACCTAGCCATCCCCTGCTGCTTAGACTTCACCCAAAGTGTCTCATACACTTATATTAAGTTTATGCTCTTTGGCATATGGCTTAGGCACATTGCTAGCTATCACTTTTATCTTAACTCAACCCATTTTCATTAATCTATCTTGCCACATGGCCTATGGTTCCCCTGTGTTTCTTACATGTTTCTTCTTTGGGCGCCTGGCTCATCTGTCTCTGACTCTGGCCCTCTGACTCCCCACCTACTTCTTCTATGGTGCTCACCAAGGGCCAAAACAGCTCCTTTATTTAAATACTGATAGAAACAGAAAGCCATTCCCACATCAATATTTAGTAATGTATTTCTATGTAATATAGGGTAATAAAGCCAGTCATTATTCATGGACTCAGTGGCTAATATGACTATGTACTGTAGCTATGATAACACTTGCTACAGATAAATTTTCTCCATTATTGGTACAGACAATTTTCTTGTCTTTGCTTTCTAAATTTATGGCAAAACCACTATTTACTTATCACTTGATGGTATTAGATGTAATAGCCTAAATAGTATTTAAACTAGATGAAAGTAATATTGCAAGGCATTTTGAGTGTTTCCTATTTTCATGTCCAAGTCCTTTGTGTCTGGAACACTGAATGGACAAGACATAGAGTAGTGGTGATACATTTATAGGCTAATTCAAGTGAATAAGAATATGGACTATACTTCAGAGAATTGGTGTGGTAGCAGGATTATATGTGACTCTTACTGCGTGACTCAAGAATCCAGGTTCTTGTTCCAGTGTTCTTTAAGTAAATGAGTCAGTGGGAGCAAGCTCTTAAAGGGTAGGGAATGAGCTGGATCCTACCACCATTGTAAGCTGGGCTGAGTATGGCATAGGAGAATCTATGTATGCAATAGCTGACCATCCAAAATTTTACATATGGAATGGTAAATACTGTTTTACCTCTGACTGATCTAAAGCAAATTTGCCTTTACTGGCTTGTTTGCAATAATGGGTTAAGTTGGTCTGTTTTTTCTCCTTATCCTAGAAGGAACTACTTTCAAATTACACATAAAAAAAAACAAGTTCTGGGTATTGAACTAAATGTATATGGCTGTTTCTTTGCTTAATCAACTAAGAGGATCTCTCTACTTTTCTTTCATATAGTCAGTTATATATTTTTTAGAATTATTCATGTACGTTATGTACATAAGAGTGGTGATATGTTACACATTTAATAAAACCATTCTGGAATATCAGAGAATAGATCCACCCACAGTCAACCCAGGAGGGTCAGAGAATGGTAACTCTCACCTTTAATCCCAGCACAAGGAAAGACCAGGAGTGGTGACCCAAGCCTTTAGTCCCAGCAGATCTGAGTTTTAGGCCAGCTTGGTTTACAGAGGGATTAAAGGCAGGCAGTGGTGGTGCCAGGCCTTTAATCCCTTAATTCCAGAGACAGAGGAGATCTTTCTGTGTTTCTGTGAGTTCAAAGCTAACTACCTTTATTTGTGAAGTGCCACTCCCAGCCATATGATTCCCTCTGCAGTCAGTCAAGATGATCTGCCCCCCCCCCTTTTCTCCTAGAAGCTGTAGAGATTTGCAACTTGTTTGCCATTGCTTTTGTTTAAGGTTTTTCTTTCTTCCTTCCTTTCTTCTTTCTGTTTTTAATTGAATAAAGCTGCCCACAAATTTCTGTTACATAGGAATATATTTAATAATATGCACATAATACTGAATGTTATGCTATGCTAAGAGGTAAAAGTATATTAAAAGATAATCTGTAAATAGACAAAATCAAGAAAATCTTAGCTTTCAATAATACACTTTATCTTATCATGGATAATTTCAAGCCCAGTTATACTAAAATTGAAAATGGTCCTGAGATAGAGAATGAAAAATTTATCCTACCAAACAAGTTTTTTTTTTTTCCTACAAGGTCAATGGTTCAAAGACAATCTATTTAGTAAATAATACTCTGAAATAATCTCAACACTACCAAAAATACAGTCTGTTTTTGGAACTAATCCTTATTAATTCATCATAAATTAAATGATCTAGCTGAATCAAATAGATCTAATTTCTCCCTTTAGTATATAACAATTTATCACCCTCACACTGTCCTCAAGTTGTATCTGGGAGAGTCAGTAAATAGAAATACTCGTGTTTCTTGCTAAAGTAGTTGGGTACTTCACAATTTACGGATGTGGAAAAGTTATATGACAGAATAAGGTTACTAGTATCTCTCTTCTCAAGTGAATCCCTTTGGTATGTAGAGAAAATCTCAAGGTGAAATAATAGAAAAATCCTGTTTGACTTGTTCCCCCTTAACTCTCTAGTGTCGGGATAGCTGTTTGCCCACCAAGCCAAAACCCTCCTTCACCCCTCCCTGAGGCCCCTGAAGCTGACTGAGATTGGCAGAGTTTCAGTGACTGTTTTTTGCTCAAGGACTCAGAGCTTTGTTTACAGGATTTCTCAGCTGCATGTAGGATGGGCAGTCTAAACAAAGCTTGCTTCTTGTACTCTTGAGACACATTGCCCGGTCTACCTGATCTGCATGTAGTAACTCAGGCAAGACCACACTGAGTAACCATGAGAACTCCCCCTCCCCTTACCAGAGTGCTGAATTCCCCTCCCCTACCTAAAGTGCTGTATAAAAATTCTACCCTGAGAACATTCAGGGCTCTTGGCTATCTTCTTGCCTTGAGCCCATTTGCGGATGTAATAATTTTTTTTTTTTTTAATCTTGGGTGTGGGGTCTTCTTTGTTTTGGCCGATAACAAAGGTGTCAAACAGTCTATAATCAAATAGTATAACCAATATGATAATATGAGTAAACAATGATATATATAAACTATAATCAAATGGCTAAACACCCTAGATGTCATCATGCAAGGCAGAATGGAGGTTGAGGCAGAGATCCATGGCTGAGCACTGGGCAGAGCTCCTGATCCAGCAGAGAGCAGGGGAGGAGAGCCTGTGTGACTCTAGAGGTTCCCCCTTCCATCTCTTGCACTCTGCTGGTTATACTTGCATCTGTGATTCCGGTTTGTTTCTTTACGTTTTCTATCCCCAGCCTTCTTTATTGCTTCTATTTCAGTTTTTAGATCCTGGGATGTTTCTTTCACCTGTTTGTTTTCTTTTCCTTGTTTATTTTCTTTCAGGGATTTGTTCATCACTTCCAATTTTTTTTGTTTGTATTTTCTTCTATTTTTTAAGGGAATTTTTTTTTAATCTTCTTTTAAAGCTTCTATTATCTTCATAGAGTTGTTTTTAATGTCATTTCCTTCTGTTTCTTCTGCATTGTTATGCTCAGGTGTTGTAGAGGCATCAGATTCTCCTGGGGGGGGGTTGTCATGTTGTTTTTTATATTATTTATATTCTTTTTTTTTTTTTTTCTTGCACTGGCTTCTACCCATTCCTTCCTTGGTTAACTCTTTGTTGGCTCTTAGTCGGTTGTGAGCCTGAGGGCTCTTAGTTAGCTGTGAACCAGGAGGGAGGCTTCTGTTTATTCAGTTGTCGGTGGGTGATGATGTAATTAAAATGTATTAATATTAGTGAAATAAAATTAGTAAATTTTCATTGAAACATCTAGAAATATTTATTTCTATCCAATTGTTAAACAATTACTATTGCTGCCGTGAGGACTAGAATTCAGCAGCTCAAGGATTGAGGGGGATCCACAGAGTCAGCGAACTAATCACTCATCTTGATTTTCTGTCTGAGGGACTGAAACTTAATTCTCTGGAGCCAGAAAATGGGGCAAAATTTAACCATGGGGCCACATATCTTTAGGGTTTTTCTATCATTTCTCTCTCTCTCTCTCTCTCTCTCTCTCTCTCTCTCTCTCTCTCTCTCTCTCTCTCTCTCTCACACACACACACACACACACACACACACACACACACACAAACACTTTCATTTTTCTCTATCAAGAGGCATCCATTCTGTCTTTCTTGATATCTTCCTTCTAACTCCCCTTCTACATATTTCTTGGTGTTTTCCTTCTATTGTGCCCTTTTTATCTCTTGAAGTTTATATACCCCTACAGAATTTTTTAAGCAATGAAAACATTACAGCGTTGCTACATTCTATTTTTAAGTGAATTATTACAATGAATACATGAAAAAACAGCATATTTTTCATATCCTTTACATGATTAAATGTTTTATGTATTGCAGGTGAGAAACAAATTATTTGCAAGAATCCAAAAAGTGTTACATGTTTATCTCTTTGACTTCTCATTGGTCACAAGCTTCCAGCCTTAACCAATAACATAGGCAGTAATTTTTACAATTGTCAGAAAAAGGGTTATTTGTTTTACTTTTTGTATTTTAGAATCATGTCTTGTTATCTTAAATATATTTATAATTCCTTATTTTTGTAGTTCTAAGAAGTTAAATGCTTAAAACTTTGTTTTAGCTATGATATACAACTAAAACTTTAAATACATTTCCCAATATCAGAAAGAATTTGAGCTAATTCTTGAAACTCAATTATTTTCCCTAATCATTAACCTGAATTATAGTCTATACAGCTCCTCAAAAGAAATTCATAAGTCCTAGCTGTGGGACACCTCCTGTTTTTATTTTCTGTCCTCTGTAGCCGCTGCTTTGTCAAGGATAGTGAAAACAGTACAGTACAGCTAAAGAGAAAATCATCTACATAATAATCCACAGGTGAAATGCCACTAGAATGGGATGTTTCCATAAGATAATCATACTACCTTAAAGGCTGTGGGGATTCCCCTCACACATTCACACCATAGAAAAATGGCAACAATAAACATGGAAAGTCTTAACAGTAGCAAGGGATATTTTGGAACCAAAGCCCTTTGGAGTCTTGCCTGAGATTTATCCCTCAGTGTCTTGCATTCTGGTGGACCAATCTCCAGTGGCTGCTCCTCTTTCAAGGCCATAGCTTAAACATAAAGAATATGCATATTATTAATTTACATGCAAAAAGCAAAGAAAAATGAAAAATTACTTAATTACAAATTGAGTACATTCTCTTAGTGTGTGTACATTGTATGTTTGTGCGTATGTGTGTGTGTTTGAGTGCAGATCACTATGCTACAGAGCATGTGAAGAGATCAGGTGACAAAATCTAGTATCAGTCCTTGTCTTCCATTCTTTTGAGCCAGAGTGTCCCTTATTGGCTGCTGCATTTACAAAAATGCCTTGGCAGCTGGCCTTATTATAATTTCCTTATCTCAGGATCAGTATGCTGGGATTATGGTGATTTTGACTACTAAGTTGAGCTTCACATGGTTTTTATGGATCTGAACACAGGTCCCTATAATTTCCTTAAAAGTGCTTTTCTACAAAACTTAAGTATTCTGTCATAACCCAGTAAGTTGAAGGCTTCCATTACTTTACCTTAGTTTAGTGTTATTTCCAATTTAATGGTATCAAAGAACTATGATTTATTTTTTCACCAAAAATGAAATAAATATAAATAATGAGACTCTGTTAAACAAATGTAACTATTTTCTTTACTATCTATATGTAGCAAATACAGTGAATATTTTTCTTTCTCAAAAAAGCTAATTATGGTTTCCCAAAACAATCTTAACTGACAAATATGCAGCAGTGGCTTCTACACTGAGTATTTTAAAGCTGATGGAATCACAGTAGCAAAGCTGATACTTGTTAACATGTATATGTTTTATAGATAAAGCCTAAACATTAATCTGGACAAATTTTCACCAACACATGGATTCTAAATAATGTTAAAAGTTTTTAAAGATTATTGTGTTAGTGTCACATGTTATAATCAAAATCGATGACCTGTAGATTTTTTCTGTGAAAAAAATAAATACAAAAATACATTTAAGTGACTGTGATTGTTATTGTGAGGCAGACTACAGATAATGTATTTTCTCTTTTCAATGTGCTTTTATCTAGAAATGTATGACGAATACAACCACCAAACATTTTCAAGCCTTCAAGCCAAATAATGAATGGTCAAGGTAGGCAAATAATGGTTGAATATTATTGTGCAGATAAAGTATACATGTTTTTATTGAGTTTATTTCCGAGAAGATTCCATTGCAGTTTCTTACTAATAAAGTTTTATATTCTTTTGGACCATGTAAGCAATTTATATTTTATTAAAAGGGTGCTTACTTGAACTTTAAAATGATGCATTGAACTGAATAACTCACATTTTTGCCAACTTAACTTTCTAACAGATATTTTTATAATATTTTGAAAAATTTAAAAGTGCTTGCGAAACACATCAATTATTAATAAAGTATGATTAGTTTTTTCTGCTTTACACTTTACTATGCTAGATTTAAACTTCCTTATATTTTTGACTACTTTAAAGATAATTATTTTTACTGGTTTTTATAGTTAGATGATCACAAAGTAAAATTATCATACACTGTACAGAAAAGAGTATTTTTCTAATAAATTGTACAGAAAAGAGTATTTTTCTAATAAATGATATTCCACTACAACAGAATCCAAAATATTCATATGGTATTTAGCTTGTACTAACTGATAACATAGGAACCATGGTGGCACAAACCCATATCAAACCTTGGAACTCACCTAAGTATAAATAGGCAGAAAGTGAAGTTTTTTTCTCTTCCATTTATTTTTTTACAGATCTGTACCTTTATGATATGCTTTAAATTTTTTATTATGGATTTAAAATTTTATGTTCTGATGATCTTTACAATAATATTTTACACATAAACACATATATACACATACAACAAATATATATGTAAGCCACCAAATTAAGTCTATTTATACAGAAAATAATAGATTTGAATATTCATTAGTGATGCTCTATAATTTTGGTATTATATATTATATATTATACATATATTATATATGTCAGACCCTTTTATTGCAATAAAGTAGGATGCTTATTGTGAAAGTTGTATTATTTTAATGGTTAGATATGATATTGCCTGGAGGGAAGAGGGTATCTTGAAGTACATTTATGTGTAAATCTTTTTGACCGTAATTATTCAAATGGATAACTAAATATGAATTTTGCCTTAGGGTTAACACATAACCAATTTGTTTTACAAATCATCTAATTATGAACAGAGTGATTTCTTCTTTCAACAGTAGTCCCTGTACATTTAAGTATAATTTTCTGCATTAGCAAAATGTATGATCTTTCCTATTCACTTGTTGTGAAGGTATGTGTGTTGTCAAAGACCCACTCAGTTTTTTAATCCTTTAGTTCTTCCTTGCTACCATCAGTGGTAAGTAGTTATTAACACGTGTTGCAAAGAATATGAACACACCAGACTGAACTGACCCACCTTGGGACTCCATGCAGAATAGAAGGAGGGGATGGGGTAGGGGGAGGCTAAGGGAGGAATTGGAAGGCCTGGGAGGAAGGAATGGAGGGTTAGCAGTGGTTTACATGAAAAAAAAACATTTTTAAATAAAAATAAAAGAAGAGAATTTAACAAACTGCAACAGCTTTGATTTGTTGTTTTAAAAAGCCTATCTGCTAAGAGCATATTGTCAGTTATCCTCACTTTACTTAAGTTCTTGTCATATTTCAAAATGTCTAATGATGACCTATAATTTAAAATTTATTTTTGAAAGGCATGCACCTTCTTCTCAAAACCATAGGCCTCACATATCTTTTCAAATGTAGAAAATATCACTGTACTGCAAAGTAGCAAGTAAGGACAAGTGAAGCAAGCATCAGGAAAATTCTATGTAGTAATTCCCTCATGTACTTTAATGTAAAAATATTATGTAATTTCAGCATTTCTCAGCAAGATTCATCTAAATAGAAGTGAGTTAATTCATATTCCCCTACTAGCATATTTGATTAAGATTTTGATTTGCTTTAAAAGGCAATATGGATTTCAGGAACAGAAATTCACCAGGACAGAGCTGCCTCTCTATGTAGTTCTCTCTGCAGATCCTTCTAATGCTTCATATCTTCTTTACTAAGATTTGTGCATGATTATCTTCACTACATGTGACCAATGCTCACTGGCAATTCGGAGTTCTTATGTGTGCTTCAATTCATTATACAAAGTATGATAGGGACAAGGCTTAAACTCTTAGAACTAATTAGTGATAATTAGATCAAGTGTTACCCTTATTTAAAAATAAGAAGAAACACACTATGTAATAATAATGAGGGTACTGTGTTTTATTGTTCTTTTAGTTCTTGAGATCACTATGGATTTACAATCCAGGATATAAAACTGGCCAATTATTCCTCAAACCAAACACTATCAGAGACAAGCATCACTTTACGTAACCTTCCCAATCTGATTGAAGATCATATATGGTCACTTATATTAATCACACACAATAGAGAATCAAGTTAATAAAAAATTTCTCCCTATATTGTTCCTCTAAATTTTAAGGATCAGCTTTCTCTTCCATTTTACAAATTGAGCTCCTTGAAACCAAAGTCCTACTAAACTTTGAGATTCTGTTCATATAGAATATTTTGGTAGCAAATAAGACTATGATTTTTCACTTTTAAATTTGAAAACATAGCCATAATTTTAATCAACTTCTGACCTACAATGATGACACTACCCTCCTACTATGAAACTTTATACTTTCACAGGTGGTCCGTAGCCCTATTACATTTTACTCCTAGAAACAGGCTGTGTTTACTCTTTCCTATCTTTGGCAAAGTAGAAATTTTACCATTGCAAATTTTAGGTTCATTCAGAAACTGTCTCAAAATCGTAACTTATCTGCCTTTCTCCATTTTTTTTTTAAATTATGAAAGAACAATTTGATTTCCAGGAACTCAACAACTATGTGTTCAACAAATTTAATTCTGGACTCTTCCTTCATGATTTGGTGGAATCTTACATAGTAATGAGATTAAAAATTGATAGCAAAGTAGTTTTCTGCTCTTAGATTCCTCTCCAAGTTTTCACTAATGTTCACCCTCATTTTCTCTTTCTATTGTTTCTTCAGGAGTTCTTTTACGTACTCTTTGTCCTCTAACCATTTGTATATATTGAAGCTGCTCAGAGATTATATTTGGGTGCTCATTTCTACTCAAAACAAAAATATTCTCCATTGGGAGGGAAAATAGTGCATGCCACAAATACTTTTCCAAGGTCATAATCAGAAGTCTTGTTGTCTAGTGAAAACATATCTTCTTGGATAAATACATATGTTTTGAATTTAACTTTACAGAAATGAAACTACTGATGTGTTTTAAAATAGGTCTTCCTGTATTTTTTCCTTATGTTTCAGAAGATGATTTGTCTCCCATTTCTTATAGGGCCAGAGAATAAAGAATCACTTGTAATACATTCTTCTGTGTCTCCTTGTACTGTTTAATTACCCAGTAGATAAACAATGTATCCAATAACATTACTGAGCAATTTTCTCAAGATATAGGTGTTATTTACTCCAAATATCGTGTGGTAAATGCTTCACACCAATTAACTTATGTTCCCTCATGTCCTCTGTTAAGGCCACACTTATATCCCCACCAACTGCTTTTTGACTAACATCTCGATTTCTGTATCTACTATTTCACAATTCATTCATGCATGAAAATTCAAAAAAAATATTTTGGATGACAATGTAATTCACATCACAATTTTTAAATCTGATTAGTAGTCATTTTCTATAGAGGAACACCCAAGCCAGCATTAACTTTGGGATAAGTGAATCGGATATGCCTAGAGTGAATGTGCCACACTGGGCTGGCCCACCTTGGGACTTGTCGCCCTTTTAGGGAAGGAATGGGTGGATGGGGAGGGGCGAGGCTGAGGATTGATTGGGAGAGATTGGGAGGGGAAGGGAAGGAGGGAGCAGGGGGATACATTAATGGAGATGACATTTTTTAAAGAAAATAAAATTGAAAAAAGGAAAATAAATTATCTTCTACTTTGTATGTAACATGACACATTCTCTTTCCAACTGCTTGTGCTGCTTGCTCTTTTAACTCAAATAATTTTGCGTCAATACATATACACACACAAACACACATGCAGAGAGAGAGAGAGAGAGAGAGAGAGAGAGAGAGAGAGAGAGAGGTGTTGTTTATATGTAGGTTTAGGAGGAAAAGTCAACAAAGCATCTGTACCCAACTACAGTTGGAGCATCAGATAAAAAGCATATCTATGAACAGTCATATCTCCAATTTAAGTAGATAATAAAGAGGTTGATGTATATTTATTAGCACAACAAGGAGAATGTTGATAAAGAAAGTAGAAAACCTTCAAGTTGGGAGGTTGACCAGATGACTCATTTAGGGAAGTCATTTGCTAACCAGCCTGGTACATTTTTTGGCCATGAAACCCATAAGGTAGAAAGTAAAGACAGAATGTATAGTTTTTGGCTGACTTATACAAGCATTCCAAGGCACATTACTGTTTATATATCACACACACACATGCACACACACAAACACACACACTAAATAAATACATAATTTTTAAAAAATGAAGAATAAAAAACAGGCTTCTTAATGATATTTTTCTAACGTATTCTTTATTAACTATTTTCTTTCAGTAATAAATTATTCTCACTCTTCCAAAGCTCATAACTGAGACTGAAAAATAAATAAAATAAAATAACATAACCTTATTCAATATCAAAGTCCCATGTCCTGAACTTCATGCGTTGAGTACCAAAAAATTCCTGAAACTGAGGTGTGGTGGGACTCAGGTGTCTGTCAACTGATAAGGTCCAAAGATGCTTATCCAGGGTTCCCAGCTCCTGGAGGGGGTGTGGCCAACCCCATTAATAAGGGGCTGGTGGGACACGAGGAGGTCCCTTCCTGGTTCCTGGCTGCTGGAGAGACCGATTGGAATCCATCATCCATCCATCGCTCATCCATCGCTTGTCCATCACTCGGATACTCCAGTCCCTGTCCAGGTGCCATTATAAGCTGTTACTAGTATCATGAGTGTTGATTGACATTCTAATAAATATTAATCTTGGACTGGTGCCTTGTAAGTAAAACTCCGCCTACACTGAGGGTTTTTTTTTTTCAGTTTCTGTTATTGTTCTTATAAAAAATTAAATTGACTACTTTGGTAATAAGTAATTACATATTGCAAGAAAAAGAAGTCTTTAATAGTCAGTGAAAAGTAAAAATATATGAGGTCCTGAGAAACAAAAGACAAATTAAAACGTGTTATCAGGTCCCTAATTGGCCCAAGCCATCTCTCTGCCTTAGCATCTATTAGTTTCCTAATTTATAAAATGAAATCACTACTCAAAATTCTCTACATTTTAAAATTATATATTGCAAAAATTTTGTACAGCATTTGACACTGCACATGAACCTAGTATGCACACAGAGAAAGAGCTTCTGCTGTAGATGTATGTGAAGTCTAACTTCTTTTTTTTTTTAAATTGTGGGCTCTGAGTTGCCTACTTCCTTCCTAAGTATTCTTGATCCCTTCTATAGGAAACTTTTAATAATAGCCTCTTCTTCTAAAGAGTGGCTATGTGGATTAGAAGGTGTCATAGAATAATACTATATTACAACCAATCAAATATGGACTACTTATTGCTATAGTAGCTTTAAAAAATTTGACCTGACTTTGATAGGCAGCAGGAGAACGGTCCACTATCCCTCTGCTTACCCCTTTCTTTTACTCACTTTGAATATTTTCCTTTCTTTAGATCTCACAAATTCACCCTTCCAATGTCTTTCCTCTTGTGACTCTTATTTTTTCATTGTTTTTCAGCTAGTGTGACTCATAATGCACGGCTGCTCTATTACACCTTTACCTGCTTTGTCTTTCTCCTTTGTAAAATTAAAAGTTGTCTTAGAACAAAAAGCATGTGTACACTCAAATAACAGGTCCCAACATGTACTGTTCTCAAAATTACCGTGGAACATACATGTATATGTGTCCTTTCTTTGACAGTTGAGTACCTTAACTCATCAGATAGTAGAGACAGCATTTTAAGTGTGCTGCTGGTACTGAGAACTTAAATTTATTGTCTAGGTCTTATGTGGTGTACAATCAAGGTACTTTGTTAAATCACAACAAAAATCAGTCAAGCTATTCTGTTAAATATGCTAATAAACATGATTATTAATTGCAAAATAGGAGATAATTTTTACTCTAAATATGCCTTATTATATATCTGGCCTTACAACGTAATGCACAGGAAAAAAATCTTATAAATACAAATATAGTTTTCTATTTTTCCTTCTTTATAAACTGATACAATTACTTTTATCATTTTTTTCTTTTTCCTTTTTTGTAGTTTTGTAGATTCTGTTTGGGCATAAAAAGTAAGGGAGGAAGCAAATTACTGATATATTTTTTATTTTCTTTTGTTTTGACAGACATCAAAAGCATTGGCAAAGTCAGAATGCAATTGTGATTTATAAAAGTGTAAACAATAAAAATTTTATCAGACTTCATGAAATGCAATACTTTCTTAAAATTTACAGCTAAAGTTCCATATTGTAGATAGCTCTAACTGCAGGTGCTGATGTCATCATTTAGTTCCAGAAATACTAACATATATGACAGGATGAGATAACATTTATTTAACTTATTACATTTATTTCAATGACTGTTATTGTCTATAATGTTTCATCTGCTTTGCCAATATGCAATACTTTAGTATCAATACTATTAACAGATCTACTTTTTATTAATTTTTTTTCTAGTTGAATTATAGAGCATGGGCAGTATAAAAATTTAAATAAAAATAAATCAATTCACATGTATGAAAGTATTTTTCTTGGTTGTAAGTATTATTAAAATGTTAGTACTACTTGAAGACTACATCATTTTATGTTGAGGGTGTTCAGAAAATTCTTTCAATTTATGAAAAGCATCATGTACAAATTATAGTTTATAATGCATCATAATGTATCAACTGCAATAAAAAGATTTATTATTATATGTCTACACAAATTCTATCTTTAGATATTTTTCCAATTCTATTAACTTTGGGACCAAGTCATGTCTTGTACAATTTTCAAGTTGTCAAATTATTGTTTTATATCACATTATTATGTTCCGCTTGATACAAGGAGCTTCACCCTAGTCTGTAGATCTTTATAAAATATACAAGGAACAGACAATGGAGCATGTGTTCTCAAGACTCTTATAGAATTCCATATTGCCATATTCTCAATAACAGTTTTTGATGGACAGTTCCCTTCTCTCTCAGTATAAGGTGACAGATCTCCATCACTAGATAGCAACAACAGTTGCTAGACTTTGACAAAGATTTGTAGACGTAACAAGTTTTATTTAGCTTTCTGAGTGATCTTTGAAGCCATCATTAACAATTCTTTTCTGATTTACATGATAGCTGCTATATAATAGATTTACTATACATTTGTTCATCTTAATTAAAATGTTGTATATAAAACAAATTACATAAGCATACATTAAACTTTTAAATTTTATAAAAATAAATACTTATTCTGGTGGTGTATTTGTTTCACTTTGAATATGTGTAGAGAATTATCTTCTCAAGTACTCATTATTCAGATATATTATTTTTAGATGAATTGATTGTTAAATTTAAAATTAAAATATTTTAAACTAAGAGTATTTGTAGATTTTTGTAATCCAAACTGAAGAAGCTTAAGCAAAAGGGTTTTTAGGTCACTTCGGACTACATTAAAAGCTTATGTTTTAGGCACTACAAGAAAAATTATTCATAATTAATATTAAAACAAGGTTGTAGACAGATATAGAGAATGGGAGTTGTTTAAACAGGATCCAAGCATACCCAACTCACCTTAGCATCATATAGTTACATGAAAATACTATAAATTACATTGATACAGGATTAAGTGTAGAATCAAGTGAAATATTATATGTTTGATATTACTAAAATATATTATCATTATTACCTTATTAGAATTTCAACTAAAAATTATGCTGAGGGGTTGCCTTTCCAGAAACTAATGTGAAATAAAGAGTCAAAATGAAGTTAGATATCTTGAGATCTCACATAAGATTTAATTAATCTAATAATAAAAGTTCCTACTTCTTGAATGTTTCTGAAAACAGACAAGAAAATATAGGATTAATTAAGTCATAAGTGATATTTATAACTTAATCTGGTTGCCTGTTCATTGCATTGTGATATGTCTCTTACATAAAAAAAAAAAAAAAAAAAAAAAAAAAGGCAAAGTCAGATATCAGTTAAGAGCTGAGTGAGACGCACTGTGAGATTGCTCATCTTGCTTCATATAATTAAAATATTTAGAACTACCTCTGGAACTATGATTTTTAGGAGCCACAGCTGAATCATAATTCTCAAAAAATACCCTTTTATGGCCATCTTCCACCTCCATAAAACCTAACAGTGACCCATCACTCAGATCTCAATGATTGTGTTATTGTTGTCTTTACCACGGCAACTGTAGCTTCAGAGAGGAGAGGAATTCTCAGGGTGGAATATGGTTTGTGCTGTTTCTTTTTAAGTCTGTGTCAGCATCAGAACATTACGGATACAGCTGTCTTAGTTAAATAGACCGCAGCGTTTGTGGGAAGTGATGTAGTTATCTTCAGTGATAGGGAAGAAGGAAAGGAATGACCACAGGAGAAGGGCTAATGAGAAGGAATTCAGTGGTGTGATGGAGTACAAACCAATGTTAATCACAGGGTGTCAGTAACGAATGACGTCTGTTTGCGATTATCTCTTTTTTTGTAAGTGGAGCCTTTTGTAGTCAGAGTATTTCAGGGCTTACTGTTTTGATCACAGACTTATGTCTTAAGAAATTTAACATGATCATGGTGCTTTACTTTCAATTAAACTAAAAATTTGACTACATTGTTGAGCACATTCCATGGGGGTGTTGCTTCAGGAAGTAAATTCAAATCATCTCAATCTTTTTATAGTTCTTAAGTTTTATTTAAACTTACGCTATTGTCATGGCATCATATTAACCTCTACTTTTCTTTTACTTAATGAAAATTACAATAACCAGATATTTACTGAATCAAATTTGCTAATTTCATTCACTTTTTACCTGAGATTAAAAAAGCAAAAACCTATTCTTTTAGAGCTGGAGAGGTGGCTCAGTGGTTAAGAACAGTGGCTGTTTTTCAGAGGTCCCTGAGTTCAATTCCCGGCAACCACATGGTGGCTCACAGCCATCAGTAAAGAGTATCCCCTTTTGACCTCAGGGAAACACACAGGAAGAAGAATGTGTAAATAAATAAAATCTTTTTTTAAAAAAATGCGGTCCTTTTTTTTATATATAAATAAAGCAGATTTTGGACTTGGAGTAAGTAGCTTTATCTAAACCCAAGCACATTCATACAGAATTCTTGGGAGATTCAGTCTCATATCAGAAAAGCTACCTAGTGTGGCACAGAAGACAACCAGAATATATAGGGACCATTATTATTGTAATTTTATCTTTAATCCTATTTCTCTGTGTATCTACTCCTTCCTAACCTTAAAATAGTTTCTACATACAATCTCCTCCTGAAGACATAAACAATGCAAAACTTTTCATTTGGTATCAATAATGCTTAAGTTCTCCACTGTAAACAATTGTAAACAACATTTTTGCTACCAGCAGTTTCCAAAGCATCTGGAATGAAGATGGGGCTCCCAACCAAAATGATTCTATCTGGTGAAAAAGGAGAGGTGGGGGGAGACAGACAGAGACAGAGAAAGAGAAATAAAGATCTGGTGTACATTAGAATATAGACTATTCAAGACAGTTGTAAGATAGTTCTTTATGATTATCCCTCATGTCACATCTTTAACAAGAGTCCCAAATGGATTTACCTAGTACTATAAGAATAGTTATAGATGTTTACAGTCAGTCCATTATGACCTAACCACTATCGTAGTTTTTACAGAATCTCACAGAGATGCCGCTACTCACAGATCAGTAGGAAGCAACCTTATAAAAAAACTACACCTCTCTCCTGATAAGTTCTGTCCTCTGAGGGTTATGGATAATTATCATTCTGTTGGGGTTGTTATAGATTAGAATTGAGTTGAGGGTAGAACAATAATATATACTCATGATCCCTTCTAAAGAAGAGAAAGAAGAATAGATAGGGTAGATATAGGTAGATTGTTGTATCTATTTGTAAACAATGGTTAGCCAAATATGAGCCAAAGACAATTTGCACTGATATAGATGCTTGTATATTGATACAAATGTGAAATCATTTTATATGTTTGATTGAGATAATTTGTGTATTGGTACACACTTAAATCTGAAATTGTTTTATAGGTCTAAGGCAATCTGCATATTTATACAAAATTTAATCTGTAATTGTCATATTTTGCATATGCTTCCACCTCTGTTTAAAATATTTTGCACATTGATACATATTAAGCATATTATTGTCATTTTAATTATGCAATTTCTACTTCTGTTTAAGTATACTATTCATAATAGATATTAGTAATAATATATACATAAGATATTTTATTATACCTCTGTTTAGATATTTTGTATATGATGTATACTTAGGAAACTGTTATCATTTTGCACAATACATGTACCTCTGGCTAATGTTATATGATAGTCATACTGGATGCCATCATTCAGAGACTGTATACAAGTTTATAGATTGCCCAATTTTACAATGTAAGGCTTCAGTCTTTAGGATGATAAGAACTTCAGGTCAACATTACTTAGGTTTGCCATGTAACAGTCATGTTGTTTAGGTTTCCCAGATACATGCTAGAATATATCAGATAGACAGGAGTCTTCAGCCACTTCATAGACCCAGAGAACATAGCATTTAATGTTTTGCTATTCAGAATTCAACTATGAGAGACACAACGACTCCTGGCATCACTGCTCCTTTCTGGAGATAGTGTTGAGCATCGAGAACACTCCAGCAGGAGTTTGTCTTCCATGGCAGACAATGGCCTGTTGGGTAAAGAACTACCCTTACCTGTACCACTGTCAGTATACACGCTGTCCAATCTAGATGAGCAGAATAAAGGACAGAGACTGCTGAAACCTGCCTGTACAGGATAAGACAATCTCTTCAAAATTGTCCTGTTTCTGAAAAGATCTGTCAGATATCATAGTCCTGTAGCCAAAATGATGGATGCTCCAATAGCACAGAAAAACTGTGGGCAACTGTCCAGGTAGCTGACTGTTACTGTCCTCTCCTATATTTTTGGAAGCTACTCTATTGTGCTTCTAACCTTCAGGTAATATATTTTCCTTCTCAGGTCTGATGTGGTCAAAGACTAGACAGTTATGATTGCTATCCTCTCATCTCTTAGCATAAAACATTCAGCTCTTAGATTTTTACTATTAAGATAAACTGCTTTGAAGTAATTTTTATACTTCACAACTTATCAATACTCTAGACATGTAGGATTTACTTTATATTTGTTTATTTTTGCTTGTAGATTGACCCGGCTTAGGTTTTGCCTTTTCCTCCCACAGACATTACCTTATAATAATTTTTATTGTATATAGTCTTAGTTTAGAACTTTCTTACTTAGACAGAAGAGGGAGATGTGATGGAATTCAAGTGTTAGTTGACAAGGTTTGGAGGTGTGTCTCTGGAGTTCCAGGAGCCTGAATGGGGTTTGGCCAATCCTGAGGAAGAATTCACAGGAAACCTGGGCTCATCCCTGTTTTGTTCCTATGTTCTTAGAGAACAGATCACCAGTTGTGGGACAGTTCCTATCTCAAAGAATTGTCTTAAGTTCTATCATGTATGTTCCTGTACCCCTCAATAAATATTAATCCTTTCTATGATATATTGCAAGTGAGTATTACAGCAATAAAAACCACTTTTAAAAGACAACTAACAGTGACCAGATGTTAATATTTCATTAATTTTTACATTCTTGTTTGTGGTCTCTATCGATCTCATATGCCATATACAAATAATTTTTTTTCTAATTCTCTGTATCCTATTTGTGTGTGTGTATCACTCTCTTTCTCTGTCTCTGTCTCTGTCTCTCTCTGTCTCTCTCTGTCTCTCTCTGTCTCTCTCTGTCTCTCTCTCTCTCTCTCTCTCTCTCTCTCTCTCTCTCTCTGTATGTGTGTGTGTGTGAGAGAGAGAGAGGGAGAGAGAGAGAGAGCTGTAAGTGACTTCTTGATTGGAAAATAAATTATGGTGCAAAAATTAATGCTTTGTCTGCCAGTTCTTAGTTCAGAGATTATCATAAGCACATGAAGAAGCCAAAGGTTCTCTAGGAACAACAGGAAAAAATGTCAGTCAATGATCTCTGACAGTTTTTTGTCCTTGGGCTATGTCTGACCAATACTGCAAGACATTGGAAGATCACCCTACAGTAAAACACATTACAATGTTTCATAGCCAATGCAGACATCAAATTCCTTTCTCATGCAAGCTGTTTTCAGGGCAGAGGGAATGTTTTATTTTATAACATAAACCATGGACTGTTGTTTGCAGTATTTACACAAATATCTGTGGAGCATCTCTAAAAAGCTTGTAATAAATTGGGTATTTTCACATTTTGAAATGAAGAGATTTGAAGGACTCCTAAACAGAAATCACTATGGTCTTATTTCTCATGAAGTTTAGTCTAATTTCTCTTAACTGCTGATAATGTATACCATCAAATGAGGGCTAATAAAGACTTATTCATGACTCTATCCATAGCCTAAAATTTACTGTAATTGTTAATTTATGGCAGTTGATGATTAATTTCCTGTTAATACATAGTACATACACACATAATATACCCGAATAAATATAAATGTGCTTGCATACACATATGTTTAAGCATACTCCAACACAAACATACATATGTATGCATAAAACCAATAGTGTCCTGCATGCTAGGCAAAACTGCCTCTGAGCTGTAATAGGAGCCATGTACTGTACATAAATTTGAGGTATAGAGTGCTTCTATATACTGCATATTTTCATGGAACTTTTAACTTTCATGTTTTATCTTCTTCATGATGAAATTATATATATACTGAAAATGGGAAACTTAAGTTTTCAAAATTTTTTGGAGAGGCAATTCAAGAAAGTAGGAGACTTAAAACAACACAGGAATCTGTTTTCTTAGCATTTGCATGGAAGAGTCTGTTCCATGGAACTATTCTGGAATATAGAATTCTATGGAAGGCAGGTAATTCTGAGAAGGATCATATGAAATGGCAACACACTTAAATCAGCTTTAACACTAAGCCGCAAAATGTCTAACACTTCTATCCCAGACCTGTGGCAGGCAGCTCCATATATAATCCTGGGATTCCTTGCACATATCTTGCAGAAACCTCAAAGGACATTAAGAACTTTGCCCTCAAAGTATCTGAGGTGGGGAAAATTGTATTCTGATTGCTGACTGTTGCACACAAATGGTCTTTGTCACTTCTGTTATATTTTCCCCAGTATTGAAAGTCTATCTCCCTCCCATTAAAATGCTGTTGGTGATTCCATGGAACAAGATTTAAGACAGCAAAAGGCCATTCTTAATATAACAGATATTTCTTGCCAATGCTTTTTTCCAGGAAAAATGACTACAATGTTACCATCTTCTAAATTTTAAGTAATATTTAAAATATACTTTGAACTAAGATGAAAATCTATGTACCTGTTAGTATTGTCAAGATTGTAACCTCAACAATTATCCACTGCTAGACAGTTTATAAAATTCAACAACTACTAGGCAGTTGATTATACACTTCCCAAAGTAAAGAGCTATTCTACTAAGAATTCACATGAGAAGAATGATAATACATATAATCTTGTAAAATATATTTAGCTATAATTGCAAGACCTGAAAATTGTAGACAAATCACACGCCAATCAAGATATGAATAAACATACAAGCTATAATAAAGCCCTGCAATAGGTTATAACTTAGTAATAAAAATGTAGGATATTTTCAAATATAATAAAAACAGATAGAGATATCAGAGGACAGAATCACCTGCTCCTGTCTTTGTTTGTTTTTTACAGACAGAGTTTTCTGTGTAACAGTCCTGACTGTCCTGGAACTTGTTTTGAAGACCAGGCTGGCTTTGAACCCACAGAGATTCTCTTGCCTATCTTTCCCAAGTGCTGGGACTAACAGTGTGAGCCATGGCTTTTTCTGCCTCCTCTATCTTTCTATGCCTACCTTAAATACTTCCTTTGCTCAGTTAAGTGTGGCACCACCACTGTCTGCCTGGGAGCCTGGAACCCTGTAAACTAAAATGACCTCAAACTCAGATTGCATTAAGGGCATAGGTCACCACTGCCCAGATACTCCCTGTGCTGGGATTAAAGATGTGAGTTAACACTGTCTTATCCTCCTAGACTGACTGTGGGTAGATCCCTCTGATATCTCAAGCTGTTTTTTTACTAAATTTGAAAATATCCTAACATGAAAATAGGTTGATAATAGATGTAGCAAGATGACTAAATTTCCAAATCATTGTGTTTAGTGACTGATGGTTTGAATAAGAATGGCCTCCAAAACTCAGATATTTAAATGCTTAGTCATTAGGTAGTGGTCCTACTGCAAAAGGATGAGGATGCATATATTCTTTGGGGACTAGGTGTAGCCTTATTAGAAGAAATGTATCACTGGGAATGGGCTTCAAGATTTCAAAAGCCCAAGCCAAGTCAAGTGCTTTCTTTTTGTGCAGTCTGTGAATCTGGATATTGAACTCTCTTACTATGTCTTCCTGAGTGTTTCCAAACTTATTTCCTAATAAACAATATACCAAACGTCTCAAAATGTAAGCCAATTCCTATTAAGTATTTTCTTTTATAAATTCCCCTGTTCAATATTCTTTACATCAACAGAACTAAGAGAGTAACTGACATGTTTAAAATCAGATGAAACCTACTGTTCTGAAAGAAGGAGCTTTACTGTAGCAGAAAAAAGAGTAGATCTTGACACTGTTATTTACGGCTAATACTGCTGTGATGAAACAACATGGCCAACACACACACACACACAAAACAACACACACAACACACACACACACACACACACACACAAACTGAATAAATTCTGAAGTGCTCAGAATTCTCATGCATTTGGTTCTTTGCCATTTTTTTGAATACATATCTGTAGTTCAGCACTTCCAGGAAAGGAATGTTTAAGTGTTAATAATCCCATATTTCAGTTCTCAACAATTCTAACCTCAAAGTGCTGGCGAGTGGCCACAGCATAGGAAGAGTCCAGTGTAGAGATGTTTCTGTTTACTACTCATAGCTGGGAGGAATTGTCAGAACAACACATTTTAGCAAACTACAAATAGAGGGCATACACTATGACAATCTTGCCAGATGTTTCAGAAACTATAAATTTTAAGATGGCATCTTGCTCCAGAGTGAGTCAGAGACTTTGGAGACTTTGCACTTTAAGACCCCCTTCCAATCTTTGTAAGCCCTTTCTACAATGAGAATGTAGAAGATGGGTCATATGAGGAAGCAATATGATTTACTGTTTTCTCATTTATGCAGCTACAAAGACATATGAAAAAGATCAAAGTTTTCTTTTAAAGTCATAGAGTTGTATAATATTTATACATAAAAACATTCAAATTGTCTTTTGTGAATGGTGACTATGATAGATGGGCTTATGTTAGCTTGACACAAGCTGAAGTCATTGGAGAGGAAGGAACCTGAATTATTTTTTCAAGAATAGGTGAACATTATGCAGCTCCTGTTTCCCATAGAAGCAGGATTGTCAATGACATTACACAGCAAAATGAACAACAAAATCAGTAGCGATTGTATATACCATCCTGTTGAGATCTAAACTAGTGCCCTTTACCCTTCCTCTCTCCTCTGTGCAGGTGTTTCGTGTTCTAGATGTTTCTATTGCAGGCTGATTCTCTAGTACTTAATTTAAGTTACATTCTTTAGCAATACCTTGTGTAACACATATCTTTCTCAAATCTAGAAATATATTTTCTACTTCAGGCTTCCCTCTACTTTGTTACTATAGACTTATTTTCTCTTTTTTTATTACCATTTTAATGACATTTTTAAAAGGAAGGTGAACAGTTCATGTGTTAGATTCAATGTTTTTGAACATAAGCTCCAGTTAATGTGAAATGAGATATGCTTTAATACAACTAGCTAAGACTGTGAAATAGGATAATATTAAAACCATAAAGAATAATTTAATGTTGTTACAACTTATTACAAAGTTGTATATTTAAGTTTACTTTGTGGAATGCTAAAGCTTTTCAAAACAAGCAAAATAATTTCATGCAAAATTGACTTTAGAAAAAATGCTGTACTTCCTCATTCCATTTCATCTATTAAAATATTTCATATATCATGTCCACAAAATTTTGTTATTAATACAGATAGTATTACACTTTTACAAATAAATTTAGTATTCTGAATAAAATGTTTTTGTGGTTTGGGTGAGTTGGTAGAAAGTAGTAAATAAGGTAACCCTTGAGCTGATACAAACAGCAATATATTCTGCTTCCTATAGAATCGTATTTTTAAAAATTTATATTGCTAATATAATTTAAAATGCAACTACAAGAAACTCACGCAGGGTAAAATAATTCAGAATTCCACAATGCATATAATTTTTATAAATATCAGAGTCTTTCCAAATGGCACCAAGACATTATTTGTTAAATTCGTTGAGTATAGAATACTCACTCTCTAATCTATATTTCAAGAATGAAATAGTTTTTTTTTACATACCTTTATGTACACTAAGTACACTCAGAGTCCAGAATTTTCTATTATTATGAAATACAGGAAGAGAAACCCACTAGAGATGATTCTGTGTAGTACCAATTTTGAGAATACAGCAGGAATGTAAATGTAGCTTTCCTGAGGCTATTATTTTGTAGATAACAAGTCCCTTCCAGTCCCAACATATTTTTCATAATAGTTTAGAATTTTAAAAGCAGAAGAGTGGGGTGTTTGAAGACTGAAGATTTATCTGTGCTTTTCTGAGTGCATATGGGATTTGGCATTTAGTTTTCATTCAGTCTCTTTAACCTGTTCTTGTTTACGGAGAGTCTATCATTATATTCTGCTTTGAGATTTTCCTTTATGAATGGCTTTTATGTATTGCATAGCTTGTTATTCAGTCCCACTAAATAATAAAAGCTCATTAAAAAGGCATTAAATATAGAAAGACAAAGAATTGGTATTCCAAAACTCCATTCTGCCAACAATCATTATGTCTACATTCCTGGAACTACTTTTTCAAAGCTTACACCTAACAGGCTCACTGGTTGTTCACAGAATTACTTTATTTATAGTTGCATAATACATCAACTCCCTTTTTCCATTTTATTTTTTATTTCCAATTTAGCAGGCAAAAGGAAAACTTGCTACAGTCCAGTATAATGGCTTTTTAAAATTAACACTGAAGTTTCCAGCCTCCACTAATTCCCTTTACACACAGAAACACAACAAAACACAGAGATCCTTCTGTACGGGAGTAGTGAAATGATTATAGATATGTACTAGTTATATTTTCTTTTGCTGAGATAAAGTACTAGGACAAAGGGAGCTTAGAGGAAGAATGATTGCCTGTAGCTCTCAGTTCAAGTGCACAGTCCATCATGGCAGGAAAGTCAAGGCATGCACAGCTTAAATGAGCTAGCCACAGTGCCTACAGTCTAAAGAAGATAAGAACAGATGCTTATGTTCATATTTATTTAACCCTTTAATTCATCATATGACCTTAGACCATGTCATTGTGCTACCCATGTTTAAGATGTCTTTCTATTACGAAGCTAGATAGATATTATTAGACTTGTATGCCATTAAAGATAGACCTCTCCTTATGGCATCTCTGGTAACATTAGAAAAGGAAATGTCCTTTTAGGAGTTAAATAGCCATGATATTTTCATGAAAATGTGGAAGACTGAAAGCTTTATGAAGCTTATTAAGACAAAGATACTTCTCCTGGCAAAAGAATAGTATTTATGGTTATACCTCTAGCCCTAGGTAAAGAACTAACATTCTAAGGTATTCCAAGCATTAATCCAGTTAGGATGTACAAACACCTTTCCAGTTTCCTTAACCCCTCCCAAGAGAAGTTGATTCATCCATAGACATGCTAAACAAAGAAGGCCATTCATCCCCTTTGAGGTAATATGCTTATATTTTGTGGAATGAATACCTCAATGATTCTTTTAATTGCCAAAGGATTGCCAAGTTCCTTCCCTGGCAGGAACAAAACTTTAACATTTAGGAAAGACATGTTAAGTAACAGAGAAAAGGAAAAGAAAAGATTTTACCTGTTTTTCATTATGGAAGAGGGTGAAGGCTTTTTGTTCAGGATGGACAGTAGCTTGTTGATATTGCCGAGTCTCAGTATCCTCTATTCCCCCTATTGGTCCTGTTTAGATACCTAGGTCTATACCTTCCTAAGTTTTTTTTTTTTTTTTAATGTCTTCCAGATTAAAAAAAACCCTATTTTCAAGGACTCCTACTTCTATTTTCATGGTACACATATGTCATTCTATCTGTCCTGTACACAGGCTCTTGCTTGCTGCAGCCACCTACAGTACTTCTGTCAGGAGGCACTGTGACAACACTCAGAAAAACATAACTTTTTCTTTTCCTTCTTCCTATCTCTTCTGCCTTTGAGTATTGGCTGGCATGTGGGCTTGCCCTTTCTGGTACCCTCAGAGCTCCCCCAGTCCTTCTCGGGATGCTACTGAATTCTGACTTCTATCTCTGAGCCTGTCCTATGTGAACTCGCCAACTTTCTTGGATCCAAAGTTTAAAAAGCTTTCTCCTTCTTTTTCCCCTCTCTTTTCTGCTGGCAGCCCCCGAGACTTGCAGCTTGCTTTCCTTGTTGAAATTCCATGGCATTGTTCTACTGCTTCCTTTTGGCTCCATTTATCAACTATTTTATTATTGTAACCAAGAATCCCCCCCCCCCCAAATAAAACTGATCTCTGTGGAAACACTTGGCCAAAAAGGACCCCTGATAACATCCCCTGTAGATGGAGTTTTACTTTCAAGGCGCCAGTCCAAAATTAATATTTATTAGAATATAAATTAACACTTACAATATTAGTAACAGCTTATGGTGGCACCTGAACAAGGACTGGTGGATCCAAGCGATGGAGGAGCGATGAAAGCACGATGGAAGCACGATGGATCCCGATTCTGTCTGTCCAGCAGCCAGCAGCCAGGAACCAGGAAGCGAGCTCCTCCTGTCCCAGCAGCCACTTATCAATGGGCTTGGCCACACCCCCTCCAGGGTCCCGGAAGTGTCTTCTGACCTTATCACCTGACACCTTAATCCCGCCACATCTCCCCCTTTTGTCTAAATAAAAAGGTTCTAAACTAAGATTATGTACAATAGGAATTATTATGAGTTAGTAACCGTAAATACCTATTCTTCAACCCCTTCAAGACCTGAGAAGGAAGATATATCACTTGAAAGTCAGAAGTATATGGAAGTAGTGGCTTCCAAAATTTGGGAGAGGACAGCAACACAGCTACCTGGACAATCATCCCTTGTTTTGTGCGCCATTGGAGGATCTATCATATTGGCAACAGGCCTATGGTATCTGACAGGTCTTCTCAGAAGCAGGGAAATTTTGGAGGGACTGTCTTATCCTGTCCAGGCAGGTTTCGTCAGTCTCCATCCATCAACTTGTTCCTCCAGCTTGGACACCATGTGTGCACTGTCAATAATCAAGGTAAGGACAGTTCCTTACTCAACCGGCCATTCTCTGCCAAAAGGACAAACTCCAATGGAGTATCCTCGATGCTCATACCATCTCGGGAAAGGAGCAGTGACACCAGGAGTCGTCGTGCCTCTCATGGCCGAATTTCAAATGTTAAATGCCATATTCTCCGGGTCTATGAAATGGTTGAAGATTTCTGTCTATCTATGATATTCTAACCTGTATCTGAGATGACTGGGATATGGTACCTTAAGTAATGTTGACAGTAGTTTTTATTGCCCTAAGGATTAAACCCTATTTTAAAATTAGAATATCTATACAAGAGGTGTACAATCCCTGAACAATGACTTTTAGTATGACTATCAAACATTAGCCAGGGGTATATTACCATGTAGAGTGGCCACAGCATTTTAGACATGTATATACATATATATCATCTAAACAGAGGTATATAAAACATCTTGTGCATATATCATAACTAGTGCAATCATACATTATATCTAGTATAGTTAAATGAAGGTAGTAATTGCATAGTGTACATGACAATGATGTGCAAATATTTTAAACAGAGATAGAAGTATATATAAAACAGCAATTACAGATTTAATTTTACATAATAGTTACAGATTCAGATTTATAACGAAATACAAGTTGCTTTGGTTATATAAAGCAATTTCAGATTGAACTTTGTACAAATGTACAAATTATCACAATTAAACATATAAAATGATTTTACATTTGTATCAATATACAAATACCTATGCCAATGCAAATTGTCTTTAACTTAGCCCATACATTTAGATAAAATGGTGTATAGGTAGGCAGAACAATCTACCTTTATCTATCGTATCTATCCCCCTTCTCTTCTTCAGAAGAGATCTTTGATGCTATATTATACTTCTGTCCTCCACCCAATTTTCACTTAAAACTATTCTAACAGAATAAGAATTACCCACAACCCTCAGAACACAAAACTTATTGGGAAAGGGGGCGTAGTCTTTCATAAGGTTGCTTCCTGCTGACTTAAGGGCGATGGCATCTCTTTGGGATCCTGTAAAGGCTTGTATCCATTTGTCATATCAGGGATGAGCAATTACTTCTCCTCCTCAGGAAGGGACTCCTTTACAAAGCGGACTTTTATTAGTTTTGTCGGTACCCATACCTTTTCTTTGCCTGTTGAAACAAAAGCAAAACCCCTACCCCATCGAAGCACATATCCTGGCTTCCACTCAGAAGTCAACACATCTTTGAAGTAGATGGGTTGATTTAACTCAGAGGATTTCTCTATCAACCAATGTCTCTCAGCAGCTGATGTTCCCTTTTCATCAGCGTTAAGAACATTTAAAGTCAGTAAGGCACTGTGTAATCTCTCCCTGGGTTTTCTCATTTCTTTCTTCTGTTTATAAAGCATCTCTTTCAACGTGCGGTGAGATCTCTCCACAACTGCCTGTCCTGTGGGATTGTGTGGTATCCCTGTAATATGCTTTATAATATAGTATCCAAAAATTATCTTCATTTTTCGGGAAACATAAGCTGGAGCATTGTCAGTCTTAATCTGAGTGGGAATTCCCATTATGGCCATGGCTTCCAAAAGGTGAGTTAGTACAGCATCAGCATTTTCAGAACTCAGAGCAGTTGCCCATTGCATTCCAGAGTAAGTATCGATAGTATGATGTACATATTTCATCTTTCCGAATTCTGGGAAGTGAAACACATCCATTTGCCAGATCTCATTTCTCTGTGTACCTTTAGGATTACTTCCAGCAGGTAAAGACGGTTGGTTATAGAAAGAGCAAGTGTTGCAATTCCTTACTATTTCGTTTGCTTCATTCCAAGTGATGGAAAAACTCGTTTTTAATCCTTTGCTGTTGACATGATGTTTCTCATGAAATTCTGTGGCCTCTAGCACGTTTCCTATCAGCAACCGATCTATCTCATCATTACCCTGCGCTAGAGGGCCTGGGAGACCCGTGTGCGCCCTGATATGTGTTATGTACATAGGATGTATCCTACCTCTGATGATATCCTGTAGTTGTATGAATAGTAAGGTCAATTCTGAATCATCAGGAATGAAGTCAGCAGTTTCAATATGTAAAACAACTCTTTCTGCATATTGAGAATCAGTAATTACATTGAGAGGCTCTGTGAAATCCAACAACACCATAATAATTGCATATAGTTCTGACTTCTGAACAGAGTTATAAGGGCTCTGAGCCACCTTAATTAAGTCTTCAGACTTGTAGCCAGCCTTTCCTAAATTGTTCGCATCAGTATAAAAGGTGAGGGCTCCAGAAATGGGTTTATCCTGTACCACATGAGGAAAGATCCAATTAGTTTCCTTTATAAATTGAATTCTCTTGTTTTGAGGATATTTATTATTAATTTCTCCTAAAAAGTCACTACAAGCTTTTTGCCAAGGTTCACTGTCTGCCCATAATCGTTCAATTTCTTCATTAGTCAAAGGCACAACAATTTCTGCAGGGTCCTTTCCAGTCAATTGGCGAAGTCTTAATTTACCTTTAAAAATCAGATCAGCAATTTTTTCGATATATGTCTTCATCTTCTTGCTTGGTCTATGTGGCAGAAATATCCATTCTAATATAATGCTTTCTCTTTGCATTAATATTCCTGTTGGAGATTGTCTAGAGGGTAAAATAACAAGTATGCAATCCAGGTCTGGATCCACACGATCCACATGTGCTTCTTGAAGTTTCTTTTCCACCAACTCTAATTCTTTCTCAGCCTCATCAGTTAATTCTCTTGGACTATTTAAATCCTTGTCACCGTCCAAAGTCTTGAACAAATTAACTAGCTCATAGTTTTTTATACCAATCATGGGCCGTATATGAGCGATATCTCCTAGTAACTTTTGAAAATCATTAAGAGTCTTCAATTTATCTCTATTTAATTTTACCTTTTGTGGCCTAATTTTTTGTAAACCTATTTTATATCCTAAATAATTGATAGAATCTCCCCTCTGTACTTTTTCCGGAGCAATTTGTAGTCCCCAATCAGGCAATATTTTCTTTAGTTCTTCAAACAATGTTTCTAATGTCTTTGGGTTTGGGTCTGCCAGCAAAATATCATCCATATAATGGTAAATGATAGATTGAGGGAAGCGCTTGCGCAGTATTTCTAGTGGTTGTTGTACAAAATATTGACATAAGGTGGGACTATTCAACATTCCTTGGGGAAGGACTCTCCATTGGTACCTCTTAGCTGGCCCTGAATTATTAAGAGTAGGCACTATAAAAGCGAATTTCTCTTTGTCCTGTTCCTGTAAAGGTATGGTAAAAAAACAATCCTTCAAATCAATAACTGCAATAGGCCATCCTTTAGGTAGCAGAGAAGGCAGGGGAATACCAGATTGTAAGGGGCCCATAGGTTGAATCACCTTATTAATTGCTCTTAAATCCGTTACCATCCTCCATTTTCCAGATTTTTTCTTGACAACAAAAACAGGAGAATTCCATGGACTGGTTGATTCTTCGATATGCTGAGCCTGTAACTGCTCTTGTACCAACTGTTCCAAAGCCTGAAGTTTTTCTCTTGACAAAGGCCATTGTTGAACCCAAATAGGCTTTTCTGTTAACCATTTCAACGGCAATGCTGTGAGTGTCCTTTGAGGTTCTGTGGTTATTGGGCAATTCTTTTTTACAACCTGAATGGCTGGCGAATTTTTTCCGTAGTACCTTAGAGCGTCATTTCTGGAAACATAATTGAGTCTCCGGTTGATATCAGAACGAGGAGGGATATTAATCTGGGTATTCCATTGCATTAGAAGGTCGCGACCCCACAGATTCACTGCTATATCAGCCATATATGGCTTCAACCATCCTTTCTGACCTTCTGGTCCTATGCATTCAAGCCATCTCACACTCTGTTTTACTTGCGATATTGTTCCAATACCCAGAAACTGGATATCTACTGCCTGTAAAGGCCATCTGGGGTGCCATGATTAGGGGGTTATGATCGAAACATCAGCCCCCGTGTCGACTAAACCCTGGATATAAATATTATCTATCCGTATACCCAATTTTGGTGTTTGTTCATTTATTGAAGTCTGCCAGAATATTCGTTTTGTGATTCTTTTTGGAATTTCTGAGTTTTCTTTTGAATTTATATTATTATCTAATAGCATATGGTTTTCTAGATCAGGTTTTGGATGCTCTATTCGTCCTGAGAATGCTGATCTTCTCCTATGACCGGATATGATCTCACCATCCTTGAATTTGGAGTCTGATTTTTGGGGGCTTCCCGGGGGAAGCCCCGAAAGGTGTTTCCCGATGGTAGAGGGTTGCCTTCTTTATCCCTGGTAGATCTACATTCATTGGTCCAATGCCGTCCCTTGCCACACCTTCTGCATAATCCAGAAGGCAATGGCCTTCTGTTCGAATTAAACCTAGATCGGGTATTTTTTCCAAGAGTACCTTGTGCACAGTTCCGTCTTATATGGCCTTGTTTACCACAGTTGAAGCAAGTGATGTCTTGGTTCCTCACCCTAACATTAGCAACAGCTTGGCCTACCCAATTCTCCTCGTTGCCATGGAGACATTCAGCATTTATTACATATTGAATCCATTCTTCTATCGGTGCAGCTCTGATCTTTAAAGGCATTAGTATTCTTCTACATTCTGTATTAGCATTATCAAAGGCCAGAGAAAGTATTAATTGCTTCCTAACTTCTGTATCTGATATTGCTCTATGAACAGCTGTGGTGAGCCTCTGTATAAAGTCGGTATAAGGCTCTTTTAAGCCTTGTTTGACCTTAGTATAATGCTCAATTTTTTGACCTGGGTCCAAAATCTTTTCCCAAGCATTCAGTGCAGCAGTACGGCATAGCAATAAAGTATACTCATCATAAGTAGATTGAGTCCTCACATCAGCAAACATGCCTTCACCAAGGATTTGGTCCTGAGAAGCAAAGAAACCCCTAATTTTTCCTTGTTGTTCCAAGGTCTTGGCCTCCTCTCTAAACCAGCCTCTCCACTGTAAATTCTGACTTTGGTCCAAGACAGCAGCTGTTAGCTGCATCCAATCAGTTGGTAGAATCCGGTTTTGTGCTGACCATGAATTTAGAAGCTGCTTCACATAAGTAGAGTGTATACCATGCATTGATATTGCCTCTTTAAAATCCTTGATGTCTCTCATATGTACTGGCTCATAGCTATACTCTACATATTCTGAGGATCCATCAGGTGTTATCTTTGCCTGAATAGCAGCTGGGAACAATAGTGGTGTGGAAGGGGGTAGCCCTGTTATGTTTACCACTTTGGGTAGAGTACCTCCAGTACCATAATATCCCATTGGGGGTTGACCTGAACTGTTCTGAGCATAAGATGCATCACTACCCTTTTCCAGTATTGCAATGCGATCTTCCCATTCTTGAATTTTGGATATTACGGGTTCCCATTCCTGGATTTTGGATACTACAGGTTCCCATTCCTGGATTTTGGATACTACTGGTTTCCATTCTTGAAGTTTAGATACTATTGATTTTTCTAGAGCTTGAGTGTCCTGATGAAGCAGTCCTTCCAAAGACCTCACTGAGTCAGCAATTTTTCGATCCCCATTATTAACATAATTAATGATTTTCTTGTTCTCATCATTAATGTAGTCAACAAGTTTCTTGTTTTCATAATTTACATAGAGCCTATATTTCTCTTGTACAGTGTTATCCTTATCTACAGAGGAAGCCTTATCTGAAAGCTTGTTGTAACCAATTTCCAGAGTATCCATCCTTTTTGCCATTTTAGTGCTTGACAGTTCCACATCACATACCTTGGACAGTAACTGTCGATTTACATTTTGCACCTGTTTAACCTCATCTGCCACTGTAGAGTTCGATAGTTCCATAATACATAATCTGGACAATAATTGTTGGTTTCCATTTGACAACTCTGTCATCATCCTCTTATTTTGAAAAATAAAATAGAGAAATAACCCAAAAAATAATAGGACTGGGGTATTGAATCCTTCAAGATATTCATTTAAAAATTTATCAACTACCATGGCAAAATATGACCTAAACTCTTCAAAAGAATAATAGTCAGCCATTGTGTCAATTCAGATGTAATTACGCTGTTTAGTATACAGGTGTCACAGTTTCGTTCAATTTCCAACCCACTGTATGGTAGATGCAAAGACTCTCAGCAGCAGAAAGCTGCGGGCTGAAAACCGAGTGCTGCAGGGGGCTGAAAGCAGAGCCAAATGCTGTAGTAGGCCGGCGAGTTGAAAACCAGTCCTGCGCACTGAACTGAAGTCTCGCGTCTGCGCACTGAACTGAAGTCTCGAGTCTGCGCACTGAACTGAAGTCTTGCGTCTGCGCACTGAACTGAAGTCTAGCGTCTGCACACTGAGTTGATCTAGCGTCTTGCCCTGAAATCTCGCCCCCAGGCAATGAGCCGAAAACCCCCCGCCTACACACTGGATCAGCTGGCTGGAAACCGTGCCCGGCTAGCAAGAGGGAGCTTTAAGCCCAAGTGAACAGTCTGTATGTCCCCTGGCTTCTTACAGTTTAGGGCACAGGGCCGAGGACGTTGGGCGCCAGATGTAGATGGAGTTTTACTTTCAAGGCGCCAGTCCAAAATTAATATTTATTAGAATATAAATTAACACTCACAATATTAGTAACAGCTTATGGTGGCACCTGAACAAGGACTGGTGGATCCAAGCGATGGAGGAGCGATGAAAGCACGATGGAAGCACGATGGATCCCGATTCTGTCTGTCCAGCAGCCAGCAGCCAGGAACCAGGAAGCGAGCTCCTCGTGTCCCAGCAGCCACTTATCAATGGGCTTGGCCACACCCCCTCCAGGGTCCCGGAAGTGTCTTCTGACCTTATCACCTGACACCTTAATCCCGCCACAATCCCCACCTCAATTAAGCTAACCAAAATATTCACTTAAACTCATTCTCAGGGTCTGGCCTAATATCAAAACCCCTCAAGGTGTACCAGGAGTCTACCTACTTTTAAGATGACTGTTAGCACTGACTAACACAAGGTGAGTGATATTCGAGGTAAAACTGGTATTAATCTCTGTCCCCACCCAGATAAATGCAATTATAAATTAAGTCTCGCACAAGAAAATCACAAAGGAAGAATATGGAAGTCAAGAGTTACATGAGAGTATGGATAGCCATGCAGATGTCTCGGTTTTAAATAATAATAATTTCTTAAAACAGGAAAAGAGAAACAATACCACAAAGCTTCACCAGGAACAAATTAACTAGTTTAGAAAAGGAAGCAGAGTTTCAAAACACCACCTTGGGTGAAGAAACTCTTTTGTTTGTCAAGAAGTCTCCCTCAAGGTCATATAAGCAGCAAGAATTACTAGGGAAAAGAGACTGACTCTAGCCAGACCACCTACAAGACAGAGAGGGAGCTGCACTGAAGAAATGTTTATGAGTTATCATTTTTTCTAACTGTAATGATGACATGATCTCATCTGGAGTTACCTAAAAATACCAATGAGAGAATTTTTCTTAAAATATTTGAAGTGGAAAGAAAACTTCAATCAAGAGCTTTTGAGTATGGAAGAACCATCTTAAATCTGAAGCACACCTTCTTGATGGCAGCCTGTATAAAAGACATGGAAGAAAGGACTTTGCTGTCTTTGCCTGGTGGCTCTAGTTTTTGCTGGCAAGTCCATCCTTTCTTGGCACTGGACCTACTTCTTTTGTATGCCATTGTACAGTGAATATCCATGGAAACATCTAGCCTCCAGAACTGAAGAACTATTGATTTCTTGGATTTTCTATTGGTAGACAGCCATTGTAGACTAGGAGGACCACAGCATATAAGCCATTCTAATATAATTCTAATATTATATATATATATATATATATATATATATATATATATATATATATACAGAGAGAGAGAGAGAGAGAGAAGAGAGTAGGCTGAAAATGATGTTGATGTGACATTTAGGGGCTGTCTGTGCTCTAACCCCTCACAATACAAGTAATCCCAGTGAACTCATTGATTCATTTAGATTAACTTGTGTGGAATTGTTTCTATGATCTGTCACTTGCATTGTGTCTGCAGTGAAGAGATGTCTGTTCAAGTCTCCCTAGATAATACCATGCAGTATTTATAAAAATACCAATTTCAGGTTTAATATTTAAGTTGTGGTATTAGTTTTTCTTCATAAATGACTAGTTATAAAATTAAAAAAATTCTAGGAAGGAAGCAAATGTGTGTGATAAGGGTGAAATTATTAATATTGTAATTTATCAATTTATTGGTTATTGTAGAGGTGTTTCTAAAACAAATTATTTGAATAACTTAGCATGAATAAAAGATTCAAACAAAATTGTAGGATGAAACAAGAAATGATTTTAACAAGCTCTGAGTATTGTCCTGATAAGTTTTGTTGCTAATATTCAGTGTAGGTGACACAAATCCTGTCTGTTATGAGATGATGTGGGGACTAGAGATTTGGCTGAAACAAACAGAAGAGGATGCGTTATCTGTTAGCTAGAGCTTTTCTAAATCCCACTGGAGTTTGGCAGTGCTTTGAGAATTCATAGCAACAGAAATATTGCCTGCCTAGTGTGACAGACAAATGGAAAAGATAGAAATAAGTGACTACAGCACTGAGGGGAGATCATAAATACAAATGTCTGGGATATTCACATGCCCTTAACTTAAGAACACTGTTACCCCAAGAACAGAGGACAGTGAGTTTTATCCTGCCCAGAACGCACCTAAATTTTCCTACTTAGACTTTCATAACAAGTAGAGTAAAGCCAAAGTAAGGTCATCCAGAAGAAGTTGATGATGATTTTCCTGTGGATAGCAGCAAGCTTAGTCTTCAAAGCTATCATGAAATATAATACATCCTCAGCCAGGGGTGATGGTGCATGCATTTAATCGCAGCACTCCTGGGGCAGAAGCAGGTAGAACTCTAAATTGGAGGCCAGTATGATCTACAGAATGAATTTCAATAGAGAAAGCTGTTCAGAATACCCTGTCTTGGAAAAAATGTAACACCAACTGTATATATATTATAAAGAGTTGGCAATATTTATATATATATATGTATATATAATTTATATACATATACTAAATACAATATTTTAAAAAATAAGATATGATTCATACCATTTATAATATGATAAAAGATAAATTAAATATTAAATTTGTAATAATTGTTTTCAGTTCACAGTTTCATTTTAAAAATATGATTATTTTAATTGTTCAATAAATAAAATACATTTTATTCATAAAAGATATTTTGCTATTTGATGCATTTTTGTATAGAGAAGATACAGTAGAGTTTTAGTATGAAGAAAGCAGTGACCATATACAAGTACCTAATTTCTGAATTTATGGCTGCCTCTAAATTATTGGATCAGACAAGCTATATAACTTTCTCGGGATATTTCCTGTTCTACTTTTTTTATTGTATAGGTTTAAAACTCAAATTCAATTATTTTGGGAAGGTTACATATGGTTCAGTAAAAATTAAGAAATCAATGTTGTCTAAACACATTTTTAGTTCCTATATACATATAATAGAAAATTTAATTAAATATGTGTTTAGTTTACAAACCTCTGTATAAAATATATTCATATTGAGTGATAACACCATTGCTCAATTATGGATCACCCTGTGGAACATGCAATTGCCTATTAACATTTATGGACAAATGAACACATCTATTATTAAGTCTATCAATAACTTATTTTAATATAACAAAAAATTGATAAAAAGATTGGAAGAAAAATGATACTATTTTTTAACAAAATTAATTGTTAAAGTTTCTGTCTTGTTATATATGAATAATTATGAAGGTATATTATATAGTGTTTGTTTTGATTAAAGACTTGCATTTTGGAAAGACATTTTCACAGTCATCTTGTACCCCGTGAAAAAATTGTTTTGTTTTGTTTTTTTGTAGCTGTAAAAACATACAATTTTAAGCATTCGATGTCAAAAATTACTGCAGAGCCATAGTTAAGAGAGTCTCCTCTGAGACTACAGATTCTTGGGTACCTACATATACTTTCTTTCTGTCATAATCTGTATACAAAGACATACAGACTCATTTCTGCTCCGAATTTGTGTTTTCTGCATGTGCATTTTTTATTCAGAGACTTTAGACAGATAAATTCTGAGAAACAATATGATAGAATCTATTGAAGGTAGAAGCTAGAAGCACACATCATTTTGTTAAATGTACATACGTGTTTGTGTGTGTGTGTGTGTGTGTGTGTGTGTGTGTGTGTGTGCCTGTAGAGACCAGAAGACAACATTTGGTATATGTCTAGATAATTTTCCACTATAGCTATTTTAGCTGAAACTCTCTGAATGGTAGATTGGCTTGCTAATGAGCTCTAGGAAACCTCCTGTCACTGTCTTCTTGGAACTGAGATTACAAGCCTGTAAACCCCAACAATTGTTTAAAAAAAATATTTTGTGTGTAAAAGTATTCTGCATACATGTATGTATGAATATATATCCCATAGGTGCCTGGTGCTCATCGAGGCCTGAATGGGACCTCAGATCCAGCAGGCCTGGGTTACAGGCGTTGTGATCTTCCATGTGGGTGCTGAACCCACATCTTCTGGAAGAAGAGCCAGTACTCAGCTGCTAATTCCTCTTTTCACATCCTGTCACACACGTTGATTTTAAACTGTTCTGTTCAGTAATCTTTCCTAATCATGAGATCAGGAAAGCAAAATGAAAATTCTATAACTACATTACAGTAGCCTCATCTTGAAATGTGTGTGGTTTGAATTTTCCTCTAATATCCCGGATTCATATAAAATTAAAGTAATAAAATCAAAACTGAATTCTGGTCAAAGTGATAAAAAAAATTTAATTTGTCTTTAATGTATGAGGTTGAGTTTTTTTTTAAACACTGGTCTGTAGAATTGTTTTTACTAACTATGATACTGCATGATCATAAAATAAGCAATTCTAACTTGGGAAGAGATGTTTTCTTGTTGCTAAAATTTCTTGACTGTATGAATGAGATAATCCTTTATACCTAAAATTCTATTTCTATTATTTTTCTTTTTATTTATAAAAAGCATAATTGAAAGAAATCTTTTTAATTTCCCTTATTTGTGTCACAATTCAGTTTTCTTTCATAAAAAATATTTTCCTTGTGCCATAACTAGATTTTCTTTCATAAAAACAATCTGTATGAAAATACATCCTTTCTGCTTCACCTAAAGATCCGACTGAACTTTCACATGTCTTTTATCCCCTAAAGTAATGTTTTTACATACGCTTTGTGGAAATGGATATTCTCCATTACTAAACTCAATCACAAAGGTGGGTTAATACAATAACAAACTTGACCTGATTTTTAGAAAAATTAGATACCTCAATAAATGTCGCAATAAATGGGAGTCAATTGGACATATTCACCTTCTTGGCAGCATTTTAATTATACAATTTTCTCCTTTCTCTATTCAAAGCCCTACTTCTCTTGCTATTAAATTATACTTGGATCACTGAAGTGTTTATGAATCAGCATTACTTTAAGTGGATCCATCTTCACTAGAATTATTTTTAATCTAGGAGAGTTTCAGGATGGAGAAGATAATAGATGAAATTGAGTCAAGAACTACAGCTCTGAGTGATTAACCCCTGTTGCTTTTACAGTCTACTGCCCTTCCTATTAAGTTAATTCTGGATTCATTTCTGATAAAGTACTTGCCTATCTACGTGTACTAAACCAAAATATGTGCCACATTTTGTTAGGATTTCTGGATAAATACATAACATGAAATTCTTAATTTTTGAACACTCAAATTTAGAGTGGCTAGTTTTGTTTACCTGAAGAAGTATACACTCTTCCAAAGGAAGGAGAATTATTGCAACATCTAAATAACAACGGGGCATTTGTTCGTTGATACTATAAGTGAATTGAATACCAATATTGTCTTCTGCTTTTAGAAATTGTAGTATTTTATTACAATTTTACAAAAAAAGGTATTGAATTCCTAAATAAATTGAACATTGGGACAGTAAAGGAAATTAATCATTTCACTACTTATATAGAAAGTTGATAAATAAAAGTCAAGTAAGTTAAGCTGATAACAATAGATTGTGTATTTTAAAGGATTTACACAATAAAACTATTAATTAGTCTTACTGAAACAATGAAAGTTAAGAGAAGCAAAGAATAAATGATATTCTTTTACTCAGGCAACAGTCTACATGTTAATTAAAAATACATTGAAAAGTTTTTGTTCTCTAATACTGTTGAATCTCATCTCTCTTCTATTTATGCTGTCATTAAAACAACCAATATTAAATCCCTCATTAATTTTGGGTTACCTTATGTTTTGGCTCTGTGCATTCTTAACTATATTTAGTTTTGTATGAATTTTTCTTCTTTTAAAAATATACATTCCATTTTGAGCAAATCATTTTGTTTCTACAACATTCAGTACTTTATCTCACACTGTGTTTTGTTGTACTTAATTTCTACAAATTTCCATATAGCATCTATATATTTTTCTTATTATTACATATCCTATTTTTGTCCTTGTAATTTAATTTTTAACTGAATTTTTATTCTTCACAGTTTTTCTTGTTTCCTACAAATATGGATAGTCTTTTAAGAGAGTTAAAATATAATTGTTTATAAGAGATTATGATGTGGGAAGTGAATTGGGAATGCGTTTATGTATGCTGTGAATCTCAATCTTTAAATAAAGGAGCTGTTTTGGGTCATGGCAGGCACCATAGAAGAAGTGGGAGGAGAATTCAGAGTTTAGGTAGGAGAAGCAGGGCGGAGTCAGAGGCAGATTGAGCCAGCTGCCCAAGGAGCAACACGTAAGGAGCACGGGTGAGCTACGGACCACGTGGCCGACAGATTAATAAAAATGGGTTGATTTAAGATATGAGAGCTAGCTAGCAATGTGCCTGAGCCATAGGCCAAACAGCATGAAGTTAATATAAGCGTCTGAGTCGTTTCTGGGGACCCGGGCGGCAGTGGGCGGCTAAGCGGTCTCGGGCGGCAGGTCTGTGGGTCTCGGATCTCTGGCCGCCCGGGACCGAGAACCATAATACAACAAGATTACATTGTAAAATAGCAAAGAAAAACAAAATAAAAGATCTAGTAATTTGAGGATGAATATTTTGCAGACTAATTTGATAGTATGAATTGAAAATGACAGCAATTAATATGTAGAAGTGATATTTTTGCTTATTTGTGTTTTACTCATGATTTTTGTGTCAGTTAACAGTGCGTAGAATTAGAGGAATCTTATCACCATTGAGCATGAAGTTTATTAATTTATCTACATATAGCATGTACATAAGTACCATGAAGCCTAAGTTGGATGAAACGTGGACTAGCGCTGCTCACAGAGTAGAAATGATGGTTACTGCAGATAGTAGCACAGGATGGGTCAGATGCTTGTCAACTGTCAGAATCACCGCTTTAGCTGAGAGGGTAAGTAAAGGCCAGAGGCCTCTGCACAACGTGATAAATTCTTTGACAAAGGAATTCATAATTGTGTGCAATGTGCTGCATAAACTATTTGGATATATCAATTCTAAAATATAAATATGTAAATATATTCAAGACTGTATTCATAAATAAAAACACATATTTTATGTCAATGAGTGAAAATAATTTGAAGCTAAATAAAACTTGTTTCAGAAAGCTACTTTGCTAAACTTAAATACCACAAATTCACCTTTGTATTTTTATAAAACACAGCGAATCATTTCTATATTTTATCTTTATTGTTTTTCATTAATATATGGAAGACATGCAATAAAATTCAAGGCCCAGTAACAAAAATGTGATTTTTTTTCTACATATGACCAATTAAAAATGATTTTTTTCTCTCTCTCTTTTCTCTCTCTTTGAGTGTGTGTATGTATGTGTTTTGTTGTTGTTACTTTGTAAACACGCTCACATTGGATATTCTTGTGCTTGATATTTGTATTATATAGACAAAATATCTCTTTTATATTTGGTGATGTTAGGCACATATCAACTTTAACAGATATGTCACTCTGAAAGTGATTTATACTCTCAGCAGGAAGTGTTCAAAAGTAATTGACACATAAGACTCTTAAACTTATATCAATTAAATGAAGGTAAAATTATTTCTCAATGTAATTTTCGACTACCCTAATAGTTACATCTAGAGGCTTTAAAGTTGGGAAAGAAAAAGTGTAAATATGAAACTGGATCCACAGCACTCTTTTAAGATACTGGACGTGGTATTGCCCTCTAACCCTAGCAATAATGTACTTCAAGGCAGGTGGATCTTGAGGTCACATGACAGATTAGCCTGTTCATATTAAATTGACAATATTCCAGTTCAGTGGAAGACCCTGTATCTAAAAATAAAGTGGGAAATAACAGAAGAGAGTTATCTGATATAGACCTCTGGTATCCATAGGCTTACACAGCAAGTGTCGGGTAACTACAAACACATGTGAACTTACACACACACACACACACACACACACACACACACACACAGGAGGGGGGGTAGGGGCACATTACATACCACACCAAGTACAAACACACACAGCAGTCATCTATTATTTAAACATATTCAATTATAGGTGCTTTTAAGGTACTATCTATATTTTTCTGGATTTTTCTTATTTCATGTGTTTTGTAGTTTTATTTATGGTACTTTGTAATACTATATCCTTGATTTGTGAATTTTTGAGACTTATGACAGTTTTGTATCTATTTGTACTACATCAGAAACCAGTGAAAGACAAGAGAAATGACCCTACCTAAATATAGTTGGACAAACAATGGCTTTACCTGCTTACCTTTAGGAGCTAGGAAACTTATAAGAATTTTTCTCTTGTGAACTTAACTGTTTCTACTTAACCAGTGCAGGATGCACCCTTTGCTTCAGAGCCCCATCTTAGTTCTCTAAAGAATCCAGGAGGCAGGATAATGTAAAAGACTTCAGCAAAGAGTAAAACTTCTCTGTTCTCAAAATACCAATGGTCATGATTAGAGACCTAGGCCATTTACTCATTTACTGTGTGTCTGTGGCTTGCCCCGGTTTTCTTTACAAAAGAATGACAATAATTAAAAGTTTGGCATAGTGATGTATAATTATTTCCATGAGTTGTTAGATACTTTCTTCTGTGTCTGATGTAAGAAACACATTAGTAGCACCTGAAAATTGTGTTTTATATGAATTTTAAGTAAATAGATATGACCAGGTTATCACACACATGAACTTACATGTTTTTGTTTTTCTTATGTTTAAAGCTCCCCTTTCAAATACGATCTCCAGTCTTTTTGGGACTGGCATTATATGCAATGACATATAAATTTACTTTTAGGGCAGATTGTTTCTTGGTTATTGTTGCTCTTGTTTAGCATAAATCCCTGCCAGCTCTTGCTAAGGTCCCTACTTTCTTTTACGTTTTTCAATAACAAATCTTCAATGATAGTTTTCTTATATGTATAGATCGATGGCTTTCTCCTGTTTCACTCACCAATATGTCCATGTTTTTCAGTATCACATTATAACAACATTATTTTTGTCTGATTTTTAAAATTTTGGGAATGATTTTAAGTTTCTACAATATTGATATTCACTTTTTAAAATAAAAGATGAATGTTTTTATTTCAGAGAAGAAAGGACTTTTATTAAACTTTATTTTTACATAGACTGACTACCTTGAAAGAAATTAATATATTTTCTTAATAGCAAATCTTCCATGAGTGATATTCTTTAACATATTTAATATTTAATATTTAATTTAATATTTAACATATTTAATCAAGGTAATAATTATATATAATGTATAATATGTAATATTAGATTATTATATTATACACAATTATATGTTATAATTATAGTCTTATCTCTTCCAAGATTGAACTTAACATTGTGTAAGTGCACTTTGAAAAAAATTATGAAATCCTTTATGTTTCTATTATGAATTCTGCTCTTTAGGTTGCTATGTACAGAATTTTATATGAAAAGGGATATACCCATTGAGATATAGTGCATATTAAAACACCTTTTCTAATCTGATTTTCATACCTATTTAGAATTACATTTTATTGAGGAAAAAATGAATTATTTTGGGCATACAAATTTTGTTCCAGAAACTACTCCAGACTCTGTAGGTGAAATAGGAGTCAAAACAGATGATCTTGTTGACCCTAAGACAACATGAACTTAGTGAGAGAAAGAAAAAAAATAATGTAATATAATCCAAGGGATGTATGTCACCACAATCTTTTGATAACCAGTCTTTATGTAACAATATTATAAAAGCATACTGGTATTTTGAAAGGCAAAAATAACATCTCTGAACAAGTAATTTTCCACCCATGTAAAGGCTAATCTGATCACCTCATTGGTTAAACATCACTTGTGTTTATTAGTCAAAATGAAGACTTTCATATTCTGAATTCATCCAATCATAATATGCTAGCAATATTTTCTCCAAGACTTGGTTAGTACTTTCAAATTAAGCTTACATGAGTTGTGATATTTCATCATGCTCTGTGATTTTCATATATATTTTATTATGGAGAATCAAAAGGCTGCCCCAAAGGCTAAACATTCTATTTTTTAAAGCCCTATATCTTAACATATTAACAACTTTTAATACTACTAATGTTGCCAAGCTATTATGAGTTGAAGACTAAGTTCTTTGACTATGGTCATTTCAGAAACACTTTAATAATAGGTTGCTAAAGATAATCACAATGTGCTACTCAATTTATACAACTTTTAGTGATAATTTTGAAGAGTAGTGATTATTTTAATTTTATTTTAATGATGAACATGCTAATATTTTAAAAATAAACTGGCCATTACCAATTCATATTCAAAGTACAGATATATGATCATAACAGCTTGAAAAGGTTACAATATTCACTGAAAAAAAAATAACAGTTATATCTCAAACCATAAGAGTAATTTATTAACACACAATTGGAAATAGATTGTTTCTCTTAAAAATACCATGTACATTGGCTTGTTTGGTTATCACTTTATCTTTTTTTTTAATTCATTGCATGATTTGTGACTGGTAAGTCCTCGACAGACTGCCTTTTTACTTTCTCACAGGGTATTTTTTTTTTATTGAAAGAATTTCATACTAAAGTAAGAAGTTTCAATAAAAGAGATGAATAGTTTTCATATAGATTACAAATGCACAAGTAAGATTTGTTGGAAAATGCTATAACTTTATGAGTAAAGCACCTGATAAATAAGTACAATACAGTCTGTCTATTCATGTACCAAATAGATGAAGATACAAGAGTGATCACAGATACACAATCAGGGGTTTTTGCTTTAAATGTGTTTTAATCAATTACAAAATGTCAACATATAGATAAATGAGTTAAGAGGAAATGCAGGGCTTGAATCATACATAGTTTTCTGTGGGTTGTTTTGTATTTATAGATAATTCTTTTTTAAATGTCTCAATTTTCCTTTTTAATGAAAAATACTTATGTTTTTCTTCTTTTTGGTATGCTCATTTTATTTTTTAAAAAATGACTTTTTTACCTGTGTATCCCCCTGCTCCCCATCCTTTCCCTCCTCCCAATCCCTCCCAGTCAGCCTCTAGCCCATCCCCCTCACTTGCCATTGTCTCTACCAAAAGAGTAACCTATGCTTTTTAAAAGCCATTTTGTACTTTTCTGTTGTCTCCCTGTGATAAAAATGTTCTAGAGCTGTAGAATATAATATTAGTTTCTCGCTTGATTAATTTTAGTGCTAATAAATAAAAAGTTGCTTTATTCAATAATCTCCATAGGATTCCTTGTGAACATTCCAAGTCATATATAATAAAATTATTTTAATGGTATGGTGTATTGTTTTTATATAATTATATTAATTTAAAAAAAGAAAATTAGAGGTTATTAGGTAAATGAGTTGAGAAGAATGGTTTTTGCTGTTTAAGTAACATACTCTATGAAAATGCATTGTCTAGATCAGTGTAGGATGTCTATAAGTACTAATTGTCACCCCAATTTTAAAAATGCTTATATATTTAAGCATAGTCAATGCTAAAGTAGTTTGGTGAAAATTTAGAGAAAAAAGTGAGACTAAATTAAAATTTTTAAGCTAAACAAGCAAAAGCAGATTTCCATTAAAATCCAAATGAAATTGTCAGCAGAACCTTGCTGATGTCATCTGGGCAATGAGAAAAGTACACACAAACAGAAGAAATGGTGTCTAAGCTCTGCTGAAGTCTGATTCCAGAATTATTTTAGTGGTTAACTTTGTAAAGTTCCCTCTATTGAACTTATATAAAAGTTATAGACATTTAAATCACTGATTCAAGATTTCTCCTTTATTTTATTCAAATTCAAAAGGATATTAAAATCCCATCCTAAGTTTTCCCATCAAAACATGCAAATTACCTTTTCAGGTTTTAACTGCATGGAGATATAGGACCTAACAGGTGATGAATTGAAACATAATTATGCGACCAAGGGCATTTCTCTCAAAAGCTTTATAACATAATACTTTAAAATATTTTATGACTCTTCTATCTAAGTAGCAATGAAACTTCTTGATAGCAAAGAACTTTTTACGAAATATTTTGGAATTCTTAAATTGGTAAAAGTTAAGATGAAATTCTTTGTATTCAATCATCATTATCATGAACAATTTGATTTGATCATATTTTTATTTCTAGTTTTACTTTTACTTCTGATTGATATTTCTATTATTCATCTTTATGACAGGTGTATGAATGACAGAACACACACATAAAAATAGACAAATATATAAAAATATAATGATATGAAAACTTACTTTAAATGTTTTTTTATATTTAATGTTTTAAGTATCTGTTAAGTTTCTAGAAGGATCAAGATGGATTATTATGGTTGACCAAGTAATAGAAATGAGTGCCAAAATAAATATGTAGAATTCCAGGAACAAGTAATATTGAAATTTTTTATTTTAAGTAAGATCTCTTTAATAGCTGAATTTGGTCCTATCTTTAATCTCAGTACTGAAGCGTTAGGAGAGGTAAGTGAATGTCTTAGTTGTAGTTTAACTAGGTTTACAAAGTGATCCTCAAGGGTTACATAGTGAACCCTGCCTCCAACAGAGAAAGAAAGAAAGAAAAAAAAAAACTCTTCTGTGGTGGGATTTAGGTGTCAGCTGATAAGGTCAGAAGACACTTATATAGAGTTCCAGGCTTCTGAAAGGGGAGTGGCCAGCCCCACTAAGAGGGGCTGCTGGGATCTTGGAGAGCCCCTTTTGTTCCTGCCTTCCGGAGAGACTGGATCAATGTCCATCGCTCATCCATCAGATTGTTCAAATATATTCCTAAGCTATAGCCTGTTATTGTAAGTGTTAATTTGTTTACCAATAAATATTTTACCTTATATTAATATATTTTGAGTAAAATTTACTGCCACACTCTTCTATCAAACTTATCTTTTAATTTTTTTGTAGAATCATGCTAAAGATATTTCCTTCAGAGAAATCTGATAGTTAGTGCATGACAGTCCTGTAATTCCACAGTGGGCATCTTGAGACAGAGTCTATGTCTAACCTACATATAAGATCCTGTATTATGAAATAAAAAATCGAGGAACCAAATGTTAGCTAAGATATAGAAAAGTGGCCTGTAATACTCTGATGGTCTGAATATAAACTAGTCAGCAACTACATAAATCAGTAGGAGTGTTTTTTATCTACCACATGACTCATCTATACAGTGGTTAGTATCTATCTAAAGTACCTAAGTCAACATATGACAGGAAACCCTGTGTTTGATGATGGGCTAACAGTGTACAAAATAGTTAAACTTCAAATAGTTGACCTAAAGTCAACCCATGTTTCAGTCATGAAAACAGGAATAAAAAAAAATTGGATATATATTGAAATTTTTTCAGCCAAATAAAAATAAAAATTATGTTGATTCCAGGAAACTAATAAAACTATAAATAGTCATGGTAAGAGAAATAAGCCATTAACCTAGTCTTAGAGAAATGAATACCATGTTTTATCTCACTTGTAGTTTTTATATTTATATAGATACATTAAATTGTACATGTATATATGGTGGAAAATTGTTAAAAAGAAAATCTGGGAGGGACGTATACTACTTGAAGAGAGAAAGTCAGAAAATTCAAGTATGGGTGGGCATGGGGAAATATAAGTTCAGCATTCAATATACTTGTATAAAAACATTATTATTATAACCCTCAGGCAAAATAAATGTGGACAATGAAATATTTTTAAAGTAATTCCTTCAACAGAAAAACTGTGTTGAAGAAGCTTCCATAGGTAAAATGAAATCCTCAAAGCTCTGTTCAAAACTAAAAACCTCCCAAATGTCTTTCTGACTTGGCAGAATTAATTTTCTTGTTATACAAAACATACTTTTAAGTATTTATCCATGAACATGTGTGTTTGCATGTGTGTGAGTATGTGTGTGTATGCATTAGTGTGTGTACATTCCTATGGGTGCATATGTGTGTGTGTGTTGGCATGTGTGCGCTTTTTTTGAGAATTTCATTCAAGTATACAGTGTATTTTAATCAAATCACATCTTATTTCTCAACATAAGCTGCCAGTTTTACCCATCTCTTTTCTCTCCTCTCTCTTTAATTTTCATTTACAAGATTTATGGATGAATCTAGCATTATATCCCATATTCTCACTCCTGCTTTGACGGAGACTGAAAAGCTGCTGAAGCTCTTTCAACTTGTATCCTGTTTGTGCTGCTGTTGCTAAAGAATCAGGGACTACCTGGGACTGGCTTTTCCAAGGGATGGCCAAGAAAACACATGGTAGCATTCTCAAATTCAATGGTGGTCAGGCAGGTACAAACTAGGCATGAGACAGATAACAGACACAAAGGGTGTTTGCTATAGAGAGAATCCACAATGATGATCAAATTAGAAGGCATTGAGCTACCAGCCACAGCAAATAAATTATTTCCAAGGATTCTATGAACTGTCTAGTTTCACTCTCCTTTTTTTCTGCTCAGGGCAAGATCATTAGTCTTCCCATTACTAAAAATCATGTTTAGATGGTTGCTTGTGGCCATGTAAGAGGAACAGATGGCAGTTGACTTTAAGGTGCCAGAATAACAGGAGGCAAATTTCTCACGGGTAAATCTTAGGTAGGAAAGAACCCAAAATCATAGATTCCAAAATGTCTTATGCTTCTGCTGTGCCTTTACATGCTTACTGCTTCTATCTTTCTCTGGTACTGGACAGGGTGTGAATGGCTGTGGTGAGATTCCCCATGGCCTATAATGTAGTGTGTTTATCTGATGGAAACATTTCATTTTACTGGGCATTTTTAGTTGTGTATTACTATGAAGATGATTTTTATTAAGATGTACTATCTAATTGACAATAATAATGATAATTTAAATAATGTTTTGATGATGACAAATATGAACAAGGAAGCTTCACACAGCTAGAACTGATGAGTTTCTAGTGAGGAGCCATATCAACTGAGACAGGTTAATGATTAAGAAAAGCAATTGAATCCCAGTAGCCAATCTAGCTTAAATACTTTTAACCTTAATGTTGAAAGGTGCTCTCACAGGTTCTAGTGTGCATCATTAACTGATATAAAGCCTTAGAAAAATTGCAGGTTAGATCAGATATATTTTGATAATAGCTTTGGCATGAAAAACCCACGAAAACAATGTAAAGTTTATAAAGGCACATGATTGAATAAGAACTTTTTAAGGTCAGGAAACAATAACAGCTCTTTTATGTTGTGTCTAGATAACTGTTTTCTTGTAGTCAACATCTGCTTTTGGTTCTTTATCTTTCCATCCTTTTAAGCCAAAAAATATGAAATGTGTTTTATTTATAGATGAATCTTAACCAGTTGTGGGTATGTGTTCATCTCCATTTAATGCCAAAAGAAGATTCCCTAATGAAGTTGACAGATATATTAAAACTATGGGTATAATTCTTAATCATTAGGAGTCCACTTAATGCTGTACACATTTACATAGTAATTGTAGTAGATTTTCTCCTAAGAGTTATGGAATATTTAGCCCTAGAACTTTGGCCTTGATATCAGTGCCACATAAGGATTTCAACTTGTATAACTGAACTTAAATTCAAGAAAGTGGTCATTAGTCCTATGATATTGGCGTTAATAATGTATATGGCCATGCTTTGACAGCTAGGTTACTACTGTAGTTCATAGAGTTTAGACTTGAGGGAAAAAAATGATAATTGTTTTTCTTCTCTGGTGCTACATATATTATCATCCGGTACAATGAAGGCTAGCTAGTAGAGGTGAAAATTCTACAAGTAGCAGTTTGAGTTGTGCAATTATTGTGATTCAAGGATGTGAGGATGTGGTGTCTTCACTAATAGGTTCTTGCCTTCAAATTGTATAGAGCAACTAAGAGTATTGATAATAGCCCAAATCGTTCAGAGACTATGGAATCTTATTAGTCAATTTAAATGTTGCTATTAGTATTATATTTGTTGTCTGCAATGTAGAGTGAGGTATTGTTGCCCTATTATTGGGTAAATTCATTCAAATCTTTGAGTGTTTGAAATATTTTTAGAAGCTTCTAAGGTAGTCAAGATAAATACAACTTCCAACTACTTTAGTGATAGTCAATCCATCTCTCACTTCATCTTCTACCCTGAGGTTCCATCCCCTACCCCAGTTTAAACCTCCTGCTGCAATACAATCATTTAGCTCCTTATGGAACTTTGTTATCTTACTTTGAAATATTTCCTTATGTGTCCTAGTAATTTTTTTAATCTCTAGGTGATTTCCCAAACAGAATATACATCTGACGGATCAAAGCTAGCATTCACAAAAAAGAAAAAACATAGTTATTATTATTTTTTCTCAGTCTTGGTTATCAAACTCAAAATGATTATATTTAGCTTCATCTATTTACTTGCAAATTTTATTTTTCTTAACTAAATAATTAATCCCATGCTAGAATTAAGATATTAAACTTTGCCAGTCATTACTATTTCAATGAAAATTAATATCTGATCATTTAGATAAATCACACCTTAAAAATGTAGATGTAGAAGAGACAATAAAAAAAGAAACATGTAGTACGAGGTTTCTGGCCCGGACTTTCCGGCCTGACCTCAAGGTCTAGGCCCACAGACCCGCAGTCCCACAGTGACACACAGATGCTTCCAATAGTTTTAGGCTGATCAGCCTTAGGCCCAGGCATATAGCTTGCTAACTCTCTACCCTTAAGCTATCCCATGTCTCTTGTTCAGCCATGCAGCTCGGTACCTTTCTTTAAAGCTGCATGGTTGTCCTCTGCATCCTGCAGCTTCTCTCTGGTCGTCTCTCTGGAGCTCTGCTCTCAGAGATTTTCTTAGTCTGGTAGCCCCGCCTACACTTCCTGCCTGCCTTTGGCCAATCAGCTCTTTTTATTAAACCAGTGGGTGGGACAATTATTTACCATGAAACAACACAATACCCCCACAGAAACAAAATTTAGAAATATAGAAACATTTCTTTCAAAATTTTACAAAAATGTATATTTATCTTTCAAAAGTATAGGAAGATTTATGGTGGTTGTACATCTGTGGGGACTGAGAACTAATTGTTAATAATTGTTCATCACAGTCAATGTATTGTATATCTGGGTATCTAAAAACCATGTAAAGTATTTTTAAAACCTGTCTTTCAAAAATCCATTTCTGAAAGTTATTTGACTCAATTTTAATAGACATCCATAAAATAACATAAAATAAGAAAAACTATATTTAACAATTAATGGTAAGTTATTTTGCTAGTGTCTTCCGATAAAAATTCTATATTTTTTAACAGTAAATGAATTTTTACTATTATATACTCAGGAGTGAAAATAAGGTTTTAAAGCCAATGGCTTAATCAAAGACTATTTAGATTTCTAGAAGAAGGAATCTCAAGGTTTGAAGTCTAAGCACAGTATTTGTTTTCTCATATCCATGAAGAGTCCAGAAAAAATAATTTCTTTGTAAAATAAAAGCAAGTGCACTGCTTAATGATGGAGAAGGCATTTCTCCTAAATCCACTTACTGGAAACAAAGCACAGAGGGAACCACAAAAAGAAAAGAGTGATGAGCTTTTCAAATTTGGATTAACTCTGGCGAGATGACTTGGTAAAGGTATAGAACAGTTATAATACCTCGGGTAGTAGACAATGTGCAAGCATTGGGAAGAGAAGAATAATAGCAGATATCCGATGGTAAATTTCTATAGAAAATCTATTGTATTAAGAGGAAAGAGAAGACTAAATAAATTATGTTGTTCAAATACAGAGATTAGTTCAAGTACATAAAACTCAATGAAAAGAAATTGGTAATGTTACCAGGAGAAGAATGAAATAATCTAGGAAATTCCAACTGATCCAGAAGTTTCGCTGCTTACATCACTGCTCAACAGCATCTTCAACTTTTCCTTCCTCCTACCCTTTTTCCTTCCCCCATCCATTCTACACTCTCTCTTTCTTTTTCCCCATTCCTCTTTCTTCTTTTCTCATTGCTCTCATTCTTGTCATTTAAATAGATTGACATTTAAACCTGTTCCTTTGAAATCTTTTTGCATGAATTGCGTCTTGTTTCCATCTCACTTGCCACAAATAAGGCTTCTGTCTAGCTATAGCTGAAGAGAAAGCCGGATGGCAAATTTTTGAGGCTTTATATCCTTATTATAAAGGAAATAAGGAAATAAAGTATGTGAATTGATTTGGCATTGCTAATGCACACTGTTGGTTAAACACCGACTTTATCAGAATAGTCTCCTAAGGAGCACAGTTATTATTATTGGGAAGGTAGCACATTAGGCTGAACTATATCCTCAGGCATGCTGCTGCTATCTGCATGTATCACTTCACTAAACTTTATGCGAACTGTGTTTAGTACATATTAATATTGTTCCCTTTATACATGAGAAAAGTAATGATAATTAACTTGCCCAAGGACATAGACTAAAATTATCAGAGATGGGATTTAGAGCCCAGAACTATTTTACTCTAATAGCTGTATTATTCTTCTTATATCCATATCTTTTGCTGATAGGATACAGCATTTAACTGTAATAAATATATCAACTATATCATGTTAGCCATGATTAATAATATATTATTGAAAACATGATTACAGTCAAAAATTCTTATATTCAAGTAATAGATAAAGTATTTTAAGTACATAGAACATGCTTTAGATGATTAAAATTTCCTTAAAACATTTATATGGAATAGTATTAAAGCACCGATTTTTTTTTCATGTATGGGATGCAATGATATGAAATTCATGCCCATATGCTTTGGCTGGCAACTGTTATTATCCAAGGACATATAATAATTTAATAGATACATCTTGTAACTTGCAGATTTAAAAAAAATCATCTCAAACCTGGCAGCATGAACTTTCACAATTTTCAAACAGTATACTCTTAGCTGACAATTTTAAATAACAGTCTCAGTGGAGTTAAGAGCTTAGTAAAATCATTTTCTCCCACAGTGCTGAAGAATTTTGTCATGTTTACATTATAAAATCGGCTGATTGAAAATTAATGACACCATGTTGCCTGCTACTTCTCTGGGGTTGTTATGAAAATATAATTTGTCATCTTCAGAAAACAGTTAAACTGAACTCTAAAAATCTAACGGTAACAAAATATATATTATATAAAGTATCTTACAGAATTTATACTAAAGTTTTAAAGTTCAGATAAAGATTGTCCTTTACTCTGACCATTTCTAATGAATTTTCAAGATGAATAGATAGCATGGGAACATAAATCTCCATTTACACTACACAATACACTGACATTGGTTGGCATAGGTTAGTCTCCTACTAACTTAACCTTTATTTTTTATGCATAAAACACAAAGTTGTTAGCATAAGATATAGCAGGACAGGCAAAGATATTAAGATAGCAACAAAATTGCCACAAAAATATTCAATTACCTCTATTATTATAATTCCAGGATGCTTTTTCAATATAGGATCTAAGATGTTTGGATATTTTTGTAAGCAAGCATAGGCTCCAGAGCACATTTATGATCTGAGCCATTTGCTGGCTGTACCTGTACTTTCTGATGTTCCTCTGGACATTCAATAAAGACTATGGAAGATAAAGATGAAGCCAATGCATTTGTGATTTTACAGGTAGTGCTTGAAGATTGTACTAGAGAGGGCGAAGAGATACACTGGCATGTAAGAAAATCTGCATCTCTGAGGAAAGTTGAAGATTGTACTAGAGAGGGCAAAGAGATAGACTGCCATGTAAGAAAATCTGCATTGCTGAGGAAAGTTGAACACGCCAGCAGTATAAAACAGCAGTGGTGTTTCCTTTCCATGATTGTTAAAATACTTGAATGGTGTCTAATACAAAACAATCTTTCAGTTCTTAGATTGTATTCCCAGAATGCTCAGTAAAGCATTCATATAAGAATACTGAATTATTTTACGTTTTGTTTCTAAAATGCAGTTCTGCTATTTGTGAGCTTTCCAGTGCACCTCCCTATTCTTTGCTCTCCTTGTGTGCTTATTGAAAAGTTCTCTCTAAATGACATTATCTAGGCTCAAGTGAGGTGGCAATGCACTTATTATTTGGGCAATAGAGGTGTAGGGCCATTAAGGGATGAAGAATGTGGTAGTGAGAAGCAGTAGTGTACTCAGTGTTTTGCTGACAGCAAATGGTGGAACCACCTCAGAGCCCAGAATTCATTTCTCAGAGAATGTTTCAAGGGATGCAGAATGGAAATGTTTCAACAAAGAAGGATCTCAAACAGTGGCTTGACATTGAGTTGTGTTAAACAAATTGACCAAATATATAGGTAGTGAACAATGGCAGCAGTCTCCCTGTTTTAAAAAGGTCAAGAAATTGAAAAAAAAAAAAAAACTGAAATAATTCCTGTGAGGTTCAATTTGAATTAAAGGTACTATTATAAAAGACTGAGTTTGGGCATAAAGTAAAAAATGGAAATGTCACAAACATAAAGAATACGGAGAAATATGTGTTCCTCAGCTGCCTCCTAAAACCTTTGAGAGCCTAACAATGATAGTTATTCACAGTGACTGCGAGCACTACTTATATGTGCATCTGACACTAACAAATCAAATATCTTTGAAGAAACTGCTGATTATACAACTAAGACAGAAAGAAAAAGCCTAGAATTTTTTTAACCACACTATGAAGTAAAGTAGTTTTAAGTACATGCTATATTTCATTGCATCAAAAAATATACATCAAAACACCAATGCGTGTCAAAGAATCTTTTACACTGAATAATCTGAGAAGCAAAAAAAAGTGATAAGGAAACAATGAATTTATGATGTAGGGCCCAGTGGAAAAATACTAAGTGAATGAATTTTTAAATTAGATGTCAATGAGGAAATAAGGAAGGAACAAAGTATAGCCACCACCGTTTGGCAACTATCACAGTAAGAAATTTCACTAGAAGACAGTGGTGAAAGATTGGTGAAGATGAGTGATAGGTATGCATTGTCTTTGTGGAGGGAAAATAATAAACATGTAGCAGGGAAATTTCACTGAGAAATTTCATATATTGCATGGCATAGGGTAGACTGAAATTATATATGCAGTGGTCAAATAGAATCTAAACAATGAATGCAATGTCTATAATTCCTTGTAAGAATATAGAATCTAAGTTAAAAAATAAAAAGGCATCTGGAAAATGAGTTATGAGATGATATATATTCTCACAATATTGAAATATTTAAAGACAAAAAAATTTATTCTTGATTCAAACAAAATCAAAAGAGAACCTATAATTTCGTTGTAAAAATGTAAAAGATAATATTTTCTGGTTCCTTTTTTACATCAGAGAACATTCATGAGAAAACATATAGACTAAATGTATTTTTCTACAAGATGGTAAAATATGTGAATAACTTATAATCATCTAATTTAATTCCTACTTCACTGACCATTCAGAAGAATATCTTTATCTATAGTGGATGTAGTCACAATTCTAGTATAGAAAACATCTCAAAAGCAGCTAACTTCACATGTTCAAGGACAAAAGGCTGTTTGGGATAACTGGGACAGCAACAGAATTATAGCGGTTATGAAAATAAGAAAAAAATTGAGTATTAATGTTTCAAAGATTACTTGAATAAATACCTTAATTTTAAAAGTATGTTTTTGATAAAGCATCTGTCAAATGTAAAGCAAAGCTACTCAGTTGTGTATGGATGAAGTGTAGATTCAGGAAGCTTTGGAAGCATTCTCATTTTTAAAATGTTTGAAATATGTATTTTAGATTTATACTATATCTAACAATAATTGGTACTTATTTCCTGTTATATAGTGTAAATGGGGCATTATTAACTTTGACCTGTAGATGTGGCCATTAGGCCTTGAGGACCCATATATGGGCAGTAACTATGTGTATGCTGTTTCTCCTTCCTGTTCATTCCCTTCCACTCTTGGAAAGAGGACCAGACCCACTGCCACTGCTGCTGCCATGTAGAACATTCCAAAATTCCAGAAATTTCCCTGCAGTTCAATCTCTTTTATCAGTGAGTATTTAATATAACCCCTTAATAAATATTAATTCTTATCAGTTGCTATTTATTAAACCTTCATACTTAAGTCTTCTAAAATTAATTTTTCTATTACTATTCTCGTTTTTATTTTTATCTTGTCAGAAATTCATTTTTGTTTTCTCTATGTGCTGTTTAAAGAGAAGTAGAGTTCAGTGAATTCTCTCAGATTATTTTTCTGCCACCTTATGTGAAAATTTAAAGAGAATAAATTTGCTAACATAAATATGTGTCATTAGCAGTTAAGACTTAAAAAAGTATACAAAATCCAAAAAATCACTTTTGCTAAAATTTATGTGAACTATGGAAAATTAAAAATAAAAAGTATACGTTTAAGTAGGAATAAGCTTAAATAGTAAAGTTTGTTTTTGATAAATTGAAATCCACATTTATATCATTACTTATCTGACCTTGAATATTCACGATTGGATAAAAAAAATGCTTTCAATCACTTGGTAGAAACATATTAAACGTCTTCCTACTACAGAGTGGGGTTACTTTAAAATGTGTTTTTGAAGTGAGTGCTGTTTTGTGCAAATTGAAAATTAAAATATTTTACCTTGTCATCAATCATGCCTGCCTCCTGAGAAGTATATGACTAACATAGTGTGAACTCCTTCGGAATGAACTAACAGCTAGCAGTTTGCTCGATTGTATCAAATGACTTATTTTGTGTGCACCATGACAAACACATGATTAATTCTCTTTTGGTATAAAACGTCTCTGCTTTGTGTGACTGTGAAGGGAAAGGTGCCTTTGAGAAGGAACGAGGAGAATTTCATGGAAACAAATAGTCTTGAGGGCAACAGGTTAACCCACTCAATCTGGGCTGAGTGGAGCTTCCCTGGAGATGGTCCAGGAAGCACAGAATCAGAAATAAGGAAGGTTTTAATTTTATGTTCAAACCCAGAAAATGCCAATAATACCATTTTTAATATTTTGAGATGTTAGTGACCTGAAAAATGAATCACACTTTTAATACATTATGTGCACATAATAAATTTAATATGAGTCTTTTATATATACTTAGAGATACTGTTTTCCCCCTTACTTAAAATGTTGTACCTTACACTTTGCTTTCTGAACATTAGAACATTATTGTAAAAGGAAGAACTCCATGTTTCCCTTAGCTAGACATAGCCAAGGTCTATTTCTGGTGATCCATATTTGTCACAGAATTTACAAGTAAAACACAGAAGTGTTATTAATTAAATACTGTATCATCATTTTGGATACAGCATGCCTCATGTCAAATAGTAAAAGCTTGTGTGAAATTTCCATTGGGAATGCACTTACTGTTTTAAAAATGGACAGTGAAGATTTTATAACTGAAGGGTGTGGATTAACTGTGTATAGTCAGAATGTCATTTTCAAAAGTATATACATCCTTGTTGCTAAACAATGTTATCTATGGCAATAAACCTGAAGTTTCTTGGTTCTAAGCCAGTGATTCCCAGAAATGCAATGTCAGCGTTTTACAGAAAGAAATGGATCTCCCCTCTCTCTCTTCTTTTTCTTCCTCTTTCAAGTTCTTGTTCTAAATAATACAGCTTCTTTATTCTGGATGTGATACGTATTTCATATCAAATGAAAGAAAAGTTGCCTTAGAAAGGGTCTATAGTTTCCATCATCTCATTTCTTGCATGGAAATAACATTCCTTTTATGCCTAATCTATTTTAGAAAACACACACCATATTTTTTGACAGCTTACTTAATTTTAATTTGATCAGTTTCAAAATGGGAATAATGTTAACATTTTAGAAATTTAAATAAGATAAAAACAGCAATTTTATTTTAAAAATTTCAAGTTAATTTATGCTTATATTTTCTTTTATTCTTTAACTATATGTATGTGTATATAACTCTATGGGGGTAAATATACATGAGTGCAGTACCAAAGTTATCAGAAAAGTGTATCCTGAAGCTGGAGTTATAGGCAAATATAAACTACCCACTATGAAGAAGAGGCCAAACTCACTCCCTCTCAAGACCTGTGTGTTCTTAAACATTGAGCTACCTCTCCACTCTCTATATATCCTTTTTAAAATATTTTACTTGAAAGCTACACTGTGAATTTTACTAAATAGTATTATAATTAGTCTGTCTGCTTAAACTAGGTGTCTTAGTTTTATTTATTTTTTTTTTATTTCTGTGAAAAGATACCATGACCTTGGCAACTTTTATAAAGAAAAGGTTTAATTGCTTACAGTTTCAGAAGTTCACCCCATTACCCTGACAGGGAGCATGGCAGCATGCAGGCAGATTTGGTGCTACAGGAGTATCTGAGTCCTCTCTCTTGACCAGAATGCAACAGGAAGCTAACTGACTCAGTGGGCAATATTCTGAGCATAGAAAACCTAAAAGCCTGCTTCCATAGTGACACACTTCCTTCAACAAAGCCACACCCACTCTAACAAAACCATGCCTCCTAATGGTACCCCTCCTTTTAAAATTAAGGGGGGCTATTGCATTCAAACTACCACAAGACCCATGTCTTTGGGTAGGGCAATGAAAACTCCAAAATTGCATTTTCCAAGCACTTTTGATTAAGTAAGAATTAGCTCTCTTTACAATGCGCCTTGACAATGCCTCTTTCTTATGTCTGTGATTAACATTGTCTGTGTGAAAACACATCTCTCTACGCATAGTGAGAGTACATTCTGCCATCTTTGGAAAACATTTGACATTTCTTTCCTTTGCACTAGATTATTTTTGTTTAGTTTTCTAACAAACCCACCACTAATCTTCCTCCACCCTCTCTTGCAAGTCATCCCTCAGATTCCCCTAACCCATACCCCCATCGACTGCTTAGAGAGGGAAGATAAGAACTCCCAGCAAGAGTCAATGAAGTCTAGCATCTGTAGCTGAGGCAGAACCAAGCCCTTCCTCATTCCCCAGTTTCAAGGCTGAGAAAAATTTTCATATGTAAAAAATGGGCTCCAAAATCCATTTCCTGAACTAGGAACACATTCTGGTCCCATTGCCAGAGGCCTCACAAACTGCCTGTGACAATGGGCTGTCATCCACATTATCAAGGCCTAGTTAAACTCATGCAAGTTCCACAGCTGTCATTTCAGAACCAGTGACCTCCCAATAGCTCTGGTCAGCTATCTCTGTGAGATTCCTTACCATTATCTTGACCACTTTGTTCATATAATAACTTCTCTCTTTCTTCAACTGGACTAGGAGCTCAGCCAAGTCCATAACTGTGATCTCTGCATCTTGTTGGATAAATAAGGTCTTATTATGACAATTAGGGTGGTCATCAACTTGATTATAGGGAAGGGCCAGTATAGGTGCCTTCTCCACTATTGCATGGAGTCTTAGCTAGGGTCAAGTCTGTTGGTTCTTGGGTATTTCCCTAGCACTGGGATTCTCTCTAATCCTATAATAGTTCCCTCTATCAAGATTTCATTGTTCTCCCTCTATGTCCCTCCCCCAACTCAACTATCCCATGTTCACTTACCTACTACCCCACATGGTCCCAATTTACTTGGGAGATCTTATCTATTTCTTCTTACCTGGGTTATTCATGGATATTTCTCTTAGGTTTTTTCTTGCTAGCTAGAAGCTGATCAGGGGTTATGGATTGTAGCCTGGTTATTCTTTATTCTACATCTAAAATTCACATATGAGTGAGTACATATTATGTTTGTCCTTCTGGGTCTGTGCTACCTCACTCAGGATGATTTTTTTTCCAGTTCCATCCATTTGCCTTCAAATTTTAGGATATTTTTTTTTTTTGAAACTGCGGAGTCGTACTCCATTTTGTAAATGTACCACATTTTTTTTAATCCATGCTTTAGTTAAGGGGCATCTAGGTTGTTTCCAGATTCTAGCTTTTACAATTAATGCTGTTATGAACATATGTAGCAAATGTCCGTGTGGTAAGAATGTGCATTTTTTGAGCATATGCCCAAGTATGGTATTTCTGGGTCATTAGGTATATTGATTTCCAATTTTCTGAGAAACCACCATACTGATTTCCAAAGTGGCTGTACAAGATTATATTCTCACCAGCAATGGAGAAATGTTCCCTGTAGTCCACATCACCTCCAGAATAGTCTATCATCTGTGATTTTTATCTTACCTCTTCTTACAGGAATAAGATGGTATGTCAGAGGTATTTTGATTTGTAATTTTCTGATGTCTAATGATGTTTAGCAATTCTTTAGTGACTTTTGGAAATTTGAGATTCTTTTGTTTAAAAATCTCTATTTAGCTTTGTACCCCATTTTTTTAAGTTGAATTATATATTTTGGCATTTGTATTTTCTTAAGTACTTTATATATATTAGAGATCAGCTCTTGATCACATGTAAAGATGGTGAATATCTTTTCCTATTATATAGGCTGTTGTTTTGTCTTATTGACCATGAGCTTTGCATTACGGAAGATTACAGTTTCAGGGGGTCCCATTTTTGAATTAATGCTTTAAGTGTCTGTGCTACTAGTGTTATATTTAGAAATTTGTCTCCTGTGTCAGTGCATTCAAGGTCATTTTTCAGTTTTCTTTCTATCACGTTCAGTGTAACTGAGTTTTTGTTGAGGTCTTTGATCCACTTGGACTTGAGTTTTGTGCAGGGTGATAGATATGGATCATTTTGCAATCTTCTACACGCCACCATCCCATTATGCCAACAACATTTGCTGAAGATGTTTTCTGTTTCACATTATAGATCAGGCATTAAAAGGTTGTAGGTCAATTTCAGTCTTTGATTTGATTTCATTGATCCACATGTTTGTTTTCTGCCTATATCAAGCTGTTTAATTACTATAGCTGTATGGTAGAGCTTGAAATCAGGGATGGTGATGCCTCCAGAAGATTTTTTTTATTAAACAGGATTATCTTGTTGACCCTGGTTTTGTTTGTTTTTCCATGTAAAGTTGAGTACTGTTCTTTCAAGTCTGTGAAGAATTGCATTGGGAATTTGATGGAAATTGCATTGAAACTGTAGATTGCTAATCTTTCCCTCTTAGCAGTGCTTTCCTTGTGTCCGATAAGTTCAGGTGTGTTGTGGACTCATTTTCATTGACTTTAGAAAGTCTTTCATTTCTTTATTTATTCTCTACCCAGAGGTGGTTCAGTTGAAGTTGTTCAGTTTTCATGTGTTTGTAGGCTTTATGTAGTTTGTGTTGTTGTTGAACTCTAAATTTTGACCATGGTGGTCCAATGATATGTACGGGGTTATTCCATTTTTTGTATTCATTCATATTTGATATATGACTATGTGGTTAATTTTAGAGAAGGTTTCATGGGGTGCTGTCAGAAAGGTATATCTATGAGTGTTTGGGCAAAAACTTATGTATGTAACTATTAAGTACATTTGAGTCATACTGTCTGTTAGATTTCTTTATTCTTTTTAAGGTTCTATGTGACAGACCTGTCCATTGATGAGAGTGAGGTTGTGAGGTTTTCCACTATTGATGTGTGGAGTTTGATGTCCAATTTAAGCTTTAGTAATACTTTTTTTTTTTTTTTTTTTTTTTTTTTTGCATATATGGGTGCCCTTGTGCTGGGAGCTTAAATGTTCAGAACTGAAATTTCATCTTGAATTTTTTGTGATGAATATGTAACATTCTTCCTATAGTCTTTTGATTTTCATTTGAAGTCTATTTTGTTAAATATTAGGACAACTACACCAGCTTGCTTCTTAAGTCCATTTTATTGAAAAGTCTTTCATAATCCTTTACTCTGAGGTGGTGTGAAAATAGAAAAATCCTGTAACTCTCTCCCCCTTGACCCCTTCCTGAGATCCTTGAAACTAGCCAAGGTTGAGATGGCTGTTTCTCGGAAAAGCTGTTTTCCCCATTGCCTGGCTGGGACTGCATTCCTAGCAACCTGGTGAGACCACATTCTTCATTCCATAGCAACCTGGGTGGGGCCACCCAGGAAAGCCCTACCCTGAGAATTGTTTGCCAAGGCAGGAACTTTCTGAAGTTTGCACAATGTGCTCTGCTCCAGGAAATGAATGTTCTTCAGGTAGTTGTATAGTTTCACAGGAAATAGCTTGCCTGCCTGCATTCCTAAACTCTGTCCTAAACCAACCTTTGGTCCCACCCTGTTAGCACTCTGAGCCCGCCCATACCCCTCCCTTACCCAGAGTATGGTATAAGAATTCTGCCCCAAAAATATTCAGGGCTCTAGGCTTTTCTGCAGTGCCTAGAGTCCACACATGTGTGTACCGGTATTCATATTCATATTCATTAAACTCTCTTTTTCTTTAATGTTAACAGTGGTCATTAGCCGTGGCCTTGGGGTGTCTTGGTGTGCTCTAGGGGCGCCCGCCTATTACAGTGGTATCTATTTTTGGAATTGAGTGGTGTTTCTTTTCTGCAGTAGATGGATGGATCTTGGTTTTGTATCCATTTGGTTAGCCTATGCTTTTTATAGATTAATTTAATTCATTGAAATTAAGGGATATTACTGAGCAGTGATCGTTAATTCCTGTTATATTTTAGTGAAAGTGTGTGTGAGTTTCCCTTCTTTGAGATTTCTTGCTTTGGGTTTATATATTGCTTCTATTGCTGTGGGCATATGTAACTGTTTTTAGGATGGAGTTTTAATTCTAGAGATTTCTATAGAGCTAGATTTGTGAATAGGCATTTTTTAAATCTTTTTGTTATAAAATATAACATGGAATATTTACTCAGTCTATGGTGATTTAGAGTTTTTCTGGTATACATGTATAGGCTGGCATTGTGGTCACCTAGTATCACTGGCCAGGATGTTCTGGCCTTCACCGTCTCCTCTGCGTAAATGATTGTTATTCTGATGGATCAGCCTTCATAAGTTACTTGGCCTTTTGTCATTGCAGCCCTTAATGTTCTTTCTTTATTCTGTATGTATATTGGTGTGGTTCTTATGTGGCAAGTGGACTTTTTTCGATGTCTAGTCTGTTTGATATTCTGTAAGCTTCTTATGTTTTAATAGATACTTCCTTCTGTAGGTTGAGAAATTTTCCTTTATTATTGTATTGCATATATTTTCTGTACTTTTGAGCTGGTATTTTTCTTTTTTAATTTAAAAATATTTTAACATATACACTCTTGTTCTCCCTTCCTCCCCTTCCCCCAGTCCTCCCTCAGCTTCCCCATCTCATCCTCCATCCACTTCTCAGAAAGGGGAAGACCTATCAAGGGGAGGGGAGTCAATACTGTCTGACATATTCAGTTAAGACCAACCCCCTCTCATCAGTATCAAGGCTAAAGGTGTTTTTATGTAAGGAATGTGCTGTGGATCATGCTCCTGTACACTGTCAATATTTGTCACTATATATATATATATATATATATATCGATTTAATAAAATGATAATTTATCAAGTAGATAGAAAATAAGAAGAGGTGGGGCAACCACTAGGAACATTCTGGGAAGTGGATGAGCAGAGGAAAGATACCAGTGAGAGACAGAGGAAGTGGCAGAAGAATGCTGCAATGAGCAAAGAGGTCTTACATCAAGTGGTTAAGCATAAATATAAATATGGATTAATTTAAAGTATAAGTGTTAGCAAACAATAAGACTGAGCCACAGGCCAAATAGCTTATAATTAATACAAGCCTTTGTGTGATGTATTGTGACTAAATGACTTTAGGGCTAGGCCAGGTCAGGAACTTTTGTCTGTAGGAATGGGCTCCAAGAGGCCAGTTCATGCATCAGAAGTAAATTCTGGTCCCATTGCATATGCTCCACAACCTGCTCACCCTATTTGACTGTCATCCTCATTCAGAAGGCTTAGTTCAGTTCAATGTAGGTTCCCCAGCTGTTGTTCCAGAGTTAGTGAGCTCCAAATAGCTTGGGTCAACTGCCTCTGTGGATTTCCTAGTCATGATCTTGACTATTTTGCTCATATAATCTATCTTCTCTCTCTTCAGTTAGATTGGCAGCTTGACTCAGTGCTTAGTTATGAATCTCCGAATCTGTTTTCATCAGTTGCTGGATAAAGTTTCTATAACAATAATTAGAGTGGTCATCATTTTGATTATAGGGTAAGGTCAGTTCAGGCACCCTCTCTCCACTCTTGCCAAAAGTATCAGCCAGGGTCATTTTGAGTTCTTGAGTGTGTCCCTGTACCAGGTTTCTCTCTAACCCCACAATGGCTGCCTCTATTACGATATCTATTCCATTGTTCTCCTGCTCTGTTGTTGAGCTAGTATTCTTCTCCTTCTTCCATTCCTATTATTCTTAGGATTAGACTTTTCAGAGTTGCCCAGAGTTTTAGAAAGTTTTGTGTTATGACTATTTTAAGTTTAGAGGTTTTTTTTGTTTTGTTTTGTTTTGTTTTGTTTTTTTTTTTTGACTGATGAATCTATTTCCTCTATTAGATCTTCTCAACCATATCTTGTTTTTTTTTTTTTTTTGCTTATACTTGCATCTGTAGTTTCTGTTTATTTACTCAGATTTTTCATTTCCAGAATTACCTTGGTTTATGTCTTCTTTGTGGTTTCTATTTCAGTTTTCAAGTCTTGTACTGTTTCACTAATCTGTTAGGTTCTTTTATTTTTAGTTTTTTTTTTTAAAGGGAATTATTGATTTCTTTAATTTTTTTGTTGTTTTTATTTTTCCTCTAATTTTTAAGGGATTTTTTTTATCTCCTCTTTAATCTCCTCTATCATCATTGTAAAGTTATTTTTAAAGTTGTTTTCTTCTGCTTCTATAACTGCATGTTGAGGTCTTGCTGTTCTAGAAACACTAGGTTCTGGTTGTATCATATTGTTCTTTATGTTGTTGAGTGTATTTTTGCACAGGAAACTATCTATCTCTTTGTCTAATCTGTCAAACATTGTCTGTTTTCAGGGAACTCTTCTTGGTACACTTGGTGCAATTGGTGAAGTTAGTGCTACTGGGGTCTTTGTTTCTGCGCATAGTTGAGGTCTCCAGGGGGTATATGTGTTTGGGAGATGAAGTGGGGCTTATAGGCTACAGGGTCTGATGAGGGGAGGTGGCTGACAGGTTTGTCTTAGGAATCCTGCAGCTGAGATATGTTTGGGCATTATGGGCTATGCTCCCACTTCCCAGACCTGGAGGCTGGCCTGGCTTGTGAGCTAAGATAACGGTACCATACTGGTTTTTCTGCTGTTGTTGAATGTATTTTTGCACTGTGTCTACCGATCTCTTCTTCCAATTCCTACAGGAATTATTTGTGTTTCAGTGAGATCTTCTTGTTCCAAAAGGTGCTCAAAAGGTACAGTCAGAGCTCTTGCTAAAATTGAAGTTAGTAGACTCTATGTGTCATGGGGCAATTGAGGTCTCCAAGGATAAAAGAGGGCTACAGGGTCAGATAAGGGGTGATGGTGGGCAGTGGTGCCAGCAAGAGTCCTGTTGGCTTATGACAACTGCGGCTGCAATTGGGTTTGGGTGAGTTTTCCTTTATTGCCCAGACCTAGAGGATGGCTGAGTGGCTTGCTTGGCTTCATCTCTTGTGATGAAGCTGCCTTCTTTGGTAGGATGTGTGGGTTTGGGGAATAGAGTGGAGCTTATAGGCTACAGGGTCAGATAAGGGGTGGTGGTGGACAGCAAGAGTTGTACTTGTATGTTTGCAGCTGGAGCGCTGAGGAGGCTGAAGGGCATGAGTTGTGCTCTGCTGCCCAGAGCTGCATGCTGGTCCAACTGAGAGGAGCGTAACTTGCCTCTTGATTACACTAAACTTTTTAAACATCTCTACCCCGTGTGGGAGACCAACTTTTCCAAGTTATGATGACATTCCAGACACATGTAAGAGAGAATTCTGAGAGACAGCATTATTTAAAGTGAAGTAAGATAAACATAAAAAAACAAATGCTACATGTTATCAATCTTGGCTGAAAGATATAAAACTTTATTTTTACAAAGCAGGGAGAATAGTGTTCCTGAGTTAAGGAATAATAGATGGAAAAAGCAGTAGTCCCTGGAGTTCAGCTTTGTTTCTTATTATAAGAAAATAATAAATGCTTAAGGATATTGAAAATTAATTAACCTTTATCTGATTATTGTATGATCTGATTATTGTATGATGCCTATATGTACTTATTCATCAAAATGCATATATAGTCATTATTAATTGTCATTTAAAATAATGGAAAAAGTAGTAAAATAGGTATTTGAACTATGTTCCCTAGTAATGAGATTTACTAAAAATTACACAATTTTTATCTTAGTATTAGAGAATTATTCATCACCAATTATCCCTTTACTACAATGTGGAATATGGTACCACATATCTCAGGAGACAGAAAAAAGACCATGATAACTTGCAAGTTCCGATGCAGACATCAAAAGATCTTAGAATTTCCTCCTCTTATTTCTTAGACTACTGCAACTACAACTCTATGAAAAACTATGCTACGATGCAGGTATTTGAGAATGACTATAAGCTCACTGAGAAGTACTTATTCATCAAAGACAAATGACGTCTTTGGAATCCTCACATTTATTTATTAAACTAAATTACTGAGTCAGAGATGAGTCTAATACTACCCTGCAATCCCACAGAATCATGAGAGAACATATTGTCTACTCTTTATTGCACAAGTCTTAGGGTGTGTTTCTTACTAGTAGTGGATAGAGACGAGGCGAGCAGTTCATGAAAACTGGAACAAGAGAAGAGGAATTAATTTTTGCTTTCATTTGCTGAGTCTTAGCATTTGTAGATCTTATTCTTTTTCACTTTAAGGGTGAGTCATAGCATCCTGGAATTTTACTACAACCCCTAGGAAGAAACTATGTTCTCTGTTCCTAAAGTTTTTGGTTTATTCCTTTTCTTTATTTCTTTATTTAAATCTGGCATGTATTAAACAACTTACAATCATTAATTATGAGAAGATTCTCTCAGACCTTTGTAAAGATCACTGATCCATTTTCCTCTTGTACCACATGCATGTTGTCAGTATGACTTTCTGACAGAGCTAGGGTTGGAAAATCAATGCTATGGCCATGTGCCATCTATAACCTATATAACAAGACATAGGGTAGTCATTTATGTGACCATTCTAAAAGATTTTAAGTATAAAAGTGTTTTCATTGCATATATGTACATGCACCATATTTATGTCTGATGACACAGAGTCAGAAGATATCCTGGAACTAAAGTTACCAAAAAATGGTGATAGGAACCAAAACAATGTTCTTTTGAGCAACAAGCGCTTTTCCATGCTGAGCAATCTCTTCAGCCCTGTGAGAATACTTGTAATGTAGTTAAAGTAACATCCTAAGTGCAAGCATGTCTATGCCCCATATTCTCACAATAAAAAAGTAACTTTATTCACCAGTGTTTGTTTTGTTAAAAAAAATTATAGCACTTTTACACTCCTGTTCACTATACAAGTTTTTTTCTTCAATAATAATTCTATTTTGCTCTAAACAAATGAAGGAATTGAAAAAGGAGACTTTGATTTTAAAAAGCGGTTATGTTTGAACACAAAACATGTAGGGTGTCATAAAGTCTTTTATCAAGTAAGCTGAAAGATGTACCTGAGGTTTCTTGCAGTGAATTTGAAGGGGAATGCATTACTGGAAATGGACTTTAGATGACAAACCAGCAAACATGGTCAACTATCAGTCAATAAAAACCAGCAACAAACTCTCCAGAATGCTTCTCTCAATGTTTTTCAATTTAATGATTCTGTCATGACTGTAGCTCATAGTAGCTGAGATGATCCTGTGGGGATTCCCTAATTGCCCAACTTAATCCAAAAATAGATTTAAAAAAGGCACTTAATGAGCATATGGACAGAACAACCTTCAGGCTATATGCCATAAATATTTTCCTTATATAGTTTTTTATAAAAATTGAGAAATAGTGAACTGCTATTTTCCAATATGTTCTCTTCCTGACATAAACTTGGGTTCTTGACTTTTGTTTTCTGATTAAATTCAGCACATTAAAAGCATCAGTTTTAGGACATACATGAAAAAGTCAGTAGGATGTGTTGTGAGATACGTAAATAAGGATAAAGAGTTGGAAAAACCTTCAAAATAAACAAAATTCAAAAAATTTAAAGCAATCAATAAAAACTTAAACACAAGTTATAACAAAATTGTGTACATGTACCTACAAATGGAAAGCTTAAACTTTTAATTCAAACTTACAAGAAATCATATTTCATTTTAAAAAGTAAACTTTAAATGCTAAATTATGCAAATACTGTAAAAAAAAATTCCAAACTACTATAATGGCATATGAACTTCAGCCTTCAAACAATTTCAGTTTTGTTATAAAAAAAAACAGACATAAAATAGGAATTTTTATCTATGTTAACAATTTATGTTTAACTTATTTTCATTTTCAATATGCCTCATTTTGAAATTTATAATAATGCAAAATTTGATGACATCTAATTGTTGACATTTTACTTTAGGTTACATCTTACAGATTATGTGGTATATTATATAGAGCAGAGGCACGAGAAAAGCCCAGTGAATGATAAATAATAGTAGATCATATATTCCTATAATACAATATAAAATCCAATTTAGCCAGTGGACTTAAATAATGTACTTTGTTGTACTTTGATTCCACCTATGTTTTTCAAATCACTTCAAACATGTCCCCACTATTTCATACAGTCTCAATGTTTTGAACTTAGACTCCTGAATCCATACCATATGTTACATACCCTGTGTCAGGAAAACAAAGCATTGTAAATGGAATTAGAAATTTTCAAATTAAAAATAACTTCCAAAACTTTGGAGAGAATTTTTTATTTTATATTATCTGTAGCAAGGTTACAATTGAGTCAGAATCTGCTTGTGCATAGCTAAATTCTGCATCTGGTATTAAGGCAGAGACCTGAAGAGGCATGAAGCCATGTGAATATCCAAAAGGTAGCCATTAAGACATTGCCATGATCATTAAATAATATCATACTCATAAAGAAACCAGAGACTGCCTGATAACAATGCAATTTTACTGTTGTTCTATTGCTTCACATATTGTTTGTAATTTTTTAAAGATATTTGTTCTTTCTGTAGCTATTTGCTATTTTAAATTTAATTGACAATAGAATCAAAACACATAGATCATTAAATTTATAGTTAACATATTGTTTCTTAGTTTAAGAATTTGACAAGAAAGTTACTTATATATCCATAATAAGTGTTAAAAATAAAAATACTTGACATATGCATTCCAACAGAGAGATGAAGAATGGGAAGATCAAAGTTGATAACTGATGGCCTGTAAAAGAGAAGCATTACTTCTATTGAAACAAAGCACTTTAATCAATGTGTTCAGAAACATGCAACTTAGAAGAAGCAAAATAAAAGAATACATATTGTCCACTCTTTCCTCTCCTCAACTATCACATATTGCTAAGAGCATCACTCTTTAGCTAAACATGCTTATAAACTTAATTGCCTCTCTTTAATATTCAAAAGAGCTACTATTAACAATTAGGAATTAGCACCAGAGTTCAATACTATTAGATTTTTATTTACCTTTTCAACTTTTCTAAATAGCTAGGAATTAACTGTGGAATATAAACATGAATGCTAGAGATGAGTAAAAGTTTAGCTGATATTTTCTATAAATCAAAAGGCTTAAGACTATTGAGGCCTAAGACTACCCAATAGCCCAAACAACATCTAATGCATAAAGATAAAGACATTCTTTTAGCGATTCTTCATCTAATCAAAATCCATTGTTCAAAAATATTTAGAAGTCAATGCCATTTATAACCAATACTAACTAAATATTATCTGGCTCCCCACAAATGAATGTTTGCTTTCTTCCATTTGAAAGACATTAAGGGAACAGTGTTAAAGATGGCTTCTTAGTAACAGCATTTTCTTGGGAGAGCTCTGTTTGCTCATTTAATAGATATTTTCTGACTCACTGTTATCAGCAAAACACTAGAGAGTATTTTAAGCAGTCCTTATGCCAAATACTTAAATGGAGTTCATGAGCAATGGGTAGCAGTGTCCTACTTGGTGGCAATGTGAAGCTTAAAATTCCCTAGAGTTGGAATGGTCAATGTGGTTCCTGCCAATAACTACCTTGAAGGTAAGTTTTTACATACTAAGGAGCTGGGTGGACCTGAGTGGATCTTGGTAGAGTCAGCTGCCATAGCTCAGCCTCTAATCCTAGCCACACATTGGAAGATTAAAGGTGTGGTAAGAAACAGAAAAAAATAAAAGATATAAAGTTAAGACAAATCTTTTAAAAACTCTCTGGTTTATAGTGTGCTTAAAAATACTTGTTGGCCTAAGAGGGAAAACAGAAAGAAAAAAATGAAAAATTCTTTAAAAAATAGAGTAAAAGAATAATAAGCCACATAAAGATGGAAATTACAAAGAGTGTCTGGATACTGTAAGTTATTGTCTTGTCTTTAAGTTTTCTTGATGGCAAAGAAAGTAATAAGAGCTCCTGAAAGACATTTGATTATGCTGCTGAATTAATCCAACCTATATTTTATAAATGAGTTGACTTTAAAATTAAAATATAAAGATACACTACTTTGGAGAAGAGGTTTTCTTTCATTTCCACAGAAAATGAGAAGCTGAGAATTTATTCCCAGCTAAAGAAAATAAGGTTTGGTCAAGGAAAAAGCCCGAAAAGTCTCCTATGGAAACTGATGGCTCAGATGATCTAGCATTTCAGAGCACCTCTGTTGCAGTTTCCTCTGAGCTCTGCATCCAAAACAGTTTCAAGGAGCCTGGAGGAGATAACCAAGCATTACAGATTACCCCATTAAGGACTTATCCATAATACTAATTTTTTTCTTTGGGTCATAAGATTACCAGTGCCCCTAGTCAGCAGGAAGTAGCCTAGAGATCTAGGCCCATATTCCCCCAAAATGGATTATAGATGGTTGCCATTATTTACAGTGTTGATTACAAGCGGTTATACATAATGGTGGAAAAAAATCATACAAAAGAAATTATATTTGTGGTTCTTGCTTTGAAAAGAAAAAGGAAGAAATACTGTGGATTACTCTTGTATATTGTAGGTAATTGTCCATCCTACTGGTTGAATAATATGCTGATTGGCCAGAAGGCAGACAGGAAGTATGATCTGGGATACTAGACTAAGAAAACTCTGAGAAGAGAATGAACAGAGCAAAAATGCCAGCAGATGCTGTGGAAAGAACACCAGAATGCTGCTCTGTGAAAAGGTACCAGGCAACTTGAATTAAAAAAAAATAATAGGTTAAGCTGAAAGAGCTAGGAAGAAATATGCCTGATCCATAGGCCAACCAACATGTAACTAATATGTGCTTCTGTGTGTTTCTTCAGGACGTTGAGACTGCTGGTCCAGACCTCAGGGCTAGGCAGACGTAAGCTGCTGTGCACAGGTCCAGACATTGGGGCTAGGCAAGGCCAGAAACTCTTATTACACTGTTGACTGACAATAAGTCAGAATGGATCAAAATTTTTAAATATCAAATAATGTAATAGTAATTCAGTGAATATTTCAGAAAAAGAAAATGATAAAATCATAACTGCCATCATTATGTTCCAAAGCATTATCCAACAAAATCATAGGCCAGCACTGGCCAGCTGCCCGCTCTGATATCTATAGTCTATTTGGAACACTGCCAAAGTTCTATATATCTACGTTGGCTGGAACTACACTTTCCTTGTAATACAATCCACATGCCCTGCAAGACTAGCAGCCTACTCTGTAGCACTTTACAGAAATAGCTCCCAAATAACCTTATTCAAAGAATGTCAAGGAAGCTGAAAGACATTTAAAAGGTATGTGTGTTCCATCAGATCTTTCAATAACCATGAAATTAATAAATCATGTTCACCCTTAATTTCATCTGCTCTCATCTTTAAATTTCATTTGAGCTAATTAAATTAACCTGCTTAACTTGCACACAGATGAACCCTTTAAAGTTTTATTTTTCTATAAAAATATTTACTTCATTTCATATGCTACTGTGCTATTTTTACCCCCAACATCATTTCTTGACAACCTTTAGTGGAGATTTTTGTTTGTTGATTTTTTTTGTTTTTATATACTGTACATGAATAGTATTTATTCATAGGGTAAAATGTGCATTTCTATACATTATTTTTAGACTGAGTATATAATATAATTAATATACTCAATTTCATTATGTCTGTTATTATTGATGTGCTGTTAAATCTACAATTTTCATAATTTTGAAGCAGACTATATGTAATTATTAACAGTGACCATCATCTTTTTTGATATGTCAAAATAATTATTCTCATCTGAGCTTTGTGCTGCTTTTTAAGGGATTATTTTTCTTTATTCTCTGAAATGCTTTTAGAAATGTCTGCTAGTTGATTCACTACAATGTTTCTAAAGGTAAGATTTTATGCCCAACTTAGAAGAAAAGCCTTGGCTTAGTGAAAAACAAAACTTTGGCCCCAGCCAAAGGTCAAGAGTCTTATTAAATTAAGTAGGATCCATCTCTGATCAGAAATTATATTGCAATGATCTATTGGCAATTTGGATGTATTTGGTTCAACACAAAATTCCTGGGCAGGGATGTGGGGAAGCAAATGTGTATCCTGTATATCCTCTTCATATACCTCTGTAAAGAGTTCAACTTTGGTAAGACAGAGAGCAGGAGATAGTATTCAGAACTGGACTTCAGTTCCTATTAGTCATTGTACTTCAATTTACTATTTCTAGATATTTTATACTCTGGAGGTAGCTAGTAGAGTCAGAAACTTGTATGTAACAAACTCTTTGATTTTTCCATAAATCATTTATTTTAGAAATTGCTTTCCCTGATACTTGTGCAATTAGTGAACTCGCATTCTTTGTTACATTGACATATTAATAAAAAGATGAGGTCTTATAATATACAAAAGAAGTACTGCAACCAAAAAAATTGAGTAACAATGCATGTAGTAGTGTATCACCTAGTAACAGTGGTAGGCTCTGAGAAATGCATCACTAGGTCATCTTGTCAGAGTGCAGACATTTTTGAAAATACACTAACTCTCATGTATAATCTAATTCAATCCCAAGATATGCCCTACAGCATGCTCCTACTAACAATTCTTTATTCCCTATTATTATTCTTAACAAATAAGACAAGTGTTCTAAACATAGAAAAGACACAGCAAAAAAAAAAAAAAAAAGATTTTGTATAAGAAAACTGTTATGTTGCCTAAGTCACTTACTATGTAGACCCAGGTTTTACGATGAATACAAGTAGCTGTGATATGCTGGCAGTAACACTAGACATTTAGAGTGCAATAAGTTTATTTTAAAATTCCTTCAACAAAAAATTAACATTAGAACATTAGTCTGCCATATTTTACAGACTTTTAATGCATTGACTCATGTTCAAGTCTAAGATCTTATGTGAATATTCAAAATCTTCTTCATATACTTATGCCTTATATTATTTTAATTAAAAAATAAATTATTGTTTATTTAATCTACTTTGGTGAGGAAAAACAAGACACATACACACACATACACACACACACAGAGAGATAACCTAGAAACATGCATGTTCAGACTCATCAATGTCATTCATTGTTTTATACAAATTTTCATGTCCCTTGGTTACTTCTAAAGTAGTCCTGAGGCATTTACACCTCCTTCTACAGAGCTTCTGAAGGGCCTACTTGGGTTTCTGCTTGAGAAAATGTCACTGTTTTCTGAAATAAGTTCAAATTATGAAATTGTTCCATTTGTTCATCTTAGATTTTGTGTTTAAAAGATGATATATCTTTGTCTAGTGAAAAGCCTTTAGTATTGGGACCCCTATTTGAAAACCAAGAAGCTTATTGCAAGCTGTGAAAGCTATGGATTTTTTTCACAGTGAATTTTCTTGAGGATCTTATGACTCTTTTCCTATCGTTTATTTTATTTTTGCTGGTTTTCTTCTGTAAATTGCTGCTTCACTTTCAATTCTTTCAAATGTGTAATTCTCAAGAGCTATCTTTGGGAACTCCTGTACATTACCAACGTTCACAAAGAACTTTTAAAGTTGTCATTTCACCCACAGACCTATTGAGTTTTTCTGTCTTCATATTTGAAAAATATTTTAAAGTTATGAACAAACTTTTGCTGTTTCTTTTACCAGTTGTGACTCACATATTTCTCAGTGGCATTTCTCTAAGCCTAAGCAGAATTATTGATGTAAGAATCCTTTCAGAATTGCAACATCTTTTCCTTTGTTGCAACACCAGCCTTTGCCTAGATTAGAGAAAAATTTGAAAGTTGTTCTAATTCCTTGAGTCTCGGGTTAGAACAAGGGGATTTTGATGAAAAGAAGGTATTAGGATAATGGTATTAATAAAAACAAAATGCAAAAGAGAGTTAGAAAAGCATATAACAAAAGGCATGATTTTATTCAAATGACATTTGATAACTTCTTGTCCATAGAAAGAAGGTAGAATCTTCGAAAAGGAGCTGGGTCACTCATGACTACCTACTGCAGTGGTTCTAAACATTCTTAACTCTGAGACTCTTTAATACAGTTCCTGGTGGTGAGGTGACCTCCAATCACAAAATTATTTTTATTGCTATTATATAACTATAATTTTGCTAGCTATAAATCATAATGTAAACATATGCCTTTTCCAATGATCTTAGGTGATCCCTCTAGAAGGGTTGTTCAACTCCCAAAAGTGTTGCAACAAACAGTTTGAGATCAGTTGATCCACTGCTTCTGAGATAGAGGGACAGAATGGAGTTTACAGACATATAATTGAAGGTCCTCACATTCTGATAAGTCACAGTGTTTCAATTTGTTGCTACAACACTTCTCCCAAGCAGGATTTTCAAATTTGTGCCCCCGCCCCCTCTCTCTACATATATATATATATGGTCAAGATTATAATGAGGACACCCAACAGAAAAAGCTGACCTCAGCTATTGGGAGCTCACTAACTTTGAAATGACAGCTGGGGAACCTGCATACCTGCATGAGACTGAACCAAGCCTTCCATATGAGGATAACAGTCAAACGTTTTGGGCAGTTTGGGTGGCCTCTGGCAGTGAGAACAGAATTTATTTCTAGTGTATGAACAGGCTTCTTGGAGCTCATTTTTTACAGAGGAACACCTTTCTCAGCCTTGATATTCAGGGGGGTGGGGGAGGATGAGCTTGTTTCTACCTCAACTGGATATAGCCAGACTGCATTGGCTCAGCTTGGGTGTCTTTACCCTCTCTGAGGAATGGATGGGGGGATGGGGTGGGGATAGAGTATTGGTAGAGTATTAGAATGAGTGGATGGAGAGAGAACAACAAAACAATAAGCCTAAAAATTCAAGGAAAGCAAACAAACAAAGAAAAAAACCAGGAGACTGAAAGAACCAGGCATAAATGGGCATAGCTGTCCAATTACATATCATATCATCTGGCAGTTTGCTTCATTTTATTTGACCTGCTACAAAATACACCATAATGAGTTTGGATTGGCTTGCAAATAACAAAGAAATAAGCAAATGCAAAAGAAAATTACTGAAGTCCAACTTCATAATTCATACAACAAAAATTCATAAAACAAGCACAAACACACACACACATACAAACACATACTCACACAAATAACTACCTTCATTAAGACCACCACTAACACAATCAACAACACCCAAAACAAAAAAAACTAAATAGAAATTGTTTAATATTCTAGAAACTTAAATATCTAAGATCAATATTCAAGTACATTTTACCTTCTGAAGGGCTGTGAGACCTTAATGGATGGATGGCTTTTTCTCATAGTAAAACAGGCAAAACAAAACTCCTAAACATTTTTGAAGGCATTAAATTTATTTATGATGACAATATTCTTTTATCTTACATAATATACTGTTTTAATCTAAATCTTATAATGATAAAAACATTGGGAATATAGCCATATAGCCATATATTTAAATCTAGAAGTGACATATAACATTAGAATTAAAGATATGAATTTAAAAATCATTAACAGAAAGGTTAAGGCCATCTTGAACCACATGGAGATTCAAAACTAGAACATAAAAACACGAAAAAAAATTAAAGGTTTAAATAATGCAGGGCTACAAAGATTACTTTGGTAAGAACACTGGCTATTTCTTCATAGAACTAAGTTAGTTTCTAGTATCCACACACGTGGTAGATCCAGCTCCATAGAACACACACCCTATTCTATCCTTTAAAGAATCAGCATATACAAGGGATAAACTCAGAAATATCCATACACAATTCAAATACAAATGCATAGATATTTTTAATTTAAATAATTAATTTATTATCTTATAAAAATCATATTGTAGACAATGTGTGTTGCGATGAGGGTTTTTGGTCCCAGGCGGCCAGAAGTCCAGACCCATAGACTTTTTGTCCCAGACCTCTTAGCCTCCCGCCACTGCTCTGGCCCCAAAAATGACTCAGAGGCTTATATTAAGTTTATGCTGTTTGGCCTATGGTTCAGGCACATTGCTAGCTAGCTCTTACATCTTAAATCAACCCATTTCTAATAATCTTTCCTGCCACATGGCCTATGGCTCACCTGCGTTCCTTACTTGTTGCTCCTTTGGGTGTCTGGCTCAGTCTGCCACTGACTCCACCCTTCACTTACCTATGCTGTGACTTCTCCAACTTTTTCTATGGTGCCTGTCATGGGCCAAAACAGCTCCTTAATTTAAAGATTGATATTCACAGCATACAGAAAGACATTCCCACATCACCTCCCCCTTTCTGTCTAATCAAAAAGGAAGGCTTCAATTTTAACAAAACAAAATTACATATAAAAAATGCTACCAAGTAAGAATTACAGTTATAATATCAAGACTATTTGTATTTAGCAAAATTAAAGAAAAAACTCTATCATCTATGAATCTAAAGTGTCATATCCAATATACCTTTCAAATGACTAAAAAAAACTATACCTACAACTATCTAATCTTCAGCTATATCAAGGACCACAGAAGGATATATTAACCCAAGTAAACTGGAAGTGTCCTTCCAAAATCTAGAAATAACAGAGATGATACCTATCTGCCTGGACAGTCACCCAAAGTTCCTTTATAAAGTTGGGGCATCCATCTTCAGCCTACAGACCCAGAGTCTCTTTTCATTTCAGTGAAGCAGAAAATCTGCTCTGCCCATTCTGGTACAGTTCATCAATTGCTTCTCCTCGAGTCCTGAAGAATGTTTGACAGTTTTCTCTGTAGAGCAGGAACCTGAATGATCATCTTGGCTTGTTGGGCCAAAGTTCAGAGATCACCTTCCTATGGAACCTGCATGTCCAATTTTAACAGCATACTGTCAAGTAGTCAGTATAAGAACAGGTTCATGTCCAGTAGCTAACTGATGCCACAAAGAAATTAATCTTTATATGGAGTCTCTTCGATGCCCATTTTTCTCTTGAAATAAATTGGTACTGCCAGGAACAGACCTGTCTCACTGTCCAAAAAAGTCTAAGTTCTTAAAACATTTTAAATTCCATATTCTGTAGGTCTTAGAAGTATTTGAAGATTACCTACCTAATTGAAATATATCTTTGTATACCTAAAAATCTAACTAACATGCATTTCTTAATTATACATTACAATTTTAAATCAGTTACATAAACATTATATCTTAAATAAGAGTAGAAAAATACATACAGCATAAGAGAATTGACCTTAAATTTGTGTCAATAAGCCAAAATCCATACCAATGTAAAATATTTTGAGATTAACAGTTGATTTCTTGATCTAAGTAAATTCAATAATCTAATTTTTTAAAAAATCACTCATATACCATATCCTCTTTTTCTTCTTAGAAAGAGATTAACTCTGACCATTAACCATTTATAATGAAAACAAACATTTATAAGCAATATTTTGGGAATTTGGACATAGTTTTCCATTACTACTTCCTGCTGATTAAGAGGTGTTGAAAATCTCACGAGTTCTTGAGACTGGATCATAGTCTGCAGCCCTGAAGCTGATATGGCCATCTCTTCTCATCAGAGGTTTTTTTTTTTTTAGGGGGTCTTGGTTGATGAAACCATATTTGCCTGCAAGTCATCCACAGGTTCTTATCTTCTGTGGAAACAAAAGCAGAACTCTTCAAAAGCAATAAATCCTTATACACAAATTTCAAACTTAAAATACCTTTAAAATATGTATTCTTGTTTATCTTAGTAGCCTTTGGATTTGCAATCCATTGTCTTTCTGCAGTTATCTCATTAACAGTTAAAAAATTAAAAGAAAACACAGTAACAAGCAATATCCAGATTTTGTGTCTATTTTCAATCTTTACATGGCTTATTATATTTTTATTACTCTATTTCTCTTTTTAAAGACTTTCTCTATCCTCTTTCTTTCCTCTCCGAAGCCTATGTACCTTTTACATACATTGTAACCTATTTACAGGTTTTTCTTTTCATCTGAATCTGTTTTATTGTGAAACCTTAATCATCTTCCAACCATAAGAGCTTTTAAAATACTTGCACTCTCTTAACATAGTTTTTGCAGATAAAGCTGAATCAGTAAGTTCTTTTAAAGGGACCATGTCTCTGTTAGCTGCCAGCAAACAGACCAGACCCAAGAAAACGCTGCTACTAAGAAACCGTCTTTGTTTCCTTTTTTTTCAAAATAAACAGAAACCTTAAATCAATCACATGCTACCGAGTCTTCTGTGAGACTTCAGGAATTGGCCTGGTTGCAGTTTACATTCCCTATAGCCAGTCTGCCGGCACCATTTTGAATGTGACCCGGATGCTGTACTTTATCTGTACAATGACCCACTTCAGATACACAATTTGAAAGCTGCTTTGGCTCAGTTTCTGATATAAAACCCTATTTAAACTTTCTCAGGCTTTCAGTGGATATTCAGCCCATGTTGGAAAGCCATCTGTTGCAAAGAGTTTTCTTGGTCCTGGGAGGCCAGAGGTCCAGAGCCACAGACCTTTAGCCCCAGACCTCTTAGCCGCCCGCCACTGCTCTGGCCCCAAAAATGACTCAGAGGCTTATATTAAGTTTATGCTGTTGGTCTATGGCTCAGGCACATTTCTAGCTTGCTCTTACATCTTAAATCAACCCATTTCTATTAATCTTTTCTGCCATGTGGTCTGTGGCTCACCTGTGTTCCTTACATGTTGCTGTTTTGGGCATCTTGCTCAGTCTGCCTCTGACTCTGTCCTTCTCCTACCTACCTATTGCTGTGACTTCTCCTCCTGCTTTTTCTATGGTGCCTGTCATGGGTCAAAACAGCTCCTTTATTTAAAGATTGATATTCACAGCATACAGAAAGACATTCCCACATCAAATGTGCATATTATAGAAGTCAATGAACAGATAATATCATTTATTCAACTATATTAATTTAAATAACAATATTAAGTTATGGTTAGGAAAGCTCATTAATATGGTAGAAACATGAAAAGTACAACCCACCACATCTGTTTTCTACTGTCTTATCATTCCATTGGTCCTCAGAATAGTTTTCTACCTCGAAGTTTATTTCATAAGGCACATATTGAATATTAAAATAAAATTTGCCAGTTGATTTAATATTATAAGTAGATTTACAGTGTAAACTTGTAATGTTACCTAAAATACTGACTTCATTAGAATCGACTTACTTGCATTTATCTTATTACTACGACATATGGAATAGACATAATAGATTTAAAATATCAATATAATTCCAATTTTAATTTTTGACTATATAAGTATAATTCAAGTGTTCACTTATTTTTTTAACTTTAAACTATGTATCTGTAACTCTCTTTGGTCATGTGACCTTATTAATATTGAAGGCTTAAAAACTCAAAATTATATCATGGTATGTCACTTTATTACTTTTTTAGTTAAAAATGTTATATATTTTTGTATGCAGAGAAATAGATTTATTTGGTGATTATGCTGTTTCAAAACAAGCATTGCACATCATTGTTTCTAGTAAAAGGTACTTCATTCTCAACTGTGCTAGATTCCCTACAATTTCTATGTATAAAATAAATCAAAAAAGTTTTGATATATTGTTCTCTGAAAAGTAATCTGGAACATTAAAAATGATAGTGTAATGTTACTAATTCTTTGGTTTTTATTAATAATAAAAGTTATCAGATTCTTTGTAATTATTTTGCAGTAAAATCAGTTTTATTATATTCACAGTATTATCAGAATCCCAATTAACATCGTTGCCTTCACTCTCAAGCTTAGAATAGAAATGTTGGGAAAATACCCTAAAATGCTTTCTCATTTTTTGAAAAGGCTACAAAAATATTATCACTACTACCAAAGAGACAAAAAATTATTCAGAGAATTTCCTGGTAAAATAAATAAAATCTTGACATTGTTCATGAGGAACCAAAAGTTCTTCTATCTTAGAGCCAGCAGCCACGTTTGTGAACAGGTTAAGAAAAGTTCAGCCCAAAACCCTTGCAGTAGTTCTGAGAATGTTGTAAAACATGTTATCCAAAAGAACATCTGAGCCTGGCCCTAGTCTAACTGCAGAATGTTCCAATGGGGCCAGTCAATAGAAATACACATAAACAACCTCTCCACCCTGACCAAAGGCCAAGTTAAGCAACAATCAAAAAAAAAAAAAAAAAAAAAAAAAGAAAACCTTGAGCATAGCCCAATCAGCTATCAACCCATATCCGTCTCCACATTTTACCCCAGCTCATGATTTTTCGCCTATAAAAGTTATATGTATTCTTAGCTTGTGAACGTCTCCTGGACTCAGTGCACCAAGTACATAGGACAAGTTCCTTGCCTGGCTTGTATTGCACACTCAATAAACCCTGTGTTTGCATTTTGGATTCCTCAGACCCCAGTGGTCTCTCTGGTGGTTACTCTCTGGGCAGAACATTTTGGGACTTGCTTGGGATCCCCAGACCCCAACTGGGGCCACTGAGAGTCTGAAGGCCCATCGGCCATCGGAAGCAGTAAGAGCGCTCAGGTTTTCTCTTTCTCTCTGTTTGTTTGTTACTTTTGGTTTGTGTCAGTTGACTGCATTTGTATTTGCAGGCTCTCACTGTGGCGGGTGTGCCTGCACAGTGATCCTGGAGGGGGAGAGAGACGTCTCGAACCCTACTTTAGGCAAGGGGAACCTGAGCCATTTTGAGGCTACCCCTGAGGTGACCATTTGATTCGCCCCTGCCAGGAGGCGTTTGCGAAATTTGGCCACCCCATAAGGAGCGAAAGAGTTATTTGAGCTTTGTCCTGAGAAGATTTTTTAAGAGTCTTTGTGCATTTTGTTTGTGTTCTAATTGATTTTCTGTTACCACTTCTTGGCATCCATTTTCAATTAGGTCTCTCTTCATCTCTCACTACGGGGAATACCCCATACTCACCCCTAAACTTAGCTCTTGCTCATCAGCAGGACGTCCAGGAGATTGTCAGTAACAATAGTGTGATTGTCAAAAAATGAAAGTGGATCACCTTTGGCTCTGGGCCAGGGGCATGTTTGACTCTGAAACAAAAATACCCAGACCAGGTTCCCTACATAGTCAGTTGGAAGGGGCTGATAGATAGACTAGAGGGCCTCCTCCCATGGGTTAAACCTTCTTTGCCTCCTCAGATGCCTGCAATTTTGGCTGCCAAATCAAGGACCAGGCCCAGGGACATGAGTAAATTGCAACAGAAATTTTCACCGATCCTGCAGGAAGAAATACCAGTGAAATCACTTCCCCTTTCTACTTCCCCAGACAGCTGCCCACTGCTCCAAAGCTGGAACCTGCTCCAGTGCTAGTACACCTTCCCCAGGGAATCAGAGGGGAAGACAGCGAAGCACAAGCCACCTTGAGTCAAGGGGGGAGGGGATGGTTGGGGGTGGGAGGACACAGTGCACAACCTGATACCGTGGTGGCTCTACCCCTCCAACTGGCTGGCCCCCCCTTTCATTATTGGCCCTTTGCCTCTAGTTATTTATATAATCGGAAGGCCCAAAATACCCCCTTTTCTAAGGACCCCCCCCCAGGACTTAATTAACTTGTTAGAAACTCTCCTTTTCACCCACCAGCTCACTTGGGATGACTACCAGCAATTATTAAGGGTCTTGTTCATGGTGGAGGAACAGAGTCAGATCTTGGAGAATGCCCGAAGATTAGTGCCAGGTCCCACGAGCATCCCATTGACAGATCCAGCCCTGATCATGACAACCTTTCCTTCCACTCACCTCACCTGGGGCTACAATACAGCAGAAGGTAGGGAGCATCTCCAGGTCTGCCCACAAGCTATTTTGGCAAGTCTGAAAGTGGTAGCATGAATGCTGACCATTATGGCCAAAAATTTACGATGTTAGACAGGGTACAATTGAAAGACCGGCTGCCTACTTAAAAAGATGAATGGCAACTTTTAAGCAGTAATCTCCCTATGACTCAGAGTCAGAGGAAGCAAAACAGGCAGTTATTTTAGCCTACATTAACCAGGCTGCGCCAGACATGGGTGTAGTAGTGTGGTTTCTTGATCTCGGGCAGCCAGGGACCTGGACCCACAGACCTGCCACGGTACAAGGGGCAACAGGCATCAAGCTCTATCAATGGACTACCCGAAGGAAGGTGGACTTAGGCATAGAAAGGGTAACCCACTCATTTCTAGTCATTCCTGAGTGGCTATACCTGCTATAATGGTGGGAGCTGCTTGCAAAAATGAAGGCCCACATTTATTTCTTGACTGAAGGAGTCCAAGTGACCCACCCAAAGGGAGACCAGGTTCATGTCATGCTAACCACTTCCCTGGATGAGGAATATAGACTCCAGCAGAGTGTGCCAGATCCCGAAATCCAGATCCAGGCCTAGCTTCAAAAGTTTCCCCTTGTCTGACCCTGGACTGGGGGATGGGATTGGCAAGACACTGCCCTCACATATTTGTAGAATTAAAAGCAAATTCTGACCCAGTTAAGGTCCACCAGTACCCTATAACACTGGAGGCCAGATGAGGAATTATGTCTCACATCTGGTGGTTATTGAGACAAGAGGTTCTGCATTCCTTACAATCAGCCTGGAACACTCCCTTACTCCCTGTAAAGAATCTCTGTACTCCAATGATTACTGGCCAGTCCAGGACTTAAGTGAACAATTGGGTAGTTGACATTTATCCCACTGTGCAGAACCCTTACACCTTGCCCAGTACACTGCCCTCTAGAAAAAAAAAAAAAAAAAAAAATGGTATACCGTCTTAGACCTGAAAGATGACTTTTTTAGCCTCCCTTTGGCCCCAAACAGCCAAGCATACTTTACTTTGCCTTTGAATGGCATGGTCCCAAAGTCGGAATCAGTAGCAACTTACCCGGACCCGACTGGCACAAGGATTCAAGAACTTCCCTGTGGCTGGAGAGACAGCCGTGGGTGCTGGGAACCAAACTCTTATATTTTTGGTTGTGAGCCTGCCTTTAATGGCTGAGCCATCTCTTCAGCCCCCAAATTGTTGGATTTACAGCATAGGCTCTCAGAAATAACAAAGCTGTAGCTAGACTATGTTTAGTATCCATAGCCAGCTGAGCTATCCCTCCAATATAACACTTCCCCACCATCTTTGACAAGGCATTGCATGAGGACCTGGGCGAGTGCCATACAAAGCATCCCAGAACACCCTCTTAGAGTACCTGGATGACCTATTGGTGGCAGCCGAGACATGAAGATTGCCTCATGGAAACACAGAATCTCTTGAAGGTACTGGGAGACTTGAGGTATTGCACATCTGCAAAGAAGGTTCAATTGTGCAGGTCCTGGGTCATGTACCTAGGGTACATCCTAGAAAGGGGTAGAGGTGGCTCTCAAGAGACTGGGCTCAAAATACTGGCCCCCAGGACAATGAAACAAGTTAGAGAATTCCTGAGGGCAGCAGGATGGTGTTGATTGTGGATACCAGGGTTTACTGAAGTGGCAAAGGCTCTATATGAGGCCATAAAAGAAGGCTCCCACATGACCTGGGGCAAAGAAAGGCACATTTGATACCCTCAAGTGGAAATTATTAGAAGCCCTCGCCTTAGGATTGCCAGGCATCCATAAACCCTTCTGTTTGTATGTCGATGAACACCAGGGGGTATCAAAAGGAGTTGTAGCCCAAACTGTTGTTCCTGGAAAAGACCTGTGGCCTACTTATCAAAGAAATTGGATCTGGTGGCTGCCTGATGGCCACTCTACCTGCTTATTATTGCAACAGTAGTGCTGCTGGTCAAAGACTCAGAAAAAATTACTTTGGGACAGAGTCTTATAATTACTGCATCCCATACATTAGAACCAGTGCTCAAGAAGCACCCCCACCCATTGATGGTTGAGCAATGAATGGGTGACTCACAATCAGACACTACTTCTCAACCCTGCTGGAATAACCTTCTAGGTACCTGTGACCCTCAATCCAGTCACACTGCTGCTAGATCCAAATCTGGAAGCCCCCCCCCCCCACGACTGTTCTGAGATACTGGCCCAGGTCCACTGCATAAGGCTGGACTTACAAGATGTTCTACTGTCGATCACCGAGGTCACCTGGTTCATAGACAGGAGTAGCTTCATCAAACAACCTCCCTACCCTGACCTAAGGCCAAGTTAAGCAACAACCAAAACCCCCTCAACACGGCCCAATCAGCTATCAACCCATACACATGTCCTCATTTTACCCTAGTTCACAGTTTTTGCCTATAAAAGATACATATATTCTCTTATATTTTAGGTTGTGAGCTTACCCTTAATGGCTGAGCTATCTCTTCTATATTTAAAGCAGTATTTTGAGTTATCTGATAGAGATGTAATAAAGTATCACAATCAGCAATCAAGTGTTTCTCATAACACAGCTTGAGTAATTTAGAGATCTCAAATACTCAGCTTTAAATGAGATGCATGTATCTAATCCCATCCCTCATAGCTCGGGAAATCCTGCAGAGGTTGAAATAGGGTAAGAGCCTATTTCAGGGATTGAAGGCACCAAGGAAACAAAGCCTTTTAAGCTAATACGAGGATATTTTATATAAACTTAGAGAGAATGAAGCAACAAGTACAAGCCTTGCATATGTTTGCATGCAGTCCTCTGTGTATATGTTATAACTTCCAGTTTAATGGTTTTATTTCATTATTGGGAATGAAAATGAATTGGTCTCTGATTATTATGCCTTTTCTTTGACTTTTCTTCTTTCTATTGTTTTGTCTTATAAAGCCTCAGTGTGATATTTTTTGTTTTACTATATTAGAATAATTTTTGTTATATATAAAAATATTGAATGAATGAAAAAGACCTGAACAACTGAATTATCACTTAATATGCTGGGGTAAGTAAAATATTTTTTTTCCAAAAAAGTGATTATCAGTAAGTATATCCAAAAAAAGAAAAAAAAAAAAAGGTACACGTATTCTCAACTCAGAAACTCCTCCTGGATTGACTGTGCCAAGTGCGTTGGACAAGTACCATGCCTGGCTTGTATTACACACTCAATAAACTTTGCATTTGCATTTCAGATTCCACAGTCTCTGATGGTCTCTCTCGGGGTTGTTCTCTGGGCAGGACAGTTCATATCTTGGAATGTGACACTGGTAAGGAGATTTTCTGTTGGTATAGCCATTAACTTGGTTACTGTGGAGCCCAATTGCTTTCCATCATAGGCAAAACATAAAATGTATCCATGAAAAATGAAAGCCAGTAGACTCTACAAATGGTGTATCAATTCGCTTCTTCCAAGGGCCAAAACTTCTGTAAGATACTCACAAAAGAAAGGAAGATTTGTTTTTAAATATATAAGTCATGAAAGTATACATTATTATAATTCTTAAAATTTACTTTCTAATTATTTCTAATTGTATGTATGCATTTGTATGATTATGTGTGCACTCTGTGTGCTCAGTGCTTTGGAAGGCCAGAAGTAGGCATGAATATTAGTGTTACCATCAACAGTGAACAGTATGCTAGGGGTTCTGGGAGCCCAACTCCAGTCCATTGCAAGAGGAATAAGTGCTCTTAACCAGAAAACTATCAATCCTTCCTACACATTAACACTATGAAATTTTTTACATGCCACAAATTCTTTATATTCATCAAAAGTCTATATTTATTATTTTAATGATTTTGAAAAGACAGATTTAAAGGCCCCATACAGTTGATTTTAGAGGTTGTCAGCATGATGGTTTGTTATGTACAAAATTATGCAAAATATATAAAAAACATTAGCCTTTATTGTGACATGGAAGTTTCACTAGCAATCTTGTCTTATTTTGAGATACATTGCTCAAAAATTACTATTGAAAGACAGTTATATTTTTGAAAGATAAAATTTTATCGATATTTATTTGGATACACTCAATAAAAAATTTTAAAAATTGATATTAAGTAGAAAAATATTTTGCTTTTGACTGCATATTTAACTTAGAAACTAAATTTGTGGAAGTTACAGAATGGTCTTTGTACTTTAAACTTTTCCTGTTTATATTTAACCTTTTTGAAGACTCTTCAAAATGAATAAAGTCACATCATTAAAAAAAAAAAAAGTCACTGTCTCTCCCAACAGTTATTAGCTGACAATACTTCTTTATCAAAGAGTGGACTTCTGTCCTGCTTTCCTTTCCAGCTGTTAGGATTGTGACTGGCTTTATTCAGACTTTATGCATGCCTTGACAGCTTCCATGATTCATTGTGTTTAGCAAACACTGTATTGACATTTGGCATCGTTTTCCATAAAGAGCCATTAAAGTGTCAGTGGAAAAACACACAACAAAGAATATATGGACAAAATAAATTGTAGTTGATTTCCTATTAAGGAAGAACACAAACTTGGGAAAGTATGAAAGGGTGGTTGATGGTGGTAGGTGAATGTGGTCAAAAGACATTGTATAGAATTCTTAGAGAATTAATAAAAATGAAAAAGGGGGAAGTGAACTGAATAAAGCAATTTACACAAATAGTAGTTAAGATAATTATAGTATTTCAGGTCAAAAACAGAATAAACTAAAAAATAGTGTTTCATTTTATTTCAGTATCTAGTAAAATGACTATCATGATATCACCATATATGTATATCTCAAACTGTTAGGTGATTAATATTATTTTCTTCATACAGTGTACTCCTCTTGGAAATTGTAATGGCAGTGATTTTGTAGAGCTGGCAGCTTGGCTAGATGCACCAGACTTCCTGATTCTGTCTTGATTTGCTTTTGGCATAACCATTAATTACCTTCTTATAAATTTCTCAAGTGTGATTGAATAGTAGTTCCTGAAGATTTATTAGCTTCTCCCCTCCTTTTACTCAAGAAATCTATTTGAAGAGTCCTTAGTAGTTAGCAAAAAACCAAAAGATGGAACCAAATTCTACAATAAGTTTAATTTACAAACTACTTCCCAGAATAAAGAAGAATAATAAATAGGACAGTGAAAACAATACATTAAATATGTTATTTTTTCTCAAAATAATTTCTTGTATTTTACTCACCGTTCTTCTGACTATATGAGTGTACATGATACATGGTGATGTGAATGTAGATAAGTGATTTCAGTAATTGAGGCAAGGTGTTAACCAATCTGACATTTTTAACTTTATAACAAGTAATGTAAAAACAACAGTAGTCAGTCTGTAAGTAAGAAAGTAATGTAGTTAGATTTTAGAATGTAAAAAGACTTTGTGATCCTGTGATCCTTGCATGTTATTTAATAAGTACATTTTATTTTATTCTGACATCATCTGGGTTCTCTTATTTTCAAATGAGAACTTTGTTTAGTATAAAGAAGAGCTTAGATGGCCTGTAAAAGAAGTAAAATAATTTCATGTTTCATTTCAGATAATAGGATATAATTGATTAAAGGTAAATATTGACATATCAGGTGCACAGTTCAGCAAATCATTATTTTGGAGAATGCAATTGACTCCTTTTTATTTATTGGCTCTAAAAAGCATGCCAACATATACTACAGTGTACTGATAAAGCCCATTTTTCAGTTCTAATTGCAAAGTTCAAGGAATATATATCCTCAATAATGACTGAATATTTCTCTTCTCTTCCAGACAGTACATCTGAAATTTCATCCAAAGATGAGAATTCTTATATACTCTTCAAAGCTGAAGTCTCCCGAGTTGTTTTTATGTAAAAGTGATCTAAGCACATCTTTGCTTTCTTTTGCAAAGAAATCAGTGGACACAGGCAGTTCCCTGTGGTGCCCTGTCTGTTGTTATTTCAAGGATTTGACCTACTGTTGTTCTTTTCTGTTCAGAACTGTGTTAGCAAACACTTGGGAATCATTTCCAAATATTTGAAGATTCTGTGAGAGCAAGATATAAAAACCTGAGCTTCATCTTCATGGCTTCCTTCACCCCTCATATTTGGTATATATATTTCAATAGAAATAAAACGTGAAGATATAATTTTAATGATTTTGAGTTCTTGTTGTGTATTTTAAGTGTGGTGTTATTGAAATTTAGAAATAAAGACATAGTAAGTTAAAAAATAATACATAAACAAAACCTAAAACGTATTAACCATGTGATAACTATTTAGAGATAATGACTGTGAGCAACACTGTCTAGTATGTTTCTAAAGTATCTGTTATATGGACATAAAAACATAAAATACATGCTGTACTTGTATCTGTCATCCAGGTTTTATAATTTAGCACAGTACTGACAGATATTGACCATATTTCATTTCATTATATTTTTCCTCATGTAACACTATAATGTTATTCAAAACATGTGCATCTAGTCAGAATTTACCACGATATTTCCTTCACTTAATACTAATTTGCATTTATACTTCATATTTTGACAAAATTATTAATCTTCACTAAGGATATTTTCCCATACAATTTTATTTCGTTATTAAATAAATGTTTTCTTATTTCTTACAGTACAACTGGATGAGCATTCAGCTATGTAACTAATTACTTGGATTCTAATAATTTTCTTAGTATAAATAGATCAAGTATATATGTCAAGAGATTTATATTTTACAAGAAATATCAATAAATGTTGTAAAATTGTAACTCAGGCAGATAATATTTTCTTTACTTCACTATCACTGAATAATAAGACCTGACATTTTGTTATACCTTTGTGAACACAACATGCTATCTCTAAAATATTTTCCCCATTTAGAAAGATAAAAATGCCATTTGAGATGCATTATAATTTATGAGAAAAAAATGAATGTTATTTTTGTGAATTATGTTTTGGATTACAGGTAATTCCTCTCCTGGTTACATGTGTTGTCTATTACTGTGTCTCTCTTCTGCTTACTGATTCATTAACTTTACCATAGGTAAATTAGCTATTTTTGTCTAGCAGAGTTACCTAGGATCCAGAGTCTCTTTTACCTATATTTTGTGCTTTATCAGTTTGTTATTCACACTTAAAAATTTTATTTTTATAAGTCTTGATGCACAAAATTTAGTAAAATATACAATTGTTGTTAATGGCATTTTAAACTCTCTGATGTGTTAAAGAATCACCATATTCCTAGAACTGAAGAGAGTACTCAAGTCTCAAGAGTCCTCACTGTTCTTGCAAAAGAACCAGGACCAGATTCCAGCACCCACATGATGGCTTACAACTATCCTTCATTCCAGCTATCAGAGATCTGACACCTTTGATTTTCCGTGGGCACCAGAAATTCATGTAATACATATACATACAGCCAGGCAAAATGCTCATGCAGAAAACAAATAAATCATTTAAACAAATATTTATTTATTCTATGTGTATGGGTGACCTATCTTCATGAACACCAGAAGGAAGAATCAGGTCTCATTATAGACGGTTGTGAGCCACCATGTGGTTGCTGGGAATTGAAGTCAGGACCTCTGGAAGAGAAGCTAGTGCTCTTATCGGCTGAGCCATTTCTCCAGACCAACGAATAAATCTTAAGAAAAAGAATTGTTATACTCCTGAAATTAACACATTTTCCATTCATTCACTCACACTATTTTGTCCTATGCTCAAGCAATAAAACCTGAAACCTGTCTCTCAATATCTCTCTCTCTCTCTCTGAGTGTGTGTGTGAGTGAGAGAGACACACACACACACACACACACACACACAGAGAGAGAGAGAGAGAGAGAGAGAGAGAGAGAGAGAGAGAGAAAGAGAGAGAGTTGTTTTCCTTTTTCTCAGTACAATGTTTGGAATTTTACCTATTTTTATCAAAATTTGTGGTGCTTGAAGTTTCCTTATAAAACTTCTTGGATCTTAATGAGTACTTTATATTAAAATATTTGTTTCTACTGAATTTGTCATTAAACTGAAACCTTATATAGAAAGAATGTGATATTTTAAAATATTTCAAAGTTAGTTTTTGTTATTGTTCTCAATTCTCAAAGTAATTCCTTTATTATTTTTATGTATCATAACACAATATTGGTTTTGTTATACTCTTGCAATAATGCTTACCAAAATGAAATAAGTTTTCAGTGTGTTATAACAAATATTTTGTAATTTAAGTTTTTATTATACAAAATTGGGAGTTCTTTTGTATTCATCTCTAACTTTTTAAACTATTGTGGCATTTTAATATTTATTTCACATTATTTTTGTTGTATCCATCAGAACATAGTCAAAATAATTTAGGTTAATGATTATTTATTGTATACAGGAACATAATAGTGAAATGTGAGTTTTATTCAAGTAACCTTTTACACTGTCTTCATTCTCTGTTTTTCAGTACTACTACTAAATAGCTGTTGTTAGGAGTAGAAAATTCACAGAAAGGACATACTTAGCTATTAATACTAATAGTAAGGGCTATGGTGTATCTTAGTAGTAAAGCACCTATGTAGGAATGCTCTGGGCCCAACCTTTGCTTCTGGATCAAAACAACAACACACCCTAGAAGCATTATCAATGTCAATGTGCCTTTAAAAATAAACGTACCTCAGACATTACATCAAAATACATATAACCAACCACACCTTATCATCTGCTTTTCTTTCACGTTGCTAATACCTTTTTTAACATTGAAAGAATAGGTAAAATTAATTTTCTTCATAATTGATAATTAATATTACTAGAGAGTCTCCTTTTTGGTGATTGACAGTTTAAAGAAAATATTTAACTTTGTGTATCCTCTGAGTTTCTGATAGTCTACCATTGCTTTTAGTCTTTTATTAGTTTTTTGAAAATTTTAACATAGTAATATTTCTATGAATATTAGTAGCTTTATTTCCCCTTCTTCAGTACATACAGCTTTTGCTTTGTGCTGCATTGTTCCACTAAAAGGACAGGACAGACATAGAGAAAAACATCATAAGACAAATGTGAGTCGGACGTTTGCTATTGGCTTGTTAGTGAAGTTGAAAGAATTACTTTATTCTTGACTAGTAACAATTTTATCATGAATGAGGCCTCAGATTTTTAATGATTTTTTTTAATCAACTGACATAGTCATATACATTTATGTTAATCTTTATTATATGGGGTGATGTTTTTAGACTAATTCATTATCAGATGCCTAGAAATAGAATGCATTGGCCTTCAATACTTCAATTAATTTTTAGCATCCACTATCCTTTTAATCTTCTTCTGTGCACATGAGTTAGGTTACAAGTTTTGAAATTATCTCGCAAGTTTTAGGTGTTCTGTTTATTTTATTTTATTCTTTTAAGATTTTGTTTTCATTTTAAATTTAAATATGTATATGTGGTGGGTAGAGGGCTCATATGCGTGTTGATACCAAGGGAAGCTAGAAAAGGCTGTTAGTTCCTAGAAAGCAGGAATTACAGGGAGTTGTAGAAGTGGCTAATGGGCTGGTGTCAACCAAACCTGGATACTCCGGAAGACCAGGAAGATCTTAACTGCTGAATCATATCTCCACCACCAACCACCTATCTGTTGTTTTTATCTCAGTTTTTCTATTTGCCAGGAAAGACTCATGACTCAGATTCTGAAAAGAAAACATATCAGATCAAAGAAGCTTCATTTTGGCCAAAGAATATCTTTTCCAAACCATTCCAGAACAAGAATGCCCAAGTCTCTAAGTTCTTCTCTATTTCTTCCTGTGAGTCTCTCTGTCCATCTTACTAGGTCCTCCACACTCTTTAAAACAAACTCTTATCAACTATTCACTGGCTCCCTCCACCCTCTGATCTAATGTTATTTTATTTACACAGACTTGAAGTTTAATGGTGCAATCAAATATCCTACAATATTTACGCCTAATCACCAATTCAGATTTTTATTCACAATTCAGTTTCAGAAGTCTCTATTTTTCCATCTTTAAACTAGAAAGGAAGAGTCTATGTTTTTGTTACACAGAATCAATATCTGTTACAAGAAATAATCAGGACTAGAAATCATCCCTTCTATATAACACACATTCAATACCATACGGGTCTGCCAAGTCCTTTGACACAAAGTAATGATGAAATTGATAAATTATTAATAGGAAATGTACTAGAGGCCTCAGAGTTTCATAAAAAGCATTACATCAATAGCAAAGGATTTTAAAAAGATTTCTCTATCACTTGGCAACAAGCCAAATAAATTGTAAACAGGTGTTCCACTGGTTTCTTCTATAACCAAGCTCCATTGCCAGCTGGAAGGAATCCTAAAGGTATACATAGAAATGAAATCTGGAAGAAGGATGGATTTCATTTTACAGAATCTGGAAAATTAAGATATGTCCAACATACAATAGACACGTTTTCAGGATTTCAATGGGCAACTGCTTTGAGTTCAGAAAAGGCTGATTCTGTAACCACACATTTGCTAGAATTTGTGGTTATCATGGGAATACCTGTACAAATTAAGACTGACAATGCTACAGCACGTGTCTCTAGTAAAATGAAGCAATTTTTTGCTTATTATAATATGAAAAATATAGGAATACCACACAACCCTACAGGGCAAACAGTCATAGAGAGATCAAATCGAACTCTAAAGGATATGCTAAATAAACAGAAAGGAATAACAAAGACCCCCCAGAGATAGACTACACAATACTTTATTAACTTTGAGTTTTCTCAATGCTAATGAGAAAGGAACAACAGCTGCTGAAAGGCATTGGACTATAGAAAAAACAGCTGAACTAAATCAGCCTGTCTACTTCAAAGATGTACTAACCTCTGAATGGAAGCCAGGGTATGTGCTACGTTGGAGAAGGGGTTTTGTCTTTGTTTCCACAGGTGAAGAAAAGTTATGATTATCATCAAAATTAACAAAGACTCTATTTGAACCAGAGAAACCTCATGAAAATAAGAATTAATGACTCATCCATCCATATTACAATTCTTAAAGTTATAAGAAAAAACAAAGGGTTGAGCAGGTTTTTGTTTTTATCTTTACAGAAAACTAGAAATCCCCATCTTCAAGAAGTTGAAAGACCTTGGATATCTAGACATCTAAAGCAGAAGAGAGGCTATCCAGAAAAATTTACAAGAAAAAGAATATCAGACCTATTGTTATCAGTATACTCTATCGGGTAAAATTTCATTGCTTAACCTCTATATATCTCTTTTTGTAAGTTGAAGTTCCAGTTTAATTATAATTTAAAACTGGCTTTAGAGTTGGAATGTGGTTCTCTCCTTCTCTAAAGCCAAGTGTACTTGTTAAAGGAAAATGCAAACTCTCTGTATCATATCAGAAGAGCCACCTGAGATTGGACAGAAAAATAACTAAAAATAAGGGACTATTTTATTGTTACCAAGCCTATGCTGAATAAATCATTATATATTTAGTTTCCCATACATTGTGTTGGGTTTTAGTCTCTTATCAATTTTTTGCAGTGATCCATGACAATGTCTAATTGCAAACCTGAAGTATCCAAAAGGAACATGGGGCCCCACAATAATGATTTCACATGGACTCTGTAAAAGCCACTAGGCTGACAAACACCAACCAAAGATCAGATTTGGACTACAAACTACTCAGAACAATTTTGAGGCAGCTCGCTGAGAAGAACCAGCTTCACAAACTACTATAGCCAGGATTTGAGACAAACCATAGACTTTCGTGTAATGCAAAAACTGGACAACAAATGATACACCTACTTATTTCAGGACTTGACATTTAACAAAACTTTCTTCTCAGGATCCCCTAAAGATGCATGTCACCTCCAGTCAGCAGTAAGTAAATATAAGAACATGGTTCCTACATTCCCAAGAGGTGGGATAGGTAGGTTTTAGTTTTTCAGTGGGTTATGGACCATTGTCATTGTTTAGGATGATTAGTTAAAAATTGTTATTGGTTACGGTTAGAAAAAAGTTAAAGAAGAATGATTAGATTCAAGATTCTTGTTTTTTAAAAAAGAGAGATAAAAAAGGGAATACAGATATAATGGGGAATAAGGTTAGATTATTGAATCCTCTTTTCAAAGGATTTACTAGCTTTAAATATTTTACATTGGATTGGATTTTTGCATATTTTATACAAATTGTGTATTTTGGGTTTAATTTTGTTACTGTACATATATCTCTATGCTTGTTCAAAGTATTATTATGCTTATTCAGTTCATCTATCAATGTAATCCAAATTGCAAGACCATGACAGTTTTATTACCAACTACTTAAAATATAAAGTAATGCAAGTTAGTAGTTAAACATTACACTGAAACAGATTCATTAAATATGTTTTCAAGATCAAACAAATATATTTTAGATGACCAGGTCTTCTTCAAACACTTCAGAGATCCATAGAATATGGCATTTAAGATATTTTGATAAGATAGGTTTTTATTATTTTTAAGAAAATGGGGCAACTGCTCCTGGTAGTACCAATCTACTTCAGAGATAATTATGGACAGCAGAGAAACTCCATACACACTTGACTCTCTTTGTAATGAAAGTTAGCCACTGGGCAAGAAAGAACTTGCATTGGCTGTTGACAGTATGATGTTCAAATTGGGCAATTAGGAGACACATCCACAAGACAATTGCTGAACTTTGCCAAGACAAAGTAGCAAGGTCTTTGAGAATATCCTGCTTCAAATAAAAGTCTGCCAGACACGTTAGGCCTGTGGGCTGAAGATGGATGCTTCAATGATACAGAAGAACCTTGGGTGACTGTCCAGGCAGCCAGATGCTTCACATTTTCTTGGAAGTTGTTTATTTGCCTATGCTATTTATTTAGTTAATATTATTTCCTTCTTGGGTCCCTGAGGTAGTTGAAGATGAGATAGTCATTGTTACAGTTTACTAGTGACAGTTTTAGAAAAGAAACTTCGAAATTAAAGTGTATACGTTTACGAGGCATCGAAATAATAGTTTTTAGTAATACAAGTTAGAAAGAAAGTAAATACTTTGTATTCACCAAAATAGGATAATTAATGATATATTTTATTTGATTTGTCAGTTGTTAATGGACTGGACATTACTCATTTATTGTTTTATTTATTGTATACAATTATTGTACCTATTGTACATATTTTTGCTTATATTACCTATAACCTGTGGGGATGTGTTTCAAATTTAATAAAAACAGTCTGAGATACCAGAGGAATCTATCCACAATTAGTCTAGGAGGATCAGACAGTGGTAACTCACACCTTTAATCCCAGCACAGGGAATATCCCAGGAGTGGTGACCTATGACCTTAGTCCCAGCAAATCTAGGTTTGAGGCCAGTTTAGTTTACAGAGGGAGTTCCAGGCTCCCAGGCAGGCAGTGGTGTTGCCACGCCTTTAATCTTTACCTGGATGTGAAACAACTGGGCAAAGAGGGTATTTAAAGCAGGCATAGACAGAAGAGGCAGCCAGGAGTAGTGAGGCTGAGGAAGCTGGAAGACAGCTGGGTGAGATCTGACTGTGGTGTTTTCTATCTTTCATTGCTCAGCCTTCCCCTGATATCTGGCTCTGAGTTTCCTTTTCTCATGCATCAAATATTCATTGTTTTACCGTTTTGTTTTGATTTTTCTTTCACATAGCATCTATCTCTGGTTACAACTACTCTTTTTTTTAATATTCTTTTTTTCTGAGAGTTCACAGAAGACATACCTTGACAAGTAGAGTGAAAAGCTCTACAGTGATTGTCCAGATGTTGGAATGTAGCTACCTCAGGGGCTAATTACAAATTATCTTTGTCTCTACAGTAGCCGATCTCCTCACTGATGTATGAGCTTATATTCTTCTGATTATCATAGGAAATGTTTTGGATTGCCATAACAGACCACTAGCTTTCATGCAAAAGAAGCCAAAAATGTCCTCAAATATTATCTGAGACCCACCACAGAGGTTTTCCCTCTTTGTTGTAACCTTGCTACACAAGGTAATATGCCTACCAGTGCATTTGAAAATTATCTTCGTTTATGGATTGTTCTTTTATAATAAAATATTATGAAACAGTATTTCATAACACTAAAATAAATAAAAATCTTGGCATAAAATTTGAGATAACCTGAGTCTGAGTTTTTTTGGTCTATGGAAACTCATATTGTTTCATAATAAACTATCCCATACACACTGTTGAGATGACAGTTGTGTCTTGGATTGACAACATCTACTTTTATTTTTGATTTAAATTTTCATACCATATATTTTGATCATGTTTTCTGTCCTCCTGAAGTGCTCACAGGTTGTATTCAAGCTCCAATCACTTAAATTCCTGCTTTCTCTTCTCTCTCTTTCTGTCTACCTATGTCTATTGTGTCTCTTTCCCTTTCTCCTCTTTCTCTCTCTCTTAATGATCACATAAATAGAAAATTACATGAAAAGAAAACATTGTCAAAAATGGGATCAAAACAAAGGTTTTTTTTTTTTTTTAAGTCAGTAAGTCTAAAATTATGACAAGATATAAAAACTATGAAGTTTCTTTTGTGTTAGCCAACTAATTCAGGCCTGGGTCTTGTCCTGAGCCAGAGGTTGTGGAAGACTTCAGGGACTGCTACACAGACTGACAGCCTACACAAGACCTGTACAGTTTCAAACTAGGTAAAACCCAGCACCACGAAGAGGAAGTAAAAACCAGCTACCATCCCAAATCAAGAAGTTAGTATCAACGTATATGTACTGAGAAACAGAAAATCAGTTTTCTCTGATGGAGTGTCACTAAATGGATCAACCACATTCCAGGGGTTTGACAAAGACGTCATAGTTAAGGCTGAGTGCTCCAAAGTCTTTCATGCTCTGGACATAATTGTGTTGTGAATCTCTGAATTAATTACAAAGAAGGTTCTGTGAAGAGGCCAGAACAAGACTCTGATCTTTGGATATAGAAATGTGCTATAAGTCTCTGATCTATGGATATAGAAACATGCTATATGAGTTGTTTTGACAATCACAAATAACTAATTATATGAAAATACTTTGAGGTTTGCTTTGTGTCTTTAAAATTTTTTTCTTATGTATCAAATACCTTATTAAGTTTTATTGCAAATATATTAATTTATATACTCTGATGTAATATAACTCTAGTTAGAGATAAGTAGCAGTCAGTTTGCATTACATTTATTTTAGATATGAATGGTTTCAATAAAATCCTTTTTTGCTAATATAAAATGATAAAATTGATTTTTGTGATTTTTAAATTAAAAAATAACAATAATTTAATTAGGAAAACATTTAACCTTGATAGAACATCTACAGAAAATTTCAAAATAAGTTCTTATAAGTAGTTTTAATTGGAAGTTCACTGGGTAGAAAGAAATTTTGAGAGGATAGAATTGCTGTCTTAGAAGACATTAAAATGTGTAAGAAAAAAGGTTAAGCAACTTCGTATTTTGATCCATGTGGCAAAGCATTTAACAGATGTTAGAAAGCTTGCAATTTCCAATTAGAGTTTTTTCAGCACATAAAGAGGATAACAAGTTTTGTTTTTAATTAGTTTGAAAGCCATTATTTTGGTTGAGTTGGTTTGCTTTGTATAACTTTAAAGGCGAGCCATCCTCTGCAGCGTGCTCAAGTGTTTTTTCTACCATTAGCTGTTCTGTTCCAAATTTAATGACAAGAAGGGGTATTTTTTGAAAAAACAGGTTCTTCCTAGGTTTCTCGTATCTCTCTGTACTGCTTCACTTATTTAAAAACAAACCTTATTCCATGCCTATCCACCAAAAAACAATTGCTATTTGTCTTTGGGCCAGTGTCTATATCTGATGCATTAAAATACTGGTTTCATTTCCATAAATACTTTCATTCTGTCTAATTCTGCCCAATTCCTACCTCTCCTTAGCTTCAGGGAAGTAGCTCTCCTGCAAAAGAGAAACATTAGTTTCCAATGGTTGCTTGTGAACGCATTTGTTTGTACGAGACGCAAGGGTCTTACAAAGTACAGAGTTATTTAAAAAGATTTAAGTTGTGTTGCCCAACTTAATGACCTATTTTTACCAAGTAAAAGAATGAATACCTTTCTCTTACCATGAAGAAAGAGGCATTATTCTATTTTCATATATATAATTTGTTTTCTTTATTCTTTTCCCCCAATTTGTTATTTGCTACTTTTTAAAGTTTTGAATAATTTGGTTCTTTGTAAACAAAATTAAAAAAAAAACCTGCATTTAATTAACCTGAGTTAAATACAAGGAGATACTGTGTTTCTTTCTTGAAAGGAAAAATATGCTCAGTTTACAAATGACCAAATTGTTGTTGCCATACTTAGGTTTAACCTAATAAATAATGCTATGCCCAGATTGAAAGGTCTCCCAAATACCACCAAGAAGTCCAGATTTCTTTGTAAAAGCAAAGAACTTAGGGTCAAGCAAGCTCTAGCTTGGTCTCTCAGTATGTAGCAGTATGATCAGAGAGCATGCAGTCCTGGCAGGATGGCATTTTATAATGGTGGAGGTTGAGTGTGAGGGGACTTTCAGGTTTCAGGATCCTTATTGGCTGACATTTTTCTAGGGGTTTCTTTAATAAAAAGAAAATAGATGTGTGCTGGGCTAAAGGACACTTGGTGATATCTATAATGGTTGATATTTCCTCTGGAGTGTAAGGTAATTTCTCCTGGGATTCTGATTGGCCCATTCCTAGGTTGTGCCAGTTTTATGGCTTTTTAGGGGAGACCTTTTGGTACCTGCCACTAAACAGACTCCAGTCTACCTTTAAACTGGTTTCTATCAAGCCTGTCATGGCTGCAGTGGGGCCAAGCTGTTTTAGGCCCCACATGCCATGGAGCAGTGTAGACAAGCTTCCCTAGGTCACACAAATAATATAATATCTGAATTCTCATATGTGTGATTTAACTATTTATTGTTATTATTATTATTAAACATAGGTTGTTCAGAATTTCTTACATTATAGCTCTCATGTGTGTTATTAATTATCACTTGAATATTGAGAAAGCAAATTATGATACATACCTCTCTATTGAAAAAGTTAAAATGGTCTTAATAGTCTTAAATTGATTTAGATGGTCTTAGACTGACTTAATGTACCTAGCTAGTGAAGGGTTCTATCATCCTTATCAGTGTAAGTTCAGATCAAGCATAAAGGCAAATCTTTCTCCATTTATAAGACATCTACAGGAGACTCCTCCTTACATAACTTCTTAAAGACTTTCCTATAGAAAGCATGTAAATTCTATCTCTGTCTCTTTAATATGCATAATCCTCTTAAACTCATTTTCTTTTATTCCAGAGAACCCAATCTTTGAAAATTAACCATCCAGGAATATTGTGCTTTTCTCTTAGTCACTGTAGATTTAGAAGCTTTAATTTGGCAAGAATCTCACTCTAATACTGTGTTTCACAAGAAAATATGATGTTTTTTTCCTTAGTTTAGGTAGCTCACCTGGAAGATCAATCCTATTGTCAATTTAATTCATGGCAAACTGTGCATGACAAATGTCACTGTCATGTTGAGAGCTAGTCGCTACTTGCCTGGAGCTGATATATGTAGCAAATTGTATCTTCTGAGTTATATAAGAAGGGATATTTATTTTTCTCATTTCAAGTACGGGATTGTGAGGAACATCACATTCCAGATTAAGGGATAATTCAAATGAAAAACTTGAGGTTTTCTAAGAGAAGCTAGAATGTGTATTTTCCAGCAACATGCAAAATCAATACCCTTGAGGTGAATCTTCATCTGAGCCTTGAACTTTCAAAATAAGCAAGGACTGGTAAAAAAAAAAAAAAAAAAAAAAATACCATACACTTTACCACCATTCCTGGGCTGGTTGACCAAGGACCAGGATGCACTGTATATAAAAATAAGTTAGATTCTATTCTTCTTCATGATTTATGACACAGATAAAATCTGACACTGTCCATACGTAACCCAATAGTCTCTTTATTTCCTCACATGTCCTTAGATAATTAGAGACTTTATCATTATAATATAACAAATGGAAGCATATCTTTAGTGATTCAGTGTGTTTTACATTCAGCAATATTAATCTTTCTGTCCATAAACTGTGTAATAGTTTGATTTTCCATTCTTTACTTCATGTAGTCCCTAAATTTATTGATCAAGTTGTAAGCTGGAATGGGATGCTTCTGGAGGTCTCAATAGACCACACCTGATCACACTCCTTAAACTATTTGAGAAAAAGTAGCAATGAAAAGAAAGGAATTTATTTACCATAGCTAAGAAATGGGATAGAGTGGGGGGGCGGTGCTTGCATTTCTAGCCCTGTCTTCAGGGAGAGATACAGGTTAAAATTGCGTGAGAGAGAATTTGGACAGGTAGCAGCAACAATTAAGCAGGTCTTGGCTCAGTGGTGGTTTTCATCGTTATCACAGGTGTGATTCTATATACCGTGAGTCCCTGCTGCTTCTCATCTTCACTAGAGGGGTCAATTTGTTTCTCATCATGAAATAACTGCTCCTGTGTAGGGGGCAGTGTCATTTCTCATCAGTGGGTATGTGGTCCTACTGGAGCCATTCCCATCACGGGGTAATCTGCCTACAAGCTTCCCTGTTCTTGAAATTCCGAATATATCTTAGTTCATCTTACCTTCTGATCTACGTTAAAAATTATAAGGGTCACCAAGTCAATATTTTCTAAGCCAGTAACACATTTATGCAGAATAGAACAGGAATTTGATATAAAACTTTGAGACATCAAAGAAGCAAGATAAGACCACGATTTCAGATTTTACTCTGATTTCAGTTACCCAAAGGTACCTGCCATCTTGGTTAGCAGCAGCACTTTTTACAGAGAGTAAAAGTCCTGCTCTGTTTTTTACCTTCTGTTATTGATTTTATAGTATCTTGCAGGTTTTTTGTTCTTTGTAATTATTTTAGTTGACTCTTAGATGGATATGAATGGAAATAGTCATAAACTATATAACCAAATCTTAAATTTCCCTATCACTCTTCTGTTCTGATTTCTATGAGTTGTAATCATAACCACAGACCACTCAGATAAATACAAATAGAGGCTACTCTTTCAGACTTGGTGAAAATTGAGGTTCCACCATGTGTACTGGTGAAATCCAAAACAATTAGACCAACAAGACCAAGACAGAGATTCTGTGTGTCCTGGCTACTGGTTATTATGGTGGGAAAATGGAGGAAAGCTAAAAGAGGCTTATCCTATTTGATCCTTTTAGAAGATATATTACAGCTAATTCTAATTTGAGTGAGTCGCCAGAATCTTGTTAAGTTTGCATGATCCCTGACCATGTGTGACATATTGACAGTGTGCATGTTTATATATTTATGTGCTGTATGTGTGTGTGCTGTTGCTGTTGTTAAACATACAACATTTAAATTTAATGAATCCTTTTCTTCATCACAGAGTCTTTCTTCTGATGGCATCGTTGTCAATTCTGTTTACAGAAGTTTGGCATATTCATGAAACATAAAATTAACACATAGCATTTATTAAACAAACATTGTCAGGAAAAATAAATTTTAGTACCTCATTTAGTATTTCCTTCTTTCTGGTCATATGAAAGACTTTTTATTGCTGAATCATATGTATAATTCATTTGAACTTTTAATTTTGAAATAATAATGCTTTTTTCTTGTAATTCACTGACAGCTATATTTTAAGAAATAAATAATTCTAACTATATGAAACATTTTCCCAAATACTAAAGCAATAATTATTAGCCAATAATTACAGTAATGCCTTGCAGTGATTCTATTCCATTTTGGGGATGCTTGGAACCAAAGGTTATTGCTCTGAGGTATTTCTCCACAGCTTCCTGTCAGTTATTCGAAGGCTGCTATTGAGAGCTAAGAGTCTTGCTGCTGCCATGGCAAAGAAAGGGCAGCTGCCATGCTGTCTGTACTCAAATGCACCTCAGGAGCAATGCCCTAACCCTAGTAAGGTTTCATTTAACAAGTTATTCTTAAAGTGAACTCAATTTCATTGCAAGATCAGTAGTTTTAGAAATAAATTCAAAATGCACCTGTGAAATGTTTATTATAAGCCAGTAGTTATTTAGCTTACACGCCCATTTAAAAAGCTCAGAATATTTTGCTTTGTAGAATGGCAAAATCATTCAAAATTTAGTTCTACTTGAAAGAAGATCTGTATATACTGCCCTCTAGCTTCCATCTCTGTGCTGGGGCTAGAGGTGTGCACCACTGCCCACTGCGTTTGGCTAAGCATATTTGACAATATCTACTAACAATACTGTAATAGCTGGAGTGGCTGTGTCACGCTGAGCTGACTCACCTTGGGACTTCTTGTCCTTTTGATAGGGGGGATGAGAGGATGGGGAAGGGGGGCTGAAGGCTGACTTAGAGTGATTGGGAGGAGGGAAGTGAAAGGGAGCAGGGGGATAGATGAATGCAAAAGATTTTTTTTTTAGAAAAGAAATAATAAAATTAATATCCAAAAACCCTGTGAAAGTGGACCTTGGGATAAAATATGCTGAAATAATTGTTTTTCTTTTCCCTATAAATTGAAAAAGAGGTATCAATTCTACTTAGAAATACCAAGGAGAAAGGGACACTGTACCTAGAGGTAAAAACACTGACAAATGTCCTTTCGCAGAACTATCTGAGGACATATCACTATTCAATGAACTGAATGAGTGAATGTGGTAGGAGATAAAAATCCAGTGTTCATATTTATAGTACAGAGCTTGTGTGAGGGAACCCCAGCCTCCGATGTGAGGAGCATCTCCAAGGTACCACAATCAAAACAATTTAGTTTCTACTTTAAGATGAAATGCAGAAGAGTGTCTCTCAGTGAGATGTTGACCACTTGGTACTTAGGGAAAGTTCAGTTAGAGTCATGTCTCCAGATCCAGACATTCTAATTAGTATAATAATATAACATAGCATATTGGCTTTAAATAGCTCCATATTTAACCTAGTAAAATGATTATATTTGTGACTAGCTCATTATAAAGGTGCCCAAAAGACATTTTAGTCTAGCAAGAAATAACAAAAATTCCAAATAGAAAAAAAAATGGTTATAATAAAGGACTCTGCTCCAAGCTCTCCTGTGATGAGATACTTTGGTTTTTCTCTGAGTTTGAACTCTTTGCAATCCATTTCAAAATCTATCTGCTATTGGCTATTCTTTTCAGTGAAAAGAAAGCAATTTTAGATAGTATCCTGTTCCAAAGAAATGAAATATTCAGCTCAAAATTAGCTATGTTATTTATCTTTCATTACATTATAAAATTAAGATGTTCAATGTGTTTTTCTTAATAAAAATCATTAGATCCTAAAGCCTGGGAGAATAATGAGGAGCCTATGGCAGTTGAACTCCATAAATAAGGACCACGATCTTGGAGTTTAAAATGAAAATCAAAAGCAAAAATTTAATATTTTGGTTTCTATTGACAGAGATGTGGATTCTGTTGCTGATGCTTAATCCTTGGTGTCAACTGGACTAGATTTAGTAGAGCATAGAAAGCATGCTTTAGAGAGTACCTGTGAAGATGATTCAGAGATATATAATGGAGGAGGAAAGACACCACCTAATGGTGAGGTTCTTAAATTTATCCAAGGAAAATGACTGAAAAGAGAAAGCAAATCAGACACCAGCATTTGGTTTTATCAGCTTCCTGGCTATTGATGAAATGTGACCAGTTGCTCCATGGTCCTATCTCCACTGTGGCTGGACCATCATGCACTGCCATACATCACCACCAAGACTCACTCCACACCAGGCTCTAGTCAAAATAAAACCTTTTACTAAGTTCCTGCGGCTAAATATTTTGTCACAAAACTAGAAAATTAGTTAATAGAGTTGTAAAGAAACTTAAGATAATTTTGTTTGTATTGGTTTGACTTCACACCCAAATGGTTGAACTGACATATTTACTTAAAACATTTTAAATTTTTATATTTTTGGTTACATGAATGCAATTCAGGTTTTAATATTTCAAAAGCAAAAATTTGTACCTACATTTTTACTTTGTAATAATTCTTAAGAATTATTCATGTTAAAATCTAAGCATATTTAATTATCAATAAATACATTTGATATAGGTTTCCATATTTGCCCACAGAGTGATTATTTGCAAACTATGTTTTAAACAATGACACTAAATATAAATATTTATTATATTTACTACATTGAGTAACATTCAAGTGATTTTCAAACCAGTGAAAGATATACAAACTTATATATTTGAATTTACTCTAAAAAAGCATTTTTTATTGTTAATATTATATAAAACTATTGTATGTATGGTGGTAAGGCATATGAACCCTTTATGATATCCAAAACATAATGCCTATGTTCAATAATACCATAGTTACTAAAACTAAGCCACATACTTCCTGTCAGAAAAACCCTGTTCATAGTTTCAAACTCAATATATATTTGGTTGTATTTGTACACAAACACATAGTATGCTGTTTATTACTTATGTTCATTTGATAGATGTAAATAAAACCTTTTGAATAAAAATGAGAGAATTACAAATGATGTAAATAAAAATACTACTGTTAATATTTCATTCTACAAACACGATTTAATGTTGTCATTTATTAAATATTTTTATTTATAAAAGTAGTCTTTTTAATCTATGTATCCCCCTCTTCCCCCTCCCTTCCATCCTCCTAATCCTTCCCAGTCAAACTTGAGCCTCCCCTTCCCCATGAAGGATAAGAACTGATACATTGGGATGATGAAACTGGACTTGCCTAGAGTGTATGCGCCACACTGAACTGACCCACTCTGTGTCATTTTGTTTTTTAAACTTGAGAATGTGATACAGTAACACAATAATCAATGATCATAGCTATACCCAACTTTTAATTTCTATTTTTTAGGATTTGTTGGGTATTTTATAGGCATTTAACACATATGGAGTCTGTATTAAATAAGAATAAAACAGTGGTTTCATAAAAATATTTACTTGAGCTCAATTTTTAAATTATGTTTGTTTGTTTGTCTGTTTTGAGACATGGTCTCACTGTGCAACCAAGGCTAACCTTCAGCCTTCTGTTTTGACTTCTGTGAAACCTTTAGCCACAGATTATTTTTTCAATTGTAGTAAAGACTGCAATGTCTGGGGCATAAGCATGATGTGCTATCCATTTTCTGAAGATGTTTAATTCAGACTAATATCCAGACACCTTACAATATCATTACATACATTATTAAGAAATGAAAATGTTCAAATTTTATTTAAAATTGTATTTTAAAAAGAATATGGAGTTCTTAAATATTTAAAATGTATAAATAAGATTAAAGAATGTGGACTTCTTGGTCTTTAACAGTTTTTTACTACTTTTAAGAACTTTAACTTGAGATTCTTAGATTTGAAGACATAATTCAAACCTGGTGAGGGAAGTAGAGTAATCCCTCCTGAAATGTAGTATGAAAATTAAAAGGAAGAAAATGTATTTTGAAAACTATCTTAAGTTTCTAATTATGCATTTTTACTTAGAAATTGTATTGAATTTTAAGTAGATATTATGACAAATAGTACCTTCCATACCATTTCACATTTCCTAGTGACACATATCACTTTTCTTCTCATTTGCTAGTATTACAGTTTAGGAAAAATCATAGTATTTTTTATGCCTTAATCACATCAGATTTATATTTGAATTTTACTGTCAGGTAGTGAGTGTGTTTCAAATTTAAATTTTTGCATAACTATTAATTTTCTCAAAATTTGTTTCAAAAGTAACTTTTTAAAAATGTTTTTAATTGAAATAAAATTGTACCACGTTCCCCACTCTCTTTCATCCTTCTAACCCTTTTCAGGTAGATTCTATTAACTCCAGCCTATTCATAATTCACAGTAGCCACTAAGCATATTGATGGAGGTTTCAAATCTATTCCTTTGGCCTTTAAACTTTATCCATTATAACATGTTATATACTTCCACATCACTTGTTCCAAAGCCATTCCTATGGAAGCATTGGTAAAATAAATTTAAAATAAAATAAAAATAATTTAAAATTATTTTTAAATAAAAAGATGCATTTATTTTATCTATGTGCATGATTATTTTGCTGGCATGTATATCTATGTACTCTGATTTCAGAAGAGATCATTGTATCTTTTGTAAGTGAAGTTAGAGACAGTTCTTAGTTGCAATGTTGGTTCTGGAACCTGAAGCCCAGTTCTCAGCAATACTAGAAAGTGCTTTTATGTCCAAGTCATATCTACAAGAGACACACAAGTGTGTAAAACCTATCATTTCTGGTAAGAGAAAATAATCTTTATCAGAGAACATTCCTCTAATTAGTTATCTATTACCAAATAATCAGTCCCGAAATCATATACATACATATATGTAATATGTTTATATATATACAAGGACAATATAATAGGCTTAACTGATTACATTTAAATAGTTTTGTGTGAGTATATATATATAACAAAACTTAAAAAACAAAGCCACAGCCCATGAATTTGAAAGAACTAAAAGGGAACTTGAGTAGAAGGAGTTTTATTCAAGAAAGAAGAACAGGAAATGGCATAATTTCAAAACTTAAAATTATAGTTTACTTAGCTCAAATGTCTTTGATACATACTTTGCTTTAGTAACTCCCAAACACTAGTATCTGTATTATCATCTTGGAGTTAGTTTTAAATTGGACTCAATAAGCATATTAAAAATGTCACCTTTTTGACAAAATTATCCTATTTTGGTTAACTGTGAGGTACTTATGTTGATCAGGTCAAACACATTGTGGTTATTTCACTATCATTTAATAAAAGACGTTGGGGTCTATCCCCAAAGAATGTCTCTGGTTTCACTAACCAGTGCAGGATGTCTACTTTTCTGGGTATCAATAAATCGACTCATACTATGCTCTTTAGTTCATCATTTTTATTGCAAATAACAACTTTCTGCTGTTTTCTCTTTGTTCTACATTGTTATGCCTAGTTCTTTCTGGCTCTGCATTCTTCTACCTCATTCTACATCCTTCTATTTCACTTTAACTGGAGTCTCCACAGTTAACAGTTTTTATACACAACCCCCAATTTACTGGCCAATCTGTGGTCACCAAGATTGAATTCTTTCATGTTCATAAAGATCTTTAGTCTAGTTTGAATTTTAGCTGAGGTAAAAATTAACTAAACATATATAATTTGAGTTAGTCTAAGTAAAAGGACCAAATCAAACTTTAAGGGTCAATAGTCTTGTGGGGCACTAGAGCTGGCTATGAAACATGTGCAAGTATATTTTCTACATATTAAAATTATACAGTTAAATAAAAAGTCATCTTCCTGACTACCCACAGATATATGTGGCCATTAAATGATAAAGCACACTGCTAGAAATTCTTGGGGAATGAATCCCAAGTTAGTAACAGATGGGAAGGTTACAATTACACACAAAACAATTCGTTGCAGGAAACATATAACACATTCAAAAGCAATAGTGACAAATGTCTTGCATTTTGGTTTACCTCCACCAGAACCCTTGGTTCTTTGTATCAGCCTTGTCATGGCATCTGAGTTCCTACTATGTATTTCTATGGTTTGTAGTAGTTATTATGTACTGGTTTTTGTGATTTTCTTTTATTTATGTATGGGGATTTGAATGTGACCTGGTGTGTGTGTGTGTGTGTGTGTGTGTGTGTGTGTGTGTGTGTGTGTGTGTGTGTAAAAGTAAAAAAATGTATAAATTATAAATTATAACATGTATAAAAGTAAAAAATAATACATAAAATCTTAAGTTGTGTTGTTTATCCATAGGAGTTAGGGGTGTAAATTCATGTTGTCAGGCTTGGTGACAAATGTTTTTAGTAGGTGCCATTTAGCAGACCTTTGAATAATGTTTAATTGTCTCAAACCTTGTATGATAAAACCAGAATAAATGTTTTATTTATGTCTTAGATTAGATCTGGTTGTTAAAGCACTTGAAATTAGAAATATAATAAGAATATAAAGAAACATGTCATGTATCCATAATACTTTCTTTTCCCTTGGTCATTTTAAACAAATTCTAAACTACATATAAATTCTTTGTTCTCTAGTCTTTCTATTATCATCATGTAAATGCACTATCACTTTGTGAACTTTAGATACTTATTTTTTCTCCTAATTACATCTCACTTCATCTTACATTACATTCTATCAATTTTAAGTATCAAGTTGAAGATATATCTAAAACATATCTACTTTTCTTATATTCATTTCATTACAACATTTTTCAGTACTATAAGTTACAATTATCTTTTATATTAAGCACTTCAATAATGTGTCTACTCACGTGTATTTTATGTTAAAATCAATTCTTACTACAGTAGACAAAATGTACACTTAAGTCAGCAGTTATAGATAAGATAAAACAAGAATAACACAATCTCTCACTTTGTGAATGCTATTATAATACTTAGGGGAAAATGTAATAGGCAGATACTTAAAGATTCTAGAAAAGAAATAGTAGCAAACTAATTCTGTGAAGGAGATGATGTTACAGATAATTCTTAATGCTGAAACATCTACTGCTCTGGATATAAGTGATATAAATCTCAGAAGTGGATAACAATGTGTCAACAGAAGGAAATGAGAACATAGTCTTCTCTCCATGCTAGTGATGACATCAAAGACATATAGAAAAATGAAATCCAAAAGAGGAGAGTTTCCTCACTGAATGCAGGTATAAAAGACCCAGAGGCATAACTTGATACCCTGGAACAGGCTCTGGAAGAAAAGGGAATAACCAGAAGTGTAGTCAGAAGTTTCTCTGTCCTGTCTTGCCCAGAGTTCCAGACCCACAGTCTTGCAGCTGCTTAGTCCCAAAGAAACACACAGAGGCTTATATTAATTACAAGCTGTTTGGTCTATGGCCCAGGCTTATTATTTCCTAACTCTTATACTTTAAGTTAACCTATATTTCTATTTATATTTAGCCATGTTCAGCATGGTACCATTTTGCTCAGAATAGTAGAAAACTCAGGGGAAAAGAGTTCCAAGGGGCACCATAACTGTGGAGAAATGAGGTTCTAATGATTGTTAATTTCTAGTCACAAACCAACAAAGACAGAGAGAAAGACGGATAACAGGAATGAGCATGTGAAAGGAAATATCAAAGTGGGAACATTTAAAAGAGAAATACGCTTTAACAATAAACATAAAATTAAGACTTCTCAAACAAAAGCAAAGTAAACAGAGTACTCTAATGATGTCCTTAAACAAAATGAATTACTGCTGAAGGAAACCTGGAACATTGTGTGGTAAGTAGTTTCTGGACCAGACTTGCTGGTCCAGTAGAAGAGCTGGACCAGCAGAGGTCCTAAAGTTCCAAAGAAACACACAGAAACTTGCATTAAATTCATGCTCATTGGACTATGATTTAGATATATAGCTTGTTAACTCTTAAACTAACTCATGATTAACGAGGTGGCCTAGTACCCTTTCTCAGAGCAGCATTCTGGTCTCCTTTCTTCTGTCTGCTGGCATCTCTGTCTGACTCTTCCTCTTTCCAGAGTTTTCTTAAGCTGGTAGACCTGCCCACACTTCCATACACCAGGATACTACACAACCAGGTTAGTTTAAAAGTTAGAAAGTTATGTGCCTGAACCCCAGGCCAATCAACATGAAATTAATATAAGTATCTGTGTGTATAATTGGGACTTTGGGTCTGCTGGTCCAGATCTTGGGGCTAGTACAGGCCAAAAACTACTTACTACACATTGGCAATGGATAGCATATTAAAAATGTTAAAGCTGTTTGTATATGTAATAAGCTATTCCTCTTTTAGGTTCTTTAAAGATTAAAAAATGTTTTAAGACCAGAAATACAACACTGTTTGATAAGAGGACATTTGTCGCTTTATTTACTTGTTATTTGGTTGTTGTTTGTTTTGAAAAGTGTTTTACTGTATTTATATACCAGCTGGCCTTTAACTCACTCTAATCTATGCTTGCCTTGCACACATGCCAATAGTTCTGCTCAGTTTACCAAGTACTGGATTGCAAGCATGAGCCTCCATAGCAGCTTGGCAAGGTTTGAAACACAGGTAGATGTTATGGAAAAGGCGACTGTAACCTAAGGAGGGAGAGGATTATGATTCCTACATGACAATACAATTTCCATATTGATTTTAAACAGCGTATCAATGCTTACTAACCTTTAGAAAAGTCATGTATTTGATTTTAGTCATTGCATCAAACATTATAAATAAAACTGTATAAATGACTGTATAAAAATATACGGTCAATTAAGCAAAACTGAGATTTTAAAATGACCTCAACAAAGAAAGGAGGAAACAAGAAAGAGCAAACAAAATACCCAAAACCGAAAGAACAGAATCAAAACATCCAGAGGAATAAAAGGAGAAATCAATAACAAAATAGATATAAACTTAAAATAGTAATTATATATTAAAATCTAACTGTAGTACACATAGAATACATCCAATCAAAATGAATCATCAGGAGAGATAAACATTCTAACTATATGTTGCTTGTAACGAATTCAATTTGAATATAAGGTTGGTTGCAGATTTAAAGGAAATGCATAAAATATTTGCATAGATCATGTAAATGCCATTCGGAAGAACAAAAGAACAACTGTATCAAAGTCAGGCAAAGTCAACATTGGAACATGGCACGAACATAAATCACATCAAATTAATTCCTTCCCCAAACCATGAAATAGCTTCTAATCACTCATAGAACAACACAATGTTTTATTTTGGGCTAATAAAGTGTATATAAGTGTGATTACTCTCTACCACACTGGTTTCATTCATCTACTCACAAATAACTTCACTTATAGCTTCATAAACTATCAAATAGCTTAATGTGTTATTTTTTCTACTATAATTCAAATGTCAAAGACGTGTTACTGATTCTCTTCCTCACTCTGATGCCCATGATTTCTACAGAGTGTTTAGTTTATAATAAATAATCAATTAATAACCTATATACAGACACATTTTCCCTGCATTATACTCTATATTACATTTGCCATAATATGATAATTTTTAAAAATCTAGGTTTCTCCTAAAAATAATTGTTACAGAAGTTCTTGATATACAACTTATTAAGACTACTGTATCCCTAGCATCTTCTGCAATCAAGTACTTTCCTGGCCTTCAAATGAATTTTAATAAAGAACTGGAAAGATGGCACAGCAGATAAGGTCTATTACTGTTCTTTCAGGGGACCCAAGGTTACAGTCCTTCAGCTAATACGGAAGGTTACAACTACCTGTTACCCATACTTACTTAATATCTGGTGACCTTTTCTGGCTCCTACATGCACTGCATACACACCCTGAAAATATGTACATATAGACAAAGTATATATACACATCAAGCAAAAATTTTAAATAAAAAATGTATATGGACAAAGAGAGTATAATGCTTAATCCCCCCTTGGGATGTTCTCTGCATTACCTGAGTCTGAATTTCCCACAAGTCAATCAAGCAGAATCAAATAAGCTTCATTTCTCATTAATATTTTAAAACATGCCAGATTTTGTTAATTGCTAAATTCCAAGAAAATGCATTATAACTAGTCCAAAGTTATTAAACAAAGCTGGAGAGACAAAAAGAGAGACAATAAGTCAAATGAAGAGGAATAGAGGACAAAAATAAATTGAAGTTAACTTTTTCTAAGCATTTGGACAAGTGTAATATTTGGCATGGACAGGAGCTTAAAGTTTAACATTAACTTTATCTAGTTAAAGGCAATTTAGTTAGTTCACAAAAATATTGTTTAAGATCAAAAGCCTTGAACAAGTAGAGATAATAGGGCTATTCAGCAAAGAATAAACATTGAGATAAAACTGGCATCCAGAGCATGTGGCATATGAGCATGTCAGATGGCACAGTATTTATCATCCAGTAAATATTTGCAAAATGGATAATAAGCGAACTACAAATATTCTGAAGGCCATTACACCACACATCCAACACTGATACTTTTTATCTTTCCTTAAAAATGTATTCTTACTCTCAGCTCTCACAGATAAATATGAGACTAAGGCCAGGCCAATGATCTACTTCAAATATATACTATCCATTCTCTAGTGATAAATGCATGTTCCACATTAATCCAAAATTTGCAACAGTAATGTTTAAGTTTTTGCTTGAACAGGAAAATTCTACAGTCTGTCTTGGGTTTTTGTTGTTGCTTAAAGAGAAATGTTAAAATATTGATTTCTTCATTACATGCTGATCATCAGAGAACAATCATGAAGCTTACAAGCCGACTAAAGATTTTGTTTGATCCCTTTCTACAGTTTATTGCTGTGAAAAATAACCACCGCACATATAACTTAGGAGCCCCAATGTCATCTTATACTGGGAGATAAAATTATTCATATAGTGGAACATGATTTTTTTTTAACTCTAGTACTTTTGGGAGTTAGAAAAATGGGAGAGTTCAAGGTACTGAAATAAAATTACTTAAATTTATAATCATATGCTATGTATAATTATTTTGACTATGCTTTTGCACACTGTAAAAACTGGTTTAATAAATTTAATAAATTTCTGATTGGCCAGACTGTAGTATGAGGTTTCTGACCCATTTGTAGTAAGAGGTTTCTGTTCCGGACTTTTGGGCCTAGCCTCCAGGTTTAGGCCCACAGACCCGCAGACCTGCAGACCCACAGATTAGAAGAGACACACAGATGATTACAATTGTTTTAGGCTGATCAGCCTAAGGCCCAGGCATATAACTTGCTAGCTGTCTACCCTTCATCTAACCCATGACTCAGCCTGTTCAGTCATGAGGCTTGGTGCCTTTTCTCACAGCATCATGGTTGTCCTCTGCTTCTTCTGGCTTCTCTCTGGCATTCTGCTCTATGCTTCCTGTTCTCAGAGTTTTCTTACTCTGGTAGCCCCGCCCACACTTCCTGCCTGCCTTTGGCCAAACAGTGCTTTTTATTAAACCAGTGGGTGGAACAATTATTTACAATGGAACACAACATAATCTCCCACATATCCCTTTTTCTCTTTTTAAAACAAAAAGAACTCCAAATCTAATATTCTTTTCTCCCTTATGTATAACAACTTATAAACAACACTGTAAATAAACACAAACATCCATAATCCATGTTTTGGGAATGTGGGCTACTTCCTGCTGAATGGGGAAGCTGGCAATCTCATGGGAATCCAAAGAAAAATGTAGGATTATGGACAAGTCTTTAGTGGAGTAGTCTCTAAGGCTGGGTCATCTCAGCCAGTCTCCTTGAAACTGTTCTGGATACAGAGCTCTGGAACTTCAACAGAGATGCTCTGAAATGCTGAATCATCTGGGCCATCCATTTTCATTGGAGATTTTTCAGGGGGTCTTCCTCTATCAAACTTTATGCTCTTTATCCAGGAATTTATCCATAGCCTCTCATTTTCTGTGAAAATAAAAGAAAAACCTCTTCTCCAAAGTTGCATATCTTTGCATTTCAATTTTAAAGAAAACTCATTTACAAAATATATAGGTTGAATTAATCCAACAACATTTACAATCAACTGTCTTTTAACAGCTTTTACTAAGTCATTTTCAGTCAAGAAGCTTAAAGATAAGACAATATGTAAGACCCCCCCTCCCTTCTCCTCCCTTTGCTTGCAGCCCCCTTGTTTTAGCAATTTCCTCCTGCCCAAGAAGTAATGAAACTTGTCTAAGACATGTCAGCACCAGGTGCCTTGGCCCAAGGACGAACTGATTCCCTGACTCCCCTGTGGGCTGTCTGCTCTTAAAAAAAGGGCCCTAAAACATCCATCCTGATACTGGAGACACTAGCATCTCTGCAATAATAAAAGCTTTCACAATGTCAGCAGAGCAAAAAAAAAAAAAGAAAGATAGCAGTTACATAGCTACATGATCTGCCCCCAGTCAAGGACCAAGGGAAGTTCCTGGGAAGACAGAGTTCCCAGGAAGATAAACGGCAGGCCAGGCCACCGCCGCCTGAGAGTGGGCGATAGCAGGCATGACCTGGCCCTCACCCCCGTAACAAAACAGCTTCATTCAAACCAGGCAATGAAGACCTTGTAACTATGCTTTTGCTCCTGCTCCCCTAACCCTATAAAAAGGCCCTGAACAAAGGGCTAGGGGCACAAGTCTTCTCGAGGGACTGAGAGACTTGTTTGCCCACAGGTACCTGTGTTATTCAATAAATAAACCTCGTGCTGTTTGCATCTGATCTGTGACTCGGTCCTTCTTGGGTCACAGGGGTCTCTTCCTGAGGAAAGGTCCGTTTCGGGGTCCCTCACCCCCGGGGGTCTTTCAAATAATATACAGTATCTAGACATTTTCTGTATTTTCCATCTTTCTTTCTTTCTTTCTTTCTTTATTTATTTATTTATTTATTTAACTCTATTTCTTTTTTTAAGAGTTTTCTCTACCTTTCTTTTCTTTCTCTAAGCCTATGTATTTACATTTTCAACACACTCTAAACCACTTAGACTTTTTAAAAAAACTGTCTTTACTGTATATTTATTTCTTAACTTTTTCTGTCTCTGACCACACCTTTGCTTGGTTAGACTGATTAACTCCACCCAGATTCTTCTATTTCTTTCTGTTTCTGACCACCCCTTTAATCTGCCAGGATTCAAGGTTGGTGGGATGGGTGGATGGTTCCACCCAGCTCCTAGTCTAACTTCATAGAATTTATCTTTTTAACCCAGGTACTCTGGGAAATTTTAGGGTCCATATAATTACCAAGTAAAGCTTTGCCATCTGCTGCTCATTAACTCCATTTAAGTATTAGGCAGCAGGGCCTCTTAAAAAACTCACAAGTGTTTTGCCTCGAAGGCTGAATCAGGAAGCTTTTCTTCAAAAAGCCAAGCCTCAGTTTGCCTCAGGCTAACAGCTTATCCAAGAAAACACTGGCATTAGAAAGCCATCTTTCATTCTCTTTCCTTTTTGTCCTTATGAACAGGAACCTCAAATACATCATTTGCAATGTTTTGCTTACATGTAGGCTCCTGTAAGACTTCAGGAACAAGCCATTTTACACCTTAAGCTGCACTCCAAAAGCCCGCCATTGTAGCTCAAGCCCATGTGCCTCACCAGGATGTCTCTGTACAATAGCTCATGTGAGAGACACAACTTAAAAGCTGCTTTGGGCTCTAGACCATTTTTTAAGCTTTCTGTGGCTTTATGTGGGCATCATGGCCCCACATTGGGCTGCCATTTGTGGTATGAGGTTTCTGTTCGGACTTTTGGGCCTAGCCTCAAGGTTTAGGCCCATAGACCCACAGACCCACAGAGACACACAGATGATTTCTATAGTTTTCAGCTGATTGGCCTATGGAGCAGGCATATCACTTGCTGACTCTTTACCTTTAAACTAACCCATGTCTCTTATCTAGTTCAGCCTTGTGGCTGGGTACCTTTTCTTAGAGCAGCATTGTTGTCCTCTGCTTCTTCTGGCTTCTCTCTGGCATTCTGCTCTGTGCTTCCTGTTCTCAGAGTTTTCTTAGTCTGGAAGTCCCGCCCACACTTCCTGCCTGCCTTTGGCCAGTCAGCGCTTTTTATTAAACCAGTGGGTGGGACAATTATTTACAATGGAACACAGCATAGTCTCCCACATATCCCCTTTTCTCTTTTTAAAACAAAAATAAGTATTTGGGGGGACCAGACAAGGAGAATTCTGGGAAGAGGAAGAACAGGCCATTGTGCAGAAGATGTAAGATGAGAAGCTGCCCTGAGAAAAAGGTACCAAGACACATAGCTAAACATGGATAAGAATTATGAGTTAGCTTAAGAGTAAGAGTTAGCAAGTAATTAGCCTGAGACACAAGCCAAACAGTTTATAATTTATTAATATAAGCCTTTGTGTGATTATTTGGGACCAAATGGCTGCAGGACTGATTAGACAGGACAAAGAAACTTCCAACTACAATTATTAGCAAATTTTAATTTTTCAAACTTTTAAGATTTACTGCAATATCCTCTCTAGTGTATATGTCTTATACTGACTATATCTATACATCTTCTGCTTTATTCTTGTCCTTTCCCATTTTTGATTCCCTAGCCATTCCTCCAGACACTAATACCTGATTATCTCACATTGTCCTTTGATTTGGTTGTTGTTTTTCCATCCCTAAAAGAAAATGATACTGGATGTTCCTATTTCCTTTGATTCTGCTTTATTTTCTTAACAGTTCCACCTATCTTCATATGAGCGAAGTTCAATAATTTCAATAGCCTGACAAACTCCATTTTATATATGCCACATTTTAAAATCTATTTTTGATTTATCATTTTATTAATTTAAAGATGTCATGTTGCCACAAATTATAATCACTAGTAGGAGCCTTACCTGAAAAAAACTGCGATGGCTATCTTCCTTTCTTATTTTCTTACTTTTATTGAAAATAAACTCTTGTCTCAAATATTATATTCAAATCATTTTCCTACCTCTCCTCCTCCCAACTACTCCCCATTCCAGATCCATTCTCTTTATTTCTCTCATTAGCAAAAACAGAAGCTTCTAAGAGATAAGCACCAAATATTACAAAGAGAATAGAAAAAACAAAACAAAACAAACAAACAAACAAAAAAACCAAAACCCTATCATAGGGGCATTGGCAAGCACAGCAGGAGGAAAAGAGTCCCAAGATTAGATACAAAAGTCAAAGACTTCTGTTAGTCAGGAGTCCCATAAAAATACAAAGTTAAAAGCTATGATGCAGAGCTAGAGGATCTGATACAGACCTATGTAGACCTTGTGTTTGCTACTTTAGTCTCTTTGACCTCATATGCTTATTTAGTTGATTCAGAAGGCCTTACTCTCCTGCTGTCCTTTATCCCCACTGAGGCTTAACTTTTTCAAACTCCACTTCCATGGGTTTTCCTGTGCTCTGAAGGGGATCTTTAATGGGGACATCCTGTTTAGCCTTTCTCTCAGCATATGTCTGGGTGTGGGTTTCTTTATCTGTTCTCATCTGCTGGAAGAGAAAGCCTCTCTGATGATAAGTAGATAAGGTGCTGATCTATGAGAATAGTTGAATTCCAAGAGAAATCATTTTATTAAAACCTTAAAAAATATTATTTTTTAGACCATAGTATTTGGTTTTACTCTAGGTCTCCAGACTATGTAACCTCTGGTTTATGGTTATCTTAGCATTGCAGATATGGGTTCCTTTTTTTATGAACTGCGCCTTAAGTCTGACATTAATTGACTATTTCTACAGGTTTAATGCCACCATTTCCCTACCACATTTTGTAGCCAAGACATAATTGCAGATCAAAGTTTTCGTGGCTGGTTTATTGCTTATGGGTTTCTTTTTTCTTTTTTCTTTTTCTTTTTAATAGCGTACAGAGTGAATTTCAACACAAGAGACTAGAATATAGGAGTAAAGACTCTGTGTGATCACCAGCTGAGTTCCTCCAGATTCAGTGAATTTTATGTGTATTATCCTTGGAAATGGAGCCTTGTCGTTATTTTGTGGAGACTTATCAATTATTTTACCATTTACATTTACGGCTCTTCCATCTCGCAACCTGATCCTCAGCTCCTTTTCCTACTTGCTCACAATTAGCCTGTAGGATCTATTCCATCTATCTCACTCAGGGAGATCTATGTGTGTCTCTGGACCCCACTGCTGCACCTAAACTCTCTGGGTCTATGGAGCTTATCTTAGTTTACATGTATTTAATGTATTCACTTATAAGTGAGTATACATTTCTCTTTCTGTTTCTGTGTTATATCACTCAGGATGGATTTTTCAGTTCTTTCTATTTGCCTCTAAATTTCATAATGTTATCACCCTCTTAATTGATATGAGGCTAATTCATGATCATTGTGAGTGGAACTTTCTGGTAGCAATAATAATGAAAAATGGCTGTATTAATTACTGTCTTAAGCCTGTGATCAGATGCCATAAACAAGGCAGTTTATAGGGGACATGCTTATCTTGACTGATGGTTCCAGAGGGATTGGAGTCTGAGGAAGCATTGCAGTAAGTGGCAGGCATGCAATAAGAGAAGAATCTGAGGCCTCGCGTCCTCACATTTTCCAAAGAAGGCATGAAATAAATAGAGTAAAGTAGAAATGTTGTGATTCTTTAAACTCTAAGTCTTCTTTCAATGGCTACTTCCTCCAATAGGGCCATACCTCCTAAGGCTCTCAAACAATGACAAGGACTGGGAATTCACTATACAAAGGCCAGAAACTACACATATCTCTCTTTCAAATCACTATGACAAACTACAGCAAGTAGTAAAATGAGGATAACTCACTAGCCTATTGCTTCCAGAGGAGCACTGCTTTGCTGGGGGATTCAGGCCCCAAAAAAGATGGGTGGAGTGTGTGTGTGTGGGTATGGGACACACAAAGCAGGACATAAACTGAGAACTGAAGGTGATTCAGGATGGCTGCCAGCATGCTTTAGTGGGGAAAAAAAAAAAAAAAAAAAAGACTACATCTTATTAGTTTTTGCGTTTGTGTTTATTTATTTGGTTGGTTGGGTTTTTTTAAATTTGTTTTTATGTGGGGTTTTTTTTGTTTTTTTTTTTTTTGTAAATAGGAAATGAAATGAGAAGAAATAGGCATATGAGCTGGGTTTTGCTTGAAATCAAGGACTAAGAACTGGGGAAGATAGCCTTGACCTTGACAATAGGCACCAGTGAGATGATAATAAACAAGTTCCTTTTGCTAGAGATAAGAATAACTGCTTTAGCCTGCAGAAACTTTCCTCAAGTTCCCATTATGACCCTCTAAAGAACTTTAGTACAGATACCTAGGTTGATTGTGTTCCTAAGCCACTATTAAGAATGATAAGGAGTCAGGGAGGGTAGGTCAAACTGACAATCTGACTTTCCTTCCTTTAAAAACACGAGTGGGAAAGTTGAAACTTATGGTAACAGGATTTGTTTAGGTCTTAAGTATTTTTCCAAGTAATCCTTATGCTAGATCTATAGTGGCTACTACAAATGATACTGTATGATTCTAATGAATATTCCCAACCTGGGGCCTCTTTATATTCATAGAATTAATATTTACTTTCTGATTAGAAACATGCTAACTGATCTTATAAAGTCCTGTAATACTTTTAAGCTTCATAACCTTGCCAGATGATGATGCCTATAGTTTTTCATATGTTCATTCTCTTTTTAATTTCATATTTTGAAAAATACTAATGTAGACTATCTTTATTTCAATTACTTTTCTTGTTAGATTTTCTATATTGAGAGTTAGACGAATTGTGGGTATTTTTCTAGTCATATCAATAGTTATGAAAATTTTTCTCGAGTTTTATAAGTGGTTTGTTCATATTTCTGATTACTTTCTCTGGTGGGTGGAAATAGCTTTTAAATTTATTTTTCATCATTTTGTTCAAATGTTTGGTATACATGTCTGTAAATGTTCAAGCACTTGCATGTAGACATATTCATGCACTTTCATGCATATGAGTGTGAAAGATTGAATTCAATGTCATATTTTCTTTGATCTCTCCTCACCTTGCTTTTTAAGTCAGTGTGTCTCACTTAAGCCAGAGTTCATTACATTGACTAGACTGGCTGGCCACCAGTGGCTTTCCTACTGCCCAGTACTTCGATGAAGACCGTGCCCAACTTTTTAAATGGTTGTTGGAAATCCAAACACAGGTCCACGTATTTGCTGCCAAATCCTTTCCCATCCAGTCAACAGCTCTGAACCTTACACAGCGCAGGCCCATTTGTCTACTTAGTTTTTACTTCCTGTGCATTTGAAATATTTTCTACAAAATCACCTCCTTGGCCCTTATCTTGAAATATTTCACCTAGATTTTCCTCTCGTAGAGTAACAGTTTCTAGCCTAGTGGTACAATCTTTAATTCGTTTTGAGTTCAATATTTTCCAAAGGGAAAGAAATATGCTTCACTGTTTACTTTCTTTGGACCAGTTTTTGAAAAGACGCCATATTTTCAGTGTATGATTATTTTTCCTCAGTTGGGAATTAAATGTCTGTAGCTGCCCACTCTTAGTTCCGGGTCTTCTCCTGTGTTACACTGGACCATGTTTCTGTTTTTAAGTGAATAGTAAAATTTTTGTGCTTTTTATTATACAATTCTTTCAAATCCAAGAATGACTCCGTGGACTCAGTTTTCTGTTCTCCTTTATTTGGTTTCTGAGAATTGACCTCACATTATCAGACTTGGATAGCAAGGACTTTAAATACTGATCCATCTTAGAGCCTAAAGTTATCATTTTTATTCATGTTTTCTATAAGTATCCCCTAATTCAGAAAAATTCATAATTATTTTAAATAATTGTTGTTTCACCAAAATTCTGCCTGAATATCCAGCTCAGTCGCACTTCTCTCTTTAAACCCCACCCTCTCAGAAATACAACTAAAAAGCCCAGTTCCACGTTCTTGGTGATGGTAGGCAGCTCCTTCCCTGGAGCTGCAAATCTGCCCAATTCCTGCCTGAAGTGTTAGAATTGGCCCAAAACTCTCTAGTGGCACACACATCATCACCCTGCATATGCAAGATATTTAAGCTCTCTCCTTTATATTGGACATTTAATGTTTTCCTGCTCCTTTCTTCCACCTAGGTTTCTGGGGACTGGAGTATATCACCTAGGATTTGCTTTGCCCAAATAAACCTGGTCTTTCACTTTTTCATTCAGCTTTATCTGGCTTACTGTGACGTCAGAGAAACCTTTTATAAGGCAAAGAAAACCTGTTATCTTGGTGCCAGAGGCAAGGGAGGAGTGGAGCCTTCCCTGCTGCAGACCCAGATGGCCTGCCATGTGGAAGGCCACTTTTCTTTTATCTCTCTCTATGCCAGACAGGACTGACTTGACTTGAGTAAATTACCCATTTCGAAGCCACTGCCTTCAGAAGTCCAGGACCTCTTCCTGGTCAAAATTTCTTCTAGGTCAAGGCGCTGGGGATCGCTTATCAAGCCACGGTGCCAGTGCAACTCCAACCTGTTTTCAGAGCAAAGAGCATCTTCGTTATGTGAGACCTTAGATGTCCTATCCAAAGGCAACCCTACACCTATCTACTACTTGCCCCAAGGCTATAGAGATGACCACATTGCTCTTTCGTCTTCAATACAGGCTGGAAAATGGGCAACTGAGCGTCTAAACCTGATCTTCAGTCATCCCTGGAGTGTTTACTGCAAACGATTATTCTCATTGGGGCTTTTTCACACCATACATCAAATGGGTTGAGCTCCCTCATTCAGGGATACTGACCTCTGCTTTCTCGCCCCTTTCTCTTTTCTGTTCTCCGTTTGTCCTCCTGGCTCTCATGTCTCCACTCTGAGGTGGCCCTTCACTTTCACCCTCCCCATGCCTCAATAAACTTTTGCACTAACTCTGTTGTTCCAGGTGTGTTCTCTTCATGACTTAGCTTGGCAGAGCCTGCTGAAAGGTACCCAATTTTCCTTTTAACTCATTAGGCTCTCCTGGCTTTTGCTCTGGTAATGCTGAAATTTTACTTGCAACAGATTTACTGTCTTAGTCTGTTCTGTCTGCTCTGTATTGTTGCAATAAGGTTTCTGGCCCACCAGCCAGAGGTCCAGACCCCAGAACTGCTTCGCCAGAGCACCTAGCCACCAGCCACTGCTTTTCCTCCCAAAAATGACTAGAAGCTTATATTAAGTTCATGCTGTTTGGCCTATGGCTCAGGCACATTGCTAGTTAGTTCCTTCATCTTAATTCAACCCATTCTCATTAATCTGTCCGCCACATGGCCTGTGGCTCACCTGTGTTCCTTACATGTTTCTTCTTTAGCGTCTAGGTTGATCTGTCTCTGATTCTGCCCTTCCTTTCCTACCTATTCTGATTCCTCCTCCTACTTTTTCTATGGCGCCTGTCATGGGCCAAAACAGCTCCTTTATTTAAAGATTGATATTCACAGCATAGTGAAAGACATTCCCACATCACTGTAGGATTTGCACATGAGATCAGACACACACACTAGAGTTTATTCATGAGTGTTACAAAGATGGTATACGGGAGAGAAGCAGAAGAGAAAAGAGATATTCATGAGGCTGCTCCTTATAAGAAAATTAGTGGGTACAGATTTATATAGCCATGCCTAGGGGTGTGCCCTCCTTACTTGACATGTTCTGTCAGAGCCATGTTGGGTTTATCATGTGGCTGCTATGTGCTGGGAATTCTTATATCTCACCCTTATGTTTATTATAAAAAGAAAACTGGGTTTGTGGGGGGAGGGGCAGGGGAAAATGGATTGGACCAGAACAGAGTGGATGGTCTCTCAAGACTGCTTCAAGCCTTCTTAGGAGCAAAGCTTTTCTTTTCAAAAGATGAGACTTGTGTGCAGTATGTTCAGCTGGTGCCATGTTGGGTTTACCATGTGGCTGCTACTTGCCAGGAATCCTTACACTCTGCCCCACCCTAAACTATATAAATGGCCTGTTCTTACATTTGTTATAGTGTGGGAATCAGAGCCAGAGAGGAAGATTGCTTTATGGCCAGCACATACCTATTCTCCCTTACAATATCTGCTGAACTGGCTCTCAATAAGGTATGTACAAACCATCTGTGTTCAACTGAATCTAATTCCAAATTTTAGAGTTTGTGTCTTCCTAGGTACTTTCCACATGGATACATGTGTGTTTGTCTGGCCCCCACAGTCTCCTGTACCCATCTGGACATTATCCTGCTTTCTCCCCTCACCCAGCAGCCTGGAAGATCCGAATCTTAAATTCTAGGCCACTGTATTATATGTGCCTTTGGATCTTTTGGCCTGTAGACCCATGTAGACCACCTCTCTTATCATCTGCTCCTTCCTGGCTTTCTCTCACCTTGCAGACAGACAGCAGACATACTACACACACTCTCTCTCAGTCCTGCTTATAGTTAGGCAGCTAACTTTTCACCCTCAACTTTGCAACCTCCTTCCCTCAATACACTCAGATTTTATTGTAGCAGCTTGGGCTTGTTATGCCGAGATCAAAGAGATCCCCAAAAGACCACCATAGAGACTGAATCCTGTATGTAAAAACAAAGAGCCTTTATTCCAGTTTAAACTTCGTCTTTCTGTTTATCCATATAGATGTTCAGAGCAAAGAGCACCAAGCCTGGGTGGAGTAGGGTTTTTATAGTAGAAGTTGGGGTGAGTGGATTTCTAGAGTTCAGGACCCCGATTGGCTGACATTTATCAAGGCGTATCTTAGTAAGATCAAGGGAATGGGTGTATGCTGGGCTCAAGGACTATCTCTCAATTGGAATGTTTGGAATAACAAATATTTCCCCTGAGGTGCTGGTCCCTCCCCAGGTGATGTCTGTTTTGGACTTTTCCTGTAACTACCGGATGCTGCCAGTAATAGACTCTCAGGCTTTCTGACCAACTGATTTTTTATTAAGCATGTCATGGCAGCTGTATAGCCTAGTTCTTCTGGGTCCTACATTCCTGATGTCAAGCTGTTCTGGGACCCACAGCCAATACAAATCATGGTCACAATAAGTGAAACTGATTTCCCAACTCTGCTAGTGCTGCAAACAGGTGATTCCCAAATACCTTATATGTGAGCTTGCTGTGTTACATTTGCAAAGCCTCTTACCTTTGAGGCTCCCCTCTCTCACTTTTAAAAATCTTTTATTCATATGACTTCTTTGTATGTTGCCCTTATATTTTAACATTATATTGTAAATTCTTATATAAGGATTTGGAAATTGATAATCTGTCAAGATTTAAAATCTGTATAATTTGTAACAAAGTCTGTTTCCCATCAAAAGGTTTGTTTGTCTTACAGTGAGAAATGTTTTGTCTATTTTATATGTACAGATGGGTCTGTGCCTGTATGTTTTCTTGTAGGCATGGGAGCCACAGGGAATTACATCAGGCTCTCTTGGCTGTGTAAACATACATGGCCACCACATGCTTGTTTCTGACTAACTGGTCTTGGATGCATGATTTTACTATTTTTTATATTTCTTGGTAGTAGCATGGCTGTTATTCTTACGACGAGCTCCTTGGGCTCAGAATTTGCTTCTGAGATTTCTGGCCACTGAATCTGGTATAATGACAGAGATTCATATGTCATTTGGGTATGGGTAATATTAAAATTATTTTATGCTGCTCTACCATATTAAAAAAAATTGCTCTGGGAGTTGAGTATGGTTAAAAAAGAATCTGAAACAAGAAGTTAACTTAAGACTTGTAACTCCAAACTGAAAATACTTCGGGAAACAACACATCTTAATTAAATATAACAGTGGAAACAGTCACCATTTTGACTAAGGTTAGAGAAGAAAGAGGTCATGTGACTTCACCATCTTCTTCAATAAAGGTGACCCCATAAAATTGGCCTAGCAAGGAGACAACAGGTCTCTAGGATATTTTGGATTAGTATGGGTTTCTGTATGATAATTTATATCCTGTCTTGAAAACAAGATTTATGAAAGATAAAATTCAAAACAATGCTGATTTAATGAGGTATTAAAACTGCACCACCATGCATTCATGTATAGGGACATATCTTGCTGGCAGCAGGGTTTTTTAACATAAAATTAATCCACTTAGAATTGATTTTAGAGACACTGAATTGTTTACACTGTTAAAACTTGAGTTTGACTTTTAGAGATATCAAATTGTTTTCCCAGCTGAAACTTGGTTTTGCCTTCTACAAATTACGGTTGTTCTCCGTGCCTTCGCTCTTGAAATAACAACTTAGGACCAGAGACTACAACCACTTTGCTAGTTTATTAGCCAAGATTTTTGATAAAACATACAGATAGGTTTGCCTTGTTCTCAGGCTTCATAGTAAAAGGTTTTAGATCTAACTTCTCACTAAAGGAACGCCAAAAATGATTTAAGGTACAGGAAGATGTTGTAGACTTCTGACCCTTTTCTATGTTGTTATGACATTGGCATCTTGGAGGTTCAGAGTATTTGCACTGATAAATGGAATTCTTATAAACTGATAGAGCACTGACTACTATTCAGTCACAAGCTCAAAATTTTAAGTCTTCTAGTTGTCTAAAGAGGTTTGTTTCATTGGCTAACACCAGACTCTCTAGACATAGGGAAAATGTTCACGTCATTTAACCCAAAGCCATAGCCTTTGCTAGGAAGGAGAAAATCTGCTCCAGCTTTTTCTTAGACAGCTGCATGTTCCTGGAGAAATAGTGCTACCACCATACCAAGGCCTAGTGGAAACTGTACTGAGTCACTTCACTGTCTGAAAAACTCTATCAGAACACTTTGGGCCTGCAGGGCATTTGAGCTCCCTCTCTTACATCAGACAGGTGATTTTTCTCCTGTCCCTTACTCTCACCTCAATCTCGGAGGGATTGGAGGGTCACTTGGGAGTTGTTTTGCCAGAATAAACCTGGTCTTTTTACTTTTTAGTTTAAGATTTGGCTTATTGAGTTGGCAGAGAAACCTACTAGTAGGTTAAAGAAAACCTATTAACCAGAACTAACTATATGTTTACAGTTGTCCAAATGTTCTTAAAGCAATTTTTGAGGATTTGGAAGTCGGAGACAAGCTTGAATACCATAGAGGAAAAAATGAACAAACTTTCTTTCCTAAATTAATTTACAGTTATAGATTTAAGAAATACCTCACCTTCTTTTATTTCTGTATCTGACCTATTATCGTTAACTATCAGAGCAGTTGGAACACATTAATTTAGCAGACCATTATCTTCCTCGAAGCCAAAATACAAGAATATCATCAAACAACACCTCAAACCTATAATAGAGATCCCCAAGATTCACTGTAACCTTTGGACTCACAAATGTATTTGGAAAGTTCATTGTTTAATGAGTGCCATTTGTTTTGTGACTATGAAAATTTATGTAACCAGTTCCATGTCACAAGAGATCATTCACCACAAACCAGACATATCTTTCTGTGCAGTGATCAGATTTATTTGGCTCGTAAAAAACCCTTTTATTCCCATTGAGAAATACCTTATACAAAACCTCCTCAAATCAGGCAGGTTTCTTTTGTTTTTTTGTTTTTGTTTTTTTACTTCTTTATAATTCTCATAGTTTGACATCATCTGTTTGTGCTCTTCAGGTGACTCTATTTTTTCACAATACAATTACATCTATTTTAGAGATTTCTAACTTCCTTCATCTGGATGCATCAAGAATTACATTTTAATGGGAGCTTCTCAAGGCACTGTATCTGATTTGATTGGCACTTTTTCCTTAGAGATTTCACCGAGGTCAGGATTTACTGCTCTGAAACTTTATGCCTGGTGTCCTTAGGCTTATATTAACACAACACTAATTTTAACATTGTGTGTGTGTATGTTTGTGTAACTGCGTTTATTAGGGTTCAGGAAACCTGGAATAGTCTACCAGGAATACCAGGTTCAGGCAAGAGAGCCAGTGCTTTGAAGGAAAAATGAACAAGCAAGGAGACATTGTTGCAACTTCAACCAATCATAACAGAACATGGGGAGACATGGTTTGGGACTTTCCAGGGAAGTGTACCCACAGCATATTAGAGAGCCTTTGGGGTTTGTGTTTCTGCCATGGCTTAGTACCAAACAATCAGGAGAGGGTAGATCTTTTGCAGTTAGGCTGTTTCCTGGGATTTGGGATTAAGCCATTTCCTAGACATTGGAGGTGAAATAATTTATAGGAGGGATAGTCATTTCACTCTATGGAATTCATGGCCTAAATGAAAATGGAGTCCCTGTTGCTAAGTTGGACTCAACATGTTGAGTCACTAGAGACTGACTGTGGGTTTTTCCCCCAATTTGTTTTTAAAGACAGAATTGTTTCTGAACCTGAACTGAAATTTACTCATCAGGCTAAATGGCTTAGCCATTGAACCTTATTCACTCTCCTGTTTCTCCCTCTTAAGCTTGAATTCCGGGTGCCACAGTCATGCTCAGCCCCTAATTTGATTGCTAGATACGATATTTGGGAGCCCTGTACAGTCATGACAAACAATTTCTCACTTGGTGAGTTGTCCCAACTCTTAATTTGGTCATTTTAAAATCACCCCTGTAACATGCCAATAATCATCCCTATTCTGCATAATTAAAACAATGAATCAATGTAAAAAAAAAAAAAATCTTGTGCACTCGTATAACTGGTAACTGCACAAGAAACACTTGAATATTTACCCAGTGCTATTGTTTGCATCAAATAGATTGATGGCCTCAACCAGGCATCTTATTGCAAGGATTATCCAAAAGCGTGTTCTGCTTCTTAAACTACTTTACCTTTAAATTAACAATGATATTTCTAGAATTTGTAGTGTACAAGTGTTAGGTAAATGGTGGGTTTTATATAATTGGTCTCAGGAAAAGGGGGCAGATGCTCCATGATTTATTACACTCTATTTCCTCCCTTTTCAATAGACAGACACATATTGAAGTAGGGACTCTTACTTTTGCCAATCTATAGTTAAAGAAACAGAGGCCTAACTAGGAAAAGTAAATAAGGCAAATCACTAAAACTTTTTGGCCACTTTGATTAAAATATAACAAAATTGAGCACGGCATGCTCTGCTGTCTGTTGTAGAAACTTCACATTAGACTATTGACAGAGGCTCTTATACGTCTTCTGATGATCAGCACTATTATAGTGTCAGTACAAAGGACTCTAAATGTAGGCTCAGGTTCAACAGTATCTCAAGATTAGATGCAAGTAATATACATGCTATTGATGTAAAGTGATTGTGGAGGTTTCATGAACAAGTAACACATATATTCTTGACCCAAACAATATTGAATACTTTGTTCTAGACTTTCACCTGGAGATCATTTAATGTTCTTTTACTGGAGTCTATAAGGAAGAAAGAAAGGAAAAGTAAACAAGTATGTTTGACTGTTCTTATTCAAATATTTTGGCAAATGTGTGTGTGTGTGTGTGTGTGTGTGTGTGTGTGTGTGTGTGTGTGTGTGTGTGTGTGTGTGCTGGGACTTTAGCATATTTGTAGTGCAGGTATCTATATGTAGATGTGCTTCCATATGGAGATCAGTAGAAAATCCTGTGAATCGTATCTCTGGTGTCATTATCCTTTTTGTTTGCTTGTTTCTTGTTTATTTATATTTATTTGGTTTGAGATCAATAAGGCCAGGCAGGCCAGTAAGTCCTGGTAGCTGTCTTTGCTTCCTCACTGCTGATTTTACAGCACACTGAACATTTTCTAAAATGGTTTCTTGGAGTATATTTCATGTCCTCATCCTCCAAAGTTAATAAATCTGATTGTCCCATCACATAAGATTCATGCTAGTATTTATGAAAGAAGACAGTTGTATTATTCTATGCCTTGTCATGGTGGCCCCAGGAGCCATGGTAAGAGATTTGAGTAGACAGCTTTGATGGTCCTTGTGCTTACAGGACACACTCGGCAAAAATAAAAGAATTTATATTTAGTATTAATAGCAGATAATGGTAGGTTAAAATAAAAATAATTAAAAACTAATAAATTGAGAGTGGGAATATCTAAAGAGCTGCATGAACATTTGCCTGAATGAGCATCGTTGGAAACTATTTTGGAGTCCTAGGAATGTCCAATGGAGAGGATATGAAGAAAAGAAAACTCTTAATATTTATGAGGATGTGATGAGATGATCTCTGGCTATCAACTTATCTTTTCTTGTAATATGAACTCATGCACAGAGTGGCCTGATACTGGCCTTGGAAGTTTTTCATGAATTAATCAGTATTACTAAAGCTCTTCTTAAACTGCCAATGGCCCCCAAGATGCCATCGTTCCCCTGGAAATTGGAAGGAAGGCGTCCAAGAAAGGAGTAATGGAATAGACTCTCTGAATACAGATTTGCCTTTCCTATTAGTCATGCTTTTGCACAAATCACCATCTGTGATACTTACTCATTATTATGTTACTTCACATCACATTGCATTTTAGTGAGTGATTTGTGTTAGAACAAATCATGTGTGGAAATAGACTCCCGATGATGGAACTGAGTGATCATTGCAGCCTAAAGAAGAACAGCATAATTTTTAAAGGGTTTGATTTTGCTGCCTGCTCAGTGGCTGCACCTGGATAGGCTGTGATAGTATCCTCCTGGTTCAGAGAAAAATCATGAGTTCTAGCTCAAGGTCCGATGTATGACATAATTTTATTCATTGATAGGACTCAGGTAAGAAGCCAAAGTGTTCCTACCTTCAGTGGTAAATACTTATAAGTATTTTATCTCTTCCATCCATGTAAAGTTTTTTCATTCCTCTTTATACATCTTGGTGTTATTAATTTAAGAGCTTTACTTCTTAAGAAGAGCATTTCAGTAAGGAACCAACCTTGAGACATGAGTTCGAAGGAAATAATAAAAAAGGAAAAAATAGTTCTCAGAAGAAAAGGAAGATAGAAAAGGAGGGAGAGGAAGAAGGAAAGGATGGAGGGGAGAAGCACTAGTGAAGTGCATTAGATCTTGTCTTACTGAGCTACTATAAGTCTGTGGCCGTGTGAGCACTTATCATTTTTCACAACTACTTCATATGACCAGTCTTGGGGCATTTGCTAAAGGAATTCACCATGTTACTGCCTCATACCACAGACCAAGTGCAGATTCATGGTGCAAAAAACTAAGCCAGTTTAGGTTTTCCTAAATAGATTGAATTCTTCTCATGAAAATATATTGTTATAAATTTGTTTCATTTTTTAAAAAATTGTCTTTGGATAGAATAGGTTATCATTAGTTTCTACTAACCATATCCAGGAAGTGGTTCATTGCTACCATCCATACAAAAGACTTATTTAACTTTTATTTGAGTTCCATCAACACATGTTTATGTTTCACTAAATTCATCTTTATCATTGTTTGATGGAGATCACTTAAAATAGGGACAAATGTTGTCCACAGAATTTAGAAACATGAATATCATTATAATTCATGAGAAATGAGGGCTTAGCTTTTTCCAATAGAACTAAACCACAGCAGAACTGAAGGGTGAATCTTCTGTGTAAACTAATTTAAAAGAATCATGTGGACTTTAAAGATAATATGGTTTCATAAAGAAGTTTAATTTGACTTTTATTATTTTATAGAGAAAACATTTCATTATGTTTTTATACCAATGTTTCCTTTTGTTAATTTTAAATCATGAATCTCACGAGTTAAAAACAACATACATGTCTTTAAACGTGCAAAGCTCACATTATTACTTAATCAAACATTTTAACATTAACTATTAACAACACTAGATAGGGCTACTTTCAATTTTATTTTTACACCAAAAGATTTAATTTATTTAATAAGGCTGTACTGGATTTAGCATCCATTCATACTGAGAAAGTTGCCTTTTGTTTCTATAACTCTGGGGTTTGGCCACAGTGATGCCATATTGAGCAGCTTGCTAAAAAGTTTATGGCCAGCTCACAATCACCAAGTAGAACAAAGCACCTCAACTTTTTCCTCCTGTTTGGCTACAGAACCAGAGAAGTAAAAGATATCAAAACACTAACATCAAAAATTAATAAATGGGACTTCATGAAACTGAAAGCAAAATTCTAGGGACACTGCCAGTAAGACAAAGTGGCAGCCTACAGGATGGGAAAAGATCTTCAGCAAGCCCACATCTGACAAAGTGCTGCTATCCAAAATATATAAATAACTCAAGAAAATACATGCAAAACACCAAATAATCTAATTAAAAATGAGATAAAGATCCTAAATGGAGAGAAATTCTAAGCAATCCAACTAAAATCAGGAACAAAATAAGGCTGCTCTCTCTACCCTTATCTACTCAACATAGTTTACAAAGTTTTAGCTAAAGCAATAAGAGAATAAAAGGAAATAAAAGGGATATAAATTGGAAAGGAAAAAGTAAAACTACATTTGCAGATGATATGATAGTATCTATAACTGACACTAAAAATTCTACCAAGGAATTCCTATAGCTGATAAACACCTTAAGCAATATAGCAGGATACAATATTAACAACAACAACAAAAAACAAAAACAATAGCCTTCTTATATACAAACAATAAAATTACTAAAAAATAAATCAGGGAAAATCTTTTATAATAATTTCAAATAACACTAAGTATCTTGAAGTAAATCTAACTCAAAAAGTAGCACACCTGTTTGACAAGAACTTTAAGTTATTGAAGAAAGAAATCAAAGAAGATGTCATAAAATAGAAAGATCTCCCATGCTCCTGGGTAGATAGGATCAACATAGTAAAAAATGCAGTTTTACCTGAAGTAATCTACCAATTCAATGCAATCCCCATCAAAATCACATCACAAGTTTTTACAGACTTTGATACAGCAATACTCAACTCCATATGGAATAACAAAAAAACTCGGGACTGTCAAAGCAATCCTGTATAATAATAGAACTTTAGGAGTAATCACCATCCCTGACTTCCAGCTATACTATAAAGCTACATTAATAAAAATAGCCTGGTCCTGGCATAAAAATAGACATGTGGATAAATGGAATTGAACTTAAGACAATGACTTTAATCCACACACGTATGAACACCTGATTTTTGACAAAGAGGCCAAAATATGCAATGGAATATGATAGTATCTTCAACAAATGGTGTTGGCATAACTGGATGGTAGTATGTAGAATAATGCAAATATATCTATGTATGTCATCATGCACAAAACTCAAATCCAACTGGATAAAACACCTCAACATAAACCCATCTACACTGAACTTGTTAGAAAATAAAGTATGAAATACCCTTCAATGCACTGGCACAGGTGACCACATCCTAAGTATAACACTAGTAGCATAGACACTAAGAACAACAATTAACAAATCCAACCTCCTGAATTTGAGGAGCTTCTGTAAGGCAAGGGATATAGTCAATAAAACAAAATGACAGCCTACAAAATGGGAAAAGATCCTCATCAACATTACATCTGACAGAGGACTGATCTCTAAAATATGTATAGAACTCAAGAAACTAGAGTCCAAAAAACAAATAATCTAAAGGGAAAAAAAGGAATTCAGAGCTAAAAAGGGAATTCTCAACATAAAAAATACAAATGGCTAAAACACACTTAAAGAATTGCTAACGATTATCCATCATAGAAAGGCAAATTAAACAACTTTGAGATACTACCTTACACCTGTCAGAATGGTTAAAAGCAAAAACACAAATGGCACCCTATGCTATAGGGATGTGGAGCAAGGGAAAAACTCCTCTATTGTTGGTGGAAGTGTAAACTTGTACAGCCACTTTCGAAAGCAGTAGGGCAACTCCTCAAAAAATTTGAATCAGTCTCTGCAATGATCAAGAAATCCAAGTATTGGGCATATACCCAAAGCTTGCACATTTTTACATGAAGAACTTTAGCTCAACTATGCACATAGCATAGCATATTCATAGTAGCTGGGACCTGGAAACAACCTAGATGCCCTTCAACTAAAGAATATATTTAAAAAATTGTGGTTCATTTACACAATTTACACAAAATATTTACTCAGCAGTTAAAAACTTGACAATTGCCATCTTAGAAAATGTAAGCAAATGGATGAATTAGGAGAATATCACCTTGAGTAAGGTAACACAGGCCCAGAAATACTCACTCATAAGTGAATTTTAGACATTAAGAAAAAAAAATTATCCAGTCTCCAAATTCCAAATGCTGAACAGCTAGGTAACTTAAGAGCTATATCCATGAATCCCTCTTTGAAGGGGAAATAGATAAGATTTCCTGAGTAAATTGGGATTATAATGGGCATTGACCAAGAAGAGGTGGGGACAAATTGTGAGAGAAGGAAATGGTTGAGTAAAGAAGCAATAGAGAGATAGAACAAAGAAATGGGTATCTTCACAGAGGGAGCCACTGTGGGCTTATAAAGAAACGTGGTGCTAAAGAAACCTCCAAGAACCCACAAAATGTTCCTAGCTAGGGCCCCACGCAATAGTAGAGAGGGTGCCTGAACAAGACTTCCCTATAATCAAATGAATGACCACCCTAATTGTCATTATAAAAACTTTATCTAGCAATGGATAGAGGAGGAAGGTACATATTGAGCTCTAGGTCCAGCTGAAAAGAGAGAGAAAGAGAGAGTATGTGAGCAAAGGGACCGAAATCATGAGGAGACCCACAAAGACAACTGACCTGAACTAAGTGAACAATGCCCCCAGTTGCTAGAAACTACAGAAATCCAAGCCTCTGGATTATGTGAACCATGCCAGAAGACTGGCTGAAGATGACTGGACAGGGGTGGAGAATGAGAAAGAAGATAAAAAATGAAGAAGAAATGGACATTGACCCTGGCAAGAAGTTACCAAAGTGCTGTGCTAATCAACCGATGCTGTCTGAGTGGTTAATTGGCATCCCTTCAGATTTGGGGCAAGAACGGATTATGATTGTCTTTCATGTTAGGAGAAGAACCCTTATGGTGGCCTCCAGGGCTCATCCAGTGCCTACACCAAGAGTAGCTACTATGTCAATAGGTTTTCTTCCTTCTGCCTGGAGGCAACAGGAGAAACTCATCACCAGCCAAAGACTACGTCATTCTGGACTGCATTTACAGTGAGGTGAACCAGACTTACTATGTTTTGGATGTCATGTGCTGATGGGAATACCCTTTATATGACTTTTAGAATTTGCTAAAGATGTCACTGTACCCAGGACTGGTTTTTTGAAATATATAGCATACCAGTACATATCCCATACAATAATTACATGAGTAATTCCCAGTCCATAAACAGTTGACAATTCAAAGAAAATATTCCATTAATTATTATATTTTGGTGAATTCAAAGGATTATACCTAACTCACTTTCTGTCTAACTTGTATTACCAGCTAAAACCTTTTTTTATATATTTTTTGGGTGACTTGTACATAAACTTATACATTTATCTTCTGAGTTTCTTTTCTATAACTGTCACTAGAAAACTATAACCATAATTATCTCATCTTCAACTTCCTCAGAGACCAAAGAAGGAAATGATATTAACTAATTAAACAGTATGGGCAAGCAATTACTTCCAAAATGTGAAAAAATTGAAACAACTTGCTGCTAGACAGTCACCCAAGGTTCTTTTTTTAATCAATGAAGCATCCATCTTTGGCTTTCTCTGTGAAGTAGGATATTCTCAAAGACCTTCCTACCTTATTTTGGTAAGGTGAGTCAATTCTTTTGTGTGTGTGTCTCCTGTTCGTCCATTTTGAACATCACACTCTCAGCAGTCAAGGCAAGAGTACTTTCTTGCCCAGTGGCTAAATTTTGTCACAAAGAAGGCCAACTCCATATGGAGTGTCTTTGATGTCCATACTCTTCTCTGAAGTAGATTAGTGCTTCCAGGAGCAGATGTCCCATTGTAGTAAAAGTAATAAGAACTTATGTTATTAAAATATCTTAAATGTCATATTCTATGGATCTCTGAAATGTTTGAAGAAGACCTGTTCATATAAAATATGTTTGATCTTGAAAATCTATCTAATATGCCTGTTTTATTGTAATGTCTAACTACTAACTTGCGTTTCTTTATATCCAAATAAGTTGGTAATAAAAACTTTCATGGACTAGCAATTTGTATTATATTGTTACATGAATTGTATAGGTATAATGCCTTGAACAAGCATAGAGATACATGTACAGTGACATTAATCTCTATATACATAGTTTGTATACAATATACAAAAATACAATCTAATATATTTAAAGATATTAATTTCTTTTTAAAAGAAGATTCAGTAATCTACTCTTATATCCTATTATATCTGTAGAATTGTTAATTGTTAATGAACATTTCTCATGTAATTATTGCTTGTATATATTGTATCTAATTATTGTACCTATTGTATATGGTTTTCTTATGTTAGTTATAACCTTTTTTATTTTTGACACAAAAGGGGATTTAAGAGCCAGGCATTGGTGGCACACTCTGTTAGTCCCATGTTTGGGAGGTAGAGGTAGAGAATCTCTGTGAGTTCGAGGCCAGCCTGGTCTACAAAGCAAGTCATAGAACAGCCAGGACTTTTACACAGAAAACCCTTCTGTTTTGTATTTTGCATTGTACTTATTATGTACAGTATACTGGGCTGTTTACTTCATTTTCAAAAAACAAGCAAAAAAACTGGAATAGATGGTTCTGATATTCCAGACTTTTTTTTATTAAATATATAACAAACCACAACAATTGGGAGCTCACTGACTTAGAAACAATCACAGAGGAACCTTCAGGGAAAGGAACTAAACCCTCCAAAGATAGACTGCTGTCAAATGGCATGGCAGGTTTTGTATCCTCTTGCAGTTAAGATCAGACTGTTCCCATTGCATGAACTGACCTTCGGAGCCCATTCCCTATAGAGGAACACCTAACCCAGGCTTAATACTAGGTTGAGGGACTCTGACCTGGACCTACCTCAACTGGATATGCCAGACTGACTTACTCACCTTTAGGAATGGATGGGTGGATGGGATCAGGGGAAACTAAGGGAGGACTGGGAGAGAAGAGGAGGAAGGAAAGGGGAGCAGTGGTAGCTATGAAAAAAATCGTATTAAATAAAAAATGAAGAAAAAAAGTAAAGGTGTAAACATCAAATATCACTCCTTATTATTCCTACCCATAGTAGAGACTAAAAGTATAGTGAGGAAGAAAAGGTCCTTATATGTTTAGCATCCCACTCTCTCCCTCTCTAGCACCTTGGTCTGTACTTGTTTGTTTCTCCATTTAGCATTCTTTTATTTGGAACAAAACTTTCCCCATTTTACACAGCTTACACCCTTAATATTCTCAATCCATTGACACATCACGGATGCCTCTTCTCCTATTATTTACTCTATTTTCTATTTTGCATTGTACTTACATACAGCAAACTAGGCTGTTTACCTAATTTACTATTTGCGTTATGGCAAAATAAATTTCAAAAGAACATCATTATTCTTTAACATATTACATCATATTTTCTGAGAAACGCTGGATTCTCTTCTATAATACTATAACATAATTGGATGTTACACAGAAGGTATTGAGACAACTTACATGCACATGCTCCAAACAAAGAGATTAGAGATTAAACTCTAGCATTGATTTGGAAGTTCCAACTTATTTCACAAAGTTAAGAGACATCAGATGGAGTTTGCTGTGTCTTAAGATTTTGTGACTATTAGAAAATCAAATATGGTAGTTAATTAGCTAATGATCCCTGTTACATAAGACACCATTGGAAAAGGCCTCTAAGTTTATTGTGAGAAGTCATTGGCAGAAAAGTGTTTTCCCCACGGATGTTTGCTGTATTTTGATATGAGTACTCTACACACTAACCTAATTTATACAGACTGAGATAGTTAACTTTCATTTGAGTGTTTAAGTAAACATATTTACTTCCTATGTTGCCTTTAATAAAAAGAAATGTTTTGGTCATGGTGTCTTTTCTTAGCAATAGAAACCCTAACTATGTCTGAACTATGTCCTACAGTATATATCACCTATTTTATTGTTTTAGAGAAAAACCCATTCTACAGCAGTTGTAATTTTAAGGCTCTATTTGTACTGATTTTTGCTTCTTTTGAGTTTTACATTTTAATTAAAATATACTCATATAAAATTTCCCTTTTTTTCTTCAAATTATTCTAAATATTCTGTTTCCAAACTCATCCAAGTCTCAAGTCTCCTTCCTAACATCCCAAATGCTTAACTGCTTTATTATTATTATTATTATTATTATTATTATTATTATTATTATTATTATTATCATTATTATTATTATTATTATTATACATCCTCCCCATATGAATATATAAATATAACTTGCTGAGTCAGTTTAGTGTTGCTTAGATGTGCATAACTTTATGTCTGATCTTTTGGTATTATATAAAAATTATAGAACTCACTCATGAGGAAGATTAACTTCCTACTATCTTTCTACTCCATAGTCAGTTCTCTGTATATCTTGTGATTTCCCTTTTCCAAGTTAACATGTCTATTGGTATTATTCTTGACATATTGTCATAGCTATATTGTTGTAGTATTATGGGTGCAGTCTCCCTGAAATTTCTGAGAGATACATTTACAGAAGATATTACTTAATTCAGTAGCTTTTAATGTCTTTATATCCCATCTACTTAGATATTTCACAAGACTTAGGCATAGGAGTCATATTCTTGAAAAATCCACTGAGACTGGAATCTCCATACTTGTTCTCTGTATTTTGAGCAGGTATTATTTTCTGTGGTGTTCTCTATATGCTTCAAACAAAAGTTCCTTAGAAGAGGAATGAACTCTCCAGTTTTCTGTTGGTATAGCAATATGTTTTAGAATGTAGTAAGAAATTATGCTGGTCTAGTACAATGATGGTAACAGATTTTCCCCTGAGATCCATGGCCCCACCAGACCTAGGCAGTTTCTTGGATTTCTAGTACCAAGTAAGATTTCCTTCCTGTTGAGTCTAGAGACCTATTTGTTAATGCCAAGATATAAGTGCAACTATTACTTCTTTAGGAATATCTTACAGGGCTTATCATTGTCATTTATATGCATCACAGTTGAATAGTATTATTGATTGCTTCTATGTTTTGGACATTTAATAGCACCTTCTTATACTGGAAAAGCTAATTCTCATAAAAGGGCTTTCAGATCCAGCTGTAATCTTCAACGTCCTATGTCCATAGTAATAGTTTTGTCAGCAATAAGGAGTTATCCGTACTGATTTATTTTTTCATCTAATCAATATTTGTATGTTCATTATATTTTTCTGAGAATATAATTTACATATCAATGATACAAAACACTTTTGTCATAACACTTTGGAGAATATTTCCTGTATGATGATACTTCTGTATTTTTTTATTTTTTAACATGAAAAGTTTCTAATAATGAATATTATAAATTCATTCTGTGACAATTTTATACGTGTCTACAATGTACCCTGACTACATTTATTTTCCAAATCCCTCTCCCACCCCAGGTGCCTCAATACATTCCTGTTCCTCCTTCATGAACTCCTTATTTTATGGCTTACTAAATCTAATCACTGGTGCCAACATGCACACAAGTAAGGACAATTTATTGTAACATAAATAAGCTACCAACAGCCATATTCATAAAGAAAAATGACTTTCTTTCCCTCAACAGATATCAACCAACAATAGTAACCAAGATAAGGGTATGGTTTTAGGGACTCTTCTCCATTAGTGTTTGGATTTTGTCTGACTTTAATTTATGTAATTCTTATTTAGATAACTGTGAGTTTATTACTGCAATGTTTTTATCATATCTAGAAGACAGTATTTCTGAACATTTCTCTCCACTTTCTAATTCTGATTATTTCTTGAATGTTCCATAAATGTTAGGGACTGGACACTATTTTTTTTGTTTAAGAATGTGTACTGAAAAGTTAGCTATTTATTATCAGTACACTCAACAGTTATGATTCTCTACATTAATTGTCATATATAGAAAAAAAGATGTTAACTAGACAAAGGTTGAGATTAGTACTAATTTATAGGTATTTTTATAAGAAGTTAGTAGTAGCTTGAAAACGTTTATATAGCAGAACAACACAAGTAGTCTCCTCAGCAATGGACTTTTGACAAAGGTTACAATATCAGGAATAAATTCTTTATCATAAAATCATACCTGTGTTGTATTAGGGGAAACATTGCCTGGAAGATCCTGATTGTAGAATACAGAGTCTATCACTGAGTCAAACTATTAATGACTTTTGTCTTCCATGAATTTACAGAACATATTTCAACACTATGGATTCTAGTAGTCAAGGAAGAAGTGACAAGGCCAGTTATAATTACAGCTCTTTATGTTCTCAAAACTGTGCTTGGTGCGAAGACTTTTAGTGACTGAGTGGAAGAATGAGTCTGATGTGAAGCACTGATCAGATTGCCCAAATTAATAACTCAAAATATATTTTTTTATAAAGTAGAAAATAAAGAAAGCCACATAGTCTTTGAGTTTTTGTATTTATTTGATTGGTTTTTTTTTTTTTTTTCTACTCATCCAGGACACTATAAATTCAAGAATAGTGTATTTCTTTGTATCTTCAGATATTCCTTGGCTTTCTCTTGGCTCAAGTACTGTTGAAAGAAGTATTTTGTTCCAATATTATTGAATTATAGCCATGAAATAAAAGTCTGAGAGTCTCACTTGTTTTTGTTTGATTGTGTTTGCTATATTTCTAAAAATAATTCTCATCCAGAGTTAATAGAAATCACTTAGGACAACTGCTGTGATATAGATTTCTAGGACTCATCATAAGGCTTGGATGTCTTAGGTTTTTTCTTTTGCTTCTTAAAAGAGAGAAAGCTTGTTTATATAAAGAATAGCTCTTCTGAATTTATTGACTTAACACAGAAAGCATTAAAGCTCTGGGTCTAGGTTGGTAGATAGAGGTTTATAGTCCCATGCTCCAATAAACAGAACTTTAAAGCTTTAAGCTTTAGAAGCTAAACACTTTCAGATATAGCTGCTAATAGTTGAGTCATCACCTTGATCTAGCTGGACTTACTAGCAACTAGCAGCATTTATAATATGTAGTTAGTGGCAGCTACAATTATAGCTCTCTAGCCTTGAGTGTTGGGGCACGTGGATTCTAAGAGTGGTAACTGTTATAACTCTTGGGCCTCAAATAATGGGAACTTCAGATTTTACAGCAAATAGTGTTAGTGTCCCTGGGTGCTATGTCTTGGCCATGGCTTTTAGGGCGTGGCAGCTTTCTAGAACTCTTTAAATTTTTCATCTTTGCTCTTGCCAGCCTTCTTCTTTTTCTACATTCCTCCTGTTATTTGCCCTTACACTTGTAGATCCCATCTTCTTAACCCTATTCACAAAAGGAAAATCTTTAGTTGCCTTCTCTAAGGGTAACTGATGCCACTGGCAACATCATGTGTCAATGCTGTCTGCTCTTTGTGTTACTAGCAAATGTTAGTCTTCTAATGATATTTCAAGAAGTCAAGAGGGATCATTCTGGAAAATTTTGGATTTGACTTAATGTTACAATAGCATTAGGCAGCACAAAAAGTTATCTCCTGGCTAATTCTCAGACTAAGCCACTTAGGCTTATTATACCATCAGTAAAGGGCCATGGTATGAGTATAAAATATGGATGCAATATTATAATTTTTAGCCATGGATTTTAGTTGACTTAGTCACAGGTACTAAATAACTCTGAATCACAATCAACAACCCCACATTCCTCCACTGAGACATTTTGTTAAACCTCTGAGAAAATGTGACTATTGCCACCAGTTCCAATATAGTTTGCTGGGCCATCTAAAGTTCAAAGTTCTTATTGGATGCAGGCACAGGTTGCCCAGAAATGTTATAACATGAACAAACATTCTAGGACAAGAGCCATAATTTCAGTTGTAGTGAGCCTCAGAGTTGGACTAAAGTATGCCTTGGAGGGGTAGTGGAAAATTTAGATTTTGTAAAATGCCTTGGTGAGAATTTGGCCATGTGACAAGCAACAGCAAATCAGCAAGTTGCCAAGTGAGGCAACAGAGCATGAGAAATGATCTGTAAATGTCTACTAAGGCAGATATGTGATCGTTTTCAAGACTCCAACTTATTCAGAATACACTAGGAACAGGATAACATTGTTAATGGTATTTTGACAGGTATTGTTTTCTTAATATTAATTGTGCCTGCCACCCTGCCAAATGTCTACAGGGCATTTAGTCCTTTTATCCTCTCAATCTCAGAATCTAGGGTTCTTAATGAACCTGAATTTCTTGATGTTGTTTAAGGAAATTTGATAATGGGTTTAGTTATAGTTTCCTTCCTGTTACTGTGGTAGAAACACTTTGACTAAGAACAACTTGAGTATAGTTTAATTCAGCTTTCGAAATTCCAGGGTACAGTTTATTATTAAAGGAATTCAAGACAGGAACTCAAGGTAAGAACTTGAAAGTTGCCCTTCTTGTTATTTTATATAGCGTTGCATTTGAACAAAGATCTTTACAACAGAGAAGTATAGCAAGAATGATAGGAAGTATTATACTCACTTACCTTTCTGCTAAATTTCAGGAAAATATGCTTTGAGAATTTTAACACACAGAGTGGGACAGAACCTCATGGAGCTATTAACAATAAAGATAATCTAGTATAACCATGTCCACCAGGCCAGTCTGATTGAGGCGATTTCTCATCTGAGATTTTGTTCCCAGTTAATTTCTTGGTTGTATCAATGTGACAGCTAAATCCAACCAGAAAAAAAAATATATATATATAAAGGATTTTTTTAAATCTGTGCATAATCAGGGTTTTTACTAACAAAAAAAAGATCAGTATTGTAAACAAAAGTAGCCAGATATTTTTGCAAACTGACAAGGTTTAGATAAAGCTATACATGTCTGTACATGAAGAAGTTCATCAATATTGTCAGCTGTAAGAGTACTTTGAGTGTAATATGGTCAGCTGATCATTTACCTATTCTGTTGAGCTAGATTGATATATTTCTGAGGCTTTGTCATGAAGTTTTCATACCTATGAACTTATTTTTAAGTACTTGATTTCACAATTTAAGTAATTTTAAGTTAGCACAATGGTCAGAACTACTAAAGACACCTTTCGATATTGCATGAGCTAGGTTTTCTGACAAAGATTAAATTGTAGACACTAAAATAGGGTGTGTTACAAAGCAGTAGGAGTTTCACCCCTCATTACTCATACAGATTTTAATCTTTTGTCATATTTGTGAAATGTGAGTTGTATACCAAGGTTAGTGTTAATTCTTAGGTAAGCAAGTGTCACTTTCATAAGTGAAATAATTTAAGAATCTAAAAGATTTTTTTACTAGTTATAATTTTATAGATGCCTATATTTATATAGTAGGAATTCAATGGATAGTTTTTAGTCTGCTCTGCTATTTATTCTTTTTTGATGACTTTATTACATTTTTAATACACTGTTAATTTTCAGTTTCTTAAAGAATTTATCTAGAATAAGTGATGCGTGATAAACCATACTGAGAATTCCATAACACTAAATTCACTCAACCCTCATAATAATGGTGTTGAAGTTGTGCAGAACAGTTATTACATGCACCTTTCAGAGTACTAACTGAGCCACAGAGAGTTGTGGAAAACTGTTCAAAGCACTAAAGGTACTAATACAGATGGAATTCACAACTGAATTCGGGCTTGGAAGACTTTAGTTACAACTCTCATGCTGTGTTTCATATGAATAAGGAATCTACCAGCGATGGGATTTACGTCAATAGGAAAGAGTAAGTGCAGTCAGGGAAATCTAAACTAGGCTTCTCACTCTCACTCTGTAGTTTTGTCATTGAAAGATATATTCTTATAATTCAATCCAGCTCCTCATTATAAGGGTATTTCAGCTACTGTGCTTAGTATTAGATGACTTCATATAATATTTATTACTTCATTTAATGTTGTTAAATATAAAGTTAGCATTTTAAATGTTTCTGCTTTAGAGATAAGAAAATGATTTTAAAATGAGTTTGGCAGTTTACACAGGGAAGTAAAATGATATTCAGAAACATATGTAAACAAACACTTACTATGGAGTCAAAAATCCAAATTATTCAACTCTGAATTTAGGAGCTTAAAAAGGTACAAAATCAAAAGCAAAAATCTTTTTTTTAACTCACAATACAACTCCTTTTACAGGAAAAATCACAAAAAAATTGCTGTAATTTAAGCTTAATGTACTCAATAGATCTTATTGATTGCAGGGATTTCTCTACTTATCCAACAATCACTTACTGAGTCCTTTCGCCATTCACTCTCATTTCTTCATCAACATACAAATGCTGAGTGCCTGGACTATCCTAACAGTCCTTAAGCACACCTTGAATCTGAGAAAATCAAAAGCAGAGATGACACCGAATCCTTGGCCCTTGCACTGCAGTGGTGTTTTGGGGTGAAAACTGGTAAATAAATAACCCATGGTAGTAGAGCAAGGTAATTTCAGAAAATGGTAGTTACTGAAAACTCAGTCAAATGGGATCGCAAAATGAAAGATGTCTCCGCAATTTGCAAGGAGGTCTTTAAAAGAAATCACTTGACAGAGGACACAGATGCAAGAGAAGGAGCCAAGCATGCTCAGATCATTCCAGGGTACCGCAATTTGCTCCGTCAAACACAGTGGGGATGTTTTCTCATTATTATCCTTTGATCTTTCTTGTCTTGCTCGGGCTTCTTCATAAACTTGTATTATAGTTTCTTAAGTGATATTTCTGGCTTCCCGCTCTCTGGCTTCCAGGTTAAAACAGTTCTCCTGAAAGGCTTCTGATTTTCAATCACAGCTTCTGCCATTTCACTCATTTCCTCAAGTGATCTCTCTGTGTTTCCTCAGTCTACGCGAGCTTGCACAAACTACAATTTGTGCCATTATATTGGTCTCTGTTTTCACGGCAATTCTCTAGCTACAGTTTTCAGCATTTGCTTTCCTATATCCACACCCTCATCGGCAATGGTTTATTCAGTAATTTTCTTTTTTTTTTTTTTTTAACTTTTATTCCTCTCTCACACATTACACCTGACCTCAGTTTCTCCTCCCTCTGGTTCTTCCTAGTCCTTCCCACAACACCTCTTCTCCCCCAGATAAACTCATCCTCCTCTTCTGATGGAGAGAGAGAGAGAGCGAGCAGGGATGTCCACCGAACAAGGTGTATTAAGATGCATTAAGACTGGCACAAATACTCATACCAAGGATAGAAGAGTCAACCCAGACAGAGCCAAAAGGACCCAAGAATAGGCCTAAGAGTCATTGACATTCCCTGCTCCTGTTTTGAATCCTACAATAACACCAACTAAGGGATGTGCAGAGGATTTATCTCAGCCCACAAGGAGTCTGTTTGTTGTTTCAGTCTGTTTCTGTTTAGTCGCTACTATTTAGTAATTCTTAAGGTTACTTTGTATCTGAGATTTTATTTCATTTGTTCTGTAACACTAAAATATCTGAAACCTTGAATCTATAAACTTCCAAAAATGTTTACATGTTTCTGATCCTGTTTCTGGAGTCTCAAAATTATAACTCTCTTCATGCTAAGATTGGCCCAAACTACTAAATTATTTGAAATTCTCATTCTATGTTTTCATACTGGAAGTTAATTAAAACTAGAAAAGTACTGGATGCAGAGGCATTTGTCAAATTTTTCTTCAGTCTTGCCCCCTTCCGGACAGCTGAAGGATTCTTCTAGATATTAAAAATGCATCGCCTAGGCTAGTCTTCACAGTTACTCTCAGGGGTATTTGAATCTAAGCTCAATTCATAATAACCATTATTTTCACCACTCAATTGAAGCATATAATGTAAATGAATGAGTATCATACTCTAAAAACCTTGTGTTCTTATTAGTAATTTGAAACCTTGAACATCTGTAAAAGTTTTTTCAAGTTTAAGAAAATACAAATTATTCCATATCTTTGCTTACTGATGTCACAGCTGAAACTTACAGAAATTTGTAATCTATATGTTATAACTAAGACATTTCTTTATTATCAATTTGAGAACTAATTTAAGTCCATTTTTACTTCTTAGTTGAGCATAATTATAGTTTTGCCTTCTTTAACAACAAAAAGTTCAATTGCATTACTGCTATATGAATAAAAACATTAAAATTAATTCAGGATAAGAGTTACCATTTATAGGTAATATTTATATGGCTAAGGATTTATCAATAACCAAAATAATAGACAGTGTTATTAAATGTAAAATTTACTTCCATTCCAGCAATGAAATATATGTGTGTGAGTGCAAAAAACAGCAATATATGAAGTTCATTTCAATAAGTTTTAAGAAAAAAATCTAATTTATAAAACTTTAGTCATATTTTTTGATTGTAATTTCAAAAACGACTAAATGTTCTTCCAATGAGTAAGTTCTTACAAAAGCCCACTAGACCCAAATATCAGACAACTAATGTATTTGTCAAATCTTTATCCATGGAAGATCACAACAGAACTTGTACTTCCATATTGACATCTTACACAGAAAAATTGATGTGTGTACATAACTTTACTAAATTTTTCTTTTAAATTGCAGCTTAAACATAAGCATAAATAATAGGACATTGAAAAAAAGCAAAAAATTCAACACAATACACACTTACATTGACAGTTACCAAATGAGTTCTGCCCATATGTCAATCTCATTTTATTGAACAAATACTGAATCAGTGTTCTTCAAATTCATATATTTAAAATAAAAAGGACCATTGCCTAAAAGAATCATGTACTCCTTAATTAAATTATAAATTTTAGTGCAAGCTCATTGTATGACTCAATGGACTTTATCTCTCTGCTTCTTTATTTTAAATTTAATTCACTAAGCATTCCAAAAAACTCATACTGGTAATTTTTTGCTGTAAAAACATGTCCTTCACAAAAGGATTCTGTGAAGGTTTTTATATCACTTGAAACAAGATATGATGCAAGTATTTCAAAAAAATTAGAATAACTGTCAGTTTCAATAACTACTTTTCATTCATGAACTTGAGTGGAAACTTATTTTTATTTCAGGAAAGTAAGAATTTACAGAGTTGGAACTTTGCACAAAAAACTTTTAAAGGCTATTGAATTGTCTGTGTTAAAATTCTGAATAGAGGAAGATAGGCCAGAAGGATCACAGTGCACTCAAGTTCGGATTAAAAAACCTCAAGGCATGCTGGTATTGAAACTTTACTGAGGTTTTATTTTTGACTATATTCTTTCACTAGAAACTCTTTACTAAGTCTACAGAGTAAGGAAGTATATTTATGATTTTGTTGAATTTTTTCATGTCTTCAGATAATATAGATAATTTATGTGCCTAAGAATTAGAGCTACCACCAGAAAGAACAAGACCTTTCTAATATATAATTAGAGCTCTGTCTGCCTTTGAAAAAGTAGAAAGGGCTTTGTGTTCTGGAGTAGCTGTATCTAAAGGAACAGGGTTCAGGAGACACAGGTGGAGATGCATGTTGAAATCTGAGGGATGGCAAGCAAAATCCTCTTTCTGAGTGGAGCATTATACATTTCACCAGTTTGATCTAAAAAGGCAGCAAACTCAGTAGATGAGAAAAAAATTCTCAGCTAACGATCATATCTGAGTTGTAAAGGTCCATGGGGAATAGAAAAATTTTACCTCATCACTTCATTTTGACTTGATATTGTACCATTTTTGGGGAGATCTTTTTCCCGTTGTTGGTACTCATTATTATCAGAAATCGTTATATTATCTCACAATTCAGATCCTAATAGTAACTTTGGGTTTTTAAGTTAATTACTGTAAGTTATAACTGTTATAGAATTATAAATATAACTTTGGTTACCAAATGGTATGTCTCTTTGACTTCCACTGGAAGATGGCTTCTCTCAAAGGTATTAAAATGGATTTGAGAGACAGGTTTTGATCAGTGTCTTGATACTAGGCTAGAATGACTGAGTTCAATGGAGTTGGGAACCAAATAAAACAAACAAAATTCATGGAGTTCCGTTATTTACATCCTAACTTTTTGTATCAGTTGCAACTATCAAATGACAGATATAAAATATTAATGTCAATATTAAATCACCAGTGTATATAAACCAGAATACTTACATTACCTCAGCTTATGAATATTCTTTCTTGGCTAATAGAGAAGTGTTTACAGATGTAGACACTCATTTTCTCATGAACCAAGAATGATGGGAAGATTTTTTTAGGGCTGCAGGAAAAGGACAGCTTGAACATTTAATCAAAGTATAAGTCTAAATGAAATTTATCACGGAAAAATACATTTTGCAGCTAAGAAATACTGAGATAAACTGAAAGAAAAATAGACTTTTAGGCTGTTTTGCACGGTCCTGTCTGTGAGAAAGTCACATACTTCAGATGAAATAGAACTGACAGATTCCTTTGTATATGTAAACGACTTTTCAGACAAATGTAGATTTTACTCTGTCTTAATTGTTGCTAGGCTGTGTCACAAGAAAGGCTCATGCCTATGCATGGCAATGATTATACTCAAGAATGGCCTTGAACTCTCATATCAAAATCAGATAAATAGAGGAAATAAAAAGACATGGCTCTGTAGATATCTTTTTCACTACAAAATGTGACAGTGTAGAGTGACATTACCTCATAGGGAGAAAGATTAACAGAACTACTATTCACTTTCTAATTCTTGGTGGCTCAGAGTCAAACAATACATGTAACAAGTTGAATTACCAGAAATTGGCATGACTTATGGTGCTAAAATTCTAGAAAAAAAGGATAAACTCGGGCAGATTCTATTGAGATGAGCTGGATAGAAATTTTTTCATTTTCCTTTCTTTCTTTTTTTCCTTTCTTTCTTTCTTTATTTCTTTCTTTCTTTCTTTCTTTCTTTCTTTCTTTCTTTCTTTTTTGGTTGTTGTTAATCACAGGATACACAGAGAGGTGACTATGATTGCTAAAGTCTCCAAAAATATGTAATGTCATGTGTCTGGACATCTTTCTATTCCAATTAATGGAATAAATAAAATTATTGTGTGAACAACCATACAATTCCACAGCTTCCTAGAACTGCAGATTTAAAATCTGAATATACTGATAAAAAAATCAAAGTAATTGTAACTACTTTCATGCAAGGTGTTATGCTGGAAGCTGCCTGCACTTGGCCAAGTGGAGAAGTAAGTCAGAGTAAGATTAAACAGATTTTCTCTCAGAGAAATAGCAAAAGGAAAAGTTTGGAAATTTACAGTTAGTTATGGAATACCCAGTAAGGCTGTGCAAACAAGACAATGAGCTAAGAAGCAAGCCGTGGTCTGCAGAAAAGCAGCTGTCAGAGGCAGCCATGTGAGACCCTGTAGCTCAGCTGCTAGTGTTGGGAAGGGGACAACAGTAGCTGCCTGAAGATTCTGTGTATTCTGAAGATGAACACTTTAAGACCAGAAAATTGTATATACAGAGAATGAGTTACAGATTTTCAACTGGGAAATTGTGGAGGGAGAGTTCTAGTGTAGAGCTGGCTTGGTAGTTTACAGCTGAAATTCTCAGAGTATCCTAGAGTATAGTCTTGGAATGAAATACAGTTGTCACCATTGCCTGGATTTGCAAATGGCAGGAAGTGGGAGGAGCATGTAGATAGTATCTGCTGTTAGGCATGAAAATACCCAGACAGGAAAAACAAACAAATGAACAGATAAATAAACACGATGACAAGTAAGGTAAAAATCATGTATTTCCAGTTAAGAGACCATACAATAACAGAAGTAAACACAAGAGCAAATGTATCTTCTACCTGCCCAGAGCATGAGACATAAAAGACTACATTGCAGGTACAATCCTAGCACAGCAGATATTAAAGCACATTTCACCTGCTTAGGCAGAGTGTTTCAGGCTCATGAATTTCTGAAGAAAGTGAAGATCCAATCACAAATTTCTGTCAGCCCAGATCACTAGTCAACTTAATTTATTTGCATCACTCAGGCAAACATCCCCCTACCTACATTTAGGAAATTCAAAACCCAAACAACAACAAAAATAAATAAAGAAGATTCATACTCTTGATGAAGAGAAAGTTCCTATGTATGTACAATAACAACTAATAAAAGAAGAGACCACGAATTAGAAGAAAAATGAGTAGGGGTATATTGAAGAGTTTAGCAGGAAGAGAGAAAAGAGAGAAATATTATAATTAAACTAAAACTTAAAACATTTAAAAATATTTAAAAAGAGAAACGTGCTAAGATATATACACAATAAAAAAGGAATTAGAACACCAATAAAAACTTAGTTCATATAAAATAATTTTTAAGTGATAACATTGAAGACCAATGAAGTAGAAAAAAATAAATAGTGTAAGATAGAAAGGAAAATTATAGATAAAATATTAAACATGAAAATGAGGATAATGGTTATACATGAGGGCAGGTTTGTAATTAGTCATTCACATTTTATCTGTAATGGCGGACTATATTTGACTACCACAAAAGATCTTCTCTATATAACCATACATTGTTTGGCTCGCCCCAATCTGTTTTGTTAAGGAATGAGATGAGTTCCTGCCAATGGTCTGTCTGTTCCAATTCAGCATTGTATCAAGTATGGGAGTGATGCTCATAAACTGCCCCAGATACAGAATTTTTGGACCACTGTTTTAGATGTTTCTTGTGCCACAGACCATCAGCATTTTACAATTAGGTTTCTTGGCCCCAGGCAGCCAGAATTCCAGATCCACAGACCTGCAGCCCCGACCCCTTAGCCACCTGTCATTGCTGAGGCCCCCAGAAATGATACAGATGCTTATATTAACTTCATGCTGTTTGGTCTATGGCTCAGGCACATTGCTAGCTCTTACATCTTAAATCAACCCCTTCTCATTAATCTGTCTGCCACATGGTCCGTGGCTCACCTGTGTTCCTTACATGTTTCTTCTTTGGCTGCTGGCTTGGTGTCTCTAACTCTGCCCTGTTTCTCCTACCTATGTTGTGATTTCCTCACCTACTTTTTCTATGGTGCCTGTCATGGGCCAAAACAGCTCCTTTATTTAAAGATTGATATTCACAGCATACAGAAAGACATTCCCACATAACCTCCCCTTTCTGTCTAATCAAAAAGGAAGGTTTCAATTTTAACTCATCACAATTACATACAACAAAATAGCCATCAAGCAAGAATTACAGTTATAATATCTAGTATATTTGTATTTAGCAAAATTAAAGAAAATACTCTATCATCCACCTTATTCTTATGAATTTAAAGTTTCATATCTAATATACCTTTCAAATAACTAAGAAAATCTATACTTATAACTATTTAATCTTCAACTACATCAAAGATCACATAAGGATATAATATTACCTGAGTAAACAGGAAGTATGAACAACTTCCAAAATCTAGAAATGACAGAGCTGAAACCTATCTGCCTGTACAGTCACTCAAAGTTCCTTAATAAAGTTGGGGCATCCATCTTTAGCCTACAGGCCCAGAGTCTCTTTTCATTTCAGTGAAGCAGGAAATCTGCTCTGCCCATTCATCAGTCACTTCTCCTCGAGTCCTGAAGAATGTCTGACAGTTTTCTCTGCAAAGCAGTAGCTTGAATGACCATCTCGGCTTGTTTTGCCAAAGTTCAGAGGTCACCTTCCTTTGGAACCTGCATGTCCAGTTTAAATAGTGTACTGTCAAGCAGTCGATATAAGAACAGGTTCTTGTCCAGTGGCGAACCATTGTCACAAAGAGAGTAGACTCCATATGAGGTTTCTTTGATGCCCATTTTTCTCTTGAAGTAGATTGGTGCTACCAGGAGCAGATCTTTCTCACTGTCCAGAAAAGTCTAAGTTCTTAAAAATATTTTAAATGCTATATTCTATAGGTCTTAGAAGTGTTTGAAGATTACCTCTCTAATTGAATTATATCTTTGTATACCTAAAAATCTAACTAACATGCATTCCTTAATTATACATTACAATTTTAAATCAGTCACATAAACATATCTTAAACAAGTGTAGAAAAATGCATACAGCATAAGAGAATTGACCTTAAATTTGTATCGATAAACCAAAATCCATAACAATATAAAACATTTTGATATTAACAGCTGATTTTCTGATCTAAGTAAATGCAATAATCTAACTTTTTAAAAATCACAGATATGCTATATCCCCTTTTTCTTCTTAGAGATTAACTATGACCATTAACCATTTATAATGAAAACAAATATTTATAAACAATATTTGGGGAATTTGGGCGTAGCTTTCCATTATTACTCTCTGCTGATTATGGAGTGTTGAAATCTCATGGGTTCTTGAGACTGGATCATAGTATGCAGCCCTGAAGCTGATATGGCCATCTCTTCCCATCAGAGATTTTTTTCAGGGTGCTTTGGTTGATGAAACCATATTTGCCTAGAAGCAATCCACATGTTCTCATCTTCTGTGGGAACAAAAGCAGAACTCTCCTAAAGCAATAATTCCTTAGACACAAATTTCAAAATCAAGATACCTGTAAAATATATATTCTTGTTTAACTTAGCAGCCGTTGCAATCCATTGTCTTTCTGAAGTTAGCTCATTAACAGTTAAAAAAAATTAAAAGAAAACACAATAACAACCAAAATCCATATTTTGTGTCTATTTTCCATCTTTATGTGGCTTATTATATTTTTATTACTCGATTTCTCTTTTTAAAGACTTTCTCTACCCTCTTTCTTTTCTCTCTGAATCCTATGTACCTTTTACACACATTGTAACCCATTTAGTAACCCATTTACAGGGTTTTTGTTTTTTTTTTTTTTTTGATCTGAATCTGTTTTATTGTGAATCCTTAATCATCTTCCAACCAGAAGAGCTTCAAAATACTCACACTCTCTTAAAAAGCCACATAGATTTTGCAGATAAAGCTGAATTAGTAAGTTTTCTTAATGGGGCCATGTCTCTGTTCACCACAAGAAACAGAGCAGACCCCAAAAATGCTGCTACTAAGAAACTGTTTGACTGTTTCCTTTTTATTCAAAGTAAATAGAAACCTTAAATCAATCACATGCTACTGAGTCTTCTGTGAGACTTCGGGAACCAGCCGGTTGCAGCTTGCACTCTCTGCCACCAGTCTGCCAGTGACATTTTGAATGTGGCCTTGACACCAAGCTTTCTCTGTACAATTACCAATTTCAGATGAACAATTTGGAACCTGCTTTGACTCAGTTTTTGTGCTAAAACCCTTTTTAAACTTTCTCAGGCTTTAAGTGGATATTTTGCCCACCTTGGGATGCTATCTGTTACAATGAGGTTTCTTGGTCCCAGGTGGCCAGAGGTCCAGACCCAAAGACCTGCAGCCCTAGACCCCTTAGCCACCCACCACTGATTAGGCCCCCAAAATGATTCAGACACTATATTAACTTCATGCTGTTTGGCCTATGGCTCAGGCACATTGCTAGCTAGCTATTTCATCTTAACTCAACACCTTTTCATCAATCTATCCTGTCAGTTGGCCCGTTGCTCACCTGTGTTCCTTACATGCTTCTTGGGCGGCTGGCTCGGTCTTCTATGACTCTGCCCTTCCTTTCCTACCTATTCTGATTCCCCACCTACCTTTTCTATGATTCCTGTCATGGGCCAAAACAGCTCCTTTATTTAGAGATTGATATTCACAGCATATGGAAAGACATTCCCATATCATCAGCAAGAGTGTACACAGGCATGGGATTCATCCAAGAGACTGTAGTGTTTCTTATCATTTTCTCTTAGACTCTGCAGCCCAAAAGAAGCAATCTCAGACTGTAGCCTGTATTTACATGTCTTATTTAAAACTCACTGATGCCATTCTAGGGACACCCAAACCTCTGTTCTCAAATAAACACAAGCCCCAGTTCTCTCTTCGGTACTTCCTACAATTCCCTCTATATGAATCTTTGTCTCCAGGGCTATCTCCAAGTCAGAAACTGAAGACCAGGGAGTATTTTTAGTATGCAAGGTATAAAACTTCCTGAAAACTTTGTAACATTTCTTTTTAAAAAATTCGTATTTGTTTGAAAATTTTATGAGTTCTGTATGCACCATCTCTACCTCTTTCTCTGTGCTCTTCAATGCCTCATATACCCTTCCTCCCAAATTCATGATGTCTTCTTTGATTATTATTGTTTTAAACACAGATACACAAATGAATAAAGCTGCCTATATATAAATAAATCCTTCTGACTTTATGTAGTTTTTATGGGTGTTGGTTCCTTGTCGCTCATGGGAGATTCCATTTCACAGCAGACTTCCTGGTTTTCTGGCTGTTACAATCTTCTCAACACCTCTTCTATTCTATGTTCTTCACTGAGTTCAATTATAATGAAACATATCCCCACACCTTTTTACTCTTTTTTAAAAAGATATTTCCCCATACTTACCACCTTTTCTTCCTCTTCCCTCCAAGTCCTCCCTCAGCCTCCCCACATCATGTCTCCCTATCCATTCCCTAAGAAGGGAAAGAGTCCAAAGGAGGGTAAGGTCAGTCTGACATACTCAGTTGAGGGAGGACCAATTCTCTCATTCCAGGATTAAGGCTGAGTTAGGTGTACCTCTGTAGAGAATGGGCTCCAAGATGCCAGTTCATGTACAGAGGATAGTTTGACCCTACTGCAAGAGGCTCCACAAATTGTCCACACCGTTTGACAGTCACCCACCTTTAGAGGCTTTAGTTCCTTTCCCTGAATGTTCTTCAGTGATTGTTTCTGGTTCAATGAGCTTCCAATAGCTCCAGTCAGGTGTCTCTATGAGTTTCCTCCTCATGATCCTGATCCCTTTGCTCATATGCACTTCTCTCTCTCTCTCTCTCTCTCTCTCTCTCTCTCTCTCTCTCTCTCTCTCTCTCTCTCTCTCTCTCTCTCTCCTCTCTTTTCAGCTGGAACAGGAGCAGGAAGCGGTGCTTAGCTTCTGCTCCTATCAATTTCTGGATGAAATTCTATAATGACAATTATGGTGGTCATTCATTTGATTATAGGGGAAGTAGTATTTAGGCACCCCCTCTACTGTTGCTTGGAGTCCTAGCAAAGAACATGGTGTGGGTTCTTGGAGGGTTCCTTAGTACCCAGTTTCTTTCCAACCTCACAATGGCTCCCTCCGTCAATATCCATTTTCCTTTTCTCCTTCTTTGTTACTCCTTTCACTCAACCATCTCCTTCTCTCACAATTTGTTCCCACCTCTCCTTGGTAGATGTCCATTATCCTCCCAGTTTGCTAAGATCTTCTCTACTCCCTCTTCCCAGGGGAATCTCTGATGTCTCAAGTTCCTTCTGATCCCAAGCTGTTCAGGGGTTGTGGTTTTTAGTCTAGATATTCTTTGCTTTTTGTCTAAGATCCACTTATGACTAATCTACAAAGTACTTGGAAATAATTTTTTTATTGAAATTGAGAAAAATCAGTCTTTAGATTATCAAACATAGCAAAACAAAACCACTTATATAATTTTTATTTTACAAATACATATTATTTTAATAAAAATATATCTGCATATTTAACTATAAACTAATAAACTTGCTCTTTCTTAGAATTTATTTTAATATTACTTACAAAATTCAAAACATAGACTAATATGTGAATTACTGTTGTTTTTATAGATATACAGCAAAAATTAACTTAAAATTAATAGTTATCATTATTTAGTAATATTCAAATTATCAGTTAATTTAATTTCAATAATAATGTCTTGCTGAAATTTAATTGCAACAACCATCTGTGTTAGGCATAGTTTAGTTCTCAATTCAGTATGCCCATAGATTTGCTTCTTATGATAATTAAATAGCTCTCATTGAGATTTTTATTCAAATATTGGTATTAGATTTACTTATTAAAATCATTATTGATAATATTTATATTGACTTTGATGCTGCTGTTGCTTCAGTGACTCATGATGAAACTGTTAGAATAAAAATATTTTAGTAAATGGAGAGGTTTATTTTCTGTCTGTGTTTTAGAGTATAAAATAAAAAAAGTGTTAAATCATTAATCTATATTAATAATATATCTATTTTATTAGATATAAATAATAACATATCTATTTATGTTATATATATTTATGTTTAACATATTTATATATACATATTTATAAATATTATATATTTAATAATATATCTATTTTATTTTAATACTATTTATTCATAGTTGACTTTTATCAGCAGATTTAAATATGAACTTATCTGAATATTATGGTCTCACAAATCTTGCATTCCAATGTAGGAAAGTTAATCTAACTTTATTTTTATGTGTATACTACTTTTGCATATACACATATTTTTCTAAGCTCGTAAAAAGTATGGCAAAAAATTCTTCATTCCCGCACTATTATGTAAATAAATATATAGAAACCTCTCATGTTTATGTTTTATGCCCACATATAAATAAATACAGTAGTATTATTTGCCATATCATTTTTCTTATAACAGAAAACAATTATACTAGTACTAATAATGCTAAGATTAGTCAGATTAATGTTACACACACACACACAAAATAACAACAACAAAATAGTGTAATTAAAAAAAATAAAAGAGAAACCAAGAGTTTTTTTTCCCCAAAGTGGGTGCTATGTGTAAAAAATATTTAAAATTTTGGAAATGTCTCCAAAATCAAACAGGAAGTAGGTAGCTAGATACTGAAAAAAAACTCAATATAAGTTTTAGGAAAGCAATGTGAAATTATGGGTTAGCTGGAACAGGTAGAAAAGTGAATGTAAGGACCACGTTGGTGATTATTCTGCATTAAATGTGGAATAGATGCAGAAATCATAAGCTGTCTTTGAGGAAGATCAATCACCAAGCAAAAATAAAATTTGAACATTAAGAAATATGTTACTAGAAAGTGAAGGAAGAAATGTTATTTCTCTATAGTGGCAAATAATTTCTCTGCTCACAGGTTGGGAATACATTGGATCTTACTCAGTTCTTCAGGTTTGACAAAAAGCACTTTTGCCCTCTGAACCATCTTACTGAACGAGAAGAATCTTAGTAACAGTGTTCTCTTAGGATGTGCAGGGGGCGATCTCAAAAACTATGGTTCTAGATATTTATAGGAAGAAATTTCTGAGCAGGGTTTCTTCACCTGCATTTGACAGCAAATAGACAGACATAATAGTCCTGGATAAGAGTAGAAGTCCAAAGACCAAAGATAATATTTTGAAATGTCTCAGCCCTTTTAGATGGCTAGGAAACTAAAAATCAGAACTAGATTCTGAAGGCTACCAAGGAGAAAGAAACATGTGACTGAATCATCCTTTCCCTAAACCATCAAAATACAGAAAGCTTAAAATCCACACTTTTGGTGTGAGATAACCAGAATCTTTCAAAAATCTCAATTATCAAGAGCAGTGGAGAGATGAAGTGATGGTTGAAATTCTCAGTCTGAAGCAAGGTAATAATTCAGGAAGAGGTCAGTATGCATCTTTGGTTTAATGGACCAAGCCAGAGAGATGAATGGAATTTCTTGAGAGAAAAATTGTCATGGAGATAAAACAGGGCAGAGAAAATGAGCTAAAATAGCGACTAAGAGACACCTCCTGTTCTCCATGTTTCAAACTGCTGAAAAACTCACACTGCTACTGGTTTATGTACCATTCAGAACTAAAAGCTAACTTACTATTTGGAGAAGAAATCTAGTGGGCTACAGCCACAAGTCAATGAGGAAAAGTTCTGAGCCTTTTAAGTTCTATCTGGGAAATAATGATGTTGCTTATCTGGATACATTTTTTTTTCAGGCCAAACATTTTATTAATATATTTTAAATGTTTGTGATATATGGAAACTCTATTATACAAAGAAAAACACACAACAAAGTAAATGGTATTCAGAAACTAATGCCTTTTAAGAGAAAGGTTAATGTCTTCCCAGATAGTTCTCTGAGATAGAGCATCTGGAATAATAGAGTTCTTGTTTAATAGGACATCATAAACCAGGTGATCCCTGTCTTTTTCATCTAAGCTACATGTTATATTACATTATTTTTAAAATGTCAATTAATATAAACTTAAAAATAAAATCCATTAAAAAAATCCATGTTGTTCACAGTCCTGTTAATAGAATTCACTTTACCATGACCTCCTTTACCATTCTCATCTCTAGAAAATGAACTAGTTGATGAGGCTGTCAGTGGATACATATTTGCCTAAAATCAACTGTGTAGGATATTTTTTCTCCAGGAATACATTCCAGTTTGTTGAATTATGCTGCATAATATAATATATATCTTTTAGTACTTTTAGTAATGTAATAGAGATTTCAATTAAATATATGTATATGTACATACATATAATAAGTTACATGAAAGTTCTACAGTGAAAAGTATAATATCTAAAATACATTTAGAATTTAAGACAAAGTTTAAAATGGCAGAAGAGTTCCTGCAATTGTAGTTTGGTGAATATAAATTTCCAGTCTGATGAATGTAAGGGAAAAAATGGTGCATAAACCAAAATAGTATCTTAGCCCTCAGGGGATGAGTTCTGCTAACACAGAGGCAAATTTAACTTCATAAAGGGAGAATAAATAAGAAGAGAAGAAAACAACTATAGGAACAGTTAATATAAAATCCATAGATTAGGTCCAATACCGAGATACACTGTAATCGATGTGAGAAGCCTCACATCCTTCTAGTATCACAATAAAAGCACAGACAACAGACAAAACAAGTCAAAGCACTAATGTAAACCTCACCAACTGAGCAGTTGCATAGAAGCAGAGCAACACTACCGAAATCCAATGGGCTGTGTTCAGATACTAACTCCTTCATGAGTGGATACTCTCATAGATGTGTATGTATGCATGCCTCTGGGTGTAACAACAGCAAGTAAGAAACAAAGGCTGTGGATTTGAGAGGGAGGCAGGTGGAGAAGGAAATAACTGGAGGGAAAGAGGGAGAGCGAAAATGGATAAATATAATACACATACATAAATCCTTAAAATATGAAAATACAAATAAAATAATAAAATACACACATCCATATGCCAATGCAACTACGAAAAATTATAGCTTTGAATGGACCAATTTAACTTGATCTTTACACAATATATAAAATGCAAAATCATCACCATGCATTCCAATCATTTGTAAAGTTACTTTGTGACAAATAAACAATATATTGTGGTTTGAATATGAATATCCTTGATAGCTTCATGCACTTGAATGCATTATGTACTATTTATTGGAGGAGGGGTGGCTTTGTTGGAGGAAGTTTCCAAAGTCCAAGCCAAGCACAGTAGTAGTCACTTTTCCTACTGCCCATGGATCAGGATGCTGAACTCAGTTAACTGTAACATCTTATCTGCCTGTATGCCACCATCACTCCTGCCATAACGATAATGGACTAAAGCTCCAGTTTTTTAAGTAAGTTCCAATTGACTACTTTTTTTTTTTTTTTAAAAAAAAATAAGATTTACTGTGATCATTGTGTCTCTTCACAGAAACAGAACACACTAAGTAACACACCATTTTAAAAGAAAATGCATGTTTGGGTAATGTATTTGAAAACTGATTTTGATTTTCTTCCTGTGGGAATATTTTTGCTATATTTTGATTGTTTCTTTAGTAATTTCCTGAGTTTATCCCTGTGTCTTTTGCTTTCCTGATAGAATTTAAATACACAAATTACTAATTAGTGCTTTCTAATCTTGTCATTTTAGGTCCCTGTTTATACGGTAACTGCAAAGTCATCATAGACTAGTATTGACTTACTGTTGATCCGTGGTGACATTTAGTACTATAAATGAGTAAGGTTCCAAATGATTTATCAGGATCCGGCATTGGTAGCTTATAAAAATAATGGGTTTTACATGATTGCTGATTTTCCTCAAGGTGTTCTTTCATCTTCTTGGTCTATGTATGTGTTTTCATAGTTCAGACATGGAAGCATGAGTATAATCTACCTCCTCTTTTATGCAGAATTACTCAATAATGAATAATTCTGAGACTTAGATGGAATTATATGAATATGGTTAAATAAGAAATAAAAGAAAATGGACACTGGAGTATACCGAGTGAAATGCAAAGTAAAATACATTATTAAATTATAAGGCAAATATTTATACACGTATCTAGTCAATAGCTATAAAATATTGCAATTTACTTTTATATCTTTAGACATTTTATGTACATATATTTGAGATGTTCTAAAATATGTGTCAACATAAACAGGTCATTAGACTGTAGTCCATGAAATTGTAGTATATTTATAGGCATCAAATTAAACTCTGCTTGTTAGAATTATCATAATATTTAGTCTAATGCTCCTTATGAAATAATTTTGAATTTTTTATAGTGAAAAATGGGTCAACAGTTTTATAATCATTGTAGAACAAATAACATTATTTGAGATATTGTAAAGATAATCAATATTAAGCAATTAATATGCAGTGCAGAGAACTAAGACAAAAAATGATCTAATAAAACAAACAATAGTTAAATATTTATTATTTTCAAGGCATTATGCTGAAGAAGAAAGAAAAGTATGAAAAGGCCATAGCTAATGAAGTATTTAGTTGAGCCTATTGAAAAGGTGACTGCTCAGCCTGTGTATAAAATGCAAAGAAGTAATGTAGTTTGAAATTCAGATAAGTGTAAGCAGTCATATAAAGAGCCATTCTTTTCTAGTGGTGAATACTATTCTGACAATTATAAATATTAAATAGAAAGTTGTTTCAAATTATTTATTATTAACATACCAATAATAAGTACTAAATATAATTTTATAAATTATCAGCAGTTATTAATTTAAAAGTGCCAAGTTCTCAATGATATTAAAGATTTTAGATAGACTTCATATATTACAAAGTATTTACATCATGCCAATAAGTAAAGAATATAAAATAATTTAATAAGGAATTTGTTTCTTAATAGATATCATAACTGTTTTTATACAATTGCAATAAGTTATGAGGTTGTGTGGGTTGAACAAATTGATGACAATGAACAGACTTGGCCAAAGTAAGCAGCACACACACACACACACACACACACACACATTTATTTTCATTTTTAAATACATTGTTATAGCTCAATGAGATACTTAATATATTTTGCAAATACTTATTTTATATTTAATTTGAAGATTTATGAAATTTTAAAATAGACATCTATTTTCAATATGTGACAGAAAATAAAACTGTATGCTTTTCTCTTAGTTTCTGCTTATTGCTATAAAAGTAACATGCACCATTGCACTTCATTGGCTCATAATATTCACTACAAAGATAAACTCGCTTTCATTCAGAAAATGATAGGGCATTGTGTTTTGTCTCATTCAATGCAAATCTCCCCAAAAAGTAAAAAATTGGGCTTCGTTATTGAATATAAAATACAAACTCCAGAATTTCTTATAAAATTAAGAAGTAATTGAATAATGTAATCTACTTCATTTCAGCAAAATGTATTGAAATACAGTATTCCTACAAATGGCTTTTGTAATGGCAGACTTTTAGCATTAGTGATATAACCTGAAACTTCTGAAAGTTATGAGGGTTTGTGTGATGTACCTAAAGTATGTCTTTACGTATTTTAAGGGTGCATGTACCTGTATGTATACACTCCTGTATATTGAGTAGATTCAAAGCTATTGCATAAATTCTCTTATTTCTTGTCACTTTTACACACTTGTCAAAACAACTGCAAAAAACATTTATTGGTTCACCTCTGCTTTGCCATTTTCTTTGTAGTTGACATTTACTAACTGGCTATTAGTCATTTATTTTTATCTCTAGAAAGGCCTCCAAATCTGAAGCAATTTACCCTGATCATTTTCCCCAGTGCTAAATTATTTTGAACTTCTGAAGCCCTTTTATGTGAGTTTTCAGAGATAAAATACATCAGACAGCACTGTTTAATAAAACTTCAGGAAAGTGATAAATCAGAGGATTATGGCAAACAATGTGCTGGTGGTACAAAATGATGTAAGAGATAGATCTAGTATGATGAAGCCCTTTGAAAATCAAACAAATCTCATTCTGTTTAATTCATTAAAACAAACATATAAACAAACAAACAAAAACTGATCTTTCAAAGTCTGTTTTTGAAGCAGAATAATTTGGTTCCTTAAAACAGTATTTTGGTTTATGTAATTAACGATTTTGAGGTTTTCAAGGATATTATATTATCAATTTGAAAATATACTGTATTTTACATTTATAAAGATTTTGCTTAATATGTATTGCACACAATTGAAGCTCCCCAGTGCTTCTTCCCACATTGTGACATCATGCACATCACATGCCTAGCACATCTAGGTATATCAAATTCTTGAATGAGAGAGGCTGTCAAGTAAAGTAATACACACTCAGCTTTCTCAAAGGGGTTCTCTTATAGTCATTCTTCTCTTGGGACTTGTTTGGACAAAAGGAGAATGAGTGGATTCAGGAAACAATCATTGGAGCAGCAGAACCACTTGATTCTCCCTTCCCAGGGATGAAATATACTCAGTTAATGCTCTAGGTGTGTTGACTTCTCTCCTGCTTCTATCTGATATGTGCACCATTAAATAGCTACCATTACTGTGGGAAATCATCAACATAAAAAAAGAACGTTTTTTAAATTATTCATTATGAGAATTTACAGCAAAACATATAACCACATCTTATCAATTACACTAGACTTTCAATTGCACTATGTTTTCATAATTTTTTAGACATTTATAAACACACATCCTTTAAGTAACTTTAGTTCTTAAATCTATAGAGGCTTTGTATACTCCTTTCATGAACTTTACCATTCATAAGGACTGGCGTTAGGTCTCTAAGCTTCTGTTTTGTCATAAAAAAAAAATAGTGTGTGCATATAAGGGGGAAAGTATAAATGATCAAACTATATTTTATACATGAATTCTTAAAGAATATTTGCTGTGATTGTAAAGAATAATTATTTTACTTAAATATCTAAAGATGGTCTCAGGAATAATTTTCTTGATAATAGTTTATAGTAAATATTTCACTGAAAGAGTTATCAAAGGGAAAAGATAAAAATGAATAAGAGAATTTAAATGAAACTACTCAGTAATTATATTTTAATTCTGTAAATTTTAATATCTTAATAACCATAAATTATTCAATTTTTAATACTTTTGCAGTATTTGACAGTCTATTAAATAACACAATGATTGTAAATTCTAGCATCTTTACTTCAGCCGCACTTTAAAAAAGGTATGTAGATTTTTGTTTTGTTTTCTCTTACAAAACAATATTTATTTTCCTTTGTTTGCAATTCTCGTATTTAAAAGTTTGTTTATACATATCAACCACAGTTCTCCTTCCCTCCACTCCTCCTCCACACTCAGGCTTCCCCCATCCCACCCCACTATCTACTCCTTAAAGTCCAGGACATCAAGTTGAGTCAGAACCAAGCCCCCTCTCTCTAACACGCTAGCAACTCATCAGCTGTCGCTGTAGTCCTCCACATCATTATCTTGACCCCTTGACTAATATAATCTCTCCTTCCTCTCTTGGACTGAGTTGGGAGCTCAGCCTAGTACTTAACTGTGGATCTCTGCATCTGCTTTCATAAGTTGCTGGGTGAAGGTTCTATGATTACACTTAGGGTGGTCATCAAATTGATTTACAGGGGAAGGCCAATTCAGGCACACTCTTTACTGTTGCTTGGAGTCTTACCTGCGATCTTCCTTGTGGCTTCCCAGGAGTTTCCCTAGCACCAGGGTTCTAAATTTTAAATTAAATATTATTTGGGAACTTCATACATAAATACTATATTTATTAATTTAGACTTTTCTACTCCTTGTTACAGCTTCTTCCTTCCTCCACTACTCTCTTTCAAATTCATAACCTCGTCTTTCTGAATATTAGTGTAGCACTTAAACATTACTGCTTCATTACAAATACGAGGAGTCATTATGATGGCAAAGGTGCTGAGACAAAAGAATTTTCTTGAATTGTTTATCATCCAAGAACTAATAAATTTCTAAAATAAAAAGCTCCCAAATTCTTTTATTAAACATTAACATTAGCTATAGTTTAACATCACGACTTCTAAATGTATTATTAAACCTGGATAAATTAAAAAGTTTATCATTAAGATTACTGACACTCTCTACCATGCTCACATTTACCATTATGCCTAATCAGCAATTTCTATTCATAGATCATTTGAGCTCCAAAGTCTCTTTTTTCATAGATGTTAATTTAATTGGGATATAGAAAATCTCATGATCACTATAGGTAAGAGGGTGCTCAAAACTTAAAGGCTTTAGTGCAACTTTTTGTTTGCTTGATTGCTTATCTTTCCTTTCTGCCTTCCATTCTTCCATCCTTCCCTGCTGGCTTCCTTCCCTCCTTTTTTCCCTCTCTTCATCCCTTCTTTCTCTTTTTTTAATAAAGAAAGAAAATATGTAATACTGCATGATCTTGTATTTTCAAAAATTACTTCAAGTGATGCAAACTATGAATATAACAACCATCTCTTACATTATTTTGAAGGATACATTTAAAATATAGAAACACACTGTGCAAAAATAATTACATGACAAATCCATTTGAAGAATGAAAACCATAATATTATTACATTTTATTCTACTTTTTATGAATTTAGCATTAATTTTATTTCATACCAACAAGTAGAAATATTCATTAAATCAAGAACAGTGAAATTATAAGCAAGAAACAATATCAAATTATAACTATAAAATTATACCCTTAGCTATAGTAGAAATAAGTATTTGTAAATTTGATCTTAAAATTATCTGCTTAACATTATTCATAATAGCAAGAACCTGGAATCAACCTAGATGTCCTTGAACTGAAGAATGGATTAAAAATTTTTGTACTCAATGGAGTACTACTCAGCAGAAAAAAATGACATCCTGAAATTTTCAGGTAAATGGATAGATCTGAAGAGTATCACCCTGAGTGAGGTAACACAGACCCAGAAGGATAGACAGATTATGTGCTCACTTATAAGTGGATTTTAGACATAGAGCAAAGAGTTACCAGGTTACAATTCACAACTCCCATGAATAGCTAGGAAACAGGAGGAAGTGAAGAAAGATATCCATATATCTCTCTGGGAAAGGGATATAGAGAAGATCTCCTGAGTAAATTGGGATCAATCAAGGGAAAGAGCAAGGGGAGGTGAGAAAAACATGAGAGAATGGGATGGCTGGGTTGGGGGATAAACAGAGAACGAGAGCAAAGAAGTGGCTATCTTGATAGAGGGAGCCGTTGTGGGATTAGAGAGTAACTTGGCGCTAGGAAATACCCAAGAACTCACAAGATGAGCCCAGTTAGGACTCCAAGCAATAGTGGAGAGGGCACCTAAACTGACCTTCCCTATGACCAAATGAATGAACCCTAATTACCATCACAGAACCTCCATCCAGCAACTGATGGAGGCAGATGCAGAGATCCTTAGCTAAAGACCAGGTCAAACTACTGGTCCAGCAAAAGAGGAGGAAAGATTACATGAGCAAAGGGATCAGGATGAGGAGACCCATGGAGTAGGCAGTGCCATAGTGTTGGGAGCTCACAGACTCTAAAATGATAGTTGAGGAACGTTCATGGAACATATCTAAACCTCTGAATATAGATGACAGCCGAATGGTGTGGGCAATTTGTAGAGCCTCTTGTAGTAGGACCATAGTTTAATCTTGGTGCGTGAACTGGCTTCTTGAAGCCCCATACCCTACAAGGGAACACCTTTCTTAACCTTGATATTTAGATGAGGGACTGTTTCCTACCTCAACTGGATATGCTGGGCTAAACTCACTCACTCTGGGATTCCTTGTCCTCTCTGGGGAATGGATAGGGGGTTGGCGTGGGGAGAGGCTTGGGGAGTACTTGGAGAGGGGGAAAGAGGAGGGCAGCAGTGGGTATGGAAAAAATATTAAATTAAAAAAATACTTGCTTATATTTAAGTAAAGTAAGAATCTTATCTCAGTGAAACAGTCTTTCATATGTTTTAGAAATGCTCTAAATGCTACATAAATGCATATTACAGTTCCAGTAATCAAATTATATTGTTTTCCTTTTTAATGTATTTTTATTTTTAATTATCATACAAATTATTAGTAGATATATTCTGAACTTTTAAAACAACACATGCTCTTAGCAGCTGAGCCACCTCTCTAGCCCCTGAATTATTTTAAACAAGCATGCTTTATTAGGTTCCCATTCTACTCATCCCTCTCACTGTTCTCCCTGACTCCTAGTAAATAGTCTGAGCCACAAAAAAATGCTTTTTAAATAACATTTATTTATCATATTTTATACATAGCTATTTTGCCTATATACATGCTGCATCTGTACCTTAAACCATAGTTAGAGGTGATTGTGAACCACCATGTGTGTGCTGGTAACTAAACCCAGGTCTGTAGAAGAAAAGAGTTCTTTTAACTCCTAGCCATGTCTCTTAAGGATAATGGCTTAAGACTGCCTTAAATGATGGGGTTATGTATTTTCAGATAATATAATCTGAATTTTAAATAACTGACAAAATATATTCCACCTATTCAAATCAAAATATATTCAATAACATCCACATATGTATGTTTATATATATCAACAGTAAGATACACACAGCAATATTTAGAATTTGAAAGCTTGAGATTATATTTTCTTCTTTTACAATATGTTTTGATCACAAGTTCAGTTCCTCGCACTTACATGGTGGCTCACATCCTCCTGTAACTCCAGTTCCAGGGGAACCAGACTTCCTGTTCTGAACTCTATTGTTATCAGGTATGCAGACATACGTGTAGACAAAACACCTGCACATATGACTTTTAAAAACTTGCTTTAAAAAGACAAACAATATTCTTTGAACATATTTTCCCTTTCCATAACTTCTTTCAGGTTGTCCTTCACCTCCCTACCCATGAAAATAATGAATTAACAACCCATGACTAATCAGAGCATTCAGAAAGATTAGCCCATGGTCAGGTTTTCTACTATTTTTTAAATGTTATTTTGTTTTCTATCATAACTGATGTATTTATAAATGAAATTCTTATGGAGTATTTCATAATATTTTGCATACAGATGTTTCTATCAGTGTTTGACATAAACTGTAAAGGTTTTCTTTCTGTATTAGTTACTCTGGATGTCATAAAATAATCATTATACTCTGAATCTTTAAAAAACAACTATTTTTCTCAATTTAAGAGTTTCTTACAACTGATGTTCATACACAATAAATATGTGAGAGAAGCAATCTCAGGTGTAGAATATGCTACCTGTAGAGCCTGTGGGAATTGCAAGGTGCTGGACCTTCTGAATTGTGATGATAGGTGCTGTATAAACTCTCTCCTTTTAGGAGAATATAAATGAGAAAATGTCCTGACACTGTAGAAAACTGAACCTCAAATATCTTTGTGGAAGCAACATGCCTCTAAAATTTATTTTGTTTTGTCTCTGTAATTCAAAAAAACATAATCCTTACTTTTCCTCTAAATACTTAATTCAGCTTTGCCTATGATTTGAATAAGATCAGACCATTGAATATGTGTATTAAAATCATATACAATATTTAAATGATATAATTTTAAGACTTTGTTTTTGAACCTAGGACCATAATTTACATAGCACTACACAAGAAAAAAAGCATACTTGCCCTTATTGTATAAACATATAAATTGTTTCTGTTTCTAATCTGACTAGGGTCAGAAAACATGCCAAAAATAGCATGCTCAATGACATAAGTTACTCAACAGAATTGTTTTGATAAGCCTCAGCTGATTCATCTCTGGCACCATAACATATCTAGGCTGCTAAAACTTTTCTTTGAGACAACCTAATGTGGTCTTGATACCTGAAATTTTTGTGAGCACAAAGTGAATGAATGAATTTTAATATCATGGGTATGAACTATACTGAGCCCTTTATGTTTATAAGAGTACAGTCACTTTCTAACACTCAATCATAGTGGACAGTCTTCTATCTACTAATTTATTCCAAGCTGTATGACTATATGAGGAGAGTGTGAGTTTTAAGTTACCCTTAGACTTTTTCTATACAATAAAACATAATATTCTAGGAATCAAGTTTTGTGGGGATATTTTTAATTTGCTTCCCAAGTACTGGGACTAACAGTGTGAGCCATGGCTTCTTCTGCCTGCTCTGTCTTTCTATGCTTGCCTTAAATACTCTCTTCCCTCAGTTAAGTCATGGAACCACCACTCCCTGCTGGGGAGTCTGGAACTCCTTCTGTAAACTAAGATGACCTCAAATTCAGATTGGATTAAGGGCCTAGGTCACCTCTCCTGGAATACTCCCTGTACTGTGATTAATGGCGTGAGTTACCACTGTCTGATCCTCCTAGACTGACTGTGGATAGAGCCTTCTGACATCTCCAGTTGTTTTTACTATATTTGAAAATATCCCCACAAAGTTTTTTGTGTTTCTATCAAATACCAAATATATCCATTCAGATTATGTATTTGGAGAGTAGAACAAGTACTATACATTTATGTGTACCAATTAGCCTTGCCTGAGATAGGATTCCATTTATTACATAGTCCCATATGCCTTCAATACAAAGAGATTTTAGGACAATATCATTTTCCCAGGTAAAAATGACAATTCAAATTCTTTGTCCAAGTCTAAAACATGTTTAAATGTTTCTTTCCAAGATTATAGACAAATAGTAATTGGCAGTGGGTTACTTGCATAAGTAAGCATGTAATTCAGTTTTTATCTGGTGTAGGAGATGACTTAGCAGTAAAGATTATGCGTTACTTTTGCAGAAGATTAAGCCCTTACATGGTGACTCAAAACTATTTGTAATTCTACTTCCAGTATTAAGTAGATGCTATCTTTTGACCTCTCTGGAAATGTATTTCCAGACAACACTCATATACAAAAATTAAATAATCTAAAAGCTGTTTTAATATATTTCATTTAATTTAGTGAGTGTATGCATGTGCACGCATGCATGTGCACATGTATTCAAACTCGTGTGTGTGTGTGTGTGTGTGTGTGTGTGTGTGTGTGTGTGTGTGTGTGTGTTTGTTTAAGGGAAAGCATGTGTATGATATACAGAAGTCATTCTCATCTGTCACCATATTAGGCCTGTGGATGGTAATATTTCTTATTGGCAAGTGCCTTTACTTGCTGATCCATCTTGTCATCTTACAAACCACAAAATTCTTACCATGTAACTCACCCCTATTTCATGAGTACACTAACTTGCCTTTGTTGTAAACTTAAGAATTTTGTGGAGTTTAAGCACTGTTCAAGGAATCGGTGTGTAGCACTTTCAAGTTATACAAGCCCTCTTTCCATATACCCTTATTTTATATTACTGTCTAGATTAAGAAATAATCCTGCTGTCAACCCTTTTTCCTTACTTCTGAAAAGCTCTTTTTGAATGATCAACTAGAGATTCCACAGATACATTGTTACCAATTATTGTTGTGATGACAAGTGATAAGATCCTGAGAATGCATTTCCTACATAGAAAAAGTCGCTGCAATCTGCTTAGGAAAGAGAGCTTTTGCCTTTAACAGGGAGAAGTAGTCTTCCTTTTGCAAACCTATGGGCCTCAAAGTAGATTGGAATTTCAAACATTTCAAGGAAATGTTTTACTTACTCACATAGACATAGAAGAATGTACACGAAAGACTATTTCTTAGTTCATTAAGCTTTTAATAAAACTGATGAACCATGAAAACAATGATTATGTTGAAAAAATATTTGAGGCTTATTCACAACTATGTCTGTGCAGAATCTGTTTAGAAAGTGACATAGATGAGACTCAGACTTTTGATTTTCTTCTTTTGGTGATTAACCTCGGGACAGTGAAAATATATCCCATCTAGATTCCAGAGACCAATGTTATGTGAGAAAAATATAATCATGTATGTTATTTATAAAACTGACATGGTATCCACAACACACCTTTGTTTGCAGTCTAGGGTTAATTGTTAATTTCTGCAAACAGAACAAAACGAAGCAAACAAACGAAAACTTAAGCGCCCTCCTTGCTTTCCTCTGCAACATTTATTTTGTAGACGTATTTAATTTACATTAAAACAATTCAATTACAGCTAGTGGATACTTGCCCACTGTCTTTTTATTTTTTCATTTTTCCTTTAGTTTAAACAGTTTTTCTACAGAATTACCTGATGATTAACATACTTATGCTAACTAAATTGTTTTTTAGAGGTGTTTGAAACTCATTCATACTTTCTTTTGTACTGGAAAACAAGAAAAGATTAGAAAATTCAACCCAAATTAATGGAACATTTCTATTCTCCATGTGAATGTCACTCACTGTGTAAACACAGACATTGTCAACTGAAGCAGCAAAGGAAGACTGTCCATAAAGTGCTATTCCCTGCTGAGCACATTCTTAGAAACACTGAAGGTCTTGAAAGAAAAATAAAGGGAGTCTACTTTGAAATAAGCATGATGCTTCATGCTGAGGCAAATCTCACTCACAGGGTAAGTGAACATTGGAAAATAGAATTGCAAACCAGAAATGAGAAGCAATTCTTTGCTAGCTAGAGAGTCTGTCTACAAAGAGATAAAGACAGAGTTTTACTGTTTGGATGAACTTAAGGCAGGAAGTTAAGAAAACATAAGGACAAAATCATCCTAAATGTTATATACATGACTTCTTTAAAAAAGCGCCGAATGAGCCTCTGCTTTGACTGTGTTAACAAACACACACCATAAAATGTAAGAGCCAAAGTGTAACAGTTGCAAACTTAATTTGATGAAACAGATGTGAATATGGTGAACGGCATTTTAGTGAAAACTGGTTTGAACAAGCTGGCTTTTAACACCTCTAATTTCCTCTTCTGTGACAAAATTCAGTGTATCTGCTATAAAAACATGTAATTCCCATTCGTTTAGGGAATTTTTTTGTTCATGTTTTTGCTTTTTAACTTTCTGTTTTATATATTTAAGTGACAGCAGCTTCACAGACTATTGTCTTCTCAGAACTTCATGGAATGTGAAGTACATGTATATATTGAACCTATGTACTCCACATGAAAGATGAAAAATAAGTGTTTCTTAATATCTTAAAAACTGATAAATATTTAAATAGATTCATAACTGTAATCATAGTTGAAAACAAATGCAAATAATGATTTTTATCTTCATAAAGCAATTCATCTTTAGTGAAGTTGATATTAATACTATAGTATTCTAAATGGACAAATTAAGTACTTCCTTGTGAGTGTCCGAGGAAGCATGGTCCCAATGGTAAGAAATAAACACGACTGAAGACTTAATAAATAGGGCGAAAATGTAATAAGACATGCTATGTCAGTTAACAAAATGTCATTTATAGTATGATCTTCAAGCACATGAAAGTAACATAAATGTAACACATGAATCTAATTGCATGAAACTTTCAGAAAAGGAAATTGTATGAAAGTGACTGGTGATTGTCTGGGTTAACAGACATGAGGAGATCCTCTATGGGAGTCAGAATCGGGGAGTCACTCAGCAAAGTCAAAAAACTTACCAAATCCTTAATAAAAAATAAACAACTTTTATAACTCCATTTTATTGCTAACAGAGACTTACTAGAAGAATATAGTTCTATAGACAATGCTTTCTTTAGACTGTAATAAAATCTAAGGGGGAAGATGGCATTGAGAGATTCAGGTAGTTTTGACAGCTGTGGAAGAACTTGTTATCTAGGAAATCCTAAGTTTCTCATGAAACCAGGGAGTTAATCCAGTTTTTATATGTTAAATGTTCAAACAACACAGGTTTCCAAAATCTAGACATTTGCTCCTATGATATAAATAAGTGAATATACATTACAAAAATCTAATTAATTCATGTATTTTTTTTAGTGAATACCAAGCATACTAACACTACCACAACTTATTTTATACAAATATCAAAAATGGTTACAATTAATATGTGTCTTGACTATGTGGCATTTCCAATCCCATTTTAAGATAAAATGAAAATAGTAATCACAATTATATATACATAATATATATATATATATAATCTTTTATTGACAGTGAGTCATTCCAAAGCACACTTTTTAAACTGGAAAGCCAGTGGCAGATTAAACTATTCTGTTTCGTTAATTTGCTTACTGAACACTGAATACAAATGTTCAGACTATCACTATTCAGAACTGGAGGTGGCAGAATGAGGCAGGTGAAAAGGTGAAAACAACAAACTACTTCCAAGAGGACTCTCTATCCAAGACTCCATCTCTGCTAGTGTCCAGGTTTGAAGGAAACTTCTCTGGGGCAGCCAGGAAGTGCCACAGGGTTGAGGAGGCTCTGTCACTGCTCACAGGGAAAATGATGGGATGACAATAGAAGGGAAAATAAACATTTCTATCTTTTGAAATGCTAATCTTCATGTGTGGGAAGTTACACTGCCAGGTACTCTTTATGAACAGATCATAGACTGCTTTAACGAGTAGTTACCTTTTGTTTCTAAAGAAGACCTCGATATGCTTCTTTTATACTTGCATTGGTTTTTACCACCATATCCCTCAAAAACTTTCCCATTATCTAGTAACCACTTTTCTATAAAGTCGATTGGCAGCTTTCCATAAATAATTGGAAGCATGTGATATACATCTTTTGCTAAATATAATCATGGACCACCTCCATGCATGTTGCAGCAGATTATAGTTGAATACTTATTTTATGACTAAGTATAATTTCACTGTATGAATATATCTTATTTTCTCTAACCATTCAACAATGAAGGGAATCTGGATCTATGATTTATTTTGTCTATTATGAAGAACATTACAATAACAAGAGATGTCAGGGTTTTATAATATAACCATTTCATCACCATTGGGTATATACCTACCAGGAATACTACCAGATATCCTCTCATAGAGTCTTTATTTCATCTTGGAATGTTTTGATAGTTTGGCTCATATATTTTAGCCTCTGACTTGTACAAAACCCGAGACACAGCTACCTGATGTCCCAGTGCTTGTTTTACAAATATATATTTGGATTTATGGCTGTGTTTATTATTTTGTATTAGCCTCCATGTTAGCTTCTTTTCAATTTACTTTAGTAAAATATCGGGGGGGGGGTGATTAAGAAAAGAAGGATTTATATTTGGCTCACAATTTGAGGAGGTGACTGCCTGTCATGACTAGAAAGCTATGACATCTGTCAGCTGGTCACATATCCCATCAGGACACAGAAAGTGTTGAGTGCAGAATTTCCACTCACGAATGATGCAGCCCACATTTTGGTGGATTTTCCAGCACCATTAACCAAATCTAGAAATGCCATCTTAAGTATGACCAGAAGCTTTTGTCCTTGTTAACTATAGGTCTTGTCAAGTTTAAATAATTAAACATCACTGTTTCTATATTACTTATATTTTAACCAACAGTAAGTTAATTCCTTCTTCTGTATCACTTCTAGAATGGGTTACTGTATTGTGTATTATTAGTATTGTTGATAGCCATTTTGGGTGTAGTGCAAAGATGTTACATTGTGGTTTTACCTTCAATTTTTTTTTTTAATAATTCTGAAGTTTACAAATTTTATATATTCATTAACCATTTACATATTCTTTTAAGCAATGTTTCTATTCAGCATTAAAAACTGAAGAATGAAAGTACAAAGAAGAAGAATTACCTCTGCTCCATTTTAAATTAGGGTACATTTAAATTGTAGGAATATTTTATACAAATATCATGGCTCCTTTGATTCTTACATACCCCAGGCTATAAGTGACTTGTCACAAGGAAGGGTGGTATGGTAAACTATCCTAACTCGCATCCTTCTTGAAGACTTTCTGATTCCCAAAGCCATATTCAAAATCACCTCAAGAAAGGTCATTTCCCCTTTCTTATAATTGTAATTTGGAATAGGCACAAATGCTTGTGTCAGTTACCTCTAGTGTGAGTATAAATGAGTATATGTGAGGAAACATAATAAAGGGGTGCATAATGGAGAATAAAATAAATGTAATATAATTCAAACTCAAAGAAATATCTATTTAGTTATTTAAACCATTGTTTTTCTGTTTCCTATGATGATTTTTTCTTGTTCCAATCCTCCTTATGTACCCTCTCCTTTGTTCCATTAAATTTTTTTATTTTATTTTTTTAAAATTGAATATATATTAAACATATATCTATATATAAAACTAAACATATAAATTCTATCTGTCCAGTCCATATAATGCAACTTTTATGTATATGTATATACTAATAACTTGGTATGGATAATAAATTGATGTGCTCTTCCCTGGGAAGAAAATTTCTTCCATTCTCAGCATTTCTTAGTTGCTTGCAATTCTATGTTTAGAACTGAGTCCTCAAAAGCTTTCTCTTTTCCCTGCTTGTCATTGGTGTCATATTTTCAGCTGATGACGGGAGACTTAGAGTTGGAGGATTCACAGGATTCATGGAGTCAGGCCTGAGGAATTGGCTGGGTGAGAAGTGGCCATGATCTGGCTCCTCTCTGATATTTCAGCTTTTCTCCAATATATGGCTCCAGGTTTATTATAAGATTAAAATAAAATTTGTGCAATATTACTTGTTCAAGCTAAATGTAGGTAGCCATGTTTGTGAGGGCTGATGGACATAACTTCTTTAACATTGCTTTTTTTCATTTTTAAAAGTTATTTTAAAAGGTTTTTTATTCCATATATACAACTACTTCCCCTCCCTTCCCTCCTCCCAGCCCCTCCTAGTCCTCCTTCAGCCTCCCCCCACTCCCCAACCCCCATCCATTCCTCATGGAGGGGATCAAATAGGAGATTCACAGTTGAAAATTTACAGTAAATATTTTTATTCTTTTTCTGCTTCATAAAATTAATCCACTACATATATATGTGTCTATCATGTACACTGAGCTCCCTTAACCTAGAATCTTCCTCAGTTTTATGCTGATAATACTTAACAAATTTAACATTTTCATACCTCTGTTAATTTTTGTCAAGAATACAATTTTATCATGTAATTTTCTCTTGGTTTTACAGTAGGGGTTAAAACTGCCCAAGGCCAGGAGCTGTACAACTTTTACAACTTAAAAGTACAGATAATTTGATTGTTTTCCCAGAGAAGTGGGCAGGCGGCCAAGCCTCACCACTAAAATTAGTCTCCAATTTAGTGTTTGATGTCATTTCACAAGGACTAGAATGAAAAATGAGACATTGGACATGTTAACTCTGAGGAAAATTATCACTTCACCTTGTATAGGGCGTCTTTATGGAATGAAATCAGAGGAGATAAATCATTTTGCCCTGTGACAGATATGCCTGTCATTTGGGGAAAGATGTCCTCCCATGAGAGGGCAGGCACTGTCTGAGTTTCCCTCCGATTACGACTTGATATATTTTATGTCTGAAAATAATGATAGAAAATTTAAAATAGAAATGATATATGCAGGAAACATTTCTCATGTCAATTTTCTTTCAAGTGACATTTTAAAAGTGTATATATAAATACAAGATTCACATTTGTGAACTGCATTTATACTTGAGATGGTCACTAAAGAAAAAAGATGATGCTTACTATAAGCACATGCTGTATAGCCTAGCATTAGCAATATGATGAAATTTATATGCCCAAATAAGTAAGGAGCTGTTCATCCCTCAATATCCATTCAGAAAATAAACAATCTTTATTTTAAATATTTTTGCCAATTTTCTATGAGTAATACATTTGTATTATGGCCCTTCAAACACAGTCATCAAAATCTATCACATACTTAATTTTAAATTATTATTTTTTTAGGAAAAGGCAGTAAGTGTGATTGTGTAGAACCAGTAACAATAGAAGAATTTTTACTTCGGTATTATGAACTTACATTTGACTTATGGTTAAAGTTTTAAATATAACCTGTAGTAATGCTTTTAGAAATATAAATATATATTTTAAGAACACATGTTCAGGTATAATAAAAATAAGATAAAACTTTTTTATGAATGAATGTGATTTAGAGAAAGATATTTGATACTACGTTATTATATAACAGAGAAAGATTATATATCAAAAATGTTTTAAAAAATCAGCATCTAAAACCTACTGGCCAATTCCTAAGTACATCTAATAATGATGCAAAGGTAAAATTTGATGGATAATGTAAACATGTTTTTCTCCATTACCGAAGTCATAAGATGCTAGGTGCCTGCAGATGTTACTGTAGATTTGAGAAATTGAAAGTATGAAAATTGCTAGAAACTAAAAATTTGCTCTTACATAATAAAGTTAAGGCTATCCTGTGATATATACATTGTTTCCTTTTTCTAAAACAATTTAGGTTAATTATAAAAGCTCAGAAATTATGTTGTTAAGTAAATCATATTATGTCTTTTATGTATACAAATTATCTAAAGAATAACTTAAAAATTAAATAATTATTACTAGCAATACTCCATTTAATGAATCATAGTAATAATTTCTCTAAAGCTGGCAAGTGTATTTATTATTCAGAGATTTTAAAACCTCAAAATTAATGTCAGTGATTTTTCCAAGGATATTTGAAGTATTTTACATACTTTTCAATAAGTTTCATTAATTTTTTCAGAGAACAGACCAAATGTCTCCTTATATATTCATTTACTAGCTTACTTTATGCATTTATTTACACATTATATTGCACACCTGAGATTATATTATATAAAATCAAAAGCATAAATATACTTTTTCCAGAGCCTGAATTCTTGTGATCACAAATTCAGATTTTAACTGTTTACTGGGATTGTGTGGACTATGTGATATCTTTATGTCATCACAGATTCAGTTCATAACTGTTTACTGGGATTGTGTGGACCACATGATATTTTCATATGATCTTGAGAGAAAGAAGGTAGAGTTTGGGGCCAGTTAAATCTCCAAGAGTGAAAAACTGATGAGAGCTGTTTCCCAGCTTAAGCTGGACAGGATACGGGCACTGGACAGACATCATAACATAAAATATACAGTACCTAGCAACTGTGGCTCAGGGAGGAGAAGAATTGATTTACTGTTGAGAATAGAATTCAAGAACTGAGTTATAAATAAGGTAGGAAAATACAGAGAAAATATCATTACTGATTCTGTTGTCAGAGAGTAAAAATTATTTATGATTTTACCCATTCCTTCAGTCTTTCACTACATATTTGCTCATCAAAAAGTAAAAGTACTCTCTATGTGTCTGGACTTAGTCAATTTTCTGTACAGAGAATAGTGCAGCAATGGTAGAAAAACAGTGCCTGTCTGCTCTTGTTTAAAATTTCATTGAATAAATGAACATAATATATATTGCATGTATTAAAATGTATATGTAGGAGTTGTTTGTACATTATACAATCTTTAGGAACACTTTTGAATTTCTTACCTCTTTGAATATCACTTTAGAGATACACTAAAAGCCTTTTTTTTTTTTAAGAAAAAGAAATCAGGCTTCAAAATGTTAGAATTTGGGAAATATTGGAATGTTTGATAAGTTACTCTGACACATTTACAGAGCCACATTCCTCCGTGTGTGTCTTGAAGATGTTTCTTTATGGGTTCCCCATTGTTCAAAGATGCTGTTCTCATCATTCTGCATACTTCAATTAATACAGACCATATTACTTCAAATAGTGAATATGTTAAGCGGGTTTTGTCTCAAAGCTTCATTTAATAGTCATGACCCCTTTTCATTTCCTTTTTTTTTCTTGGTAATGCAAGCTCTTCCATTATGGTAATCTACATCCTCAGAATGCATTCTACAGTCACATTTTTTTTCTTACCATGAGATTGGTTCAATTTTCTTCTCAACACTGAATAGATTTTAGTATTTCAGGAAATACTTAATTGTTGTGGCGTGTTCCTTTATTCTATGTGAAGATAGGTCACTGTGATTGGTTTAAGAAAAAGCTAAATGGACAGTGTCTAAGCAGGAGGTATAAGTAGGACTTAGAAAGATGGACAGAGAAAGATCTGGAAAGAAGAAAGGAGAATCAACAGTCAGATGGGCATCATGGAGTTGAGCTCATGTGCACTTAAAAGAATGTAGGTTAAAATTGGATGGATTACTTTAAGCTATAAAAGCTAGTTAGAAATAGCTAAGGCCAAATTTTCATCACAAATAATAAGTCCCTGTGTCACCTTTTCTGAGCTGGCAGCCCCTCACCCACAAACTCTATCTACATTTGATATTCAATGTGCAGCCATGTCTCTACACATATCCAAATAAGGCACAATAAAGCTAAAAGAGAGAGAAAAAAGAATTTCTTTTATATCCATGTCTCACCCTGCCCTTCCTCTATTCCCTCCTCCCATTCCCTCCCTCAAAAGGGCAAGATGTCCCAAGGTGGGTCAGCTCAGTGTAGAAAAATAGGAAATATATCTCCCTTTCTTTTGGTTAAAGTGTTCATAACAGAAGAAAATCTAATGAGAACAATGATGTTAAAAGGAATCATTTGATATAATCTTAACTATAGACTATGTCAATAGCAGCAACTATACTGTGTAAAGAAGCCACAATGTCCACGTGAGAGAAAGTAATACACTGAGGTTAACATTTACAGAATTTAGCCTGTATTTAAAGAGTGCTTGAGGACATGGTTTCTGAGAACCTCAATAATTATTTAAATAAATAAGACCAGTGTCAAAAAATGATAGTTTTTATACATAATGTTTTAATGGAAACCATAAAGCTTTGTATCACTCTGAAAGTAATAATTCATTGATGGCTTATCTATCTGCCTGAAGAAACATAGCTTCTAATCTGAACATCACCTGTCAGAATGATTGATTGTTTAATGTACAGATTGGGTCACTCCACAAAATTTTAAAAAACAATTTTTGACACATCTTAATTTCAAGAAAAAGATCCTTCTCATAGTGCTTGTTAACAAGACAGCTAAGACCCTTCATTGTCTTTATTTTCAGTGTTAAAGAAGTTTCTTTCCCTTCTGAGTTCAATTATCATTTTGTAAATGTAAATTTGCATATTGTTCATTTTGCATAATATAACATTTTTGAAGGGTATAGGTTATTCTTCAATTTGTGTTAATCTCTTACCTCACTGTAGAATTTAATACCAACTGGCATTTTACTTCCTTCTGTACATAATTTAGTTGTGTGAAAAACATGCCATTTCCAGATTGGTGGAGACAACAGAGATTCCTTGGTTTGCAACTTTAATAACAGTGCAATTTCTGAACTGCAATAACACATTACTTGTCTGGTTCCATCACTTTTCTGTGATATACTGTGACACAATCTCGCAGGTGGGGGCCTCCATCTGATAAAGCACCTGAATCTCACTGGGGGCTTCCAACTATGACCCCTGCTTCACCTGAGAAAGCTTCATCAAGCAAAGGCCTGGAGCTAAGAGAGAGAGATAGGTGGACTACTCTTGAAAGAAGAATGCCCGATTATTGGAGTGCAGGGGAAGCCTTATATACCAGGCTTGCCCTTTGACTTTGAGTAACCTCTGCAGCTCAAAAGCAAAAACTGACCTTAGCCAGCTTCTTTGTCCTCTGCTAACTTCCTGATTCCTAAATCGCAGCATTTGCTTGGGTTTTGTTAATGAAAATGGATCTATTGGTTCTGGTAAACACTGCAGCTGCAGGCCAACCTCCAAATTATACCTTCTTCTTAATTCATAATATTTAGTACATATTCATTTTGAATTTATAGCTAATTCTTTTCTCCAGAGAGTTGAGAGGTTCGTTGTTGTAGTTGTTTTGTTTGTTTTTAATTAATCTAGCCTCAGCAGACTCTCAAGATGTGAAAAAAGTACAAAGCAGAAGAAAAATAAAGAATAATTCCACAGTACTTTGATGCAATTATATGAATTAAATGTTTATTATCACAGGTCTTAAAGAGATTCTGTAATCTCAATATATGATCACAACATAAAGAGAACAGGTGAGGAGCGTTCTGAGATCTGCTTAGGTTACATGGTAAACCCTATCTGAGAACTAAACCAAACAAAAACCAAAATAAAATGGGGAGAAAACTATAATTTGGTAAGCACACCATAAAACTTGCTTTACAATGGGATGAGTAAAAGCATGGAATATGAAATTATTCCTTGGTTGAATTAGAAATATTGAAATGACAATTATCTATCTATCTCAGTTACTACATTAATACTTCATGATCACCTACCACTACCTGCTATCCGTATTGTTTTCAAAGATATCTGATCATGAAAAATTACATTATTTTTGATAGGACTTTACAGGATAAAAATATTATTCAGTTAAAGGGAATCTCAAATAATTCACCATTCGATTTTGCTGCCACATACACACGTGATTTCCTGGTGAAGTATACAGGGTTGTATAATTTGGTCTAACTCCATTAATAAATTACTTTCTCTGTATTTCTCATCAAAATTTAACTGGCTCATTAGGAGATATAACATCCTTCCATGCTTGTGGATAGAAAAAAAATGATATTACAAAAATTCCCATTCTATCAAAGGCTATTTAAAAACTCAATGTGCCATTACATCAAAGTTCTGGTTTCTGATAAGTATAATATTAATGAATGATGAAGAAAACTATGCCAAAGTCTCATGTAGAATGCATTTATTACACCAGTCTATGATCTTTCATTTATTGTTTCAATAAGGAGTTGCTATAATTACAGAGCTTTAATGGAAACCATTATGATGTGTGTCAGCAGTTTCAATTGTGGCAATTGAGGTTTTGTGAAAAAATAAACACAAATTAAGTGTATGGGGGCATGAATGTCTAATAAACACACAAATATCTATGCACAAATACAAACATAACAGGCATACATAAAAATATAAGCACATATATGGCTACAACTAAAATAGGATTAAATATTTTCATAAAGAATGAGATTAATTCATTCAGAGTCATGTTTTACAGAATTACCGTGGAACTGAACACCGGAGTATTGACCTTAGTGCATTCAAAACCCATTATTACTTGCCTAGTTTTGACAGGAAGGAAGCTGAGCACAAAAGCTAGTATAATAAAGTACTCAGTACCTCTTAGCAGCCCGAGAGAAGTTAAATCCAACAAGCTAGGAAGCATTAAAATATCTCCATTAGTCTAACATTGAGTAATTGAAAATATGAATATTTTTAATATAAAAAGCACCAGGAACCACTTTATAAAAGTTGTTTAAATATAACAATCAACATAAAGAAGGTGATTACAAAGGTGAAAACATGCAGAGCATGCTAATAAACCATAAAATACAACCATAACATAATGATTAGTGATTAGGGCATAAGCTCAAACTTTGACTTTATAAAATTAGCGCAATCAGCCATTGTGTCTCTAGATATCTTTTACTTTTTAAAAATAACTCAGCACTGTATTGAGCTAGAGCTCCTTAACAAAAATGCATGCATACAGAAAAATATATTCACTTAATTTAGGTAGAATACATAACAAAAAATGTAACACTTTTCTTGCAACAGAAAAATAAAATGTATAAGAATGTATTAATTTGTAAAATAATATGTATAGTCTTTCGTTCAAATTATTAGGTGTGAGAGTTTGAACAATAACTGATAAAATATATAATTAATAAGAAATTATATACTATGGCTCTTTTGTTTGATATTTTATCTGCTCATTACTGTGCTTCATTGTCTTTAAAAGGCCCATTTTTTTCTGATTTTGTAACATTTTTAATTTTTTTCAATATTCTCCAAGTACTATAGCTAGGTTATTATACTTTTCATTGGCAGGTGGCATTCTCACATTTATTACTGGGCTCGATTTGCTGCTGTCAGTTCTTATTAGACCTTAAAAACTATTTCTTCACACATATCTCAGTTTGTATTTCTCCACAAACACTCAGTTCAAAGCTAAAACCTAGTGGCTCTACTGTGACACACACCAGCGTCCCAGAACAAAATCACTCTGCAAAGCAGATATATGTTTGTTAAAATTATTAATCTAGGAAATACCTTATCACTTCAACGCCAGTCAGAAACTTAATTTCCCTAAAACAAAAGTCTAAAAAATGTTCTGCTTACTCATAACGTCAAGTGTACATTCAAAGTAAAATATTTTATTAGCAAAAATCACTGCTAATTTAGGTGAACCATAAAATTATTTAAATTCCAATTGGTAGGAAAAAACAATCCACAGAGAACTTTGCATTCCTAACAGGCAGGAAAGCCTGTGAATAGGTAAGTTAGTAAATTTTTATACTGGTCATTTTTTCAGATGTGACTTACAATATGATGACATTAAAGATTTGAACTCATTGTCAACCTTCCTTTGATATTTATAACTTTATGAAGTGAATTGAAGGCTTGAACACTTCTTTCTGTCTATGCTTAAGCAATACTCTTTCCATGGTAAATTCCACTATTTCTTTGATGCATATTTAAGTATGATGTTCTTACGTTCTATATAATAGAAGTTACCTTGAACTAGCTTAAAATAAACAGACTTCTCTACTTTAAAGCAAAAACGTATGTTTTATAACAGAATGAAACATAAAAACAAAAACATAACGAAAGTTCCAGAAACAACACTCGTAAGAACACAAAAGGTGAGAAATTTCTTTACCTTCCTTTACTATTTTTATTTCCATGTTGGCTTCTAGCATAAAATGTTTCAGTTAACATTATATATATATAAAGACCAAAGCCACCATCTAGAAAATTATTCTAATCACAGGAGATTTTTGTGCTTGACTTTATTCTTGGTTAATTAGTTTCCTGTTTTTCTTTTCTTTGTTAACCACACAGATTTCCAGGATAAAATATAAAATTGGTCTTACTTAGATCAAAAATTTCTCCAGTATTTCAGTCCAATATATGCACATCTTCAACAAGCTAAGCACACCTCATTCCAGTTGTGAACTTATGCCCCCAAAAATGATCCCTCCCTTAAACATGAATAACCAAGAGAAGTGTGATCAATTTGGAAATGAAATTTATCTTGCTAACATTAGGATTGTGAAAAATTACTAAAAACATAATAAAAAGGAAATCAAAGTATGGAAAAAAATGGCATAGTATGAAGACTTACTACCAAGTAAACTTGTCTTGAATCTGGTTATACCACTTTCTACAGGTATGTAAGACTTTATACATGGCATTTATTTTCTCTAAGCATCATTTCTTCACATTTACAAAAATAGTAAACCATATATAGATATTTTGTAGTATAAATCTCAATGTATACAAATTATTTACCACAGAAATAAAATAACAATAAAATGTTCGGCATTAAAAATGAGCAAGCATTCTTAAGGTAAAAGTTTAGAAAAAATTTATGGAACAGAAATTAAGGTATAGAAACAAAAAAAAAACATAGTTGAGGTAAGTAATTAGCATTTCCATTTATTAAAGAAAATATGGTAGGCTGTTCTATAACTGTCAAATTATGTTTTATTTTAAATCATCAATGCATTTATAGTTTAAATTGTTTCAAAAAGTTGTTTTATTGGATAAGTCACATTTACACTTGGAAAAATTTTAGAGAATGTGAGAAATTAACACAACAATGCTTTCTTAAAAGTTACAATAAACTTTGAAAATATATGTTGAACAATTATCAAGATACTATAGAAGCAATATTTCACTGTGTTTTGAATTTTCATCTTTATTCTTTGTATATTTGGCCTTGAGTCACATGATTTCCCATCCTATTCAAGACTTTTACTTTAAGATAAAAATATAAGACAAATGTATATTAGAATGAAAATTTACATGAGGTTATCAGCAAAAAAGAACAATTTATAGAAGAAGAACTAGTATTATTAGTATTAGAAGCAAAACATTAGAATCAAGGTCTATACATAAGAACTTTAGCCAACTCTAAAGAAGAAGCTATCTGAATTTAAAAACTGAAAATAGACAATGTCAACTTCTGTAAAGAAAGCATACAAATATCAGTAAGTACAAGTAAATGTTTTGCATGTGAATCATTCTACCAATGAAAACTACAACCAGCATATTCTGTATTCTTGGTCTAGTTTACAAACATTTTAAAAAGATTAAAGAAAAACAAAACAATTGCTGGCAAGAGTATTGAAGAATCTAGTTTTTGCATATTATTCAGTGGAAGTTTAGCTGTATATACACTAGAGAAATCAGAATTGATCCTCCTTTAATTTTTTTATACATATTACTACCATATGTGTTATTACTACTGTACTAGGAGGAAGTCTCATATATACTAAAATTTCTTTTCAAAAGATATATGTCTCTATGAATAATTACTGAATGAATTATATAATAAAGAAGAAGAGAGCTAATGCAAGATGGCTTGGGTGGCAAAGATACTCACTTTAATGATCTCAACTTGATACTAGGTACTTCTATAATGGATGGACAAAACATAGCCCTGTAAACTATGGTCCACATGTTCACATTAGCATGTGTGAATGAATACACACACACACACACACACACACACACACACACACACACACGAGCACACATAGAAACAGCCTCTAGAAGTATATAATTTGTAGAGGATATAACTAATGTAACATCTGTGATCTGTGAGAGTGAACACTGTAGATGAAAAATAGCATAATTCAAATTATGTATATCTTTCATAATTATTTTCAGTTTTCATTTAATTTTATTTTTAGTTACATAAACTAAATTTATGTTAGCCATATATAAAGCAACAGTTACACTATAAATATTTTGTAATTAGCAATTTTTTTGCTATTACTAATAAAATTAATTTACTGAGAGATTTACAATTTTCATTCAATGTAAATGATAATATTCTTAAAGACACTTTATCTGGTGAATTTTATTTAAAGAACAATACATGATGAAAAGATAGGAAAATAATTATTGATCTATTTTTATCAAAAGGATTCTCACATTTGCAAATCTCTGCTTTATTTTTAATGCTTGATTATTTAAAGATTTCCAGAAAAAAATGATTTAGATAAAGTAGATGGTTTTATCTCAAGAAACTAGCCTACTAAAGAACAAGAGAATAGAAAATCTCATCATTGAAATAAGAAGGGAAACGCAGTGATGGAAAAATGATTCTTATCCATTTTGGATATCCATAGTCACATTCATTTTAACCAGACATACATAACCATCAGTATCAGAGAAATGTTTGTGTTGTGACAGACTTACCTTACAATGAAGTCATAATTATCATGCACGAATGTGTACTTACACTAGCTTTATACTTATCTGAGTACTTGACAAATACAGTATTACAATGTACAAAGTTAAATATTTCTATGATAATGGCTCTCTCTGGAATGTGATGTGATGTGATGCAAAACAGAACATTCCAGCAGTCATAGCTAACACATTACATCAGGGCATAGACTCTTGAAAATGACATGAAATTATCTTCTATGCATATTAAAATTTTTTGCTGTCTTTATGTGCTTGACACATATTGACAGTCACAAGCATGTTTGTGTGAGTGTCAACACTGCTGTAGCTAAAATGGACAGTGGAGCAAGTTGAATGAAAATTAATTTCAGATATTTCTGAGTCCCTTTTTGCTGTTTTAGCAGTAATATGTGTAAAACACAGGACGTGAAGAAGATACACTGACCTGTTGATTCTCTTTAAGCAGAGGGAAAACATGTGTTCAGATAATAAACAAGCACAGTTGTGGAGGATGATTTAATTTTTTGGAGGTTTATAGATTTCTACACTTCCTATCTGATTTCTTAAGAAATAAAACTAAATATTCACTCTTTCCTGATATTTCACGAATGCACTGGTGACCACAGTCTATATCACCAATTAACTAAGAAATAGGCTCATGATAGTCATTTGTACCAGAGAAAATGCAGACACAGTGTTTTCAACTGAGTAAATATGCATTTTGACAACCCCTACAGAGTTTGTAAAAAGTATTATTAAGTAAAGAGAACAATGTGAGGCACTGAATAAAATATATGCAAGTGGTTGACCATTAATATAATTTTAATATCTGACATTAATAAGTATATTATTATGTTCCCTTCATCTAACATTGTAAAGATATATCCCATATTTTGGATTATGCTCATCACCATGTTCTATTAATGGAATGAAATGCATAATGTTTAAGTTCAGTTGCACATATACCCTCAGAGGTTTATTGTCTATTTGGGGATATAAAATCCTTGCCATTCAACCATGAAGACTGGATTTCAGATGCTGAGGACTCTGTGAAAGAATCTGGGGCACAGCAAGGTAGGAGCATACAGATGGTAAGTTTGTTTTGCCAGTTTAGTTTAGGCAGGGAGGTCTGCATTTAGTGACAGACACTTTATCAAAAAGTCAGGGATAGAAACAATGAAGGAGGCCTCCCAATGACAGTCTTCATTTTCTATCACTGCAAACAAGAATGAGTATATCTGTACACACACACACACGCACACGCACACACACACCACAGAAGAGCAACAGGGTAATATAACATTTTGTAAAAATAACTCATTTTTTAAACCACTCATTAACCCTCAGTCAGTCTGGGCGTTTTCACTTTGGGAGATATTTTGAACAGGGCCAAAACAAATACATAAATATGGTTTTATTTTCAAAACATTATACATATTTTACATTTTAGATATATTTACTCAGTTGTTATATTGATGAATATGATATTTCTAAAAATGCATTTGTTCATGAGTGTGTATGTTGTTGCAATGTACTCACAAATGCAGAAATGTATGTATGTATGTGTGTGTTTATTGTATGCATAAATACAGATGTGTACATATTTGCACATAACTGTGAAGTGCAATGGTCTAAGTATCAATTTATTAATTATATATTTCTAAGTATTCTAATGTATATCTGTATGCAAACACAAAGTCTTCAGAGATATTTTTGTTGATTTTTGCCATTGCAGTCTCATTAATAGTATCAAGCCTGAAAGAATGCCTGCATCATAAAAATCATCTTTATTTTATTGACTCACAGTATATATCATATGACGGGAATAAAATTGACCCTAAGCATCTTGGGCCCATATTGCCATTTCAGTCTCAAGATTTGCTTAACGATAAAAGTCAGCCATATAAAATCTTACCCGTGTTATGTAGTTAACTTTCAGTAAACCTGTAAACAATGAGATTCACATAAGATGTCATGATATTCAATATATATTGCCTTGCATTGTTGTTAGCAAAAGTCTCTGCAAGTTGATAACAGGACAGTTTTCTCCTGAATGTTGTTCATTGTGCCTTTTCTCATTTTTCTATTTTCCTTTTCAGTAATTTTAATGTAACAAACTTTAAATGAGTTGTAATAATATTCTGAGTTATGCAAACATGTCAGAAGGTCTGTGGAATCTGAAGAGGATCTTACAAAGCTCTCCAGGTAATTACCAAACTTATAGTGTTATGTGTTTAATGTAAAAATACGGAAGAGTTGGTAAATGAAATATTTGAGCTGGTTGGGGGAAACTTATTACCAATACGCTGCTGCTGTCCGCAGCCTTAATACTTAGGGAGAACCTTGATAAGCCATGATTTTTGGATATTCACTGGAGGCCAGCTCCTTTCTGAACAGAAACAGAGGAGGAGTGGATGGATGAGAGAAGAGAGGATGCTTGGGGAGGGAATGGGAAGAAAGAATAACAGGAATCTGTGGTCAGAATAAAAATAAATGAAAAAAATTTTAAAAAATAGCAAGTCTTTGAAAGTCCCAGTCCAGTCTTCAACATTTTCAACATTTTAAAAGTATAACGGCTCTTTAATAATAATAATAATAATAATAATAATAATAATAATAATAATAATAATAATAATAAAAAACATTTTTCTGTGTACTCCTATAAAATAATAAGTTAAATAATTGTTTAATTACTAGAGGGACTAACCAGGACACAATTATAATCAAATAAAAGTAAAACCCAAATCCAACTATGTACGAAACTCATGGTATGATAATTTGGATTCACTCACAGTCTTGGTTTAAGGAGACTTGCATAGTCCTATGTTTTCACTTCTGCCATGCATGATGCATATTTCTTGTCTTGTCAGCTGAGACCAGACCAGATACATACTACATCAGTTGCTACTTTTAGTCATCAACCAATGGTTCTGTCATCTTCAGTATCCTGGGATTTCTCTGCAAATGAGGTTGTACAGCCACCAATGGCTTCTTCTGAACTCTAAAGTTACCAAGTCTTAGCTGCACTTTATGACCCCTTCTTGTCTCCAGATTTTATACCATGTGAGAGATGCTTGCATACTACTAGGATAGGTAGTTATCTTAGGATGCAGAATTTTACTGCACCCACCCCTTAAAAGTACTATACATTCTATATACTGTCCCTGAGAAAATATTTCCTATGATTAAAACTGTTCATTTGTATCAGTACAGCAACTCAAAATAGATAGTAAATTAGCACTGATTAAACATCCCTGAAAAATTATATTATCATGCACATCAATTAATAAATAAACTATCATTCAGTCAGTTTAAAGAATGAAAAGCAAAATATTACTTTTTGTCAATATCAACCAATATAATATAATTTTTTTAGGTAAAGATAATTTTTGTGCCAATGATTACATGACCATTTTAAATTTAATGTTCTATATACTTAATAACAGTGTTCAATAGCCTTGCTATCATCACCATTTGTGAGTATCTTGTGTGAATTTAAGTGTGGATCTGAAAGTGTCTTGGTACACATGTAGATGCCAGAGGACTGCTTATTAGGGTGGGTTCTCTCTTTCCACCTTTTCCTGAGTTTGGGAGATAGAATTTACATTGTCAAACTTGTATATATAATTATTTTTATTTAAAAAATGTTGTCTCCATCAATGTATCCCGTTTCCCCTCCCAATCCCTCCCAGCCAGTCTTCAGCCTGTCCCCTCCCTATCTATCCATCCACTGATCCAAAAGGGTGAGAAGTCCCAAGGTGGGCCAGCACAGCACAGCACATCCACTCCAGGCACATCTGATTCACTTATCCCAAAACCATGATTTTTAATAGCTCAGAAAATAAGTATACATCTCAGAACACCACTTCTTTTTCAAATTAAGGTTTACATGCAATTGTCCAGTGCAATTCTTATCAAGTCACTTGACTAAAAGACTATCTGAATTTTCTATTTGTAACTAGACCTAGACCTTAATGCTGGTAAAATTTGTCAGATAGTTTTTATGGAAATAATTGTGCTAGGTAAGTACTTAGCAAATATTTCAACATTCTGAAATTTGTATTAATAGTTCTGGTCATAGATGATATTAAACCTCGTATTCTCTTCTTATTCTCATTTACAGTTTTATATTTCTCACTCTTGGTGCCCCCCAATCCCAGATCCACCAGGCTGATCTACCACTTACTGGCATGCATTTGAGCATTCTCCTTTTTGTCTGACAAGCATATGCCTCACTCTGGTTACATTTGTGTGGATTGTAGTAAATATTTACAAGACAACTCAACATTTTTTTTTCTATTTCTTCAAGGAAAACATTCATATTCTATCAAAAATGTATCATCTAGAAACATACTTAGTTTTAGACTAAATGCGGCTCTCTTATATTAAAAAAGAGCAACTGATTTTCCAAATGCATCATACTCAAAGAAATTCTACACTAAATCATAGTATGTATAATACTTTAAGCCTTAAAATCTTTTAAAATAAGAACCATAGTTGATGTAGTCAGTAATTATATATGCATACTCGCAGTATTTGAAAGATGGCACAACATAAGAAAAAGAGCCAACTGAGAGACAGAGAGATGCTTTTACTACCTCTACAAAAATTTGTGTCATTCTGAAGTACATATAATTCTTTATTACACTTACCAAACATTATAACAAATGGTGCATACATTAATTAAATCCCCAAAGCAGAAACTATTATCTGTTTCTGTTTGAAATACAATAGACATATATTAAGTTCTAAAAATTAAAAAAATACATTTAATAATTTGTCTTTCTAATTATGCTACACTTCTTCCATAATATAAAATAAAGCTCTCTGATCAAGTCAGTATGCTCTTCATCAATATTTAAGAAAAACTCCCATAAAAATTACATCATCAAACGTTATTACATATTTTACTCTTAATTTTTCTTTAAAAAAATCTATGAAAATTAAGGTTTATCTTCTCTGTTTAACTGAAAATCTCTTGGAGAGCTAGAATGAAACATGCACTAGCCCTTGAACAGAACAAATCTATTGTCTCCTTTTGGAGAAAAAAGGCTAAGAAAATCATGCACAGCTTCTCACTGCTGTTCTTGACCTAAAATTAGATAGTGACAACCGTTCTGAAACTTTGAAACTTGCCTTTTCTTAATGCTGATTGTTTCTGGATCACAAAGTACTATTTCAGTAGCACACACGCACACACACACACTCACATACACACAAGTACACACACGCACACGCACACACATACACACACCTAAAAGTATCCATTATACAGAAAATACTTTCAGACTGAGTACATTTCACTTTAATGAGTATAAATATACTTTAACTCATTTTACTTATATATTTCGTGGTTTATTTATTTAAGGATGATTTTTCTTCTCGTAAAAACAGAGATAAGTCCAACACAGAGATTCAAATATTTCAGAAATAATCCTGTGTTACAAACCCCAGAGACAATGTACTGAAAGTATCTATGTATGTGGAACTTGTAGTCTGTGCAGCCATGTTAAAGATGACTCCACATCAAACACCAGTGAGGAACCTGTTCTCTCTCCTTGCACTTTTAGAGTTTATTGTGGAAAATATATAGTAGAAGTTACTTTGTAGTGATGACTATAGAAAATGCTGAAAATTGATGAAAGTTTCTTGTAGTGTTAGTATTTGTATATAAACGAATACCTGTTTCCCTCACAGGACTCTTACCCCTACAGATCTTAACTGTTCTCTTGGAACCTAAGTATTATTTCCCCAGTTATTTCTTGTTAAAAAGGTAATGACCTACTTGTGGAAAAATACTTCTATAATCTAAGAGAAGAGAGAAACTTCTCGAATACAGATGTATAGTCCCTCCAAGGCTATTTCATTCTCAGTTCCCTGGAGGAGAATTTATTCTAATCACTGTCCGTTCTCCTTTTATATATGAAAATGAATCAGTCATCACATCAGTAATATTCTATCTCTTCTCCCATCAGGGACAGACCTCATCTACTGCTCTATCATGTATGACAATCCACTGTTACCTCAGCCCACTACCATCCAACACTTCCCTATTTTATAGACTCTTCCTTACATATGTTCATTTTCTCACTGTACAGTAAGGGTCTCAGCATTATGAAATATTCTAATATATTTTAAATACTTACAAATAAGAATTTTAAGAACTAGCAGACAAAAGTGTCAATAGGACCCGTCTCATTAACCAATGATATCAGGAAAATCCTTTCCATTTTTTTTTCACGTAAAGTCAGAAAAATATTAACCCAGAAAAACAAATGTTACAGAGTCTGAAGCAGGAGAATAGCCAAAAGTAATCTGGGCTACAAAAAGAGTTCCATCCCCAATAACCTTGACATTTATAAAATGTCACAATAAAACCAATTAATTTTAATCTGTGCAGTCTCCTAAGTACATATTATTGATTATACCAAGTAATTATCATAATGAAAGACAACCTTGGATTATCTATCCCCGTTGTCCAGTTGGCACTAATATAATTTACATAAATATCACAAGTGTGTTACAGTTTAAATGAATTTATATTATTAATATGCAACTGATTTTGTACTTATTTTAGCACTTAAAATAAGTCAACATTGGTACCTAGTTTTTAAGTTAGTAATTAGAGAATATGCCAAGATAAACCTAATTTCAGTGTATTTTGTTAAATGTACATCTGCTATCAATGCAGGAAAAATAATATATTAAAATATGCATAATACTTCTATCTTTATTAGTTAACTTCACAATATATGGTGTGTGTTTATTGCTAGAGCAGCAAAGTAATGAAAAGTGAGAAATATATCAACATTTACTTAGAAAGACAAGAAACTTCTAAATTGCAAAAAAGCATTGCGTCTACAAAAGGTTTTTTTTTGCCATTTCACATGTATTTGTGTGTGTGTGCATGTTTATGTGCGTATGTGTGTGTGTATGTGTGTGCTGTGTGTGCATGAAGGTATCATGGTACACACATGTGTATTTGGTTTTTGACTCTTTGCTCTTTTGGGGGGTAGGAAGGTGGCCACTCAGCTCCAAAAGAAGTGGAATCTTATGAATGTGCTGAGTTTCCTTAGATATTTCCTAGACAGATTTTCTTAACAGAAATTATCCCATCTACCTTTGATCTTGGGCTTTTGCCTATCATTATTTTTATACATCTTTTCTTTCCCTTTTACCCAGGGTTTGTCTGGGTGGGTTGGATGGCTGGTCCCTGAAGTCTTCCTTCTTCTTCTCTTGTTTCTTCATCTTTCCCCTCCCCTAGATTTCTGCTATTTCTTTTCTCCGTCTCCCATCCATGCCTACCCTTTCTCCCAACTTGCTATTGGCCATTCAGCTTTTTATGGGATCAATCAGGCATTTTAGACAAGCAAAGTGGCACAGCCTCATAGAGTTAAACAAATGCAACATAAAATTATGCAACACATCTTTGCGTCACTGAATAAATGTGTCATAGCATAAGCAAATTTAATACACCTTAAAATAATATTCTACAGCCCGTCTACAAGTCAGAGAGTAGTATAAGAGAATCTATTCTCTCTTTCTATTGTGTAGTTTCTGGGGATCAAAATCATTGTCAGGCTTAGCTACAAGTACCATTACCCACTGAAACATCTCACAGAACTTCCTAGGACTGAGAATTTAATGTTGTTAGCAAATTGATGGTTTTTGGCTTACTCAAGAGGGGGTACTTACAACCAAGAAATAAAATTTATGTTCCTTAGTATTTCTGTCTCAAAAATATTAAATCAATCTGGAGTTTGACTATTAACTGAAAGATACACTTGTTCTTTCTTATCACCTTCTTCTTATCTGAGCAGGGGATTCCCTTTATTAAATAACAATACCTTCACATTTGTCCATAGTGTTTTATATCTCCTAAATAATTTGAAGAATAACTCACAATGTCTTGTTTCTGAATTGTTTACTTTTTGGAATCATAATAGTTATATCATTCTCTTCCCATTTCTTTCCGTTCTCCCAAGCCTCCCTTATGTCCTCATGCTTTCTCTCAAATTTCTGGCCTCTTTTTTATCAGTTGATGTTATATACCTGTGGTATGAATGCATATACACATATGTACACGGATTGGTGTACATATGCATATACATTTCTAAATATAACCTGCTCAGTCTGCATATTGTTGCTGATGCGTATTGTTCTCAGGCCTGGCCATTTGGCCTTGCGTAATGAGTTGGTAATCTCTTCCATGGGAAAGAAGTTCTCTCCTGCCCTCAGCATTAGTTAGTGTCCTATGGTTCTTTATGAGGAAAAGACCTTATGGTCTTGCTGTTGATGTCTCTGGCGTGTCTATTGTTTTCTCGGTTCCGCTCTTGGTTAGGAAGTCATGATCATGAGACTTTTTGTGCAGAGCTTCTAACATTGGTAGGAAACACATTCCTACAGCAAACTTCCTGAAATACTCACAGTCTAGTAAGTCCTGAAGAATCAACTCAGGGAAAGACCAATTTGTATACTCACCCCATTCTGCATTCATTAAAATGTTAGGCTGTCAAGTGATGAAATAGGTTAATAGAGAACCACCAATTAAAAATTTTTTAAATTGTCTCTTAAAAAACACAAAGATAAAAATTAGCACTTGAAATTCTTTTTTCTATTAGGTATGAGAGAACTGAATATGTGAATTTAGTCTATCGGTTTGGAATGAAAGTCACAGTTTTCTCATTTTACATGCTAGAGGCATATGAAACAAGAATGGAATAGAAACGATAGAATAATATAAAAATCAAAAAGGTAAGAAAATGCTTTAAATACTATTATTTACATAATTAAAAAGAATGAAATGTTAGAGATGAAAGGGAAGGAGACAAATATAAAAGGCGATCCATCGGTCAGTTCATAACATTCATAGAAACATTCAGAAGATTGTAAACGTGGGGAAGACATCACGGTAGGATTTCGCCTGCCCTGCCCTTTGGATTGAGCTATGTGGAAAGTGAAAGAGGAACAACAGAAAATAAATATTAGGAGGATAGTTACCATCTGCAATTTCAGAAGACTTGGGGAGCCTTCCAGACACTTCGTAACTAAAATAGTCAAAAATATACTTAAAGAAAGTAGGAGAGAGAGTTTTAAAAAAACATTGGGCAAGTTTTCTTGTTGTATAAGGTTTCTGGTTGGGATCTTCCAGCCTAGCCTCCTGTCCCAGACTTTCTGGCCTAAAGTCCCTTAGTCCCACTGATACATGCAGGCACTTTTATTAATTGTATGCTGATTGACCTATGGCCCAGGCATATAACTTGCTAGCTCTTAAAACGGTTAGGAGACATAAGACAGAGTCAGAAAAACAGATGCTGCGGGTTTTCTCTCATATGCTGACTCCAGATGTGTGTGTGTGTGTGTGTGTGTGTGTGTGTGTGTGTGTGTGTGTGTGTTTGTGTCTGTATGTGTGTGTTTCTGTGTCTCTATGTGTGTCTGTGTGTGTGTGTGTGTCTGTCTCTGTGTGTGTGTGTGTGTGTGTGTGTGTTTATATGTCTGCTATGTAGGAAGAAACAGTATATCAAAGATGAGAAACATATCAGATGGGTGGCATCATGAGTAAATAGAAGTAGAGAATAATTGGGAACATGTGACAGTGAAGCAGAGGTGGATTTATCTTTGACAGGAAAGGTATTAGTAAAAGTGGGGAAAGACCATGGGGGATAGTAGAATGGTGAGGAGATGTGTAGGTAGAAAGTCTGTGACATTCATGGGCCTGTGGTCCAAACAAATCTCTCCTACCCTCAGTCCCATAGAAATGTATAAAATTTTTTTTCAGAAGCTTATACAGATTGGCCTGTGACTCAGGGTCATCATCAACTAGCTATTACAACTTAACTCATTTTTATTAATTTACATATTGCCACATGGCTTTGTGGCTTTACTGGTGTCCAATTACATCTTACTTTCTGGGCGGTAGCCTTAAGTATCTGCCTGATTCCACTCCTCCTTCTTCATTTCTGTTGGGATTTCACACCTACCTCTAAGCTGTTTTGCCATAGAGCAAAGCTGTTTCTTTCTTAACCAGTTAGCAATAAAGTATATTAACAGCATACAGAAAGACATCCCATATCACTTCCCACTTTTTGTCTAGTTAAAAAGTAAGACTTTCATTTAACACACAAAAATTACATATAACAAAACAGTTGTAAAGCAAGAATTACAGTTACAATATCGATTTTTACTTATTTATTTATATTTAGAAAAATTAAAGAAAATATTCTACTTTTAAGACTCAAGTTTTATATCTAATTTATTTTTATTATAATTAAGAAAAACTATAATTGTAAGTATTTAGTCTTCAACTCTATCAAAGACCACAGATGGATATATTATTACCTGAGTAAATAGAAAATTCATCGTAAGAAACTTCCAAGTTAAGAAATGACAGAAACATCTGGCTGCCTGGACAGTTGCCTAAAGTTCCTCTGCAATATCAGGGTATCTATCTTCAGCCTACAGGCCTTGAGTATCTAGCAGACATTTTAGTAAAACAGGAAATTTAGAAGATGATTCTGTTCATTTTTGAAAGTTTTGTCAGTAATCTCTTCTTGCATTCTGTACAATGTCTCAGTTGTTTTGTTTTGTGAAGCAAGAACCTGAAGAACCATCTGGCTTATTCTAGTAATGTTCAGACGTCACTTTCCTATGGGTTAATAATGTCTAGCTTATACAGTGTACTGTCATGCAGTCAGTGAAAGAGTAGTTTTTTGCCCAATGGCAAGCTTTTGCAACAAAGAAAGTAAACTCCATATGAAGTTCCTTTGACGCCCATGATCCTCTTGAAGTAGTTTGGTCCTGCCAGGAACAGATATATCTCATTGTCTAGAAAAGTCTAAGTTCTTGAAATTTTTTAAATGCCATATTCTGTATATTGAAGATTATCTATCCAACTGAAATATGTTTTTGAATATCTAAAATCCTAACAAACATGACGGTAAGTTTGATTATCATAGGTAATTAACTATTAATCTGCAACTTAATTATACATTGGAATTTTAAATAAATTGTATAAACATAATACCTTAAACAAGAGTAGAAATATACATACAATTTAGCAAAATTAACCTTAAATTTGTAACTTTGCACTGGTAACCTTTGAAGGACCCTGAGGCCGGATCATCTCAGTCAGCAGCCTCGATGCTGAGATGGGTATTAGATCATCTGGTCCATTACTTCCCATCAAAGATGTTTTAGGGGATCTTCTTTGATCAAACCATATTAGCCTTGATGCAATCCACAGGTTCTCATCTTCTGTACAAACAAAAACAGAACTTTCTTTTCAAAGCAACATATCCTTAAACCCAAATTTCAAAGTCAAAATATCTTTAAAACATACATGTTTGGTAACTTAGTAGTCTTTAGAAGCTTTTTTTTTGCATTTAGCATGCTAAAAGTTCAAAACTAAAAAGGAAACAGAATAATTTGTGTATTTCAGACTTTTATAGATTTTCCATCTTACATTGCTATTTCTCCTATATTGCTTTTACAGTCTCTTTAAAGATTTTAATGTTTAAAACTATTTCTTTATATAGCTGCCTATACTTTTCTCTTTCTTCCAAACTTACATACATTTTACATAAATTTTAATTATGTAAATTAATTTAAGATGGATCTGTTTAATTACAATTCTTTCATTATTATTTATACTGTGTGGCTAGGATCCTTGATTGTTAACTATATCCCGCTTGACTTTTAAATGTGGACTAGGTACCAATGAAACATGCTTACCTGTCCAACTATGCACTTCTTTGAAGTCATGGCCAATACGTACAACCTGTACAAATTAATCAGGTCAGGCTCCAGCATATTTTTTCCAAAAAATAAAAATAAACAGCTTTCTGCATATTATAATATAAACCACATTGCAGGTATACCACACAGCAGTTGTTGAAAGATCTAATCACACCTTAAATGTTTTATAAATAGAAAGAATACTCAGAAATAGATGCATATTGTCTTATTAACCTTGAATTTTCTTAACGCTGAAGAGAAAAGATCAACCACTCTGGAGAGAGAATGGATAAGAGAAAAACAAAACAAAACAATAACAACAACAAACCTTTCTAAGTTAAACTAGCCAGTCTATTTCAATGAGATGTTGATCTCAGAATGGGAACCAGAATATGTGCTGCTTTGGGAAAGGGGCTTCACTTTTGTTTCAGCAGGAGATACAGCACTATGAGTAACAACAATATTAATAAAAATTTCATTTGTGCAAGAGACACTTCTTGAAGAGATATAATGCCTCATTCAACAATGTGACTACTCTCTAAGTGGTAAGAAAAACTCACTTCGGAAACGTTAGGGCAGGGTTTTGTTTTTATCTTTACAGAAAGAATAGAAACAACCATCTTCAAGAATAAGTAAACTGTTACAGTATGTTTTCTTGGTCCTGGGGGGCCAGAGGCCCAGACCCACAGACCTACAGCCACAGACCTACAGCCACAGACCTACAGCCACAGACCTCTTAACCGCCTGCTGCTGCTCTCAGGCCCAGAAATGACTCAGACACTTATATTAACTTCATGCTGTTTGGCCTATGGCTCAGGCACATTGCTAACTTGCTCTTACATCTTAACTCAACCCATTTCTATTAATCTGTCTGCCACGTGGCCCATGGCTCACCTGTGTTCCTTACATGTTGCTCCTTTGGACTTCTGGCTCCTTCTGTTTCTGCCTCTGTAGTAAATTAACTACAAATAGTTGACTTTAGAGTTGGAGTAAGTGACTTTCTTCTCTTCTAAACTCAAGCATGTTGTTAAAAAAAAAAATCAAGAGATTCTGACTCATATCAGAAAAGCCACCAGGTGTGGGGCAGAAGATATCTAATATCTAGGGACCATTGTTATAATACTATTTCTCTCTAAACATATTCTTTAACCTTTTAAAACCATTTTTTGTATAAAATTCTTACTAAATTTTTTTATTTTGATATTAATAATGTATAAGTTTTCACAGTTAACAACAAATTCTCTTAACTACAATTTATAAAACTTCTAGGAAGATATGAGGCCCCACCACAGTTCTGCCTGATTTATTATGATGTCTTTAAGTTCATGTAAGCCATTCAATGATTGGTTTTTGATGACAAACTGTTTAGGACAGTTGTAGGATGGCTTACTAAGATTATATATTGTATTACACCTCTAATCAGAACTTCAGATAGTCCTACCCAGTACTATGAGATTGACTAAAAATGTTACAACCAGTCCTATGAGACTTAATCACTTAGATTTTTACAGGCCCCCAACAGAGATATTGTCACCCCCAGAAAGCAAGAAACAATTCTAAGAAAAACTCTCTCCCAGTAAATTTTGTTTTCTAATGGTTATTGATAAGTATCATTCTGTTATGGTGGTAAACCAGGAAAGTTTCTCACTTTACCGAATGTGTTAGGCAGCTTACAGCTTATTGTAGGGCACAAACTTGGACAAAGAAAATGCTGTGCATTTTCTGATTGCGAACCTTAGCATGTTACTTGTTCCTTACGTTTCCTTACTTGTAAAATAAAGTAATGTAACAAAGACCTGTGCTCACTTTGGCTCATAAGAACCAAGTGAGTGTGTTGATCCCATTTTCTATAAATTTCTTTTCTTCTAATTTCCATACTGAACTTTGCCAATGAGAGAAATTTATATAAATTAAGAGGCAAAAAACAAAGTAATATTCATTTTTCTGTAGAGACAGTTCCACATAGACAAAAGAGAAGCTAGGAGAGCTCACTGCATCATTTCAAATATCCCTAGAGACCTACCTGTGTGGCTGTTGTACACAAAGATGATTAGTTAAAGTGTCTCATAGGTGCTTCAAACACTGTTGCATGTCCTAAGAAAGACTGAGCTGACGTACAGCTTTCTTGAAATTTACCTATATGCCTTACTCTTCAGACTCAATCTTTGTAAATAAGTATATAAGCCCTGAAAAATTATGTGTAAGTATTAACCAGGAGTCATAGTTCCTAAATGCAGTTATTAATTTACTGGTTATTTTAATAGTTGCCAGAAATATTTGATATTGTTTGCACATATGCTTACAATCTATATACATGAATAGAGTAGAAAGCAGACTTCTGGACTCCATATCAATGAAAAGAACTTATTGCAATGAAAAATTAAATAAACCCACGTAGAGAGTTTCTTTAAGAATTTTAAAAATATTAAGCTGTATATATGTGAGGTAAAACTGAAAAATATATTGGAGGAAGCACAGGACATAATTTTCACTCAGAAACATCTAGATTTTAGCCACTTTAGTTGAGCAGAACCACCTTATTGAACACTCATATCTTTCCATGCCTCTTTCTTGTAAAGAACAATACATAAATGTAAAGCCAGATTATTCCTAAGTGTAATTCTAGATGTCTCTAGCAAACTAGAAAGAAAACAAAAACTACAAGAAGATGAGCAAAGATCTAGACTAGATAAGACAGTTAAAAATATCTCACACTACCTAACACTTACATCGACGATTAAGCAACAGTAATTGATATTATACACTATTGGTGTGAAATCTAAAAAGTAGACATAAATAACTATAAAGAAAAGAAATAGTGAGCAGCCAAAAAAACTTAAGTATTGAAATATATTAAAGAGTAAAAATGCTCAGATGAACATGAAATCATAATTATTATCATTAGTTAATAAGGTATTACAAATTTCAATCACTAGAACAAACCACTTTTATCTAATAACATAGCTACACTTAGAAACCACTTAAGCCAATTTTCTATAAAAATATGAAGCTATATAGTTTTGTTCTCTGTAGATTAGGCACAATGCAATTACACTATTATAATGTGTTATTAGATAAATACAGTTCACCAGCAGGAGAGCTTCTAATTGTAATGAGGACTAAATCTATAGATGTAATGAGAATTATCCTTGTCCCCAAAATTATTTAGGATAGTTTGTGGGGTGAATTACAAAGGAGTTCTCCTCAGGCCTTACATCCTCTGGAAAACTGAAACTAAGACTGATGGCTACAGACAAGTTTTTCATCACAACCACAGAGCTGTAACAAATGACAACGGTGCCACATGTGGTGTAGAACACCAAGATTCTCTTGAATAAAAGTGAGGTTGCTCTTCCCTATAAAGGTAAGATGAAATTCTTATACAGATTTTTTGGCAGCCTTTTCTTTGCAGTGAACCAGAGGTTTTCCCTGTGGTCATTCTAGGACTTTAGAACTGCATTTATATTGCTCTGAAATTTTTATGCTAACATGAGAATGCTTCGACACATTATTTAGCAGTTTTGAGTAGCCAAAGGCATATAGTACTACTTCAGATTGTAGGATGCATTATATTGATTGTTGAATATAAATATTCTTAATCTGGAAATTAATGCTAGCCTTGATTTTGGACTCTATTAGAGACTTCTGGGATTTAACCCATGATTTTCCTGAACTTTCACCAGGAACTCCCTATCATTAGGTGTGCTAACATTTAATAAGTGAAAATATCATATATGATGAAATCAGGCTAGACTACATAGACCCATAAGCTAACGGCATCAGCAAATGTATTGGACATTAAAGGGACATATGAAGGTGATATGTCACTTCCTTTAAAATTATAGGCATACAGCAAATTCCATTTTGTCGAGTAAATCAATAAAAATGCATTATGACCATGATATCAAACTGTATTTTTCTAATAAATATATAGTGCAGGAAGGTCGACATATTAAGAGATGACTACCAAATAAACAGGCAACTTATTATAGTTACAACTCCCCAGAGGAAGCATTCCTTAACACGAAGTCTCCCCAGGGAAGTATAAAGGTTGATCAATAAGCAAAACCAAGAAAAAGAGAAACTGTAAGAAAAAAACTATAAAGAATCGGGGAGGGGGATAAGTGGGTTTTAAGATTAAATGATTTAAAGAATGCACCTTTAAGTGCACTGGGGTTATTCTCAGTTATTTAACATCTGGTCCTGTGCTGACTGAGACAGAAATATTTTCCCAAAGCATGTGAGAGCAAAGTGATTGTTTTATAATATATTAACTTTTTTGTGGAAAGGACTTGTCCAAAGAACATTGTGTATTGAAACAATAAAGAAAGATAGCAACATAACACAATAAGCTCATAAACTATTTATCCTGAAGCAGGTACATGGCATATGAATATGATCATGTTTTAAAGAGTCACAATTGTATAGGTCTTTCCTTTATACAGAAGAAAGAATAGAAGGAGTAGAATCAGGAAACTTATGGAAAATTCACAATACTCATGGGATTGTTTAACATCAACTGCTGTATAGAGTGAAGACTTTTGTCTTGTTTTTTGGTGGAGATTTCAGAGGCATCTATAATTTAAATTTTGTGAAAAATTAACCACATTGTATTTGTTGACCACACTTGGGTCATACAGCTGCCAGATATATTCATGGTTCTGTAAGTAACACAATGCAATATTGGTTCACCATACTTGACTTAGATGGATTCACAAAGTTGATCTGTTGATTTCTTTGTACAATGAATAGATATTTCAGTGTGTGTCCAATGAGAAATTAGCATGGAAGAATCTAATTGAAAGATGCTGAGGTATAATGTATATAGCTTCATCTGCTAAAAACTGTATCAGATACAGGCTCTTCTATTTTCAGTCAATTCAAACATTGCTATAAAAAACTCTGGTAGAAAGAAATCCCAGAGTACTTATTTTGGGATTTGATTCTGATTCCTTCTTACTTTAAAAAACGATATGAGCTGTTGTAGTACTAAAAAGACCATGCAAGCTGCCAAAAGAGAAAAGTAATCAATAGTCATATTCAGCTGTAATGGGTATGAACCACAATGACTTTTAAATGTGCAATAGTGACTCAGTTTTATATAGCTATTGGAAAGCAATCAATAGTTATATCCAGCTGTAATGCTTATAGAACACAACAATGACCTCTTAAAAGTATATTAGTAGCTCTTAAATACTAGTAATATGTAAGAACCATGTGATTGGATTTAAGACTGACTATATAGGAGTAACCCATGCCTGTCCTTGTTATTCATGACTGGTAAGGTGATGGAAATTAGAATAGTACTCACTACTGCCAGTTTCTTAAACTAATATAATAATTACTGTATCCAAAATTCATTTTCAAATTCAGTCTTCTTTTTTGCAGTGAATAGAAATCATTAGAGTTATAACTTCTTAAAGTACAGAGAGCAACAGACTATGGGTTGCTCATTCCCAAATAAAACATTTACAGTTTACAACACAATCCCTTAAATCAAAGGTTAGAAATGATGTGTGAATGTATTTCTGTATATTATGAATATCAATCTTTAATTAAAAGAGTTGTTATGACCCTTGGTAAATACTGTAGCCAGAGAGAGGTGCACATAGGTACAAGATGGAGGGTAGAGTCAGACACAGATTGAGCTAGATGTTCAAAGAAGCAACATGGAAGGAACACAGGTGAGCCATTGGCCACATGTCAGACAGATTATTGAAAATGGGTTGAGTTAAGATGAAGAAGCTAGCTAGCAATGTGTCTGAGCCATAGGCCAATCAGCATGAGGTTAACATAAGTGTCTGTGTGATTCTGTGGGACTTTGGGATTGCTGGTCCAAATAAAGGTGGTGGGCAGGTCCGAACTGTGGGAAGTCTGGGTCAAAACCTCACTGTTAGAAAGAAACATTGGTTAAAAGCAGATAGAATCATTATAAAATCCAGAGGATCAGAATTTGCTGCAAGATAGTTGTTTCGTAAACAAAAAAATTAAACAAAGACTGGAAGTTGGGATGTAAGGATAAGTGATATGTCTCAGAAGAGTTTGGGGAGAGAGAGGTGAATGTGATAAAGAAAATTATATGTAACTCTCAAAAATATTAAAATATTGCATCACTAAATAAGATGTTCCTTTTGTATGAGGTTTCTTGCCTGGACTTTCAGGCCTAGCCTCAAGGTTTAGAACCACAGACCCACAGACCCACAGTCCCACAGAGACACACAGATGCTTGTATTAATTGTACGCTAATTGACCTGGGGCCCAGGCATAACTTACTAGCTCTTGCTCTACACTAACCCATGACTCTTATCCTGTTCAGCTATGTGGCTTGGTACCTTTCTCAGAGCAGCATAGTTGTCCTCTGCATCTTCTGCCTTCTCCGTGGCATTCTGTTCTGTGCTTCCTGTTCCTAGAGTCTTCTTAGTCTGTTAGCCCTGTCCATACTTCCTGTCTGCCTTTGGTCAATCAGTACTTTTTATTAAACTCATAAGCAGGACAATTATTTACAGTGTAACATCATAAATCCACTACATGTTTCAAATGTCATCATAACTCATAAACATAAATTTGTTGCACAAATCAATGTTTAAATATTTGTTTTTAGAGCTGTGTAAAAAGAGAATCTGTGTAAAATCTGTGTGAATTTACTACTCTTTGCTTTTGTTTCTTTGTTTAAAACTCACAAATTTAAAAGAAGTAATTATATAAACATATGTTAAGAATTTGTAAGAAATATATTTAGAGTTTTAAGGAATGAACGACAAGAGAGTCTAGAAAAGAGATACTTTGTAGAGAACATATCCACAGTCAGAGCACAGGAACATGATCCATTCTAAAATAAATGTTTATGCTAACCATAAAGCAGGAAACTAACAATTATTGGAACTCTGTAAGTTGGGTACATAGTGAACTCCATGGCATCAAAGATGGCATAGCATAGCTCCTTCTTCAAAGCAAACAAATAATTAAAAAAAAGAAAAGTTCTAGTTTCTCCTGAGTGTCTTTTCCATTAGAACAAAACAAAACAAGTTATGCCCAAATTTATTTTCCCCAAATAATCCCCATTTGCTTTTTGGTTGTGTCTCCTAGAAGGTAGTGATTTCTATCTGAAATAAATTGTGATTATTTTGATTAATCTCTGGCTATAGGAGTGATTAGTATTCTAGCTTTGTGGATTTGTCTAGCAGTTGTCAAAATGGTGCTTAAGATGATGGGGATAAAAGGGTCACAGTGTTGGGTCTGACAGTCATCCCACAAGGGCTACAATTCACATATGAAATCAATGAGAGCATTTATTTTTGAGGAGCAAAAATTCTAGTATCAGCCATAAGACAAGATGGCAACCCTGAAAAGAATAGGGTGCCGGCTTAGTTTAAGCAAACCTATAGGAATTTCAAAACATTTGTGTCATCCTACATATTGGCATAGCAAGCAGCAGTCATATTAGTACATTTTTGATTGGTTGAGGTTACAATCTGAAAGAGCAGAACTAACACTATACTGAGTACAGGCCCCTATATGGTGACAAAGGGGTGAATACAAGCCCCCAAAATGTATTGAAATAGCAGAATTCAAAACAAACATCCTGGACACATGTTTGACACATGTCAAACAGGAGGCATGGTAATAAAATTAAAAAAGAATCAGATATCCTAGATCTGTCCATAAATATAAAATGCTGTCAGCATATTATAACCATTAGCAATTTGTGCCTAAAGCCTGACCAATAATTTCAAAAGATTACCTCCCTCTAAAGCTCCTTCCTCAATTCTATAATGCCAAGACATACAGCTCCCTGTTTATTATTTTTCCTTATATAAGTCCTTTGTAATCAGGGCTCAGGGCTTCCTCCTTTACTTTGTAATTGGTGTGCTAGAAGTCCTTGCTTGGGCTGTAATGAAGAAACATTTATTTTTTTGCACTGGGAAGTCAGCTCCATGGTCCTTTAGAGGGCTTTTGTGAAGGAGGCACAGCAAATCCATCTTTGGGCATGCCTAGTTAGGTACTAAGGAGAAATATAAATTTGTCTATATTTGTTCACTGCCTTGAGATGTTGTAAGGGCTGAGTCCTGCTTGGTTCATGGTATCTCTGTCATGACTACTGTCAGAGGTGTTGTTGATTGATTTGCCAATGGTCATGGTTTTTCTCTCGAGACCTGCTTGTTCAGTTGTGGGAAACTGAAACTAAGGCCGATTTCTGACAGAAAGCCCAGGAGCCTATTATGGCATTAACGGTGCACTTTCTTAGAGGCCACTCATCATCTTTTAGAATGGCCTGAAGTTTTTTACAAGAATGTAGGCATGTGGAATATTAAGCAACTTCATAGTTGCTTTATCAAATAACAAACTGTCTCAGACTGAAGAGCAAACAATACAGATTTCAAGGGAGCACACATTTAAATATTAGAAAAATTTTAGTTTTAGTTGATCATAATTTTCAATTTAAAGACTACTATAATATCCAAACTACTATTAGTCCCTGGTTTCTACAGTCACAGAACTTATAGGATAAATAGAATAATTTTCTCTCTGTCTCCCTTTTTTGTCTCTCTCTATATATACAATGTATATGTGTACATGTACATGAACATTTGTATGTACTGGAATTTATTGTAATGACTTAATGACTTCAGTTACAGTCTAACAGTGGTGTGATATGAATAAAAGATCCAAGAATCCATAGTTGCTTAGTCCCACAATACTAGTTTTCCCAGATTGTCTTCTCTATATACTGAACTGTGGACAAAATAGACTATAATGCCAGTGAAGAAAAAGTAGGTCCTGACAAGGCTAGACAAAATGTTGACAAACAAACATACCCCCTCCTTCCTCCATTGTCCTTCCAAGAGAAGATGTGGTTTAGACTAAAGGTATGCCTTCCAGCCTCAAGGGCTGGAATAAAGACATGCTTCACCTAACTTCAAGATCCAGAGGAAGACTCACTGTCTTCTTGCCTCAAGATCCAGGTCACAAGAGCACATACCATTTCTTGGTTAGTCCAGATGTAGTCAACTTGACAACCAAAAATAACCTTCACAGCAACCTACATAATTTTTAATTTTGAAGATTAAAATGATTGCGTTTATATGTTATCAGGACATATTTTGATTTTGAATCCAACAAGTAAAAAAATGATAATGCTGTCCTTAGTAAACTAAAATTAATAATGTATATGCAATTCCATCTTCAAATGGAATTTTTCTACTTCTTATCTGCTAAACTGCTATCAAGGAAACAATCTTTAACCTGCTAACATCTATAAGGCAATGTTTCTTTAAAATCTGCCTTAAATTCAAACACTAAAATATTATATAAACAGAATCACTGAAATCTTCAAATTATACTTAATGGACTTGACAATGTTAACAAATATTTCTACTAAAATGGTCTCTTTGAAGTTACAAAAATTATTTTTCACCATGAAACTTATTGAGCAGAAAACTAGGCTGAGTAATTGATCAAGGTCATGAAATTCATTCATCTCCCAGTGCGTCTCCACACCTTAAGATATTGTGCCATGATTGCATGGAGGTTCCAGCACCCACTTGGCATTTTACTCCAAAGCATGGATGCATAGTTCTCAAGGTACTTGACTCTTTCACAAAGCTTTATGGGAGTGTTTTTGAAAATTATTATTTACACTTATTTAGGCTCTCTATAAAATAATATATTGCCCAGTCTAATAAATATCATAACATGTGCACAAGGTTCTCAATAACTGGGTAAAAGAGATTAGTGCACATTGCTTTCCTGCCGTGTGAATGTTTATTCAATAGCTATAGACACATAGTCCTTGATGACAGAGTTGTAAACTATGCATATGTTCAACTTTATGATATTCCAGTGCCAGAATGATGTAGTTTCTGTCACTGCTAAATGCCTAACCTACGAATGACAGAGACAATGATGGAGTTTACATTCATATATTGTACAGTGTCAGCAAGCCTCTGTTGACAAATTGGTTGTACATTGCTTTATCACAGTAATGGTGATGATTTGTTCTTACAGATGAGCACATGTTCCTTAATGCCCACAGTGTTATCTACAAGCACTACCATTCATACACTTAAAGGAAACTACTATGTCTATTGTCACAATATTATACATAAATTCTCTACCACAGGAAGTTTCTAGTATGATAAAAAATTTCAGCAATTGGCTTACATCTATAAACTTCCTAGCAAAACTGTGTTTTAACAATGAAAATATAATGTTTGTAAAAGTTACCAGATATTTTTATAAACGCTGTTTATGAGAACATCTCAATGGAAAACGTCATTTTGGGCCAAGACACTGTCTTGAAGATACCACTTATGCCTTTTAATGCAGAAATACATTTTAATAATATTTCTTCTGTGACTAAAGTACATGGTTCCAACAATCAAGAAGGCTACAACTCTCACAATAAAGTCAAATTACCTGCTGAAGTGCTTGTTTTCCCTCTGGTCCTATAATATTGAGCTCAATAAATTAATTCTATTCCCAAAGGAGAAATGTTTCCACCAGGAAACATGGTTATGGTTCCATTAAATTGGATGTCCGGTTTGCTTCTGGCCATTTTGGTCTCATCATGCTGCTAAATCAGCAGGAAATAAAAGGGGCTCCTATGGAAGCTAGAGTAATTGATCAATCACCTTCAGAGCGCATTGATTCAATCCTAGCAGCTGCTCAAATTGCCTTTCAGCAGTAGGGATTCTACTATTCTCTTCATTTTTTCAGTGTTCCCCTTTTACAGATAGACTGTCATTTTGAGTCAATATGGCCCATACTTGCTTTACTGCTTTGAACAGATGTTACTGAGTTGATTTTTGCCTCCTAGACAGCAGTTCAAGGAAAATTAAAAGTAGGGATGTTCCCTTTGAAGATTAAGTGGCAATAGTTAACTAATGCCAACATAATCATTTTTACTTGCTGGGTCAGATCCAAGAAACAATACCATGTTGATATATAAACAGAATCATTATCATTCATAAAATAAGCATTATTATAAATCTTAAATATTCAAAAACATAGAAGAGAGATTATATATGACATATATATGTTATATATAGAAGAGAATTTTTTTTTTCTCGCAGGCTCAGAGGGTTTCTTTCATGGTTGTTTGGTGCCACTGGCTTGATAGACCATCATGATGGGTGTAACATGTTATGCAGCAGTGCCTTCCATTCATAGATAGCAACAAGCAGAGAGAAATGAAGGCTCTGGGTGAATTTGAACCTCCAAAACTGTGCTATTAGTGGTCTACTCCATCCTCCAAAAGACTAAATGTTTAGTGGTCCTGGTCTACCAAAATAGTACACTATATGATATGCTTCATACTAAAACCAGAGCACTCTAGTTGTGTAAGCATTACTGCAACAATGACTTTTTAAAGGACAGCTATTTTCTCTATTAGCCATTATATACACTAAAATTGTATTTGGAGACTAAAAAGTTTCTAATGACTATGATGTAGGAATAATGTTACTTAGAAGACACTTCATATTTCTTACTACATTACAGTTTTTTTAGTTGTTTCTTCTATTTTGATCTTCTAAAAGTTTATGTTTATTTTATATTTTTAAAATTGCAAATATGCGCCATACCATCTGTCAAATTATGTCACATTAATATGCAATCTTTATAGATATCTGTGCTAATTTTCCTCATTTCCATATTTAAGGACAATTTTGTACATTATCTTTTGAAATACTTGCAATTTATTTAATTTCTTAGTGTTTAATATTGCTAATTTATGAGATTTTTTAGAGCCATCAAGAATCACAAATGACTTTAAATACTCTCTCCTTCTCCAGGCTTTATTATGGATAAGTAGAAAGAAATTTAAAAGTACAATACTTATGATATTTATAAATATCATTTCACCAAACATTTATACTATGTAAACTAGTACATAGTGTTGTTTTACATTTTCAATTTTGTTATTCCCCAACTTCATTATTTTTAATATTCAATATTTTTAGCCTTAAATATGAATTTAAATAGTAACACTAATGCTACATTAAAAAATGTAAACAATTAGAAGCAAATTTTATTTTAATATTACTTTTCAAGCTTCTTGTCATTATGTATTATAAGAATAGATATTGTTTTTTCCTGCAATTTAGCTGCTTGAAAGACCTAATTTTGTTTCCTGTGTTTTAGATGTTGTGTGAGACAGTTCTTCATGCACTATGTTATTGCCAGTACAGAAGAACATCTTTAGAAGACAATCCTACATGAAACATTGAGAAAGGATTTTAGTACAAGAAAACTGCTATAACAGAAAGTGCCCTTAATTGTAGCTGTCTACTCACATTTTCTCTCGCTAGCTGCCTGATTTCCCTGTTCATTACTCCCATCTACCCACTACTATCCTATTTTGATTTCTTAGAGAGACTCACTATTTATTTTATATACAACATCTGTGGTTCTATGGACTGTAGCTTGGTTATCATCGATTTGACAGCTAATATACTCTTCTAAATGAATACAAACAATAATTTTGGGCTGGATCACCTCACTCAGAATATTTTTTTCTAGTTTCACCCATTTATCTATTCTTTCCAAAATTTGATTATTTTAAAGATAAATTAAATTCCATTCTATAACCATAACACATTTTTTATCCTTTCATTTGTTAAAGGCAACCTAGGTTGTTTCCATTTTTAAATTTTTTTTAACATTTTTAACATTATTTCTATTTTATGTAAATGAGCATTTTGCCTATGTGTTTCTTGGAACCTCTGGGACTGGAAATGAAGTAGTTGTGAGCTACCATTTACATGGTGGACACTGAACCCACTTCCTCTGCAAGAACAACATGCTGTCTTAGACCCTGAGCCATCTCTCAAGTTCCAAACAAATTTTTGTGAATATTTTATTATTTGGTAGTAACCACCTATATCTTCATAAACAGCATGCCCTCAAATGTTTCACAGCAAATTAAGTATATAAATAGTTATAATTAGAGATCTGCTATATATTAAACCATATAAACAATACCATCTTATCTTTTGAGATTGGTTTTTGTTTTCAATAAAATTGCCCCTCATTTATGTGTTTCTATTATGGATGTTGGGAAGTCAGATGTCTATTGAGGGGCTCCAGAATTCTCCCTTATGGTCTTCTATCTAAATTTTATGCAGGGTATTTCTTGGATAAAACAAATATTTTGTTGTTTTCTTTGAAATACTAACTTCAGCGTTAACAGCAGATTTGATGTTAATTCTTGGATATTTTATCACTCCTAATATTTTTGCCTAAACCTCTTTCTCCACTCTCTTTTCCGTCTCTCTTATTACCTATTCTTCCTCTCTCTCTCATATTTCAGAATAGTTTCTATCAGTGATCTGCTAATATATTCATCTTCCAGATTCTAGCTAACTTGCTTATTATTTCATAGCAGTCTTTATTATAAGTTATCAGATAACTCTCTTTAAAGGCCTATTAATGATGAAATCCCCAGTTATATGGGTTTTGTGCAATTATTGAAACACACTCACAGATAGTTAAGCTTTGAGAGGTTGGTAGAGTGGCTTGGTTTGTTTAAGATATGGTTCTTTCCATATTCTAGACTGGTCGGTCAGTTCACTGCCTACTTTAGCCTGACCTAGAACTATTGATGAGCTTGCTTAAACTCCGAGTGATAGAATTACTATGCACACCCAGCAAAACTAGTTATTTATAACTCAATGAATAATAAGAATAGAAACTTATTGGACTATAAAGAGTTTGTTCCTAAAAATGTAAAAATTGGAAAATATATTAATAACAAAAGAATAAAATTTTACTACTTTTTCAGAATTAAGATGCAAATTACCAAGAACCATAAGAATGTTTTATATCTTCATACATGCATAATAGAAAGACAAATAAAATATTAGTATAGAAAATGCAAATCATTTTAGGGAATTTTAGTAGTTTAAAACACTCAAGAGGATGTTCCTAATATACCCTGTTAATTAAAGTAAGAATTGAAATATTCTATGTTAAGTTGACAACAAAATTAGTGGTAAAGTTATTTCTGACTGAAAAACTTGTTTTCAAGAATAATGTAACCCAGACTGAGAAAAAAGTAGAACTGACTGTTCAATATTTTCATTGGTGACTAATGGTTAAAACACTTCAGAACAGATTTAAGGAAAAATATAACTCATGGGGATCACTATTATTGCAGTACTCTATATCATAGCAATGATAAAATCTAGCAGGGAAGTTTAAAATGGGACTGATATTAATCAACAATACTGGGATTTTTGAGTGTGTGTGTGTGTGTGTGTGTGTGTGTGTGTGTGTGTGTGTGTGTGTGTGTGTGTGTGTATGTGTGGCTTCTTCTTTCTTTCTGATATGTAATATTTTGTTTGTGTTCTGACAAACAAAGCTTGCCTGAAGACCAGAGAGCAGAAGTAGCTTCTGGTTAACCATAGAAGTTGGGCAGAGGTGGTGCACACCTTTAATCCCAGCATTCAGGTGGGAGAGTCAGGTGGATCTCTCTCTGTCAGTTTGAGGCTATCCCAGTCTACAGAGTGAGTTCCAAGACAGCCTAAAATTTAGACATCTGCCTGTCTCTGCCTCTAGAGTGCTTAAATTAAAGGCTCAAAGGTGTGTATCATAACTACCCATGTTTTATTATCTTCAGGCAATCTTTAATTATTAGAACACCAACAAAATAATGCACGTTTCTTTATTGCCAATAAAGGATCAATAAAGGTAAAGTATTTTTGTGCTGTTTCAGTTACTTTTACAGGTAATATTATATAATCAGCAATCAAAATATGTTTATATGTGTCCCAAATTACAGATTACTTTTAAATAGTATTGAAGGCATTGAAGTGAGATAAATACTGATATTAGGAAAAATAGCAAAGCTGAGAAAAAACATGAATTGTTTAAGAAATTCTGTGTTTAGACAATGAATCAAGTTCTGAGCAAGTGTAGGTCTGAGTGAGAATTAATTATTTGACATGAAGAAGGCCTCAGACTCATTGGAAATTGGTAAAGGCTTCCCTGGGATTAAGTACAGAGAAATCTGTAGAGCCTTCCTATGATCTGAATATGAATTCTGACAATGTATGCACATACAACGTTTATGAACAATTTTCCAGTGTGTTCATAAGCTAGAAATCATGACTTCCTCATTTACAATGAATGTGACCTGAGACTGTTCAGGTATAGAGACCTCCTCCCAAGACCAATTAACTTCCACCCTTGAGCTGTACATAATAAAATTTCTGGACACAAGCCATGTGAGATGCAATAGCTGCTCTGTACTCAGTTTTTGAAACATCCTATATCTGACTCATTTACCATAAATCTGTGACCTTAAATGTGAAGACAGTATATATAGAAGGTACAAATAATTTAGTTCCTGATACAAGATATGTATATAGTAAGTTAATAAAAATCAAAAAAACAGAAAATGTTTTCATCATACAGAATTATAAGATCCAGTACCACTTCATAGGTTAAAAAAATGCACATAATTTTTAATTATAAATAAGTTAGAAGTTTCATAGTGTATGGATAAATAAATTTACTCAAATATTCATAAAAATGATTTTTAAATATGTTAGTTAGAAGTTACTTAAGCTGCTCCCTAAAAGTAGTAAAAGATACAGGATCAGAAACTTGTTCATAGACATATGAAGAATAATCACCAATGCTATGAACACAGGTGTGGAACTGATTAAATATCTTGGAAGCTTTATTTTTTTCATTATGTTTTGGTGACTTTTTCAGTGTCTGATTTATGTTTGTATTCCTATAAAAGTTTATAATCAGCATCTTTTTGTTTTTAATTTTAAAAATGCATTGTTTAAAAAAGAAAATAATTTAAAAATCTCCAGCATAAAATATGTATAGTTTATATTCTTAGGACCTTGGGACCCAGAGTGATTCAACCAAAGCAGCTTATGTTTTATTTGCAAAGACTTGTTATTAATATTAATATATATTAATATATTAATATAGTTATTTTACATGATTTTTCAAAAATAAGAGACAGAATCTTTCAAAGGGGAGATGAGATGTCTGAACAGTTATCAAAACTGTGATCACCAAATTCAAGGTGCTAACTCTGTCTTTGCCTAAAATTCTATAAATATTCATGAATGAACATAGACCTTTACACTAAGAATGATCACATTTGTATAAACTAAGCAAGTGCATGTTTCTTTGTAGTTAAAACATAAACAATCTTGTTTAAAAAAAGTATTTTAACATAAATAAGTTATAAATAAAAATAATTTCATAGCAATTTTATTCCTTATTATAGCCAAAATCAAATTTGAGTAATAGAACAATCTGAAATTAAAAGGTTATTACTAGGATACTTTATAAATTCCTGTACTTTACCAAATTACTTTTATGTGGAAATGTTATAGATTTTATTTTTTCTTTTTATCAGAAATAAATATGAATAAATGCTTTCTTACATTATAAATAACAATTATAACAGAAATATAAACTATAATGTTTTTTCATTTCTCTAAGTGAATATGATAAAATATGATACATCATTATATAGCAATTAATTAAAATATAATAAAAGTATGCTAATTATTGAATTAACAGAAATAATTTTTCTATTCCTTCTGTTAAATATGTACATTTTTTGAAAGTCAACTTCTGGTATGTTTTTAAAGAACATACTGGAGAAACATCCCCGAATGAAGATATTGGTATCTTCTTTAATCTTAGTGCTGGCAGAAAAATGTCTTTTCACATTTTTTATTAGAAAAACATATCTTACATATATTTTAATTTGTATGTAAATTCTTGACAGTCAAAATTTCAGGTTAAAAACATTGCTAAATATAAACCAGAATATCTTTTTACATGAGAAATATGAGTTATAGTTACATTTGATTATTGAGGTGTTATTATTTAATGACATTTTGTAGGATTATTGAGTTATATATATAAGTGTGTGTATGTGTGTATAAATATGTGTGTGTTTGTGTTCATTTTTACTTTTAACAGGAGCTTTAGCTATTATCGAAGGTCTATTTTCAACAACCATGGAGATAATTCAAATGCCAAGTTAACCACAAATTGAGAATAAAAACTATAATTCCCTCATTAAACAATTAGCAGTGCTGTTTCCGATGGTCAGTACTGATAACTTAGAAATAATTCTAATTACAGAAAAAGGGATCACATGGAAATGTATGTGTTGTTTTTCAGCATTGACACGAGGCCCCTGACTGGAGCTACATCTAAAATAAACATTAAAGTCATTTTTAGAAATTTTGAAAAGGAATGAGTATAATTCTATGTGTGACTAAGGAAGTTGTCCCACCTCCCTAGATATTAACTTTCTACATGCCTCCAAAAGCCAGAGAGTTGCATAGTTTATTTTTATAATGGTCTCAGTATTTATCAGTTGCTACAAATTTATTAAATTTTGTCTTTGCTTTATATAAGAGGGAAAATCTATACATATTTTACATTTATTGGTACCATAATAATGTGCCAACAAATAGTCTTCACCCTAAGTTTATGATTCTAAACCTTCCTAATGCTGGTCCCCTTAATAACGTGTCTTACTCTCTGGTGACACTCAGCTATAATATTATTTTCATTGAAACTTCATAACTGTAAATTTCCTGCTATTATAAATAATACTGTTAATATTTTTATTATGGGTTGTGACCCACAGTTTGATAACAGTGTCCCTAAGTGTTAGCATCTTTGGTACAAGAAAGTATTCATTATTCTACCAAAAAAAAAAAAAAAAAAACCACATACAGCAAAAGAGCTACAAACTCTTTAATCAAAAATGATGATGACCTGATTACAAGATATGCTAGTGCAATGGTGACAAGCAGCTTGTAAGTGTAACCAACCAATAAGCATCCATCATAAAATCGAATTATATATGTGTATATCTGTAAATATATAAGTATATTCAGGCAATCTTGTGTAAGTATATATATATATCTAAATGAACAGGTGTGTATGTGTGTCTAATATGATGCTCAAATAAGGGAAAGCATAATTTTATGTAAACAATTTTTTGTTTTGTGGCAAAATATGTTTTATTGCATCCATTATTCTTATATATTGTCAGTTAACTGTACAATAACATACTAAAAATTAAATGCCTTATTAATCTGGATTTTAATAGTAACTGATCAATCTTTCTCTTAGTTTGTATGAAATCAAGAAGTTTAAATTTCACAGGCCAGTAACTGTAAAGTAGTTATCTTCCCGTCCCTGGCTTATTTCTCTTACTACTTTGTGTCCCCTAGTCTTGTTTGTGATGTGATAAATGGCAGAACCACAGATTTTACATGATTTTCAGTATTCTACTATATTTGGGCAATACAGTGTTTCTATTAACTACTTTTACATTTGATAGTTATTGTGAACTGTAATTACAATTTCTTCAAAATACCAGTTTTATTTCCTGCAGATCATATACACAATAGAACAATTTTTTGATTCATAGTTCATATTTCTTTAATTTTGAAGAATTCCCACATTGCTTCTATAAAAACTGCCTTTGTTCCTCTTAACACTAACAGCATGTGGATGTTCCCTTTTTTAACATTTTCTGCACTTATCTTTTAGAAATCTAAAATAGATATTGAAGTTACACTGCGATGAAGTATTTCTCTCATCTTTCAACATGTTAAGCCCTTTTTCAGCAATCTGTTACACACTTTCACATCGTTTCTTGAGTAACGATATTTAGATCTGTTTTCTACTGTTCAATTAGATCGTTAGTTTGGAGTTGTGTGAACACTCTATACACTTGGATGAGTGTCTCAGATTGTAGCTTTCAGATATTTCTCTCCATTCTTCGCTGTAACTTTTAACCCTAAAACACTACATAAAGGCTTCCTGCTTTCGTAAAATTCCCAGCTCAAAGGCCCAGAAAATATTTTTAACAAACTCACAGAACAAAGTTTTCCTAACTGGAAGATGGACACTCCTATAAAATTATAAGAAGCTAACAAAATAGTAAAGAGATTGCAAGAGAAAAGAAAGTGTCCTCGACAAGTAATTATTTTAATGATAAAGATACTGAATACAGAAAGTATATTAAAAACTACACGAGTGAAAAACCAAAAAAAAAAAAAAACCCACATAAAAATAGACCTCTTCGAATTACAGCAGAATACCTCGTGAAGACTCTAGAAGTCAGAAGATTCTGGACTGAGTGCTACAGACTCTGTAAGACCAATAATGCCAACCCAGACAAGTACAAAAATATAAATCACTATAAATGAAGAAAAGAAAAGTCTGTGAAAAAAATATAAATCACTATAAATGAAGAAAATAAAAGTCTGTGAAAAAAACTGTGGATAGAAATATCTATCCACAAATCTAAACATACAAAATGTTTAGTGAAACTTCAGCCCAAAAAGTGTAACTACATCCACAAAAGCAAAGATAAATTATCTAAAACACACACACACACCTATACACACACACGCACACACACACACACACACACACATATATATATACATATATATACACACACACACACACCTATAAACAAACACATACCATAAAAACTACAACAAAATAACAAGAATTAACAATCATTGGAGGTGTATATCTCCCAATATCAATTGACTCAATTCTCCATTTGAAAAAACACAGACTAATACAATGGATAGTAAAACAATATCTAACCTTCAGTTGCATACAAGAAATACATCTCAACATAAAACATAGACATTATTTCTGAGTAACAAACTGGAAAAATATTTTCAAGAAAATGGCTCCAAGAAACTGTCTGATGATGTTTTCTGAATGTCTAGCAGAATAGTCTTCAAACGAAAAGCTTACTTTAATTACAAACTGACTTAGGAGCTCATTTTCAGCTAGCCCTTACAACTTAAACCATTTCTATTAATCTATGTCTTGCCAGGTGGCTAGTGGTTTTACCTGTGTTCTATTATACTCTTGGGCAGAAGTTGCCTTTTGTCTGGGTTACTCTACTCTCCTTTCCATTTATCTATGCTTGGATTTACCTCTGGACTATAATATAAACTGGCTTACCACGGGCCAAAATGGTCCCTTTATTATTCAATAATAATTTACAGTATACAGAAAGACATCACACGTAAGACAATTTATACTAATCAAAGAAAAAACCCATCCAGATGATATCTAAATTCTTAACATTTATTCTGCAAACACATTTAGAAAAGAAACACTACAAAACCTTAAATCATGCATTCACCCTCAAATATTGATAGAGACCTCAATATCTCATGCTCACCAATAAACAGGTCTTCCAGACATAAACTAAACAAAAAACATTGGAACAAAAAGATATAACAACTCAAATGGACCTAACAGACATCTACAAAACATTTTACCCTAACTGAAAAAAATATACCTTCTTAACACCACCTCATGGAACTTTCTCCAAAACTGACCACATCCTTGGTAACAAAGCAAGTCGCAACAAATACAAACAAACAAACAAACAATGAAGCCCTGTATCTTATAAGACCAACATGAATTAAACTATATATGTATCTTATAAATCCCTACAAACTTGTGGAAACTGAGCAGTTCTCAACTGAATAACCAATGGGTCCAGGAAGAAATAAGAAAGAAATTAAATGTAGAAGGCGGTGTAAATGGATGCACAAAAGACTCAAATATATGAGATACAATGAAAATAGTGCTAAGAGAAAGCTTCATAACTTTCAGTGCCTGTAAAAAGATTTTGGAAAAATTTCACACTAGCTCATTAACAGCAGACCTGAAAGCTCAAGAACAAAAAAAGAGACATAGAATCAAGAGAAAACAGAGGGCAGGAAGCAATCACACTGAGGGCTGAATTCAATAAAAATAGAAACAAAGGGAACAATACAAAGAATCAATGAACAAAAGATTTGGTTCTTTCAGAAAACAAACAAGATAGACACAACCTTATCCATACTAACTAAAAGTCAGTGAGAAAATAGCCAAATTAACAAAATCAACATGAAAAGATGTTAATATAAACAGACACTGAAAAAATTTAGACAATCATTAGTTCAAACTTCAAAAACCTATACTTTTAGATTAGGAAATCTCAAAGAAATTGATAAATTTCAAAAGAGAGCACATTTACTAAAACTAAATTATCATCATATAAGCAGTTTAAATTGACCAATAACCCTTAAGGAAGTAGAAGCAGTCATTAAAATTCTCCGAATTTTAATGGAGAGTCAGACACAGAACACAGTTTTTCCAGACATTCAATGAAGTGACACTACCAATACTCATCAAATCATTCTAAAATATAAAAACAAAAGGCCAATTTTTTTTATGAGGCCACAGTAATCACCCTGATATGGAAAACTCACAAAGACTCAACCAAAAATGGGACTTATCGATGAATTTCTTTTCTGAACATTGTCAAAGATATATTCAATACAAAATCGCCAAACCAAATCCAAGAACACTTAAGATCATCCAACATGATCAAGTATGCTTGCTTTAAATATGCAAGGATGGTTCAACATCTAAGAATCATCAGTGTAATTCACCTGGAAAACAAACTGAAAGAGAAAACAGCACATGATTATCTCATCGGATGCTTAAAATGTCTTTACATCTATTCATTTTAAAAAGTATTGGATCAAACAGCAATACAAGGGACACAGTATAACGTAATAGAAGAAATACACAGCAAGCTAATAGCCAACATCAAATCAAATAGAAAGACAAAGCAAGTGCACTAAAGTTAGGAATACAAGGTTTCCCATACTCCCCGTATCTATCCAGTATAGTGCTTACAGTTATAGATAGAGAAGCAAGAAAACAAATGGAGATAAAAGAGATCCATATTGGAGAGAAAGAAGTCAAAGTATTATTATTAAAAATAATATGGTACTATAGATAAATGACCCCCCAAAAATCTATCATGAATCTCTTAGAGCTGATAAACACTTTCAGTGAAGTGGCTGAATGCAAGATTATCTAAAACCCTCTTATATATGAATGAAAAACTGGTTGAGAAAAAAAGTAAAGAAAAAAAAGCCATTGAAAATAGCCAAGAATAAAATAAAATATCTTAAAGTAGCTCCAACCAAACGAGTGAAAAACATGTTTATCAAAAACTTTAATTCTTTAGAAAAAGAAAATGGAGATGGTATCAGAAGATAGATAGCACATGCTTATTTATCAGTAGAATTTACATGGTAAAATTGCCCATCTAACTAAAAGCAATTTATGGTTTCAACCCAGTTCCAATACCAGCACAACTCTTTACAGACCTTGAAAGAACAATACCATTTCATATGGAAAAACAAAATATCCAGGTTAGCTAAAACAATTCCAGCCTGTACAATATAAGAAGTTCCAGACGTATCACCCTCCATGATTTTAAACTTTAGTATACAGATATAGTAAAACAAATTAAACAATGAAAAAAAAAACAAAAGAAAATATGTTACTAGTATAAAACAGATAAGTGACTCAATGGACTCAAATGAAAAATACAGACTTATTTTCTCTCAGCTATGAACATCTGATTTTCAACAAAAATGGTAATATAATACAATGAAGAAAAAGAAACCATCTACAACAAATGGTACAAATCTGACTGGATGTGGACATGTTGAAGAACGCAAATAGATCTATTTCTGTCACCATGTACAAAGCTCAGGTACATGTGGATCAAAGACCTGTGACATGAATACAGAAACACTGAACCTAATAGATGGGAGTGTGGGAAATAGCCTTGAACACATCAGTAAATCTCTTGAATAGAACACCAATATCATAGGCACTCTGATCAACAATTAACAATTGGAAGCTCATTAAATTGAAAAGCTTCTGGAAGTCAATGGACACCATCAGTAGGACAAAATGGCAGCCTATGATTTAAAAAAAGGATCTTCACCAACCACACATCTGACAGAAAGCAGATTTTCAAAATCTATATAGACCTCAAAAAATTAGTCATGGTAAAAACAAATAATCCAATTTTTAAAAACGGGGAATATATCTAAATATCAACAGAGGATTTTTATCAACAGAAGAATCATAAATGCCAGAAAAACTTAGAAATTTTCAGCATCAGAAATTTATTTAGCCCCTGATAAAAACAGATGCAGACACCCACACCCAAACATCAGGAATTCCTCCAAAAGAGGAGGAGGAAAGGTTGTAGGAGCCAGAGGCATCAAGGAAGTCACAAGAAAATACACAAAATCAACTAACCTGGGCTCAAAGAGGCTCACAGAGACTGAACCAACAACCATGGAGCCTGTGTTGGACTAAACTCGACTCTCTGCATACAAGGGACAGTTGTATAGCTTGGTCTGTTTCTTTTGGGACTCTCAACAGTGTGAAAGAAGGGCTCTCTTGACTCTTTTGCTTTCTTTGGGGACACTTTTCCTCATGTTGAGTTGCCTTGTCCAGCCTTAGTACAAGGAGAAATAATTAGCTTTACTGCAACTTGATATGCCATGTTTTAATCATATTCATGATTAAGGAGGAGGAGTAGATTGAGGGTGCAGAAAGGAGGTAGAAGATGAAATTGGATAAAATGAGGGAAGGAAACTATGGTCAGAAATTAAAATAAGTTTAAAAAGTAAAAAGAAATATATAAATTCTGTAATATCTTACTAGATATATTTCCTAGAGTATCCTATATATAAAACCATGTTGGTTTGAAAACAGAAGTTGTTGTTCATGAATTATATCTCCAAAGTAGTATTCTACAATATCACTATGACAAAAAATTTCTTAATAGTATGCATATTAAACAGCTTAATCCAGTAATGTTTCTTAAATGATCATGTTACTAGAATGCAGTCATTATTTGAATAAATACTGCACATAATCTGCAGTTATAAGATTCTTATTTTATTTGTTAATAACTCAAAATACTTGCAGAATTGACTCCCTGGACTTGGACAGTATACCAATGCCTTTCTCTTCTGTGTCATCATAGACAAGGCCATCTTCTTTTTTTCTTCACCCCAACCTTTGCTGTGTTGCTTTATTTTACTGTAGCAACTGCTAAAAGCTCAGCTTTGCATAATAGTTTGATGTGATCAAAGGCATGTTAGCTTAATATAACACTGAAACAGCAAGCTATCTAGGACTAGCTGTTCTCATTGTCTGACAAATGTCAAGCATTATTGTTTTTCTCAAAATTTAAAATACCCCACAGCATCCCAGTTCTAGTGTGGCTTCCTGGGGCACCTCAGCACACAGCTGAGCACACTAGATTAAAAATAAAACTGCATCAGAATTGCCATAGTTAAGGAGCTTGAATTCTAGTTTTAAGAAGAAGACCTCTGTATGAACAAAGAACTTTCTTTCTTTCTTTCTTTCTTTTTTTTTTTTCAGAGAACGAGTATTGGGAAAGATACAGAGTTGAGAAAGATTTTCCAGGAATAAATTAACAGTCTTTTGTGAATAGAGGCCAGGCAGTGCTATGCTTTACCCCCCCCCTCTCTCTCTCACACACACACAGAGATTATTATTTGAATTATTTCCAGAAAAACAACTTTTGCATAATGATGGAATTCAGGTTTTATGTTTTTTTCACAGCCATAGCTAAGGTGTTTTTATACACACCCATGAGCCATATGCTGGGCACTCATCTCTGATACCCTCCTCCTTTTCCTATCTAGCTACTTGCTTGTGCTGCCAACGAAGCTGAAGAGTCACTCCTTCTGGGGTTGTATAGACAACGACTGTATCATATTATATGGCACATGCACCAGAAATGCCTTCTTATGCTACTAAATAAGATAAAAAAAAAACCCATTTGGATTTCCTCTCACTTTAGTGTTGATTTTTTTCTCCTCATCATTGAGATTTTTGACATTTTATTATGACTAATTTCATATAATTTATCAAAATGAGCTAGTGATTTCAGCACAAAATAAAGGGTTTTATTAAAGGGCTTATAGAGAACTCATCATCATTTCTCTTTAAGTCAGTGAAGTACTTCAATAGCTTTTTCTATAAACATTTTCATGACACCATTTAATTTATAATTCACAATAGTTTTTCGTCTATGATACTTTGTTAAGTTAATCATTAGCCACTTAGGGTGAGTCTATTCTCCTTCGCAACTGAATCTGTAAAGTTCTTTTATTACTGATTCTTTGCTCCGCTCAATAATCAAAGTTTGATGAAAGAAACGTTGTATAGGAAAAATCTTACCACATTTCAGCTTCTTTCTTGTGTTTTGTTGAGAGGTTTTATAAATGCATCTGCTTCAACTATATAAAAACATAGATTTATTTAACCTGCCACCCCCTAAACAAAACTCAGTGAATGAAATAAAGCTATTAACAAGTCTCCATGAATATTGGAGGGGAAAATCTTGCCAGAAATGTATGACTCTTTTAAAAGCTTAAAAGACATTTTATCAATTTATTAAGAGCATCACATTTTCTATAATTAGCTTTTAAATAATTTGCCTTATACAGTAAAACTGTCATAAATGATGAGGAGACATCAATAACACATTTGCACTTCACAATATATTTTTCAGATAATTCTATAATTTTCTAATAGTAAGTTATGGCTCTCATGTATTGAGTGTGTGTTGTGTGGGGGGGGGTTTAGTTGTTTGCCTGTATTTTTTTCTCATGAGAAACATTAGAAATTTAAATACATATTAAGAAAATAAAGTCTTTCCCTTCTGGGGTTGCCTACCTTTGTGGGGAGCAGCGAATGTGGGGCCACTCTAGTGGCTGGCAGTAAGTTTCCATTTATAGTGAGCAAATGTGTAGTCAGAATCTTCTCTGTCTTTTCCACCAGTGCTACAGCCATGTAGTCCCAAATAATCATTCAAAAGCTTTTGATAATTGTAAACTGGCCTATGACCCAGGCTTATTACTTGCTAACTCTTAAACTAACCCATGATTCTATGCATGTTCAGCCATGTGATTTTGTAGCTTTGCTTCAGTGCAATATTCTCATCTTCCTTCCTTTATGTATGGCAGTTATCTGCCACTCTGCTCTTCTGCTTCCCAGAATTATCCTAGCCTATTTGCCCTGCCAAGAATTTCTGTCTGGCTTTTGGCCAATCAGCATTTTACTGAACCAATATTTGTAGTGACAAATATTTATAGAATAAAAGAGCTTAATCCCACAGTACAAATACATGAACTATGGGAGAAATAAGAAAAAATGTTCCTTGTCCTATATCTTAAAAAAGGAAGGTAATGAGGAAGGAACTGAGGTGGGAGGACTGCTTGCTACCAAGACCCATGATGATGACCAGGCCTGAGCTGTTTCCAAGGGTCATGTCTGGATCTGTGGCCCTATTGCAGCTGCTGTCTGTGTTGATATCTTTGGTTTCAGTTATCACCAAAAGCCAAGAGGATATGATTGCACAGAGTTGGCCCCATCCCTCACTGAATGTAGCACTGAGGAAATTCAGCACTACACCTCACTTGGCCAGCACAGTGAACGGATTCCCACCCCACCCCTCCAAAAAAAAAAAAAAATCAAACATGACCACGGGAGAAGTAGCCTCATTACTTGTCTTAATTGCTTCAAGTTTTTCAAATGTAAAATGTTTTAAATCATGTGAGTATCATATACTATATTTGTGTTTATAATATATATACATACACATACTTATGCATATATGTGTTTATATAGATTATCATGAATTCACTGCTGATGAATGTTTAAAATGTTGAGATAATTTTTCCTTAAGATTCTAATAGTTACAGGTGAGAGAAATCCATTGTATTTCTACAGTCAGTTTTCTACAGAAACAGAGCCTATGCCTGTATGACTTCCATAAACAGGAATTCTAGTGTCTTTATTTGTAATACTTGAAAATTAGTGTCAATCTATATGGTCATCTATAGCTGAATCAATAATGTTGGTTCTTACAGAGAAATGAAAAATCTATGCATACTGATATATAAGAAACATTTGTTCAAAGAATTCAAGTACAATATATGCATTACATGCATGCAGATAATACATAGGAAATTTGAAAGGGGAAAATACTAAATTATATTTCAAAAAACACAACGAAAATTTCTTGAGTATCATCAGGAGATGAGCGTAATGAAAAGAGGACTTGATAACTTTCAAGAATGTTGAATTTGTTTTTTAACTTGATTTAGTGTTTTATTAATTTAAGGGATCCATTTTTAAAAAATATAATAGAAGCTCTTGAACAACTCAGGCTATTTCTAGGCTATTGCTTGTTGTCCAGAAACTCATTGTAAGGCCCAATTGCCGAAGACAACGCTAACATATCTTATTGAATATGAAGAACTCAAACTGTTGCCTAATAGAACTCACTCCTACTGAAGAGTGTTCATGGTACTGGAAACTTCTCTGCACACTACCAGAGAACAAAGGTAACCAATACCTAATCTTCTGGATCTATAATAGTGAACTACCTACAGAACTACCTACACACAGAGTGCTGGTGCAATAATATCACAAGAGTTTTAGCAAAAATTTATTTTATGAGATGGGATCTATGCCTCCTTGAGTGGCTAAGAACCTGGGATTAGATAATCCAAGGATTTAAGAGAAACCAAATACTACCTTTCTTCTTAAGAACAGAGCAATATAAGAACTTCTAATGACATCCTGCTATATCCTAAGATCAGTGTCTTGATCGGACATCATCAGAGAAGCTTCTAACTGCAGTAAGTGGAAACACATCCAGAGATCCATAACTGGACAATGTTTCCTTTAAATAATGAGTTCTATATAGAATGATTCTGCTGTGGGGTGGTCTTTCTGTACACTGTGAACATATTTTGCTACCATTAGTTAATAAAAAGCTGTTTGGCCTATGATAAGGTAAGAAATCAAGGAGATATATATGAAGAAGTAAGGTGGAGTTAGAGGATATACTGAGAGCCACCAGGGGAGTAAGATGTAATAAAACACAAGTTAAGTCAGTAGACACATGGTAACACATAGATTAATAGAAATTGGTTAATTTATGATAAAAGAGCTAGCTAACAAGAGCCTGAGTCATATTTTGTAATTAATATTAAGTCTCTGACTGATTTAAGTGGCTTCAGACCCAAACAAAACAGAGAAAAGATTCAGAATACAATTGGTGCCTGAACATGGTGGCAGTAATTTCTACCTAAAATCTGAAGAGCTTAAAAATGGGGCAGGGGTCTAAAATGGAGCCAAGTGTAGCTTCCTGATTAATGTCTCTAACCATGTCCCCTGGTTATGGCAAACTCTCACAATCCCAGGTAACAACACATTCCCTACCTTCTCTCAGCGGGCTTGGAAGCAAAGCCACAGGCTTTAAAACACACTTCAATGCTACTTAATACTGCTTACTGGAATTTGGGAGGTAAGGGTGACAACTTGCTACTTGTTCCATTTTGAAAAGTTAAGCAGGTAGAGCCAGCGATCTCAGTTCTAGCCATGAAGCTTAGCGGTTTTAAAACTCTCCTGGTCAGAAAAGGATTACAAATGTACAGTAAGGACAGATTCAACCCTCCCCCCAAAAAAATCAAAACAGGTTATAGTATATGTAAAAATTACGTGTAGGCTTGAAAGTATAAGCAGTCTAAAAAGAGACACATATAGTTAGAAAATATAAAGTCCTTGAAAAGGGAGCAAAGTACTATACTAAAAAAAACACATAAAGACAGAAAATACAGAGTTTAAATATTCTTTATTATCGTGTTGTTTTGGGATTCTTAACTGCGGAGACATTTGATTGTGAGGACTGTTAAGTTAAATCAACATATATATTTTAAAGGTGTCTTGACTTCAAAATTTGGGTCTAATTATATGCTGCTTTAGAAAAGGTGGACTGCTTTTGTTTCCACAGAAAACGAGAAACTATGAATTCATTCCAGGTTAATATGATTCCATCAAAGAAGACCCCTGAGAGGTCTCCAATGGGAGAAAGGGACCAGGTGATTCAAAATCCAGAACGGCTTCAAGACAACTTGACTGAAATGATGCAGCCTCACAGACTACTACAGCCAAGATTTAACCACAATTCTAAATTTTCTCTGGATGCCTTAAAGATTTCCAACATCCGTCAGTCATCAGGAAGTAGTACGAAAAGCGACACAAAAATTTTAAAAATATTGTTTATAATTTTTGTTTCTATTAAAGGGGGCAGATTGTAATGGTTAAGGGTCTTATCAATATACTTCTAAAGAAAAAATATTTGATATAGGAATAACTTAAAAAGGATAATTATTGAACCTATTTGATTGAAAATAAATGTGTTAATCTCCAAATACTTTACATTGACATGGATTTTGGTTTATAAATATAAATTTTAAGTAAATTTTTTATACTGACTATATATTCATACTCTTGTGTAGGGGTATTGTGTTGTTTCATGGTAAATAATTGTCCCACCCACTGGTTTAATAAAAAGAGTTGATTGACCAAAGGCAGGCAGGAAGTGTGGGCGGGGCTACCAGACTAAGAAAATCTCTGAGAATAGAATGTCATAGCAGAATGCCAGAGAGAAGCCGCAGGAAGCAGAGGACAACCATGCTGCTGTGAGAAAAGGTACCGCGCCGCATGGCTGAGCAAGAGACATGGTTAGATGAAGGGTAGAGATCTAGCAAGTGATATGCCTGAGCCTTAGGCCGATCAGCCTAAAACTAATGAAAGCATCTGTGTGTCTCTGCGGGTCTACAGGTCTGCAGGTCTGCTGGTCTGTGGGTCTTCGGGTCTGTGGTCCTAAACCTTGAGGTTAGGCCCGAAATTCTGGCCAGAAACCTCATACTACACTCTTGTTTAAGCAATTCATTTAAAATCATAATGTATAATTTAGAAATCCAAATTAATAGTCATCTGTGATAATCAAACTCATTGTCATTTTAGTTAAGTTTTGTAAGTATACAAATATAATTCAATTAGATAGGTGATCTTCAGATACTCCAAAGACCCACAAAATATGGCATTTAAAAGGCTTTGAGAACTTAGACTTATCTGGAAAATGAAATATGTCTACTCCAGACAGCACCAATTACTTCAAAGAGGATGATCAGCATCAAGGGAACTCCTTATGGATTCTGCTAACACTATGGAAAAGTTTTGCTATTTGGATTTCCCTTGCCTGGACTGCTTGACAGTATGTTATATAAACTGGACATGCAGGAATAATAGGTAGGTGACCACTGAACTTTGCCAAAACAAAGCAGTACGATTTTTCAGGTTTCTTCTTCACAGTACAAAAAGTTAGGCATTCTACCGAAGACAGAAGAGAACATCTGATGATCTTTGCCAGTAAGTGGGACAGTTCTTCAAATTTCCTGCATTGCTAAAAAATCTATCTGAGACTCTATGCCTTTACACTGGAGAGAGATGCCCCAATGTTGCAAAGAAACTTTGGGGGATTTAAAGGCAGCCGGATGTCTCTGTCATTTTTTTTTTTTTTTTTGAATTTAGGAAGTTGCTTAAAATGCTCTTCATGTTTATTTAGGTAATATTATACCTTTCTAGGATCTTTGATGGCATTGAAGTATAGTTATAATTATAGTTTTTCTTAGTTATGATAAAAGGTAAATTATAGAGGAAAATTTAGACTCACAAAATTAGAATAAATAATAGAACTGTTTAAAAATTTTGTCAAATACAAATAGATATTGTAACTTAATTATTGATTGATAACTGATATACAATTTTGCTATGTTAAAGTGAAATCTTTCTTGTTTTGTTAGACAAAAAAGGGCATATGCTATGAGATGGTCTGTGAATATGTGTTGCTACCATGGTTAATCAAAGAGTAGTTTTGGCCTATGGTAAGACAGGATATAGCCAGGTGGGAAAGCAAGGAGAGATACAGGAAGAAGAGAGGGGAATCAGACAATATACTGGGAGCCACCGGGGGAGCAAGATGTAATAGTACATAGATATAGCCAGAAGACACATGGTGATACACAGATTAATAGGAAATGGACAATTTATGATGCAAGAGAGAGCTAAGAAGAAGCCTGAGCCATAGATCAAACAGCTTGTACTTCATATTAAGCCTTTAAGTGACTACTTTCCAAGCAGCTGTGGGGCTAGGTGACATATTTTGCATGAGGTTTTGGCCTGAATTTTCCAGCTTAGTCTCGAGCCCAGACATCTGACCTAAAGTCCCACTGAAACAGACACACACTTGTATTAATTATACGCTGATTGACATGGGACCCAGGCATATAACTTGTTAGCTCTTGCTTTAAAACAACCCATGACTCTTAGCTTGGTATCTTTTCTCAAAGCAGCATTTCAACTTCTCTCCTCTTCATCTGCTGGCGTCTCTTCACGGTGTCTCTGTGGTTTCTCTGTGGCATCTCTGCTCTGTTCTCTGTTCCCAGAGGTTTTTTTTTAGTCTGTTAGCCCCGCCCACATTTCCTGCCTGCCTTCAGCCAATCAGCGTTTTTACTAAACTAATAGGCAGGACAGTTATTTACAATGAAACATGTTCACTATCCCCTACAAAGAAAAGCTTCAGGCTACATGTTTTCACCAAACCTCCCCCAAAGGTCTTCAAGAAGGTTATGAAAAAAGCGGTGGAAAACTTTAAGAGGAAGAGAGAGGACATCAGAGACATTGGGCCTTGTAGATGCAAAGGAACCGAAGCACATATGAACTCACAGAGAGAACAGCTGCACGTGAAGGGTCTACGTAGATCCAGAGCAGATGCAGTCTCAGCACTGAGAAAGGGACGCGTTCACAACCCCCTCTACCTCACTGTGAAGCTATCTCTAATTGAAAACATTTCACAAAAGAAACAATGATAGTCTTAGATATAATCTCACAGGATATACAAAGCATACTCATAAGCAAGTCCCAGGCCAGGAATAGAAAGTTAAAACAAAATGATCTTGATGGTATTTGTGGAGATTGTTTTATCTCACAAGGACCTGTCTGGAAATATGCTTTTATCCTTATGGAGTTTTTGCTTATATATCGTGGTTTCTGATTTTGTGTTTCTATAGATTTACTAGTGAGTGTGTACATGTTCATATGTATATGTGTTGGCTCTTTTCTGTTTCTTGTTCTATTCTGGTTTTTTGTTTAGTTACCTATCTTTCTAAAGAGAGAGAAGCAAAGTATGGATTTGGATGAGTGGAGAGGTGGGAAGATGAAGTGGATCTTAGATGTAGAAGAATGTTAGGTCCTCAGTATTGTATATCTCATAAATAATCTCATATGCAATAGTAAAATCATTCACTAAATTTTCTCAAATTAACATATTCGAATACATAAAAATGACAGATCTTTCTAAATTTTTAACTATTTTCTTTTGGTCTTATATCACTCACAAGTGAAATAAGAATTAAGAATCCTTGTCAAAATGTAATTGAATTATATTTATTTTGGGGATTTTAAAATGAAGACCTTGTAATTTTTTATATATAACCTTTCTATAAAGCAGTAGAGCCTATGCACTATAATACTGAGTCTGATTGTAAGCTCTGTTTTAATCATGAGTGTATGCTTAAGTGATACAAAATGACTTTAAACTGCATCAGAAAGGATGGTAAAATGTCTTTGATTATACATTATGCTACTTGCTGTCTTTAGACATTGTCATGGCTGAAAGAGGCCATACCTCACCTAGGAAATATAAAGACATTCAAAGTGTCAATGTTTGTGGTATAGTCCTTCTAACCTAGGACATACAGGTAGACTAGAACAGCCACCAAAATAGTCTAGGCTGGGTTCCTGAGTCACTATCTGTCAAGCTTGTAGTTTCCTTGTTATTTTGTTCAAATGTTTATCTCACTAACTACAGAAGCATCTCTTCAGCCTATTTTTTTCAGTTTTCTGCTCATCCTTTGATAACATAAAATAGCATGATGTCCTATTTGAGTTGCTGATCCATACCATGTATAAACATCTTGAAATTTTTCTCTAAGCCACTGAGTTTAGAGGTAGTTTGTACTCAGTAAAAATAATGGCTGGTTGCTTATATGGTTGCCATTTTTATAACCATATTCCACATTGTTTGTTTTTAATAGCTAAAGTATTAAAAAAAAAGTACTCTAGATTTTATTTAAATATAGTTAGAAAACTCTGGAATCCCAGATGTTTGTAACTCCCTGAACATGTGGATAACCTGAATTAGAAATGGTAGGCATTATTTTCAGAGGCTGGCAAAAGTTCTGCTCTGTGAGAACAGCTGCTGGCTTTAAAAGAGTTGGGTTTGCACAGATTTAAATGCAAAACTAATATTGTCATATTAAAAACACATTATTACTTGTTTTTTTTCTGCTCAATAACAGGCACAAACAAATATATATTTGTTTAGAATTCAGAGATAAAAATGGATATTGATATATTGTGTTCAAGTGTTTTAGAGAAACATTTTTGGTTCATGCATGTCCTATAAAATTATAGATTTTTTTCAATATACATATAGGCTAAATTTAATTTCCTAAAATATTCTTTTTCTTCTCTTTCATAGAAAAATAGAGAACAGTAATACGGATTTTTAGGAAGCTGAACACCTTAGATACTTCAGTAGAGGCCTCATGTCCTCCTCTCTATAACTTATGTTGAGTAATTGTGACTCAAAAGCAATTGGCTACAGAGGTAAGTCCAACACAAAAGCCTTCATCATTAATGTTTCCAACCTTAGATTATTTTTGAATCGGAAATATTTGTATATTGATAATGAAATATCTTGGTAATAAGTCTCAGCCTTAATAATGCACTTCAGTACTTTCCATATATGTTGACCTGGTAATTTTATGGCAACTGACACAATCTGAGTCATTTTTGAAAGGGATACCTCAGTTGGACAGTACTGCAACCAGATTGGCCTGTGAACAAACCTGTGGTCCAAAACTTGACTGATGATGTAAGCAGAAGGACTCCAGTCACTGAGCACAGTGCTATCTGGTCATTGGCAGATCTGAGTGTTATAGAAAAGCAGGCTGAACAAACCATGAGGCCTAAGCCAATATACAACCTCCATGGCTTTTATCTCAAGTCCTACAACCAAGTTTCTTCCTTGATTTCTTGTCCTATCTTCCCTGATTGTTCGACTACAGGCTGCAAAAAAATGAACCCTCTTCTTACAAATTTGCATTTGGTCATATTTTTACATAACCATGGAAACTTTAGCTAAGACATTATGGTTTTTTAAACATAGTTTTAAGGTAATTTTATAAAGTATTTTTAGTGTCCCTTTATTCTCAATGCACCTTCTGAAATGCATTTAACAATTGAATCTTTCTAATATAATATCAAGCTGGCAGCCCATTTAAAAATATTTATTTTTTATTTTACATGTGTGATACTTTTGCATGCATGTATGTGTGCCATGTACAAGTAGTACACACAGAGGCTAAGAAAGGTGAGGCATTCTCCGGAACTTGTGATTGTGACTTGCCAGTAAGTGCTGGGGACTGTATTGGAGCTTATTGTCTTGCAAAGGACAAGCCTCTCATAAAATGGTTTAATTTTAATGGATTTGTGGTTTGCATTTTAAGATTGGTATGATGAACCCCCATCACATGAGTGAACATATTTAACACACTTTAAATTCTTTATGTACCTTTCCCATCATCCAAAGATACTGTTATTGTATCTGACAATACTTAATGAGGTCAGATAATTCTTGGATATACAAAAGCATCATAGAACTGCTTACTTGCTTGTTGTGGAATATTAGTTGAAGGGTGATGTGGGAATGTCTTTCTGTATTCTGTGAATATCAATCATTAAATAAAGGAGTTTTTTTGGCCCATGACAGGCACCATAGAATAAGTAGGAGGGGAAATCACAGCATAGGTAGGAGAAGCAGGGCAGAGTCAGAATAGACCAAGCCAGCCGCCCAAGTCCAAGAAGAAACATGTAAGGAGCATAGGTCAGCTATGGGCCATGTGGCAGGCAGATTAATGGAAATGGGTTGAGTTAAGATGAAAGAGCTAGCTAACAATGTGCCTGAGCCATAGACCAAACAGCATGAAGTTAATATAAGTGTCTGAGTCATTTTGGGGGCCTGAGCAGTGGTGGGCATCTAAAGAGTCTGGAGCTGCAAGTCTGTGGGTCTGGACCTCTGGGCGCCCAGGACCAAGAAACCTCACACTAATAGAAGAGGTCTTACATTTGTTTATGCTGTGGAATATTTGTTTAATGATGTAAGATGTGTTTTCTTAACTCTGTGAAGCTATGTTACTTTGCCTAAAACACCTAATGGCCAAATGAAGAGCTGAACATGCAATGCAGGAGAGAGATAAGAGGGGATGGCAGGCAGAGAGCATAGATGGAAGGAGGAAAATGCGGGAGGGCAAATGAAAAAGGAAGGAGTCATGATGCAGGGGTGGAATAGCAGCCACCCAACTACACAGTAAGCCATAGAACAATAAGTAAAGAAAGGCATATAGAATAGGGTATGATAAAAGCCTAGAGTGAAAAGGTAGATAGGATAATTTAAGATATTTTTTTCTTAAAAAAAAAAAAAAAAAAAAAAAAGCTTGCTAGAAGCAAGCTGTACTAAAGCCAGACATTCTTGAAAAATAATAAGTCTATGTGTCTTTATTTGGGAGCTGGACGGCAGGGCCCCGAAGGGAAAGGAGCTAGTAAACCACAGCTATACTTACTCTCAAAGATGAAAGTGCGATATTGCCTGTAGTGTTGATCCACAGAGCCAATAGAGAACATATTAATCCTTTGGGTTATTATATCTTATTTTTTAAAGCTTAATATTTAATAGTTAATATTTATTATATTTATTAACCAGAAGTAGTACCCAATATTTTGGGCTTTTTAACAATCAGAATTATAATACAATTTTGACATGCACGATAATAAAAATATGGATAATTAAGAACTAAGAAAATTGATAAATATATACTATTTCAAAAACACGGTTGTTTTAAGCATTAGCAAGAAGATAGGAAGAAGAGCTGTTTAAGATGATGGACTGGAAGAAGAACTGGGGAACATTGCATCATAGATTGTACTAACACGCTATACACGTGCCTGTGCTGTAAAACCTTGAGCACCTTAATGAAGTGATTGTATTAATGGAATTTTTGCTGTTTCCATTTTCTTGCTTTGATGTCAGTGGAGATATCTAATGGATCAATGAGCTGAATCACAACAGTAGAGTACATGAACCAGCCTTGCAGGAAGTGAATCACGATTAATGCAGTAGTGATAACTGACAATTGGCATGGCCTTGGACTTGGAGCTGATCACAATGAAGCTTTAATCAATATCATGGGTTAATGTGCCAGTTACCTCAAGGCCATTTCTACTTCATGAGTAATAGATAATTTAAAATAATAATCTGTGGCTGGGAAAGTTCATAGAATTGTTTTATAGACTCGTGAGAAAATGATATATCGGGCTTTTTTGCAAGAGTTATCTTTTGAATCAAACAAAAGAGCACTCCGAAGGAGAGCTTAGGGTTATTGTGACTAGACTGATAACATGGTGTTTTATTTTTTCCTTTCAATCTAATTCACAAAAGTATTTCTTAGAGATGTTTTTTTCTTTTTCTTTAACCACACTGCAGATAGTAATATAAGAAAGAGAAGCCAAATAATACCCTTCAGAACAAGGTTCATTTGATGTTTCAAACCTTGAAACTCCTTTAGAATTAAATCTATAATAGTGTCTTGGTGCTTAATGTTATTTTCTTTTCCTTTCATGTTCTCATCTGGTATTAAGTAGATCTTTAGACTAGTACTCAAAGCCCATTGAACGGGGAGATAAAAGTCTAGAAAAACTCAGAGAAAAGGAAAGAAAAGGTTTGTTGATAGTTTTGAAAGAGTAAATGTCAACAACTACTGGAGGGTAAGAGTGGAGAAATAAACCAAACATGAAGTTGAAGGTCTATACAGCGACAGCCTCCGCTCTCTCATTATTAACACGATAGGATCCCAGGTTTTTACTGTAAAGTTTACCCGTAAGTTTCTATTGGCATTTTAAACTTCAAGAGAGAAGAGGTTTGGGGGATGGTTGCTTCTGATATTACAATATATGCTCACATATTCAGACAGGACTCTCTCCCTGCCTCTTCCCTCCTGCTGTTTGCCTTCAGGCTATTTCACTGCTCATTAGCACCTTCCCCAGAGTGGGCAGGCAGGCAGAGGTGCAGCAACAGAAGGCAGTCAATTTCAGTTCTCATTAGAGGCTCTGACACACAAAAATTACTGTGGGCGGAGTCACACGCAACAGCAAAAGAGAGACTTGGGGATTATTCATGTTATTCTCTTGTCCAAATCATTCTGCCCCCTGAATATCAGATGTAATTGCATGTCGAGTGTATTATAAAACATTTCCATAGCAGCAGTTACTGTCATGGTCTTAAAGGGGAAACAAAGCGTTGGCTGAGGTAATTATCCAGGTCAGCAGTTCCCATTCTTGAGTTTCACTGGAACATCAGCACCGTTTTTAAATTTTTTCCTTAATGACAAAATGTTGGGCTCCACTCATTGAGATTCTGATTAAATAGGTGTTGGTTGATGCCCCAAAGTAGGAATTTCTACCAAGTTCCTCCAAGTCACTGTTCCCGTAGTGCCACACACCATCAATACCACAAATCTATATGACTGAAAAATATTGCAAATGAAAATTTCGACTTATTTTAATGTTTCTTTGCCAAAGGCTTATGAATCCTTCCTTTATTTCTTATCAGAATTCTGGCAGCCATGCTAGTTTTTCTTTCTTCCTTCGTTTATATTTTTATTTATTTTTAACATAGCCTAACTTGTGTGTGAAAAGAAGAAAAGGCATCCAACCGAGGTGAGATGTCTACATCCATATTGAAAAAGACTCTAATGGCATAAGAAGGCTCACAAGAGCATCATACAGACTGAGCAGGTTGGATTTAGAAATATATACGCGTATAAAAAACGTGTGAAAACATTCTGTGCAAAAAGGGACCGTGAATTTTAAAGAAAGCAAGGTGGCGTATTCGGGAGAGTCGTGAGGAAAGAAAGGGAATAGAGGAATGATGTAATTCTAATCTCAGAAAGTAAAAGAAGTACTTGTTCTTAAAGTATTTATTTTGACAGAGAAGCTCAAATCCTCACTGTAACACAGCATCTAGCACATTTTCTCTTTTCCTCACTCCCTCCAATCCCTCCCAGATACCCTCACTTCAAATTCATGAACAGCTTCTCACTGTTATTGCATGCATACATATATTTATATACATACATATATGCTAAATATAACCCATTGCATCTGTAGGCGGAGCTTACCCACAAGGACACCAATACCAGATAGATATTTATTAGAATATAAACCAACACTCACGGTACAGGCAACAGAGTACAATAGCACCTGAACAAGTCTGCAGACGGACGGACGATGTGAGCCTCCCTCCAGCAGCCAGGAACCAGGAAGAGCCTCTCAGCGTCCCGGCAGCCCCTTATCAAGGGTTCGGCCACACCCCCTCCAGGAGCCCAGGACCCTGGATAAGCTTCCCTGGACCCCACCAGCTGACACCCGAATCCCACAACATCTCCCCCCTTTTTCTAACTAAGAAGGTTCTAAACGAAGACTATGTACAGTAGGAATTATTATGAGGTAGTATCTAGGAGAGGTCAAAGTATAATTGCTAATCAAAGCCTAACTTATATAAGGTATATCTAATAGTTCTAGAATATTGGTAGATATAGTAGGGTGTATAGATTATTTTAAAGGGTTAATCTGGGAAAGTGAGAATCTAACACCTGAGTGTTCTTATCTAAGGGATACTAGGGTGAAAACCTTAAACATCTATTCTTCAACCTCTTCAAGACCTGAGAAGGAAGGTGAATTTGTCTGAAAGACAGAAGTACATGGAAACAGCTACTTCCAAAATTTGGGAGAGGACAGCAACACAGCTACCTGGACAATCACCTCTGGATTTGTGCACCGTTAGAGCATCTATCGGATTGGCTATAGGCCTATGGCATCTGACAGATCTTTTCACAAGCAGAACAATTTTGAAGGGACTGTCTTATCCTGTCTAGGCAGGTTTCGTCAGTCTCCATCTATCAACTTGTTCATCTAGCTTGACATCATGTGTGTACTGTCAGCAATCAAGGTAAGGACAGTTCCTTACTCAACCGGCCATTTTTTGCCAAAAGGACCAACTCCAATGGAGTATCCTTGATGCTCAACACCATCTCGTGAAGGGAGTAGTGACACCAGGAGTCGTCGTGTCTCTCGTGGCCAAATTTTAAATGTTAAATGCCATATTCTCTGGGTCTATGAAACGGTTGAAGATTCTTGTCCATCTATGATATTCTAACCTGTATCTGAAATGACTGGGATATGATACCTTAAATAGTGTTGACTGCAGATCTTATCGTCTTAAGGAATAAACCCTGTACTAAAAATTAGAATACCTATATAAGGGATGTACAATCTCTGAACAATGACCCTTAGTAGAACTATCGAGCATTAGCCAGGGGTATTTTACCAGGTAAAGTGTCCACAGCATTTTAGACATGTAAATACATATATATCATCTAAACAGAGGTATATAAAACATCTTGTGTATATATCATAACTAGTGCAATCATACATTATATCTAGTATAGTTAAATGAAGGTAGTAATTGCATAGTATACATGACAATGATGTGCAAATATTTTAAACAAAGGTAGGAGCATACATAAATTATAGCAATTTCAGATTCAGCTTTACATAATAGTTACAGATTCAGATTTATTTCGAAGTACAAGTTGCTTTGGTTACATAAAACAATCTCAGATTAAACTTTGTACCAATGTACAAATTATCACAATTAAACATATAAAATGATTTTGCATTAGTATCAATATACAGATATCTATGACAGTGCAAATTGTCTTTAGCTTAGCCCATACATTCAGCTAAAATGAAGTATAGGTAGGTAGAACAGTCTACCTTTATCTATCCTATCTATTCCCCTTCTCTTCTACAAAAAAAAAAAAAAAAAAAAAGATCTCTGATGCTATATTATAGTTTTGTCTTTTATCCAGTTTTACCCACAACCTTTGGAGCATAAGACTTATTGGGAAAGGGGGCGTAGTCGTTTATAAGGTTGCTTCCTGCTGACTTAAGGGCGATGGCATCTCTTTGAGATCCTGTAAAAGCTAAAACAATGGTTAGTTCTTAATGGACTGACCACCTACATCTATAACCAATTTTAGGATAGTGGTAAACTCCATCTGGAAACTTAATTAGCAGTGTGATCTGAAGGATAATCATAAGGAGCTATCTTGCAGCTGTTTTTGAATAATCTATTTCTTGAAAGCAATTATTGATTGGTGCGCACCAGGTTCTTGATTTTTCTATTTTTGTCTCTGCTGTCTGTCTATCTGTCTCTTATTCTCTCTCTCTCATACTCTTTCTTTTATTTTTGTTTTTCTAGCAGGAGTTGTTCCGGTGGAGGCCCCATCTCGGTTCCAGATTCTTTGTAGATAGCTGATAGGAGGGAATGTTATTTACAGTGGAAAACTTAAGCATTGTCGATATTCAAAAGATATTTATATCTTTCATGACTTTAGGAGACTGGAAGCAGACAGAATGAGATGTTTGAGAGGTACAGAAACAGGGAGGAACAAGGTTTAAGATGAAGTCACAGTAATATTGGTCCCTAAATATTATGCCTTCTGTCTCACACCAGGTGGCTTTTATGATGTGAGACAGAATTTTTCATATTTCTTTACCAATATGCTTGGGTTTAGAGAGGGAGAAAGCCACAAGTTCCCAATCCAAATCCAGCCTTATTAATAGTCAAATCAGGACCATTTTTTTTTTTTGAGATGTAGATGCAAGATGTAAAGCAGTAAAAATTGAGAAATTACCCAGTAGTGCACGTGTGTATCAGTTGGTCTCGTAGTCCGTCTTGTACATTCTTTAATCATCAGTCTGTCTTCTATTGCAGGTGAGTAATTATTCAATGTTTAGACAATGCCGTAAAAATAGTTGTATCCATTTTCCTGTAAAGACAAAACTGAGAGACCCTGCCCCAGGTTTGTTAAGTGTGTTTTCCTTACCACGCATCCGTTTGTCATGTCAGGGATGAGCAGTTACTTTTCTTGTTCAGGAAGAGACTCCTTTTCGAAGCGGGCTTTTATTAGTTTTGTTGGTACCCATATCTTTTCTGTCCCTGTTGAAACAAGAGCAAAACCCCTACCCCACCGAAGCGCATACCCTGGCTTCCATTTGGAAGTCAACACATCTTTGAAGTAAATGGGTTGATTTAACTCAGAAGATTTTTCTACTACCCAATGTCTCTCAGCAGCTGAAGTTCCCTTTTCATCAGCATTAAGAAAATTTAAAGTCAATAAGGCACTATGCAACCTCTCTCTGGGCTTTTTCATTTCTTTCTTTTGTTTATAAAGCATCTCTTTTAATGTGCGGTGAGATCTCTCCACGACTGCCTGTCCTGTAGGATTGTGTGGTATCCCTGTAATATGCTTTATATCATAGTATGCAAAACTTATCTTCATTTTTCGGGAGACGTAAGCTGGAGCATTGTCAGTCTTAATCTGAGTGGGTATTCCCAATATGGCCATGGCTTCCAAAAGGTGAGTAAGTACAGCATCAGCATTTTCAGAACTCAGGGCAGTCGCCCATTGCATTCCAGAATAGGTGTCAATAGTATGATGTACATATTTCATCTTTCCGAATTCTGGAAAGTGAAACACATCCATTTGCCATATCTCATTTCCGTGTGTACCCTTAGGATTAGTTCCTGCAGGTAAAGATGGTTGGTTATAGAAAGAGCAAGTGTCACATTTTTTTACTATTTCCTTTGCTTCAATCCAAGTGATGGGAAAACTCTTCTTCAGCCCTTTGCTGTTAACATGATGCTTTTCATGAAATTCTGTGGCCTTTAGTACGCTCCCTATTAGCAACCAATCTATTTCCTCATTACCCTGCGCTAGAGGGCCTGGGAGGCCCGTGTGTGCCCTGATATGTGTTATGTACATAGGATGTATCCTACCTCTGATGATGTCTTGTAGTTGTATGAATAGTAAGGTCAAGTCTGTATCATCATGAATGAAGTCAGCAGTTTCAATATGTGAAACAACTCTTTCTGCGTATTGAGAGTCAGTAATTAAGTTAAGAGGTTCTGTGAAATCCAACAACACCATAATAATCGCATATAGTTCTGACTTTTGAACAGAGTTATAAGGGCTCTGAGCCAATTTAGTTAGGTTTTCAGACTTGTAGCCAGCCTTCCCCAAATTGTTTGCATCTGTATAAAATATAGGGGCTCCAGAAATTGGTTCATCTTGTACTACACGAGGAAAGATCCAATTAGTTTCCTTTATAAATTGAATTCTCTTGTTTTGGGGATATTTATTATTAATTTCTCCTAAAAAGTCACTGCAAGCCTTTTGCCAAGGTTCACTGTCTGCCCATAATCGTTCAATTTCTTCATTAGTCAGAGGCACAACAATTTCTGCAGGGTCCTTTCCAGTCAATTGGCGGAGTCTCAATTTACCTTTAAAAATCAGATCAGCAATTTTTTCGATATATGTCTTCATCTTTTTGCTTGGCCTATGTGGCAGAAATATCCATTCTAATATGATGCTTTCTCTTTGCATTAAGATTCCTGTTGGAGATTGTCTTGAGGGTAAAATAACAAGTATGCATTCCAAGTCTGGATCCACACGATCCACATGTGTTTCTTGAAGTTTTCTTTCTACCAACTCTAATTCTTTCTCAGCCTCATCAGATAGTTTTCTTGGACTATTTAAACCCTTGTCACCTTCTAAAGTCTTGAATAAATTAACTAGTTCATAGTTCTTTATACCAATCATGGGCCGTATATGAGCAATATCTCCTAGTAGCTTTTGAAAATCGTTAAGAGTCTTCAATTTATCTCTATTTAATTTTACCTTTTGTGGTCTAATTTTTTGTAAACCTATCTTATATCCTAAATAATTGATAGAATCTCCCCTCTGTACTTTTTCTGGAGCAATTTGCAGTCCCCAATTAGGCAATACTTTCTGTAGTTCTTCAAACAATGTTTCTAATGTCTGTGGGTTTGGGTCTGCCAACAAAATATCATCCATATAATGGTAAATGATAGATTGTGGGAAGCGCTTGCGCAGTATTTCTAGTGGTTGTTGTACAAAATATTGGCATAAGGTGGGACTATTTAACATTCCTTGGGGCAGGACTCTCCATTGGTACCTCTTAGCTGGCCCTGAATTATTAAGAGTAGGCAATGTAAAAGCAAATTTCTCTTTGTCCTGTTCCTGTAAAGGTATGGTAAAAAAGCAATCTTTCAAGTCAATAACTGTAATAGGCCATCCTTTAGGTAGCAGAGAAGGCAGGGGAATACCAGATTGTAAGGAGCCCATAGGTTGAATCACCTTATTAATTGCTCTTAAATCTGTCACCATCCTCCATTTTCCAGATTTCTTTTTGACAACAAAAACAGGAGAATTCCACGGACTGGTTGATTCTTCAATATGATGAGCCTGTAACTGCTCCTGTACCAACTGTTCTAACGCCTGAAGTTTTTCTTTTGTCAAAGGCCATTGTTGAACCCAAATAGGCTTTTCCGTTAACCATTTCAAAGGCAGTGCTGTGAGTGTCTTATTAAGAGGGCGATTCTTTTGTACAACTTGAATGGCTGGTGAATTTTTGTCATTTTTGGAAACATAGTTCATCCTCCGGCTGACATCATAACCAGGAGGGATTTTAATCTGGGTATTCCATTGCATTAGGAGGTCGCGACCCCACAGATTCACTGCTATATCAGCCATATATGGCTTTAACCGTCCTTTCTGACCTTCTGGTCCTATGCATTCAAGCCACCTCACACTCTGTTTCACCTGAGATATTGTTCCAATACCCAGAAATTGGATATCTACTGTCTGTAAAGGCCATCTCGGATGCCAGGACCGTGGGGTTATGATCGAAACATCAGCCCCCGTGTCGACTAAACCCTGGATATAAATATTGTCTATCAGTACACCCAATTTTGGTCTTTGTTCATTTATCGAAGTCTGCCAAAATATCCGTTTCGTAATTTTCTTTGGAGTTTCTGAATCTTCTTTTGAATTTATGTTATCATCTGATATCGTATGTTTTTCAAGATCAGGTATTGGGTGTTCTATTCGTCTTGAGGATGCTGGTCTTCTACTACGACCGGATATGATCTCACCATCCTCGAATTTGGAGTCTGATTTTGGGGGGCTTCCCGGGGGAAGCCCCGAAAGGCGTTTCCCGATGGCAGAGGGTTGCCTTCTTTATCTCTGGTAGATCTACATTCATTGGTCCAATGTCGTCCCTTGCCTCATCTTCTGCATAATCCAGAAGGCAATGGCCTTCTGTTCGAATTAAACCTAGATCGGGCATCGTTTCCAAGAGTATTTTGTGTACAGTTTCGTCTTACATGGCCTTGTCTACCACAGTTGAAACAAGTGATTCCTTGGTTCCTCTTCCTTACCTTATCAATGGTTTGGTCTACCCAATTGTCTTCATTACTATGGAGAGGTTCAGCATTGATTGTATATTGAATCCATTCTTCTAGAGGTGCGGCTCTGATTTTTAAAGGCAGAAGCATTCTTCTACATTCTGGATTAGCATGATCAAAGGCCAGAGAAAGTATTATTTGCTTTCTAGCTTCTGGATCTGATATTGCTCTATTTACAGCCGTGGTAAGCCTGTGTAGAAAGTCAGTATAAGGCTCTTTTAAACCTTGTTTGACCTTAGCATAATGCTCAACTTTTTGACCTGAGTCTAAAATCTTTTCCCATGCATTAAGTGCGGCCGTACGGCATAGCAATAAAGTATGTTCGTCATAAGTAGTCTGAGTCTTCACGTCAGCAAACATTCCTTCACCAAGGATTTGGTCCTGAGAAGCAAAGAAACCCCTAATTCTTCCTTGGTGTTCTAAGGTCCTGGCTTCTTCTCTAAACCAGCTTCTCCACTGCAAATTTTGACTTTGGTCCAAGACAGCAGCCGTTAGCTGCATCCAATCGAGGGGGAGGATTCGGTTTTTTGCAGACCATGAATTCAGGAGCTGCTTTACATAAGTAGAGTGAATACCATACATGGATATTGCCTCTTTAAAATCTTTGATGTCTTTCATATGTAGTGGCTCATAACTATACTCTACATATTCTGAGGAACCCCCTGGTGCCATCTTGGTCTGAATAGTAGCTGGGAATAATAGTGGTGGTGAAGGAGGTATCCCCGTGATGTTTACAACTTTATGTAAAGTATTTCCAGTACCATAACACCCCATTGGGGGTTGACCTGAACTGTTCTGAGCATAAGATGTATCATTGCCCTTTTGTAGTGTTGCAATATGGTCCCCACATTCTTCCATTTTGGATATAATGGGTTCCCATTCTTGGATTTTGGACACTACGGATTCCCATTCCTGGAATTTGGACATTGCAGGTACAAATTCTTGTATTTCGGATACCATCTGTCTCAAAGCTTGACTTTCTTGATGAAGTGATCCTTCTAAAGACCTCGCCGAGTTAGCAATTTTGAGATCTACATCCTTAGCATAATTAATGATTTTCTCGTCCACTTTATTAATGTGGTCAACAAGTTTCTTGTTCTCATCAGTTACGTAGAGTTTATATTGTTCTCGTATAGTACTGTCATAATGAGAAAGCTTCTTGTAATCAATTTGTAGAGTATCTATCATCTTAGACATAGCAGAGTTTGAGAGCTGTAATTCACATACGTTGGACAACAGCTGCCGATTTAAGTTCTGCATCTGCTTAACGTCATCTGACAGTGTAGCGTTTGATAATTCCATAATACCAAGTTTGGACTGTAATTGAAGGTTTGAATTCGTGACCTCAGTCATCACCCGTCTATTGTGGAACACAACATACAGAAACAGACCAAAAAGTAGTAAAACTGGGGTATTGAATACCTCAAGATACTCATTTAAAAACTTGTCAACCATCGTGGAAAAATATATACCGAATTCCTCAAAAGAATAGTTGTCAGCCATTACCTCAATCCAGGTGCAATGATGCTGTGTGGTCAGAAGGTGTCACAATAACGTTTAGTGCCCTGCTGTATGGCCGATGTAGAAACACTCAGCACGCTATTCACAGATCCTAGGTGTTAAAGGGTCTCAGCAGACAGAATAGAATCTTTGGAAAAAACAAATTCTCACAAGTCAAGACAGGATGTTAATTACAAGATAGAATGGTTTTAGTTATCTTTGTTCACCTACAGGAGTAATTCACAATTGTCCCAGGTTACAGGGGTTAGGGGCGGAGCTGCTGCTTGAATCTGCAGTTTTTGGGTCAAACCCAGCCAGCCAGGTTGGGGGAAGGGCGCGCGTGCAGCGGCAGTTCAAACTCAGTTAAAATGAATTGAGCAGCGGTACAGCTAGGGGCGGAGTTACCGACTGCGAGGGGTGAAGTTACCGATCGCGTGCGCAGCAGAGGCAGACAGACCGGGTCAGCCGTTTAGCTAGGCAGCGAGCCGCGCGCTGGGGAAGGGGTGAAGTTACCGACCGCCTGCGCAGCAGACGCAGACAGACCGGGGTGCGGTGGATGAGAGGCCTCTGTAGCAGCCCCGACCCGACCGCCGGCCCGCGGGTCCGCCGGGAGCGTTGGGCGCCAGATGTAGGCGGAGCTTACCCACAAGGACACCAATACCAGATAGATATTTATTAGAATATAAACCAACACTCACGGTACAGGCAACAGAGTACAATAGCACCTGAACAAGTCTGCAGACGGACGGACGATGTGAGCCTCCCTCCAGCAGCCAGGAACCAGGAAGAGCCTCTCAGCGTCCCGGCAGCCCCTTATCAAGGGTTCGGCCACACCCCCTCCAGGAGCCCAGGACCCTGGATAAGCTTCCCT